>OY723401.1:80430534-81630534 GCA_963210345.1 Inga oerstediana | reverse complement strand
AAAAGGAGGGCTCGCTAAGTTGAAAACCTAAAAGGGCGGCTTAGGCAAAAATTAGAGGATAAAATTGGGAGTTGTTGAGTCAAAAACCTGAAAGGGCGGGTTAAACAAATATCAGAAAAGGTTATCAGTCCTAGTCCCATAACTCTCTTTATTTTGTCTATTTGGAAGACTCCGTAATCATCCATCGAAAAGTGCATATCTCTAGCAATTAAGCAAGGCACCATCAAGGGGACTACATGGAACTGAAAGCGAAGGACCTCCTAATAGCATCACATCTACAACAATGTATGCTCATCATTATGCATCCACTTGAATATTGGAAGATCATTTCTTTTAAATGAATCTTCATCCATAGTATATCTTTCCCTTCCATTAAATCGCATGTCAAACTTTGTATCATGATTTGTATAAGGGTAACTCTTTTTAATGAAAGCACAACTTTTGCCTAGATAAACACTCACGATGATATACATGGTGTCCTCTACTTCCATTTAACTTGTGTAATTTCATGATCATCAGTGAAGGTCCCAATTGGAATCTCTATTGTGGGGTCAAACAGTTGACAAAGGGACACAATCTAAATTGAGGGTTCTAGGTTGTGGCATTTATGTGAATCTCATTATACACATCTTCATACCTCTGACAAGATTACGTGACTAAGGGGGTACTGGTTAGGCACCTGGACGAAGAAGGAGCAATATCACCTACCAGGCTATTCTTTAACACCACCATTATTCCACTCATTCTCATTAGCATGTCGTCACCTCCATTATCAATATCATCATCATCACTACTATCATCATCACCATCATCGTCATCGTCATCATCATCATTATCATTATCATTATATTCATCATCCACATTAGGATTCCATCATCAATGTCATCATCATTATTAGTGTCATCGCCTCCATCATGACTTCACTATTTTGATATTCCCCTCATTATCATGGTTATTATCATCCTCCTCATCATCATTGTTGTCATCCTCATTAGGATTTCATCATCACTGTCATCATTATTATCAATGACATCATCTTCAAAAGCACTACTCTTAGGGGCATTATATGTTCATAGCACCCTTTGAAAAGCCCTGTACCGGAAGGCACCCTCAAAGCCCAATGACAGCTAGCACCCTTTTAAAGCCCTGTACCAGCTGGCACCCCCAAAGCCCAGTAATGGCTGGCACCCTTTTCTAAGCCCAATACCGGTAGGCACCCTTTCAAAGCCCAGTACCAGCTGGCACCCTTTCAAACCCCAGTAATGGCTGACACGCTTTGTAAAGCCCTGTACTGGCAGACACCCTTAAAGCCCAATAACGGTTGGAACCTCTCCAAAGCCCTGTACCGAAAGGCACCCTTTCAAAGCCCTGTACTGGCAGGCACCCTCAAAGCCTAGTAACGGCTGGTACAATTCTTTTAAAGCCCAATAACGCTTATCACAATTCTTTTAAAGCCCTGTAATGGCAGGAACTATCCTTTTAAAGCCCTGTACCAACAGGCACTCTCAAAGCCTAGTAACGGCTGACACAATTCTTTTAAAGCCCTGTAATAGTAAGCATTATTCTTTCAAAGCCCTATATCAGCAGGCACCCTTTAAGCCTAGTAACGGCTGGCATAATTCTTTTGAAGCCCTGTAACGGTAGGCACTATTCTTTCAAAGCCTTGTATCAGCAGGCACTCTCAAAGTCTAGTACCGGCAGGCACAATTCTTTTATGCCCCACCAAAGTCCTATGCAACTAGGCGCTTCACTTCCACTCCAAGTAATCATCTTTCTCTACATGTGTTCTTCTCCCCTATGAACCAAGTAAGGAGGGGCATGGGCACTATATTTTGTCCAAACCCTCTTTGGTTCCAAGGGGGTACCTTATTCTTTGGCTGGACAAAATACGTGTTCTTATCTTTACTTGCTTCATAGACGAGAATCTCACTTTTCTCAGCTATGAAACAAGTAAAGAGGGGCAACTGTGAACACCCTATTTTGTCCGGGTCCCACTCAAAAATAAAAAAATAATTGATGATGATTGGTGTCTAAATTGGCAATCATCATTGAAAGAAAAAAAAATAAAATAAGAAAAAAATAAGAAAATCCTCCTATTGATGATGATCGATGTCCAAATTGGCGATCATCATTAAAAGGGAAAAAATAAAAAAAAATAAAATAAATCCCCTCATTGATGATGATTGGCATTGTCCTTCATTAAGGGAAAATAATAAATAAAAAAGTGAAAAATAAAAAATAAAAAAATCTCATTTATGTTAATAGGTTTAAATTAGGAAACTACTTGTGGGGAGAATGAAAGAAAAAATAAAAAATGAAAATAAGAAAAAAAAATCCTCCTATTGATAATGATCGGTGTCCAAATTAGCAATCATCATTGAAAGGGAAAAAAATATAAAAAAACGAAAATTAAAATAAATCCCCTCATTAATGATGATTAATATGTCATTCATTAAAGGAAAATAATAAATAAAAAACGAAAAATAAAAAAAAAATCTCATTTATGTTGATAGGTTTAAATTAGGAAATTACTTGTGGGGAGAATAATAAAAAAATTAAAAACAAATCTCCACTAATAGTGATTAGGTCAAGCTAGGAAGTTTTATCAATAGAAAATATAAAAAAAAATAAAAAATAAAAAACAAAAATTAAAAAAAATCTCCATTGATGGTGATTGGGTCAAGTTAGGTAGTTCTTAACATAAAATACAAAAAAAAATTAAAATGAAAATTCAAAAAAGAAGGAGCATTTATGAAGAAAATCCTACCTTGAGACTATAAATAGGGAAGCAAGGGTTGAAGCAAGATACAAGAATTTTGGGAGGAAAGAGAGGCAAGGTAGAGAGCTAATTTTAGTTTCTCATTTTTCATTGCTCATACATAATTCTCATGGGGAAGGGGAGTTGACATAAGAGGCCGTCTTGTTTTGCTTTGTCTAAATAAGGTCTTAATATTCTTGCCCAAGCTAATGAACATTTCTAATTAGAGATGGAGGCATACCCATTTAAATGCTGGGCAAATCCTTAATATAAGGCTTGCAAGAGTTTTGTTGGTTATGCTTTGTGCAAATGGATACACCTATATAGAGATGCTTTTATTTTTATTTACGTTCAGCCACTTGGGCAAAAGATATTTTTGACTACCTTTCCCTTCACTATTACTTTGCTCTTATCTTTTTGCTCATCCAATATATGTTATGTTGACTACCTCTCCCTCCTCTATAACTTTATTCTTGTCTTTTAGCTTATCCCAATATATGCTAACCTTGTTGGACGTTGAATATGGGATCAAGAATTAAGTGGACTTGATTTGTCCCATTGAATCATATATATATATATATTGCTGGACGTGTTCTATTTGGAATCAAGAGGTATGTGTTGCCTTATCTTCTAATGTTGTTAGATGTCATGCTTAATAGATATAGGTAATGTGATTGTAATTGCCTCTTATTTTTTATGTGATTCTATCACCCTATCTCTTGTTATAGTGGGATTTAAATCATAAAATGCACATGCTCTCACTATGTCTTTCTTGATTTTCTTGTCATCTTGAATTTTCTACTCTGGATGATATGATAAGAATGCACTTCTTTTCTTCTTCTTTGCAAATAAAAATGTTTCAAAATAAAAAAAAAATCTTTTCTTAAATTAAATGAATTTGGTTTCATATGAGAAAATAAAAAAAATGCATTTTAAAAAAAACTTAAAAATACAAACCAAACAAAAACTATTTTTCTTAAATAAATTAAATAAAAATTTTCTAAAAAACACTAATAAAGTAACACGCATTTCTACCCCCGAACTACGTGGGCTTTGATCCTTCTAAAGGATACGTAGGCCCTAGGTTTTCATCCTAGGTCAAGTCCAACTTTGTAAATAAATATATTTTTCTTATTTTTTTGTAAATAAATGTTCCTTTTTTTAGTTTTCATTTTATTTATTTTTGTAAATATTCTTTTTTATTTGGGTAATTATAATAAAATTAAAGGCCATATTCATTTTTAAATAATTAACTTAGGGTAACCATTCTTATGAATGAGTGTTATGGGGTGCCTAACACCTTCCCCATACACAATCGACCCTCAAACCCTAAATGTTTTTTGTAGACCAGATTCCATTTAAAAAAAAGGTTTCCATAATTATCCTCTTTTCAAAATTTTGGAGGTGGCTCCTTGTTTTTCAAATTTCGGGCGCTACAATTGCTATAAAGGATTGTCCATTCCATTATTAATCTGGAGTTTATTCCATTATTTTACTCATTCATATCATTCCATTCCATTTCATAAATTAAAACCCCAAAAAGAAGTAGCTTAGGACCAATGTAATTTTCACTTGCATAAAATAGTTTAGTAAAAAAGGATGAAACTTATCTCTTTTAATCGTTTCATGTCAATTATTGTACTTAGTTCCTAGGTAATTAATAAAAGACTCCTCAAGAGACGATTCAAGATTGCACCCTTTATTGCAGTACTTGGTTTAATTTTGAAGAGGTTACTAAGGCATACGCCAACATGTAACATCCTTAATTTTATTAGCACTTGGACATAGTTGTAGCTTAAATTTTATTTAGTCTATAATATATGATAAATTAATAATTTAAAAGAAGTATCAAGTCCTACAAACATGTTCTATTAGAAAAAATGCAAATGAAATACCTCCTTAGAATAATTGTTTTAAATATATGGCTATATGTGTGCATATATATTATTGGAGAGAAAAAACATTACAAAGTTGTATGGATATTGACACTACTGTTATTTTATTATTATTTTTTAAAAATATTATTTTAATAGAATGATTCCAACCATAACCCTACTCCTACCTCCCGGCGCCATGCATAGAAATTGTGACAGCTCCTCCTCCTTCTCTCATTAATTTCTCTTGTTCATTTGTCTTTGTGTTTGGCTAGTATTGTCTTATCAAACCTTATTTTTCTTACCCTTCTTCCACTTTCCACTGTATTGTCATATCATATCCCACCTCCTCTTCTTAATGCACGTGTACTGTAGTTCTTTAAAAAAAAGGAAGAAAGAAAAATCGTTGTTCATGCCTCGTCCCTTTTTTCTTCATTTCTGATGGGTGATGCGATGTATAGATATTCATTTTTTCTTTGTAGCCCCATCTCCCTCCTTCAATGTGACTATGCGTAGGTGTTATATATATATATATATAGTGTATTTCAAGACCCTACATCATTTTTCATCCTTACTAGGTATGCGTGTATATATTTGAGTTCTTGATAGATTCATTGTTAGGACTCAAGATTATACTGAAAATGAAACTCCAAACACTATCCTATTTTGTCTTCATCATGGGTATTTGAGAAAATATATATACATGTTCTGTAACGTAAAACCATTTTCTATATTTTTCTGAAAAATAAAATATAAAGAGAGACACTTATTATTTTGCCTTATTATGTCTCAACCTCCCATTATTCTTTAATTTTCTACATTCAATATAATATTTTATGGGGTACTGGGATTTTTTTATACTTAATTTCTTTATCTTCTTTAAACCAAGTTTTTTTTTGTTCCTTTTTTCCCTCAATTCACTCCACTTGTGTCAAACCTTTCATTTTTTACTTCAAATTTCAATTCAATCAAACATTTTATCTCTCATTTCTCTTATAAATCATATTTTTTATGCCTTCTTCACTTTGTAGCCACATACACCACCCGTGTGTCTTTATATATGGAGAGATTAGGTGGTTCTTCTTCATAGCTTTAATGTCCAGAATAGTTTATAGGGATTGTAGACTAGTAACGAGTTATATATTAATAGATATATGTGTTTGTGAATTTGTAGGCTCTCATTGAGAACTTTAGCGTAATTCTTTGATAGCTATTTGTAAGTTGAGGAGTAATAGGTAACTCTGAATATTCTTCTATATACTTGTAAATTGTGTATGATTATAAATGACTAACCTTTATAAAAAAAGAAGGATTGAATTATGTGTGTGTGTGTTGTAAATTTTCTAGTAAGTAATATTATAAGTAAATTTCTTTATAATTCACTTTATTCACATAGGTAAATAATTAATGTATTGTTGGATTATTACTTTCTTTTAAACATATTTGAATATGTGATGATATTTGATACGAATTAAAGCATTATTTATTGTACCTTGCCTTTTAATGATATTATATTTGTCACACCCTTACCTTGTTTTAACTTTTTTTTCAGAGTATTCACTGAAAACGATATGTGATTCGTGGGCAACACATGAATAACATGAATATACTGATAATAAGTGTATGATTACATAAATTCCTCATAGGGGTTCGTACATGATCATTACCATCAATGTAGCCACACAGGGCTACCTGGGTATCTAAATCCATCCCAGTGAAACGAGACATCTTCTTGTCTTCGTTCCACCATTGCAATACCCTCGCAAGATTCTCTTTGTTGTTCTCAGCATATCTACTGTCTTCTCCTGGCTAAATTGTTGGTAGGGGGTGAGATTCAAGAGAATCTCAGTAGAAAAATAATACCAATATACATGTATGATAAATGTTTAATGCATGACATACTTGCATCACATAACTCATGCTTATACAATGACAAATCTGTAAGCTCAATGCTTTGAACAATATACTTATGGCCAAAGCATAAATTGAAACATAGCTTCATATCATTCATACATGTTTCACATAATCAAGCAAAGCAATAACACACATCAACACACTAACACAAATATCAAATACATGCAGGAGAGGTAAGTCCCCTACCTTAACCCTTTTTCGTCTCGAGATGTGTGCCTTGTAAAGCGTGCCAACAGCTCGGGCTCCATATTTGATCCTACAATGCCAAAGGTACCATTCAAACACTTCCATAGTGTTTCTGGGGGTTATATGAGCCTATTATGAAAATTGACTAAAATGCCCCCGGGACCCAGGCCCCGCCGTAACCGATTCAACTGTAATTTTCTCGAAATTTTGACATAGGCTATCTTGACATATTTTCACCCAAGGAATCCATTTCCAGACTTGGAATTACTAGATTCACTGCCAAAAGATGAAAGTGCCCTTGGCAGCCCTTATTTTAGTGTTTTAGGGACGTTTTCGTAATTATGTTTTTTCAGCCTTTTCTGAAAAAGTGACCAACTGTAACCCCACCTAATTTTCCCTCTTGAACTCAACAAAACCATCAAATCATTGAAAATCCAACTCTAAGGCCCATTTATAGCCCTAGCCAAAATATATGGGTTTTCAAGGGAAAATCGGGGTTTTGCGATTTCAGCTCCGTAAACGTATTCCTTCCTACTCCTAACCACTTTATTGACTATTCCATTAGGTTACAACTACCATTTAGTACCAGTTTGGGCAGCATAACAGCCCCACAAACCCATTTTCCACTTTTAGAACCAAAGACAATCCGACAAAATTTCACCGATTAAATTGTCTACAGCAGCTAGAATAGTCAATACACTAGAGTTTGAAAGTTACCTCAAGCTCCTACTAGATTTTCTCAAGATGGCTGAACCCTAACCCTTGAAACACCAAAAGATGAGCTTCCAAACCTTAAATCATACGCAAAGGAAGCTTAGGAACGGTGTTATACGCATTATGAACTGATTTACCGAAGAAATCACTTATCTTTACAAGCCTTTTTCTCTCCTTCTCTCTCTCAACTTTCTCTCACTAGTTTTAGCTTGTTCATGTCAGAAATGGGGCTAAAGAAGGAGGAGGATGATTATAATAATATATCCAATTTAATTAATTAATTTTCCCAATTTTCGATTTTTTACAAAATTCTGGCAGATTTCTGCCCAAACTTTAAAAAATCATAACTAATTCTAGAAAAATTAAATTGAAGTGATTCTAAATCCTATAGAATCCTTAATGAGTCTAGTTTCAAGGAAAAATATATAATTTTGCTAACTGGAATCACAAAATTCCCAGAATTTCAATCTTTGCATACTGTTCTAGAAACTTCACAGTTTTTCTGTGCTGACTTAAAAAATTCATATATTTTTGTATATAGCTCTAATTGAGTCATATGAACTATCAAATTAAATCTTAGGATGTCTACTTTCATCCTGTAAAATTTCATCATTTTTGCTCATCATTTGGTCATTAAAATCACATGACAAGCTTACTATCTCATAGGCGATTTCACCGAAAATATAATTATATTCTCCAAAGTTCACCATTTTACTTTCTTAATACCCCAAAGATATAAGAATCATTAGGGGATAAATTTGGCCTCCTTCTAAACTAGGGCTTAGTAGTCCACTTATTTTAGGCTTATTCTCTAGCCCCAAATCTCAAAATTTGGGATATTACAATATTCATTGATTATTGCATATAATTTTCACGACGGATGTATTTGTTATGGGTTGGAGTAAGGAAGAATTTCTATGTTGTGATCTTTTACAATGTCGTATGCCATCACTTGGTGCATAGTGGATGGCACTTGTTAGGGTCCCTTCCTCCATGTTTTCCTTTAACCAGGATTGCATTAGAGCTATGGGATATGTGGCACCTCCTTAGTTGTGTTCTTTTAAGGAAGGGAGCTATAGTCCAGACTTATGTTCTATACCTTTGGCTAGGTGTATCTTAAAAACTGGTGAGCTTGGGACAATCCATTTAAATGGATGGGTTTCTATTAGACTATGTGTTAGCATATGCCTCCAGTCAACGGTATAAAGATGGATGGTGATATAAGGGGGCTACATATTGAATATTGCATAATTGTATATTACATGTTGTGATAAAAATATAGATTGACATAATGATGATTTGTAATTATTTTATATGAGGATTATGGTACATGCAAATATATATGTAATCAGTTCCTTCTTTTAAATCATATTTGGTTTACTTGTGTACGGTAGAAACTTTCAGTAGTTACTGAGACGTGGCATCTCATCCCTATATATAGATATTTTTCAGGTGATTGTTCTAGTAGGGGGTAAGGGAAGGTACCTATGGAGTAAGCCTTAAAGGCTCTTTATGCATTTCATTTTGTTTATCTGTGATATTTAAAATACTTTAGTTAAGTATTTGGTTGTTTGATTTGAGGTATTACACAACACGCTCCTTTAAGAGGCACCGTTACCAGGGAAGCAAGTAATTGGTTCCCTAGCAACTAAGTTGCACAGAAAATTTTGAACAAATACCAAAAAATATCTTGATTTTTCTTTTTTCTTTTTTCTTTTTGCATTTGCATTTGCATTCTTGCATTTCTCTTACTTGATTTCAATTGCTCTGTGCTTGGTTGATATATAGTGATTTCATTGCATTTAGATTGCTTGTGGATAACTTGCTTTTAATGCTATTTAGGCGCATGATTCCAATTTTCAAGTCACAATTTTGGTGGTATACCTTTCCATATGTGAATGAGAGTACTTTAAAAACACAATGGCTAATTTTCTTGATTTTTCCATTTCTTCTTGTCTATACACATACCATACATATCATACATACTGACATACACTTGTACTCATTCCATTTCAAACATTTTTGTTTGAATTTTCTGCAATATAGTTTTGGCACTCTGTTGTTCCATTACTTACTTAATAACTTTGCATGTCTGACTAATTGATAGGGCATTCGATCATTACACTACTATTGATTTTATTGTTGACCTAAGCAATTATGTTATCTAAGGTGCATATATGGAAGGTGATGGTAATGGTCAACCAAGGAAAAGAACTATAAGGGATGTAACAAAATCGGATATTGTAACGTCCCAGTGTCTCGCTCTCAATATTGTCTGCTTTAGGGTCCCGTTGCCATCACGCTTTAAAAAGCATTAAGAGGGTAGATATCCAGACCCTTATAAGGCATCTTTTTTCCCCCTCCCCAGCCGATATGAGACATAACACTCCACCCACCTTTAGGCCTAGCGTCTCGATGGCATATCGATCCATATTGACCTGAGCATGGCTCTGATACCATTTGTAACATCCCAATGTTTGGCTCTCGATATTGTCCACTTTGGGATCCCATCACCCCTCATGGATTTAAAATGCATCAAGAAGGGGAGGTATCCAAACCCATATAAGGCATCTTTCGTTCTCCTCCCAAGCCGATGTGAGATATAACACTCCACCTACCTTTGGACCCATTTTTTATGAACTTATCATAAGGTATGGGTTGAAGGAAGAGCCTTTATTAGTATTGACTCAGTTTATCAATGTTCTTAGATCTGATATTAAAAGGGAGCTTGAGATTCTTAAAGGTTGATGTGTTAGCGAGAACGCTGAACCTAAAGGTGGGTAGAGTATTATGTCTCATATTGGCTTAAAAGGGGAACAAAAGATGCCTTATAAGGGTCTGGGTACCTCCCCCTCTTGACTCATTTTAAAACTGTGAGGGGTGATGGAGCATCAAAGTGGGCAATATCGAAAGCGAGACAATGGGATGTTACATATCTGACTTATGATCCTTTTAACATTGTATGCCTAACTTTAATGTCAACTTTGAGCTTAAAGGTTCTTTGATTAATTAATTACCTCATTTTCATGGACTTCAAAAGGAAGACTGTTACAACCATCTCAATGCTTTGCATATGGCTTGCTCAAGCATGAAGGATGTTGGTGCTCGCCTAGATAATGGGTAACTAAAGGTGTCCCATCTTACTTTAGAGGGGGAGGCTAAAGAGTGGTAAATGATTCTACCATGGCATATTGGTGATGCTTTTCATTCATAAGTTAATTTGAAGAAAGTTTTCTTGGACAATTACTTCCTCGCTTCAAGGATTGCATATCTTAATAAGGAGATATATTCTATTAAACAAGATCCTTTGGAGTTATTCTATGAATATTGGAGTCATTTTCAAGAGCTTTTAGATAAGTGCCTGCACCATCAATCAACGATGAGCAGTTGATTCAATACTTTTATGATGATCTTCTAACTAATGAGAAGGGTATTTTAGATGCTTCAGCTAGAGGTTCTTTGGAAGATTGCACTACTAAAGAGGCATGGGCCCAAATTCAAATAAGAGCTAGAAACACTCAAAAATATAATGTGAGAGAGATAAGAGGAGTCTATGACATAAGTTCCAATAAGAGAATGGACTTACTTGAGTTTAAGATGGACATAGTTACCTCGTAACTTTCCTTCAACACACCTTTAACCCCCGTCTTCATCAAGGCCATAATTAGTGTTTAAACACATTTTATAATTGAATAAAAGATCTGGGATAATTAAAAACTTTTCACAACCTTTGTATAATATGATCTCCATTCATTTTTAAATAAAACAATTGGCCTGCTTGATTTGCCACATATATAATATCAGAGTACTTAACAAAATTCCCGACATTCTCCCGAGATTATATCATTAATCCAATAGTTTTACAGGGCATCATTGTCCATCTTAGTTTCCCAAACCAAGGATTACATAATTACTACAAATATATGGTCAATCCAATATATACATTGTCCAAATGATAACCAAAAACCAAAAAGAAACTAAGACTACCATCGGCAATCCTAGTCATCCTTGTTCATCTGCTTGTCCCTTGACCCTGGCTAAAATAGTCATAGCAATATTTCTCCACCACCTGTCTGTGTCCCCTTCCAGCTTATAGATAGCTAGCTTGGCCTTCACTTTAGTTGAGCACTCAAGTACCTCAAAGATCTTTTCCAACCTCATTAACCAATCCTCCGCAGCCTGAGGGTTGAATCTTTCGTTGAACACAGGAGGCATGTGTTTGTAGAATTTAGAAACCCAAAAATGAAGGTCTCTATTATTATAAGCCGGCACCCCATATGATCCTTGGTTCTGCTCAATATAACGTGGGGAGTCATAGGATCGGTTTGACCCCTCAGCTGTCTCTTCCTATCAGGTCTCCTCTTGAGTTTCCTCTTGGGCCTCCTCATGTGTAGACTGAACCCTTTCCTTATTGCAGTTAGCCCTTTCTTCCCTGAGCTCTTCCCTCAGCTTAACAATCATGTCTCTCTGTTCCCTTACTAAATTCATCAGCTCCCACATTAGGTCAGGTGGATTGCCGTTGATCTCTTCTACCTCTGGGTCATATCTTCTGACTCTAAGGGGAGCCATTGTTTATCTTCAGTCTACAAATAATTCACCCAGTCAGAAATCACAATAAAATTATACACATATTCCTTAAACTCTTATACCAATAACATCCAGAATATATACATGTGTATACAACTAACAATTATCAATCACCTAAACTCACTAGGCAATTAGCTAAGGGAGCTATCCTAGCAAAATCTACCCTTGCCAGGAAAACTGCTCTAATACCACAAATGTAACCCTCGTCGTCATCAAAGCTGTAATTAGTGTTTAAACACGTTTTATAATTGAATAAGAGATCTGGGATAATTAAAAACTTTTCACAACATTTGTACAATATGATCTCCATTCATTTTTAAATAAAACAATTGGCCTGCTCGGTTTGCCACATATACAATATCAGAGTACTTAACAAAATTCCCGACATTCACCCCGGATAATATCATTAACCCAATAGTTTTATAGGGCATCATTGCCTATCTCAGTTTCCCATACCGGGGATTACATAATTACTACAAATCTATGGTCAATCCAATATAATCAATTGTCCAAATGATAACCAAAAACCAAAATGAAACTAAGACTACCACTGGCGATCCTAATTGTCCTTGTTCACCTGCTTGTCCCTTAACCCGCTTGCCTTGGTTAAAATTGTTAATTGGAATGAGTGAGATTCAAAAGAATCCCAGTAGTAACAGTTTACGTATATGATGTATAATGAAACACAGCAAGTAAGCATATATCACAATTTAGCTACACAGTATTCGAAGCCAGGGTACTTGCTGTGACTTAATCATTCATTCAAGTTTGAGCTACCCACCACGGACCCAATCGGCAATATTCAAGGTTAGGCTAACTGCCACAAACCCAAGCAGCAGCATTCAAGGCTAGGCTACTCGCCACGGACCTAATCAGCATCATTCAATGATAAATATGTATGTGCAATGCATTAAACATGATATAGGATAAAGTGTCACTACCTTGGTCTTTCCATTCTTGATCAGGCACAGGCCTTCTACGACCCGGGAAAATATCAAATCCTATAGTCATAATTAAGGACGATAGGTTATCACTTATTCCAATACTCAATTGACTTCAAAAGACTTAGATTTGGTTATCATTTATGTCCTTTAGGTGGCCACTAGTAGCCCAAATATATGCCAAAAGGGTTAGGAAAGACTATACCAAAAACCACATTGGGAAAGACTATACCAAAAATCACCTTTCAGAAGTGTAAAATGCTGATTTTTAGGGGTTGGCCGTGGCCCAAAAATCCACTGATCGCGGCCAAAAATAGGTCCGAAACATTTGGGCCGCGACCAAGAAAAATCCTATTTCTTGGCTGAACTTCCAAAAACCATAACTAATTCTATCAAAATCAAAATAAGGTTATTCCAAAGCCAAATGAAAGATATTTAAGTCCTCTTTATAGGAAAAATATGGGTCATTACCAGAAATCATCACACAAATACAAAATTGACCAAAACTCAACACTGCTCCAAAACAAAGTCCAGTTTCTAACCCAACATTTGGACAATCATATCTCCCAGTTCACAAAACGAAATAACATAAAATATATCCATTCTAAAGCTTAGGATGTGAAATTTAAGACTGGAAAGTTTTATAAGTTTTGGACACCATTTGGTCATTCAAAACTTTTGTAAAAGCTGACTGCCCAGAACAGAGTTCACACTTGACAGCATTCCAATTTTCTACTAATATTCCAATGGTTCCAAAATCAACAATCAAACCTATTTCCATATAAATTTTCACAAGGAATCCATTGGAAACATTAAATCAACCAATTTCACATTGCTTTCACAAGATATAGCATGATGAACAACACAATGCCAATTTCCCAAAATCCACAAACTTCACATATTAACCTCAAATCAATTATATCTATCCAATACACACAACAACACACCATTTCCATGACCATCATATGACATACTCTCTAAGACCCTTATTTTCAAAAATAGAATAGGAATTTTCAGAAAATTCAAACTCAATCAATGGCTACGAAACTATATAGGAAGGTTTGTCTTACTCACCTCTACAACTTTTCCAAAGGAGTTCCTTGATTCACCAAACTCCAAAATTCCTTGAGAGCTCAAACACCACCAAATGGGAAATCTAAAACCATGAAATTGAATCTCTCAACCTAAAGAATAACTTTATAGAAGGGAGTTTTGGCATAGGAGGTCATTAGAAGGGTCAAAATACTTACCTAAATCAAGAGCTTCTTCTTCTTTCCTTCTTTCAATGGCTACCGAGAGAGAGAGAGAGAGAGAGAAATGAGGGAGATGGAAGTGTGAAGAAGATGAGAACATGATGGTCTTCCCTTGCCCATACCCATTCAACTGAATTCAAGGGAGGGAAGAGAGAGAATTTTGTTTTAAAATCCCTTATTTGACTTTTCTCAACAACTATCATCATATTTTCTTATCATATGTCCAACTCTCCTCATTTCTCACCAAATAAGCAACCATATAGTTACACTAACTAGTCCATTAGCCATTTAATTACACTTCTCATTTCTCCTTAGTTAGTAATTAATTTCTCAATTAATCACCAACTAATTAGCCAATAGTTTTCCATTCTTTCCAATTTTTCCACTGATTATGGCAAATTTATTTAAATTGCCACATAACACATAATTAAATCCTTCTCCTCAACTTCATGTGCCCTTTACCCATGTTTTAGCCTAAATAATTATTTTGTCATATAATTATGCTAAAACACAGGGTTTTGGGCATTTCCAATAATTAATTCGAATCTCAAAACTACATTAATCCACATAATCATTCTCGATAATTATCATTAGCCCTAAATCAAAATTTGGGGTATTACAACACCTGGGCTCAAGAATCTAAGTGTCTAACTAGTAACCTCTCCTCGTAATTCACAAGCTCTTATTACACCTAGTTGTGGCAAATATGGTTTGGTTATGCACATTAAAAGTTTATGCCCTAACCATCATGAGGAAGTTAATACTATGTATCAAGGGAGTCCAAAATGTAAAGTGCGATCCTAATTCCAACACTTACAATGAAGTTTGAAAAGCACATCAAAACTTTCAGTTGCATAATGATGAACCTACTCACTACAAGGCTTTTACCTCTTAAGCTTTGCAACCTCAATATTCCAAATGATGATGACTACTTCTCACAACTTCTCAAGAGTATCAACTGTATGCATGATGAAATGAATAAGAAGGATGCAAACGCTAAAGAAAGGTTTGCAAGTTTGGAACGTAAGATGGAGCAATGGGAGATTAAGACCGCTAATTTAAATTCCTTTGTCACTCAACTTTTGGATAGCATTAATGATAAGTAAGCTAAGTCTACTGGTGCTATGCCTTCTAATACGGTCATCAATTCTAAAGCTCTTAATTCTTTGACCTTGAGAAGTGGGATGACGGTTAGGTTCAATGAAGATGTTGATAATGAGGAACTGGATGAGGAGATCATAGTGGATCCTCTTCTAAGAAGTGATATGGCTCCTCAACCCTCCCAATTCAAGAAAACGATGATTCTTCTCACATTTCTAAAGAGCAAGCTCCTCATTCTATGAGCAAGTAAGAGAAGAAACTCCTTGAGAAGACTTCCAAGAAGGAAGATCAAAGGTAAAAGGGAGTGGTAATTGCACAAGAAGATGAAAGAGCCAAGATGCCATCCAACCATGAGCTTCTACTCAAAGGTAATGAGATAAACATTCATGACTTACCTTTTCCTTATTCCTATTTAGCTAGCAAGAAGGTTGTTGAAGATAAGTTTGATAAAGAAATGTTTGAAATGTTTAGTAAAGTTGAAGTGAATTTTCATTTTCTTGAGTTGATTAAGAAAATGCCAAAGTTGGCTAGGTTTTTGAAAGATGTTTGCACAAATAAAAGGAAGTATATGTATAATGAAAGAATCCAACTAGGGTATAGTGTGAGTGCCTTATTTAAGCCTCAATTACCAATTAAATGCAAAGACTCGGGTTCTTACACATTCCTTAAACTATAAGCAAGATTACCATTTCACATGCTTTACTTGATTTGGGTGCTGGTATAAATGTCATGCCTTCTTCTATCTATGAGTCCCTTGGTATTCAAGTTGTTAAAAACATAAGTGTAGTTCTTCCGCTAGCTGATAGAACGATTAGATACCTTAAGGGCATTTTAGAAGATATTTTAGTACAAGTCAAAGGCCTTGTATTTCTTCCTGATTTCTATATGCTTGATATAGTAAATGAAAACAATAGTGATAGTACTCTAATTCTAAGAAAACCTTTCCTAAGGACAGCTGAGACTATTATCAACATGAAGCATGGTACCATTATTATGGGGATTAAAGGGCTAGAGGTCAAATTCAATATCTCTGAGGGCATGAATCACCCTTTCTCTTATTGTTTATCATGGGCATTAGCATGATTGATTGTTAAGATGATGATTTGCATGATTTGGTTGAAGATAATTTGACATGATTGAGCATGATGATGTTGCATCCATTTCCTTCCCCCCTCTTATACTTTTTTGTTTTGTACATGTGAAAGTGTGTGTCATATATCAATTGTCTTGAGATTGATGACTGGCGCTTTCCTTTTCATATGTTTTTGATGTTTCATCTGGTTCAGTTATTATTGACAATTAGAACTGGTAATTTGGGCCGGGCTGGCAGGTTGGGCTCGTTAATGGTTAAAATAAATGGTTACGGGCTGGAAAAAAGTGGCCCGTTAGATATTCAGGCTAAACAGGGTTGAGCCCGTTTAACCCACGGGCTAACCAGTTAACCTTCCTCATCCTCTACCTGTCCCTCTCCGATTTACGTGCTGGTACTAGCGTCCGGCGACTGGTGTAGTGGTAAAGCTAAAGCACTAAAGCCCGAGTGCCAAATGGGATTTCCCTTTCCCTTCTCTGATTTGCCCTTCTCCATCCAACATCCGAGGTAGTGAGGTACTGTTTGAGTAATAGCTTGTTCGAATTTTTAGATATCTTCCCCATCTAGATTTGCTTGGTGGGGTCAAATGCAGTTACTTTGGAACTAGAATTTTAGAACGAGTGTTCGTTCAGGATTATAGGTTGAGTATCAAGTCTTAAGACATATGATCTTCTAATTAGTTTAGCACGGAAGCTAAATTCGAGTTCTGTGACAATGAATCCTTATCTATAATTCTACCTTCTCATTCACAATAAACGAGTTCTGCGATTTTTTGTTATATACAAGTCAATAGTGTTCGTATTTTGACACTGTCTTTTTCAAATCAAGGTTCGTGAGAATTGTGATCATTGTTTGGTTTTGCTTTGTGAAAAACAAGCGATCACTATCTACTAATTACCAATATATTCAGTGTTTTTTCGGGCTGGCCGGCTAGCCCACCAGCTCTTATAATCGAGCTCATGGAAACCCGCCAATTGATAATTAGTAATTGATTTCTTTCAAATATTAATAATTATTAATTTTTAATCAGCCATTAGCAAGTAATTAATTATATTTTTACTTCATTAGCAATAATTAATAATTATTTTTCTTGTTCCTTTTTATGCTTAATAAATAATATTTCATATCCCTTATTTTATAAAAGTAATAATCTAATTATCATTACTTAATTATTTTCCACTCATTGTTGTCAATCATTTATTGTTTGTATCATTAGATTATTACCTAATCATTACTCTCAGCTTTAAAATGAATATCAAAGCATTATAGAAGAATATTTTATATTTATATTTGTATTTTCAAGGGGAGATGACCCACAGGTTCCAAGGATCGAAGATAATTACAGTGAAGTCCCACAGCAAGAAAAAATAACTAAACATATTATAAAAATAGCTTAATGAGTTGTTATTTCGGATTTTTGGGACTTCACTGTAATTATCTTTGGTCTTTGGAACCTTCACGTCATTTTTCCTATTTTCAATTCAAGACTACCTCTATCACCAAAACTTCCTTGAAAGGGAAGGGAAGGAAAGGGGAGAATTAAAAGCTAATTTTAGTCATATATATCATTCTACAAGAAGCAATCCAATTCAAAAGACCCTAAATATGAGCATACTTCTCAAAGAGGATTTGAATATTTCTATTAATATCTTAATAAAAAAATTGAACTAAAAATTAAAGGGAAAAAGATAAATAAATACTATTTGAATTTCAAAATCCCAAATCAATATTTCCTAAAAATTTGAGTTGTCAATTGTTATACTCTTTTTGTCAATCCCTCTACTCTTATTGTCAACAAAATCAATTTAAGATTTTGAAGTTCAAGTAGTATTTTTTTGTCTTTTTCTCAAATTTAAACGTGTTAAAAATTATGGAAAAGCTGGGTCAAATAAAAAATATGCTGGTATTATAAAATAAGGTTAAGGTACAATTTTACCAACAAGATTTTTTCCTAGAAGCACATGATACAAAAATACCAATAAATAATTTAACAACCTTAGTAAATCTGCTCCATTTTAAATTATTTATTCGTATTTTTGTCAATTCCAAAACTTATTTATGCCAGATACTCATAAAGAAAAAATTTATTGACAAAATTACATCTTAACCTTATAAAATATTAAGAAATATGAGAAGAGAAAAAGAGAATATAATAATTAAGAAAGAAGAATTCATATTCACCCTAAATACTAATCTCAAGAGTAACAAAGTAAAGCTACTTCTTTCTCTGGAGGTACTGGCAATTAATCAAAAAGTCCCATCTCCAGCCTTCAACGTCTCCGGACACCGTAAAAATCTAAGATTAACTCATGCTAGCAAATACCATCCTAATTGCATTGTAAAATACAAGAATATTCAACTTCTCGTACCAAAGGAAAGAATTTAATTAAAAATCTCAAATGCATCAAACCAAAAGAAAGGCACTACTGATTCTGAACACCAAAGAGTTAAATTATACGTATGCTTATGTAATATGCGCTTCCAGTTTAAAATTACAATAGTAGACGAGACCAAATACAGTAATTCAATTCTACATCCCTTCCTCTCGTTAAGATGAAAAGCAGTGTAAAGGTTCAAGAGAATACCTCCGAAGTCCATCTCCAACAGCAACCAAGCGTTTTTTGTTTTTTTGTTTTTTTTTCAAAATTTTAATTCAATAATCTGAAACAAACAACATCAAGAGATTATTATAAAAGAAATAACAGAAAATCGTTTACAATTTAAACAGGTAAAATAATTAAAAATTAGCACTTGATAAGATTATCAGATTGAGGGCCTTTTGACTCTTTTCTAATAAGTATCTTTTAAAAAACATGAATAGACAAGAATACCATCAGTTAATTTTTCACAATCATTTTGCATACAACAAAAAGATTTTTACAAATTTCTGCTTTCCATATTAACATTACCATCAGCAGTTGCGTGCATAATAATTTATTCATAGTCATATTTAATTTTTGATGAAATCTGATAAGGTGAATCGAAGATTCCAACAAGCAATGTATTATTAGGAAATATTGCCACAGGGGCCAAAAATCTTCTCCACTGTCAAAAGCAGAGATAGATTCCTGTTTCCTCTTCATCCGCATACTTAGTTGAGCTCTACGGTAATTCAGTTCATTCCCTACGCTTCCTCCTCTACCCAGAATAACAAGTTACAAAACTGAGGTGGTGGCTTCGGTCCTCTGCCCTCAAAGAAAAGGATCATCCTTTTTTTTATGTGAGCCGTCGGATTAAAATCTTAATGATCCAAATTTAATATATTTATATAATATTATTTTTAATATATTAAACAGAGAAAGGAGACGGGTCCTTGAAGATATTAAGCGCGTGTATTGGATCCAAAAGTCCCAAAACTTTTATCAAAAAAACCAATATACAGGGATATTCAATGATAATTTCATGTTTAAAGTAAAAGCCCGCAGGTAAGATGCCAAAAAAAAAAAAAACTGGGAGAAATTTTGGATAGTGACAAAATAATGAAATTGATTACTGGTAAAAATCTCGATGCTTTGAAATTTCGGCCCGAGTACTTTTTTCGAGAAAAAATAATTCTGTTCAAAGAAAATAAAAATATTAAAAGATAAAAAGGTGCTTCCAATATTCATAATATCAGAAAAGTATTAAGTGTCTGATTTGTCATATTTGAAATCAAAGGAAAATACACAATTCCTTTGACAAAATCATCTTCTCCATTCTTCGACAAAATCATCTTCTCCTCCAATAATGGCGACGATGGCCTCCTTCAGTACCTTAAATTATTTTTCTAGTTGCAACAAGAAGCCTCTAAAATTTTTTTTAATGGCAATAAGCACCATAAATTTGGGATACTGAGTGTAGGATATGCTAAAATATAGTTTAAGAGATGAAATGCTATTTGAAAAATATTTTAGTATACAGCTTGCCATATATTGGGTGCTATTGAAAATTATTTTATGATACACAGTGCACAAAAAATTATTTTAAAATATTGGTGGTACTAAAAAAATACTTCATGGACTTGAATGTTATTAAAAAAAAAGGTGAAACACCCTCCCAATTTACACCAAAACTGTGTAGTTTTGTGTACGGGAGACGCAAAGGGTGGGAGGTGCAAGGGAGGGAAACTAGACACAACTATCTTCCCTGTTTGTTACCCTTCTTCTTTGTATCTTTCTTCTTCTCTCTATCTTTCACCCTCGTGTCTTCGAAATAGTCAATAGGAAAGTTGGGAAGAGAGGAACTGTTGTCTAAAAAACATTCATTCACAATTGCACACCGGAAGCTTCACATGTTGTTCTATATTGCTAGAGCGAACCGTCTCTTCCCTTTGGTCACTTCCTTGCTTTGAGCCGAACTTCGTTTATCTTGTTCACTCTCAACCTCTTCTCAACTCTCTACAACTCAACCACCACTCTCTCTCGTATCCACTCTCTAAATATATATACTAATATACATATACTCATATGTAGCTTGACATACTCCATTAGGTTCCTACAATGTCTGCTGACTACTAGAATAAGGACCACAAGTCCCTCCATCAACCATTGCTTAATTCCGGAAGATTTAGAACAATTTCACATCACAGGTTGCTATTGTTGGAGCCAATATTTGTCCCATTGAGAGCTTGGACTACGAGTATATGGTTTTTTATTTTTTCATTTTTTCATTGAAATTTTGGAGGAAGTTTTTATTTTTAAATTTTTATGGGATTTCATCTGTTGTGAATGAATTTGTGCTCAATTCTTCACCTTTTTGTTTTGAGGTATACAGGATTGTCGAGAACGCGTTCTTCAATCATCAAAAAACCCTCTTCATCTTATATGATGATGGCCACATTTTTGTCGAACTTAAACCTGGACAAAGGGTCGATAGGCGAAGGCTGGGAACTCAGGAAGGCCAGTAGAAACAGAGCAAGGCAGCGAAGGCCATGGTGGGGATCGAAAGTGGAGAGTGGGAGGAGGGAGAGTGTTACACCCTTATCTCATTTTCACCATTATCAGAGTATTCGTGGAAAATGATATGCGGTTCGGTGGGCAACACAGGAATAGCATAAATATATTGATAATATGTGCATGATTACAGAAATTCCCTATAGGGGTTCGTACATAATAATCACAAGCCTTGTAGCCGCACAAGGCTCTAGGGTATCTAAACCCTTCTTAGTGAAACGAAGACATCTTTCCGTCTTCGTTCCACCACTGCATTCCTCCCGTGTAGTTCTCTTCTTTGCTTTCAATAAACCTCTTGTTTTCACCTGTCTAATTTGTTGGTAGGGGAGGGTGAGATTCAGGAGAATCTCAGTAGGAAGCAGATACCATAATGCATGCATGATAGATGCTATATGTATGACATGTTAGCTTTAACTAGATGTATGCCCCATAATAACATTTCTGCATGCTCAATGTTTCAAACAACATATTTATGGCCATAGCATAAACAAAAACAAAGCTTCATTTATTCAAATATGCTCTACACAATCAAGTAAAGTAATCACATACATCACTACATAAGCAGAGATATCAAATACATGCAAATAAGTTAAGTCCCCTACCTTGTGTCCCTTTTGCTAAATAGAAATAGTTCCTCAATCTACGTGCAAACAGCTCAGGCTCCATATTCAATCCTACAATGTCAAATGTACCGTTTAGACATTTCCATAGTGTTTCTGGGGTTTATATTAGCCTATGGCAAAAACTTACCAAAATGCCCCCGGGACCCAGACCAAACCCTGCCGTACCCGGTCCGACTGTACTTTCCCCAAAATTCTAACCTAGGCTATCCTGATATATTTCCGCCTAAGGAATCCATTTCCGGACTTGGAATTATCAAATTCACTGTCAAATTACAAAATTGGCATTGGAAGCTCCACTTTAAGGGTTTCAGGGGCGTTTTTGAAATTATGTCTTTTCGGCCTTTTCTGAAAAAGTGACCAACTGTAACCCCACTTAATTTTCCCTCCTGAACTCAATGGAACCATTACTTTTATGAAAATCCAACTCTAACCCCTCCAAACTAGCCTTGGCCGAAATTCTCAATTCTTAGAGAAAATTTGGGGTTTTTTGGTTTCGGCTCTGTAGACGTATTTCTTTCTACTTCTAACCACTTTATTAACTATTACATTAGGTTACAACTACCATTTGGACCCAATTTCGGCAGCTTAACCCCTAGGCATACACATTTCCAAAATTTAAAATAAAGGACAATCGGGCGAAATTTCACTGATTAAATTGTCCACAGCAACCAGAATAGTCAATATACAAGAGTTTGGAAGTTACCTCAAGCTCCCACTAGCTTTTCCCCAATATGGTTGAAACCCTAACCTTTAAACAACATATTTTTGAGCCTCCAAACCTTAAAGAACAAAGAAGAGTAGCTTAGGGTTGGAGTTATACATGTTGGGAGCTAAATCGTCAGAGAAATAGGCTTACCGTAGAAGATCTCTTCTCCTTCTCTCTCTAAGAGCTCTCAACACTTCTCTCTCTAGTTCAGCTGCTGTGTGCAAGAAAATGGGCTGGAGAAAGAAGGATGATGATATTTAATTTCCAACAATTTCGGATTTCAGCAACTTTTGGCAGATTTTCTGCTCAAAATTTGGAAAATCATAACTAATTTTAAAAAAATTGAATTGAAGTGATTCTAAAGGCTATAGAACCCTTATTGAGTCTAGTTTCAAGAAAAAAATATAGAATTTAGCAATTTGGAAGGAAAAATTTCCAGAAATTCCATCTTTGGAAGTTGTTCCAGAAACTTTTCAGTTTTTTTGGGCTAACTTCAAAAATTCATAACTTTTTGTATATAACTTTAATTGAGTCAAATGACTTATCAAATTAAAGCTTGAGATGTCTTCTTTCACTCTGTAAAATATCATAATTTTTAAATATCATTTGTAGAATGATATGTATTGCACAACAACACTGCCTCACTAGAAACAATGAAACGGAATGCAGTTGCAACTTCAACAAATTCCATTTTTGTATACAAACTTCTCATACTCTTTAATTCGATATTGTATTCCTTTTAATACCTCAAAGATATAAAAAATATTAGGGAATAGATTTGGAACACCTGCTAAACCGGAGCTTAACAGTCCGCTAAATTTAGGCTTATTCCTAGGCCTCAAATCCCAAAATTCGGGATATTACAGGGAGTCACTGTCGTAGTTGATCATGAAAAATATTTCAGAGTACAGTATACAATTTAATCCAAATAAATAAGAATATAAAAAAAAAATAAAAAACCCCCAAAATTGGGGGGGGGGATGAGCATTTCATGCTGGAATGTGGATTCGAAGAGCAGAAGGGGGCATTGATTGGGACGAGAGATAAAGTGGGGCCCACAAAAAAGTATAAAAACATTTGGTAAAATTCCCCCTTTTTTGTGTCTACTTTAGCACGTATAAAAATTTAATGGTTCTAGATGCCACTAACATAAAAATTTGTTGTTAAAATTATACTTTTACCCTTAAAAAATTAATTGACAGGCTACACAAGCCCGCCCCATTTAGCCCACAGGCTGTTAGGCTGGCCCGCAACCCTCGGCTAGACCGTATTACTGGCTATAACCTAACTAATGGCTAAGCATGTGCAAAGCCCATGTCTACTGGAGTCGGAAAATCGGGTTGAGCCCGTCTAGGGTCAGGCTTATGATTTAGAGTCTTCAGAAGAAGTCAAGCCTAAAAGTGCCAACCTTGTAGGGCCATGGGCTTTCCAAGTTTTTTAGTTTTATTAAATGACTACAAAAATTGGAAATATTTTTCAAATCATATAGTGTTTTTATATGAATATTTTAAAGGAAAAATTGATTATATTCTTATTAACAAGCTAAGAGAAGTTTATTAATGACATTGTAGTTAGTTAAAAGTCCTCTAATTGATTTTTTTTAAAAAATATTACTCAATTTTAAAGAATCTAGCATTTGGTTCTTAATATTTCTGAAAAAAAAAAAAATCCTTATGAAATAGGGACCTTTTTGGGAGTTAGGCCTAAACAGGCTGAGCTTGTGAAGCATAAAATATTACATACACTAACTTATTTTGCCTTACTATATATAGGTGACATAAATTTTATCTTGTAAAGCATAAAATTATTTTTTTGAAAAGTTACCATACACTAACATATAACTCCAGAAACAACCAAAAGGCCATCTTAATTCACTTTAGAATTTTATTTATATTAACTGAAAGTTGTATTACAGAGTAAATAATAAATAATTAATATCATTTAAAAAGAGAAATTCAAAAAAAAATTACTTTCAAAATTTAAAAAGATAAATTAGTGTATTGAAATTCAATAATTCCAACTTAGTCTATGGAATTTGAAATAAAGTGAAATTCTCTCTTCTTTATCTCTTGTTCTCTTATCACACATACTTTTATAGCAATTAATCTTTTTTTTATCAACACTGCAAGCTATTTTAAAGAAATTGTGGAGCTGTTCTCGAAACAAATTTGGAGTTCAAGATTAAAACTGAACTTTCAAAATGTTTATTAAAACTAAATAAAAAGTTTAAACATAAAATTTATTAATTCTGACTAATAAAGAGAAAATAAAAAGCTTAAACATTCTTAATTTATTAATAATTAAGGGAATCCATGTTCGAACTCATGGATTGGCGGTTTGTGATGAATCATTTGGCTTCACGTTATTATAAGTCATGGGATCGATTTGCATCATGCTCATCGCAATGATTCTGATCTCTAATAATTAAAAAGGGGAAGAAAGTAAAGGTGGAAGGAGATTTTTGTGAGCATGTCTTTTATTTGTCTAATATACTTTTATTTCTACATCGTCAATCCGGGCCTTTGAATTGAAAACCAATTATTTGCAACTGAGTGTCAGATTTATTAGCCATCATCAATCCTTAACTCCCCCACGTCAGGATCAAGCTTTCACTAGGGTGATATGTTATGTGATGACGAGGTTCACTTCCATTAACTGCAAGTTTTAAAATCATCAATATCAATATCAATATAAAAACGGTTCACCGAAGCCGATCTTTTAAACAGCTAATCTTTGGCTGTAGATACAATTTCATGTACACTAGCTGCACATCAATAAACCACAAATAAAATAATACTCCTTAGGCTTTGCATTAGCCTTTTCTACTTGCACCAGATAAGCCATCGGGCTCCACGTATGGTCACAGGTCCCAGTACTTGATTGCCTATAACGTATGTCTTCATTCATGTTTTAAATTTCAAATTTCAAATTGCAAACTTTGCCTCGTCTTATGCGCACAAAAAAATTTCCCTCATCTTTAGGGTTTCAAATATTTAATACTGTCTTTGCTGCCTCTATCTTTAGGGTTTCAAATTTTTTCCCCTTCCCGCTTTCTATATCATTATTCTCTCTAGATCTCATTCTTTTCATTTCTCTGCCCTCTCTCTCTCTATCCATTCATTCACACTCTTCATTCTGATTTCCATGATTTCTTGTATTGTACAGAGTATTGATACTTTATATGTATAAAAACATATCAGGCCTTTTGGCTAATAAAATTTCTAAATAAGAATTTTCACCAATTTTCTCTTTGTTCAACGTTCATTTCATATTGAATGAAAAATAGAGAATTTTATGTTGGTCAACAAAAAACAGAGAATAGAGCAAAAGGAAACTACCCTGACACTTTCTCTGAAATCGTCATCAACTTTCTTTGAGGCTTTCTTGTGTACGTCTTGGAATGACTGGAAGTATTTGTCTAAAATCTCCACCAAGCACAACAAACCTTGCCGCCAAAAGGTTTATTAGACATGTATGGGCAATCTAAGCTAACAATATTACACATTGTTCTATCTAATGCCTCAAAACAATACTTATTTGCCATAGGAGCCTCATCCCAAATTATAATAGACAGATGTAGGAGAAGTTCAGCTAGATGTAATCCTTGCTTTATGTTACAGACTAAATCCTCTGTAATGGTAATTGAGATGACAAATTGAGAGTGAGCTGTCTTTCCATTTGATAAAAGAAGTGATGCAATGCCACTTGAAACAACATTAAGAACTACTTTACCATTTGACCTCAGAGATGTAGATAACGTCTGCCACAAGTATGTTTTTCCTGTTCCACCATATCCATAAACATAATACATACCAGCCCGTGAGTCGGTGACATCATCAATTATAGTTGAATAAATTTCTTGTTGTTCTGGGTTTAAGTTAGGTAGTAGGGTTTGGAGTTGTCCACGTAGTGCATCAGCGTCAAAATTCAGCTCATTATGCAGATATCTATTTCCCTGTAATAAGATACTGAACTCTTGCATGGATAGCATTGAATCATAGTCACGGAGACTCTTGCCATTTTGCATCATGGCATGTTCTGATTCCATTAAAGCATGACTACGTAGCTCATTATCTGATAAGTTGAAGTCTACATAAAGGCAATAAAAGTTATATTCATGAGCTAATAAAAAAAGAGAGTGTTAATGTGTACAAGTGTTACTGGAAATTACAAATTGGTGAGTTTTTTTAAATAAAAACCTAATAACTTGGTTGAAAGACTTATATGGATGGCCAGTTTGTTAACGCCACTTGTAAATAATATCATCAACCATCAACTTCCAAGTTTGTTGCCAAACCATTTATGGTCTGCCATAGCAATCACACAATAACAATATACAAAATAGACGCCGCAAGTAACTGGATGAAGCCCACTGACTTAATTCTTTAATTGCATCTATATATCCTCTATCATCATCTAGCAAAACAAGGGCATATCATACATCATGGAAAGTTTCATAAAGAACACCATTGACAGTCCTTATTCCTTCATATGATCTAGGGCTTTTAACTATGGTCAATAACAACCTCAGTTAGTATGCCTCGCCTGTTCCAGGGGGAGCATTATATAACCTTCCAATTGTAAATCCATATTGTCTAAGATCCCACTCTAGCTTATCCATCTTGAAAACAAACTTTGTTGGGAACTTTGAATATGTTAGCTCTCTCACTGCTACATACTTATCGTTTGCTGACATCCAAGCTAAGAACATTGATTGTTTTGTAGTATTGTAATTACCAAAAACTTCTAGTTCATTGTCATCCTCATATATGACTATTTTTTGATTTGGAAGGTGGAATTGCAATAATTCAACTAGGGGGAACATGTAATTAATATCAAAACTGAGAATCCTCCATACTGCTTCGCATGGTGAGAGATACTGAACATCATAATACATTTTGGTCTCATCATGATTGACATTAGATCCTTCTGATGGTGATTCTGCATAAAAAGCTATGGTGTCCTGATCATGTCCTTTGCTGGCGTACTTGAATAAATACTTCATTGAGTCACCATGTTTGCATTTCTCAATATTGACATGAGCCTGGTACTTTAGAAGCATATAAGGATTATAATGTATGGCATATCTATTATCCAGCGGGACTTTTTTTTTCATGACTACATGTCCATTGTTTGGTCTCTTATACCGAGGATATCTATCTTCATGGATAATGGTGCAGGAAGTGAAGTGTTTTGGGTGATACTTTATGCATTCACCATTACTCATACAAGGCGAATTTGGGTTAACTATTCCACATGGACCATGCATCACGAAACTGCTTACCGTATCGTATAGTAATGGGTTGATTTCTTTATCAGGTATTTCAGCACTTATAACTCTGTCAATATCATGAGGTGTGCTTATTTTGCTGCCATGAACTAAAAACAACACAATATCGGCATGTGCAAGCCTCGTTTCTGAAACTCAATTATGTATAGCATTGCAAGGTATGAAAAAAAGCATTGAGTCATAAGTGTTAAAGCTAGTTTTAAATCATGCTTATCTCATATTGACATTCACAAATATCCAAATGTTTTTCTTATTTTTGTTATCTTTAGCTAAATTAAAAGGGCTCACTCAACAGGTCCATTATTTTGTGGAAAATATCAAAAGACCAAATTACATATAGTAAAACATACACTCCTTTTTTAAGACAGAGAAAAAAAACCAACCCCACAACACCTTTTTTTTTTACAATAAATATTTTATTTTATCTTATCCATAGTTTTTTTATGTTTTTCTTAATTATTTTAGGAAAAAAATAAAAAAAATAATATTTTCAATTTTTTTTTAAAAAAATGATGTTCAAAGTTGTAAAATTGAAATAGTAAAATTTGAATCTATAATGGCCCAATTAAATACAGGGGCTATTATTGAATAAAGAATAGAAAGTACACGATGTTTAAACATATTTGGAAAAAGGACCAAGCCCTTGATGATTTACATATGAAGGGTATCACTCTAAACAGGAAAGAAGAAAAGTAAACATAAATGGGTAAAAAGAATAGAGAAAGACATTTATTTAAGTGAATAAGTATGAACCTACTTTAACAGCACCAAACAACTTGCCTTCTTTTAAGTCTTTCATCATCATATATAGCTTCATTTCAAATACCCATGTGATAATTTCTGGGTGATCTTCTATCTTTGCATTCTTTTCATCTAAAGATTTGGAAATTTCAGGCCACTTTGGATTACAAGTGAATGTTATGAATAGATCTGGATAGCAAGCCCATATATAGATTGTCATTGCATCTTGATAATTTCCTATACTATATCTGGCTCCACCGGTAAATGATGAGGGCAGTATAACTCATTTACCTCTAGCTGCAGCTGCTGGTTCTCAACAAGCACATCATCTGCAAGTCCTTTGTATAATTTCGCCTTAAGTTGTTTTTGGTGTGGTCTTATGTACAAAAGCCTATATGATTCAACCATTGTATAGGCATCAACAATAAATTGCTGGAATAGTTTTCATCCTAGCAATATGGTAGATATTTCATTGTCTTAGTCTTGAATCTTATAGGCCAAATATTCTCTCATTGTCGCCTTCTAAACTGTACCTCGGTTATTCCCTCCCAGTGTTTGATGAGGTATATCCTCTCTATAACCATCTGTATGATATGGAAAATGGTAATGGATAATGTAAAGGAAGAAAGTCTGGATAGGTTTCTTTCATTCTTTCAAGCAACCCTATTTTGTATTTCACCACTATATCTCTGCCTTGATATGCATCTCCAATATCTCCAACAATCAATGTAGCTATTTCATTTTGTCCCGATGGCATATTATATCTACGGCTGTCCACGCCCCTTTTATATATAAGCTTGATTTTTATCGCATGGCCTTCATGTGTGTTGACAAAATATCTTGCCATTTGAAAAGTCTGTACCAAGCTATTATGATTGTCCAGTATGGATTAAAGTCTTTGAACAATATCAGCATTTATGCCAGACGCAGAGTTGTCTTGCCCACTGGAATAATAAAACTTGCATGATCAAAAAACATAAAATAATGATAAAATATAAATGTCTTTATTTGAAGTTAATGCAAAGAAATTAAGATTATGTTTGTTTTGTGTAATTACCTGACAATTGAAATCTATTTGATTCGTCGATCTCGGTATTATAAATATACAACTGTGCAAATTTGGGAGCTTGTCCATCAGGGGGTAGGATACTACCTATCAAGTGCATATTTTGGCCACTCTTTCTATATACATAAGGTCTGCGTCCATCATTAATTTGTTGAGAACCTTTCAACCCTTTTCTTCGGCTTTTTATAACTTCCGACAAATTTCAAGCTTTCAAAGCGGGAAAGCTAACTTCAATAAAAAGATAAACAGGAAACTTGGGTGGTTGGAATATGGTCGATGGTTCAATAATAAATCTAGTAAAACGCCAAGATGTCTACTAATGTAATTCATCCAAAATGGTACAATGTTATGTGTTAATAAATCCAGTTTTTGAATTTTGGCTATATATGTGTAATGTAGAAAAAGAAGAGGAAGAGGAAGCATGTGGCAAAGGGTGACTGCAGCCATAACTATGGCTATTTTGTAGAAGATGAGAATAATAATGAACTATTCCAAATATTAAGGAATGCAGACATGTCATGCATCACTATTTTGTAACAAAAAATGCCCTAACATGAAGCTGATTAGATTAAAATTCAGATATACTTTGAGGACAAATAGTAAGGAATTTGTTTAAAACAGTAAGTAGATCAAACCATTAGTGATTTCAGCAAGTGGTTTACGATTAGTAACGTCACTGCATTGTTCTCTTTTTCTCTGATCAGTTGCTGGGCACAATGCTCTGAATCATATACATATAACAATTTTAATAAGAAAAGACGCAGCAGGTTATGAATTTATGCATAATGATCATTAAGTAGGATGATAGTTAATGATAACTAAATTTTGTCAGCCTTAACTGAGTGGTGTTGTCATAGGTTGTGACATGCTCGATAAAGTCTCCTTGTTTATTTTCCTCTGCTGCCTTATATTCACAAGCCACCTTGCCCTTGCTGCCCAAGTGATCAGAAAGACAAACAACTGGGAAAAAAAACCAACTAACTGTGTAGGTTGAATGTTAAACTAACAAAAACAATGAGGACCATGGCCAGACCATCTTGATGTCTGTGTATACCTTCCTTCCCAGATATAACTTCGTGGGTATTGCTGAATTCAATTTGACTGCATTTTTTTCTCTTAGCCATGTGGGATTTAACATGATGTGGTATTTCTGAGATATCCATACTATTTATGGCAAAAATGGAATGCAATAAAGTGAAGGTCGACCAGAAGTATTTTGTTCCTTTTCGAATAGAAAAATCTGCATTTGAATTGATAGTGAACGTATTCAGAACACTGAGTAGCAGTTACCCGAGAGTTTTAAGGACGATGTACAGAACTCCAATGATGATGAGTTTTGTTCGACATTTTCATGCCATGTATCTAACTTGATTATGTGTTAGTATTAGATTTGATAGTACTTTTTTTGGCGAATGATTTTGATAACGATTATTTTTGGCCAAAGATTTTGATAATATTTAATGCTAACAAATATAAATAAATGTGCATTAGTAAGGCATGGGATGCGTGTTTATTTAATACATGTGTGACAGAGACTTTCACCTCAAACTATGAATAGATCTATTTAAAATTATAGGAAGATCCATGACTGTGTTATCATATTTAAATTTGCAACCTTAACTTTCACCCAGAAAAATGAAGGCTTAACTAAGTTTTTAGTTAGTAAAGTAGTTATTAAGCTAACGACATTATGAATTTGAAGGTAGTATGCTACACTTCCATCCATTATTTACAAACATAATTACTAAAAAGTAAATGTCGATGAAACATACCATAATTGATGTTGTTATACTTAAATTGTTAGATTCAAATGGTTGTTTTATTCATTAATTTAAGAGTGTTACACTATAACATTGTTTACGGGATAATTTGCACTTGAAATTTATTGATAGTTACACAAATACTAAGGGCCCATTTGGTTTGATCCCGTTACACCCTGTAATATAGTGCAATGGTAATGCAATACAATATTAATTACAGGGCTAGTGTTTGATTTGATTTTTAAGTAAGTTCCAATGAGCTATTATTTTAACAATTATTTAAAATTAATATATTACACAGTCTATTTTACCCTTAATATAATCTTTGTAGAAAAAATAGTTACGAGTCATTCCACTGCCTCATCATAACTTTCACACTATCTCGCCAATGATCGTCTGATGGTGATGGCTGTGGTGGTGGAGGATGGCAATGATGCTACGGCTGTGGCAATGGTAGGTAGTGATAGTGACAATAGTAGAGGAGGAGGTAGTGGCGGTGGCGGCAATGGTGGATGAGGTGGTGGTGACGACAACGGCTGTAGAGGAGGAGGTACTAGTGGCCGGCGGTGGCAATGGTGGAGGTGGCGGCAAAAGGGTTTGGAGGAGGACAAGGAGGTTGTGGCGGTGATGGCAATGGTAGCGGTGGTGGCTATGGTGGTGGAGGAGGAGGTAGTGGCGGTATTAACAATGGGGGTGGCAGGGGAGGTAGTCGAGGAGGAGGTAGTGGTGGTGGCGGTGGGTGGCGGTGGTGAGGGTAGAGGAGGACGTAGTGATGGGAGGCAACAGTGGGGGTTGCAGAGGCAGTAGTAGAGGAGGAGGAGGAGGTGGTGGCGATGGCGGGTGGCGGAGGAGGAGGTGGCGGCGGGTGGAGGGGGTGGCGGAGGAGGAGGAGGTAGTGGCAATGGCGGTTATGGCAAGTCAAATGAGATAAGTGAAACAAAAACAAGTGAAACTAAAGGGTAAATTAGACTTTTTTTAATCATGCAATGGGATGGTAATGAGGATTCATAGGCGGTAGGTATGAATGTGGATTACCAATTTTTTGATAATCATCATTACTATGGTAAACCCTATTACCATACTAAAAAGCAACCAAACACTCTTCTCTTAATAATGCAATTATGATTATCATTGCAGGCATGTAATGGAGTTGAACCAAATGGGCTCTAAATGTTTACCTATTGCTTGCATTTACCTGTTGTTTACAGGATGTTTCTCTGGTAACATGAAATCATATTGAAGATTCTTCTTGATTGGCACAGTGGGATTTGGATGCAAGGATTTGCCACTATAGTAGGTATAAATTAATTTTTGCTACCTATATAATGGTGGACTATCTTCATTTAAATTTACACAATTGTAGGCTGATTACTTTCATAATTTCATGAATCTATCCTTTTAAGATTTGTTATGAATGTTAGTTTGAGAATTCAAGAGAGAGAGAGGATGAGAAAAAAAATAGAGGCACAATAGCTTATCTGTCTAACATATTTTTTTCAAGCTCAATAAGCATTGGCTAAAATAAAATAATATGTTAGTGTAATTTTAAAAAAAAAAATCCAGAGGATAAAATCCGAAATTAATCTATAACTATCTCCCATTATCACGGCCTGGACCTGACTTATTTTGTATTATAATATGTTAATGAATATCTTAACGTTATTTCCGCGAACAAAATCCTACCGTAACGTTATTTTAAAGGTAAGATCCGAAATTAACATATAATTATCTCCCATTATCAAGGCATGCACCTGATTTATTGAGTGTTAAAATATTTCATTGAATATCTAAATGTTATTTCTGGCAACAAACTAATATCGTAATGTTATTTTTGTTTAAATTATAATTAAGATAATTTATTTATCTTAATAATTTCATGAATATGTAGATTTAAGATTATCTTAAAGTTATTTACATTTAAGTCCGGAAGGTAAAATTTATCTCCCATGATCACCGCATGCCATTGATTTATTTAGTGTTAAAATATTTCAAACAATATCTTAATGTTATTTTTGGCTACTAAGATATATTTCAATGCATATCTTAACGTTATTTATTATCTTCTTTCTTTAAAATCAGAGGTAGTTTTGTTTTAATAAAATGGCGAAAACTATGATTGCTGATAAAAAAAACACGTCATTTCACACACAAATGAATATTTTTCATAATTTAAGATAATTTAAATATTGCAAAGTAGCCTACTTTTTTCTTTTATTTTTTTGTCGTCGCTTAGTTTTCAACTTACAAAAGTGGCGTGATAACAAAGTTATGATCATACTATATATGATATAATAATGAAGTGAAGATTTTATTATCTATCATATGATAATTAATTAACTATGAATATATTTATGTATATGAAAGGAACATCAGCATGTCATATATTAAGCGATTGGAAACGTAACATTATCTATCACACTTGAAATGAAAAGTTGAAAAAGAAGAAAAATTTTGATAGCACACCATAGGCGGAGACATTAAGAGAAATCCAACAACAACATTAGAAAGCTTGAAATTATAAATAAACATAGGAAGCTAACAAAAGTCTACAACAACTGAGAAAAGGCTAAAATAGCAACAACAAACCACCCTAATCATCAATGACAAACTTATGTTTCTTCTTTGCCTTGTCCACTTTAACAGCTTTATCTTCATGTTTCGGCTTCTTTGAAGTACCAACCAAATAATCAGCTAAGTATTCATCATCATCATGAGCAGAATCATCCTTTTCAATTTTTACTTTGACACCCACTTTTTCACCACAATCACCTATAAGCTTGCACCCTCAGAGTCAAGAAGGGACATGTCAACATCCTATGATTTTATTAGCACAAAAATGACGAACATCAGTTCTAAGTTCATAAATGTGTACAAAGAAATATATAGTGTTATGACCAAATGAAGCAAATGATACAAACTCATAGGGTCATCTTCATGGTTGAAAGACACTGTAACACTCCAAATTTTATATTCATCAAAAACATATTATAATTAATTGAGAAATTCAATAAAATGGTGAATATTCAAAAAATTTGGATCTTTTGAATTTTGAAATATTCTTATTCATGAGGAAATGGGCAAATTAATTCAAAAAAGGAATTAAATTACCAAGGTAATAGCAAAATCATAATTTTGTCAATTTAGCCTAAGATTAATTATTTTCTAATTAATTGAAGTTAATTTCAATTAATCAAGGAAAATAAAGGAAAATGTATAATTGGATTATTTTTGATGGAATAAATCAAGAATTGTGAAATTAGGGGGAATTTTACATAATTCATTTATATGAATTATGGAATTGTTGAAATTATTTTTCCCTTTCCTTTCTCCTCCCTAATTTCGGCCAACACATAAAATTAAGGGGAATAAATTAATTTCATGAACACATGTCCAAAATGCTACAAGAAAAGAATAATGATGACAATGGTAAGGTGGGTATGACATGAAGTATGGACATGATGATCATGGTAGGGTGATGGTAAGGGAGCAAGTAAGTCACATTATTAGGGAAGTATGGAGCAAGTATGGCATAAAGCGAAGAAGTATGGTGGAAGCATCGAGGAAAGCATGGTGGTTGGCAAGTGTCACCATATCAACCCTTGATGAGATCAATGGTATAGGATGAAGGGGGCAACTTTATGAAGCCATTTTCCTTTCCTTTTCCTTTGTTCATTTCATCTAAGCCACAAGAAAGGAAGAGAGAGAGAGAGAGTGAGTTCAAGAGGTCTCATATTCTAGAGAGAAGGAAGAAGGGAAATCTTAAGGTAAGAGTTGGTTTCTTAAGCAATTTCTTGTAGTATTCTATAGATCCTTCTCTAAACCTTGATTCTTCATGCATCCATGATCTTGAAGACACCATTCTTAGCTCAAGAAGAGAGAGAGGAGATGCCTAGAGATAGAAAGTTCAAGATCTCAAGAGGTAACCTCACAAACCTTAAATCTATTCTTGAATGAAGTTGTTGTGAAGTTTGGTTTTGGTTTGGTGATTTTTGGTTGAGTTGTAAATTTGGAAAAGCCCTAATCCTAAGGGGTTATGCTGTCCAAATTTCTTTGAATCATGGTTAAGAAGTGTTTAAATGAGTTAATAAGGGATTAGAAGTAGAAAAGTACAAGTTTTAGAAGCTAAAACACAAAACTACATTTTTCCCATTTTTCTTGAATATTTTGGCCAGCACTGTTTCAGGGAGTAGGAGCTAGATTTTCATGAAATAAAGTGTTCCATTGGATTCAATGGGCAAAAATAGGTGTGATTATATTTGGTCACTTTTTCGGTAGAGGCTGAAAAAGCATAATTATGAAAACGCCCATAAAATCCCTAAATCGGAGCTGTCGAGGGTATTTTTATAATTTGACAATGAATTTGGCAATTTTGAGCCAGGAAATGGATTCCTTGGGTAAAAATATGTCAGAATAGCCCTAGTCGAAATTTTGAAAAAACGTGCCATAGGGCCGGGTACTACGGGGCCGGCCAGGGTCCTAGAGGCATTTTGGTAAATTTTCACCATAGACTAATATAACCACCATAAACACTATGGAAGTGTCTAAATTGTACAATTGACGTTCTAGGATCGAGTAAAGAGCCCGAGGGATTGGCATGCAAATCGAGGCACATTATTCGAGGATCAGGGAAGGGTGATTAAGGTAGGGAACTTACCTCTCTTGCATGTTTTTGATATTTGTGCTGATGTATTGATGCATGTTATTGCTTTGCTTGATTATGTGAAACATATATGAATAATTGAAGCTCTGTTCTTGTTTATGCAATAGCCATACGTATGTTGTTTGAAACATTGAGCACGCAGATATGTCATTGTGTGAGTATAAGTTATGTAAGGCAAGCATGTCATGCATTAAGCAATTATCCTGCATGCATATTAGTATTACTTTCTTACTGAGATTCCCCAGAATCTCACCCTCCCCTACCAACAATTCAGACAGAAGATATGCTGAGAATAATGAAGAGAACCATATGAAGGGGATTGCAATGGTGGAACGAAGACTGGAAGATGTCTTTGTTTCACTGGGACGGGTTTAGACACCCACATAGCGCTGCGAGGCTACATTAATCGTAATTATCAAGTACAAACCCCTATAAGGAATTTTCGTAATCGTGCACGTAATATCAGTATATTTATGTTATTCCTGTGTTGCCTACTGAATTACATATCATTTTCTGTAAATGCTCTGAAATAGGTGAAAATAAGATAAGGGTGTGACAGACACCATAGTAGGTGAGCCAGTTGGAGCATCCTATTCAGCCTTAAATCAGCAAAGTATGCATCACTAGCTCCATGGAGGATGCAACAGGCATATTCCACATGCAGACAAGGCGGACACATATACGCCAGTTATATCGCTTAGGAGTCAATGCACGAATGGTGTCAAAAATTGTAACTATAGCTTTATGTAAAAAATTGAAAAGGAGAGTGAAAGATGAAAGCGCAGGAGTTAGAGCACCTATTGCAAGGGCGAATGTGAGCTTTTAAAGGGGATGGAAGGTAAGGGATGCAAGAGCATGCGCATCAATAACTTCCCCCACGAACTAAAGATGGCATGAGAGTGAGTAACTTCCCCCATGGAAATGAATAGAGAAGGTGCGTCGTCTGGAAGGCGCCACATCAAGACGCTGCAGCAAATATTAAATTTCGTACAATAAGTGTGATCGGTTAAGAAATCTTAACTATTTTGACGTATTTAAGGAGACAATTATTAATTCCGATAATATTTTTGAATAATTATACACAATTATTAATTCAAAGTATCTTAACTATTATGACGCATGAATATATTTCGAAAGTGCACAGAAATCTTAACTATTTTCATGTATATGAGGAGGCAATTGTTAATCACGTATTTAAGGAGATAATTATTAATTCATAATATCTTAACTATTTTGACGTAATATTAATTCTGATATTAATTCTGAATAATATAAAATCTAAACTATTTTCACATATTTGAGGAGAATAATATAAAATCTAAACTATTTTCATGTATTTGAGGAGACAATTAGTAGTCACGTATTTGAGGAGACATTTATTAATTCAGAATATCTTAACTATTTTGACGTAATATTAATTCCGATATTTATATTAAAGCCGATGAGAGACAACAAAGAAGCTGATGTGTCAAGCAGGGAGCTGCTTATAATTCCGATATTTAATTATATTAAAACCAATGAGAGACAACAAAGAAGTTGATGTGTCAAGTAGGAGCTGCTTACAGCTAGGGGTGAGCAAAACACCTGCTACCTGCCCGCTCAAAATTGAGCACGTAACGGGTACGGGTTACCCGTACCCGTTTATTTAAAAATGGGTGGGGTACGGGTGCACCCACGGGTCACCCATTACCCGTATATGTATGTGCTATGTTTATTTTTACCTTCTCAGATCTAATCTAATAATCTCACTCTCGCCCTCATTGATCGCGTCTTGCGTCTTGCCTCGCCCTCACTGCCTTGCGCCCTTACTGCTCTCCCTCACCGCCTCGCGCCTTCGCTGCTTGCCCTCACCCAGTCACCCTCATGGGTCACAGCCTCACTGTCAAATCGCTCTCCCTGACCAGTCATCCTCGGCGGACAGCTGCTCAGCCTGTTAATCTCGAAGCCGGCGGTGGACTTGAGCAGGGTTTCACACTCTCACCGTCACCACTCGTCAAGGCCTACTGCAGCGCTGCTGATCGAGGAGTGCCTTCCCAATCCCATTCCTCTCCCTCTCTACTATCAATTAAGGAGTCTCGACGATGGACAGTCCCATTTCTCTCCCTCTCTGCTGCCGAGTGCCGATCGAGGAGTCCTAAGGACGGTGGATAGTCGCTGCTCACCGATTTCTCTCCTTTTCTGAATTCCTCTAGTTCAGCCTTCAATATTAAGGTCTTGAGTTTTCGATCTTGTGTTTTCAGGTCTGCTTCTTGTGTTTTCGATCTGCTTTTTTGGTAACAATGTAACCTTTAAATATGTTAATCTCTCTTGTCCTTTGAATCTGTTAATCTCTTCTTTGGATTCTGTCATTCTGGGGCAAAAAGAAAAAAGGGTTGGATGGTTAAATGGGCTCCTACTTCTGCAACCCCAAAAAAAAGAATCTGAGGTGGTTAAACGGGTTCCTTGGACCCGTTTAACCCGTACCCGTTTAGGTACAGGTCAGACGGGTTCCCACATGGGTACGGGGCAGCCCATACCCGTGTAAATTAACCGGGCGGGTGGCGGGTTGACCCCCGGGTCAGACCCGCCCACCCGTTGCTCACCCCTACTTACAGCTTTGTTTTTATAAAGGTCTTAACTATTTTGACATAATATTAATTCTGATATTTATATTAAAACCGATGAGAGACAGCAAAGAAGCTGACATGTCAAGCAGGGAGCCGCTTATAATTCTTATATTTATATTAAAACCGATAAGAGACAACAAAGAAGTTGATGTGTCAAGCAGGGAGCCGCTTATTGCTATGCTTTTATAAATGTAAGATATAAATGAATGTTTAAAAATATTATTAAAAACAAATGTTTTATTAAACTATTTAGAATGGCGTGAGTGGAAGTAATGGGGTTGTTACGCATATATTAAAAATTATTTCTTAAGTTAAAATATATAAAATAAAATATGTAAATAAAGAATAAGCCACGTGAAATGCTTACGTGTTGCAACATGAGGGCGGCTCAACGGTTAGCATGATGGCTTTTAAAAACAACCGAAAGAAAATAAAAGAAGGGGAATTTATAATAAGCTTAAATAATAATAAAATATAAGATAAAACAATAACAAAATATATAATAAGTAAATAATAGGACTTGATTTATATAACCAAAAAAACAAATTAAATATAACCATAAATAATATTGCATAATTAAATACCATAACAATAGATATTTTTTCCATCAAGAGAATGAAAGGAAGAAAAACTAATTCTGATATAGAGAATAAACAACAATGATAAATTTCTCTTTTGAAGAAAATAGTAGCGAGAATCGGTTTAAATAAAGCATGTGTTTGTAGTTCATTGACAATTAGTAATTGATTTCTTTGTTGAGTCCCCTATTTTCATATTTGAACTCAACATTTTTTTCAGATATTAATAATTATTAATTTTTAATCAGCCATTAGCAAGTAATTTATTATATTTTTACTTCATTATCAGTAATTAATAATTATTTTTTTGTTAATTTTTGTGCATAGTAATTAATATCCCTTGGTTTATAAAAGTAGTAATCTAATTATCATTACTTAATTATTTTCCCCTCATTGTTGTCAATCATTTGTTGTTTGTATCATTATATTATTACCTAATCATTAATCTCAGCTTTAAAATGAATATCAAAGCATTAAAGAAGGATATTTATATTTATATTTATATTTATATTTTCAATTCAAGACTACCTCTATCACCAAAACTTCCTTGAAAGGAAAGGAAAGGGGAGAATCAAAACTAATTTTAGTCATATATATTATTATACAAGAAGCAATCCAATTCAAAAGACCCTAAATATGAGCATATTTCTCAAGGAGGATTTGAATATTTCTATTAATTAATATCTTAATAAAAAATTGAACTAAAATTTAAACGTGTTAAAAATTATGGAAAAGTTGGGTCAAATAAAAAATACACTAGTATTATAAAATAAGGTTAAAGTACAATTTTACTAACAAAGTTTTTTCTTTGGAGCACATGACACAAAAATACCAATAAACAATTTAACAATCTTGGTAAATCTGCTCTATTTTAAATTGTTTATTAGTATTTTTGCTCATTCTAAAACTCATTTGTGTCAAACGCCTATAAGGAAAAATTTTGTTCATAAAATTACACATTAACCCTATAAAATATTAAGAAATATCAGAATAGAAAAGGAGAATATAATAATAATAAAGAAGTATTCATATTCACTGTTTGAGGTGTATGCGGCTCAAGTACATTGCCCTATGGCACAACCTTACAATATTAATAGGGTTAAGATGCAAATTTATCAACGAAATTTTGTCTGAGGAGCGTCTAGCACAAATATGTTTTAAAAGGGACAAAAATATCAATAAACAATTAAAAATGGTGCATCCAGCACAAAACCGTTAAATTTGACCTAAAGCCGTTAGTGATTTTCTTCTTTTATAATTTAACGATGTTAGGTCAAATTTAACGGTTTTGTGCTGGATGCACATTTTTTAATTGTTCATTGGTATTTTTGTCCCTTTTAAAATATATTTGTGACAGACTCTCTTCACACAAAACTTCATTGGTAAATTTGCACCTTAACCCTAATAAATCAATAAACTCTATCAATATCTCCATATTTGATAGTGATATATATGATGATAGATGATATTGTGGGATAATAGGCATAATGGGAAAATATAAACATCCACACAAATATTATATTCATAACAACTAGATAATTATAGCTCATGAGTTTTGTTATAATTTATCTCCTTTTTTTTTTTGCCAACATTTATCAATGATTTCCTCTATGAAAACAAATCGAATGTTACATACTTAATTCACTAGCCGATTGTCATAATTAATTGAAAAAAAGATAAGAAAATACCACTTAAACTTTAAGATCCTAAATTAGTGATTTCATACTAAAATGAGTGGTCAATTGCTAAATTCTTGTAGGTAATACCTATATTTTTGTAGGTAACAAAATTGATTTGAGATTTTGAAGTTTAAGTAGTATTTTCTTGTCATAGAGTATATACTCCTCTGGTCCTAAATTTCATAGAAATAAAAAAAACTTAAATCTTATTAAATATGTTCTAAAATTTATCTACTTTTTAGCTTTACCTCTATTTAATATATATTATAGGGAAAATCACTCCCAAGTCCCAAGCAACAGAGATATCCACAGAAAAGTCCCTGGAGATTTTGAAATATCAGAAAAGTCCCTAGGGACTTTTCTGTGATTATTTCCTAATATAAAATGACAAAGATGCCCACATTCTAATCTCCTTCATTCAAAATCAGACTCGTGCTTCAGCAGCAATTGAAGACCTTACCCTTGCTTCTCGCCTTTTGTCTCTGCCGCTCTGCTCCCAATCGTCGTCCGTCGATGCTCCTCTCCTAGTCGGCGTGCGTCACTTGAGCTCTGCTCCCATTCACTACGTCGTTGCTGCTCCTCTCCCAGTTGTTGTGCGTCGCTGCTCCGCTCCGAGTCGCCGTCCGTCATACAACTTAATATTTTAATGTTATATGATTTGCTATTCAGTTGTGACAGTGATGAAATTGCAAAATTTCTTAATTCATGTAACCTCTATAGCATTCTCTCTGTACTATGACTTGTTAGAGATTTTATTGCTATATATAATTATTCAAGCATCATTATTATATTGACGAAAATAAAAGTATCATTATCATGTTATCTGTGGCAGGTTTCCATTGAGCTCTGATGTCATGTTTTAAGTGATTGGCCTAGCCTTGCATATTTGTTTTGCATTGCTTCATTTAAGATGGTTGTTACTTCATATATTTTGGAGTTATAATGTTTGGGGATGAAATCAAAGATTAATAAAAGTTAATAGAAAACTAGCTTAATTCCAGTTTGGACACATTTTTCATTTTTCTTCCCTTTTGCTTATTCTTTTCTTGATTTATCCTGCATAGCATAAAAGTGGTTGGTTTGATTTGGAGGCTCTTGGCTGTTTCTTGTTTTATATGTTGTGAAAATGAATGCAGCTTTTGATAGGCCCCCTTTTTTTGGTAATACATTCTCTTAAATCTAAGAAATTGGACTTAATGAACTGCCTTGAATTGAGATTAGCACATGCTAAATTTTGTATGTTCTGCTGATGGCGTTATGATCAGCCATAACATGATTTTACAACTTGTGCTATGCTGTACATATAATTTCATGCCATTATATTCTTTTTAATCAAACCTTCTAATGCCAGTTTGACTGAAATTCAGAATGCTCGTGGTATTATGGATGTTCTTGACTTCTTGCAGAAATGCTCAATGCAATAGAACCAAGTAACAAAGAAGTAAGTTGCTTTCCTTGAATATACATTTAAAACATGATGTATCGTATGAGAATACCTTTAGCTACTGATTATTGGCAAAGATGTAATAGATTGTTGGCTTTTGTTAATTTAGCTACTGATTAGGTTGAAAGTGTTTAGCACCCTGTCTGGGATACTATGTAGGCTTATCATGAAGCAGTCTTTGAATTTTAGTTGGATATTGGTTTGAGGTCCTTGTAAAGTACTTCACTCAAGTATCTAGGTGTGGCCATGTGGCTTATGCTAAACTAAATCAATTTGTTATAACTGGCAAACGATTATATGATCATTCTCCTACACTAAGATTTTGTTATATGATTAGGTGCCAGCAGTTGTTTGAAATCATGATTTGTTGTAGTTACAGGGGAGACATTAATTTTACAGACTATTGCTGGTTGGACAGTCACCTTGTGAAAATAACTCATGATGTTGTGAAAACATACATTAGAACTTGTAAAAGCTGATATCAACTGTTGTAAAAATTGTCAGCAGGAGTTGTAATCAAATAAGCACAGTAATGAGTTAAAATCATGGTTAGCTTCTGTGAAAGTGGGAAGGTGTGCAATTAATAAACTCATGGGATAATTACAATTCACTTGTAAATGTAACTAACGCACTTGATAAAATAGGCATAACAAGTTGTTAATAACTTGATACATTATGACCAAGTCAGCTGCTCTAACACCCCCAATGGGAAATATTGATGCAGTTGTGAGATCTTGCGTTGCAAATAAATATAGTTTCATCCAGCAATGAGACGAAGTTGTAAAAAGACTCAACATGTTGTTAACATATGCTTAAGAAGTTGTAAATAGATGCTTGACAAGTTGTAAACAAAGCACTCCGCTTACTTAACGTGAGAAAACCTTGTTTCTATTCAATGTGAGGTAGAAGTTGTGAAAAAGACTTAATGTGTTGTAAATAGACGCTTGACAAGTTGTAAACAAGCACTTCGCTTACTTAACCTGAGAAAACCTTATTTATGTCAAATGTGAGGTAGAAGTTGTTAAAAAAACTCAACGTGTTGTAAATGGACGCTTGAAGGGTTGTAAACAAAGCACTTTACTTACTTAACGTGAGAAAACCTTGTTTCTGTCCAATGTGAGGTAGAAGTTGTTAAAAAAACTCAACGTGTTGTAAATGGACGCTTGAAGGGTTGTAAACAAAGCACTTTGCTTACTTAACGTGAGAAAACCTTGTTTCTGTCCAATGTGAGGTAGAAGTTGTTAAAAAAACTCAACGTGTTGTAAATGGACGCTTGAAGGGTTGTAAACAAAGCACTTTACTTACTTAACGTGAGAAAACCTTGTTTCTGTCCAATGTGAGGTAGAAGTTGTTAAAAAGACTCAACCAGTTGTAAATAGACGCTTGACAGGTTGTAAACAAAGCGCTTCACTTACTTAATTTGAGAAAACCTTATTTCTGTCAAATGTGAGGTAGAAGTTGTTAAAAAGACTCAAAGTATTGTAAATGGATGCTTGAAGGGTTGTAAACAAGGCACTTTGCTTACTTAACGTGAGAAAACCTTGTTTCTATCCAATGTGAGGTAGAAGTTGTTAAAAAGACTCAACGAATTGTAAATAGATGCTTGACAGGTTGTAAACAAAGCCCTTCGCTTACTTAATGTGAGAAAACCTTGTTTCTGTCCAATGTGAGGTAGAAGTTGTTAAAAAAACTCAACGTGTTGTAAATGGACGCTTGAAGGGTTGTAAACAAAGCAATTTGCTTACTTAACGTGAGAAAACCTTATTTCTATCCAATGTGAGGTAGAAGTTGTTAAAAAGACTCAACCAGTTGTAAATAGACGCTTGACATGTTGTAAACAAAGCGCTTCACTTACTTAATGTGAGAAAACCTTATTTCTATCAAATGTGAGGTAGAAGTTGTTAAAAGGACTCAAAGTGTTGTAAATGGACGCTTGACGAGTTGTAAACAAAGCACTTCGCTTACTTTACAACTTTGCTTACAAAGTGAAGTGCTTCGTTTCACAACGTCCCACATGTTCCTCTTTGACACTTTTCTCACGTTAAGTATGACCAATTGAGTTATTTACAACTTGTAAAGCGTGTATTAACAACCCTTTCATTTTGTTTCACAACCCCCAACACCTTTCCTTTGGCACTATGTTTTCTCACATTAAGTATGACCAATTGAGCTATTTACAACTCGTAAAGCGTGTATTAACAACCTTTTCAATTTGTTTCACAACCTCCAACACCTCTCGCTCTCGCACTATGTTTCCTCACGTTAAGCATGACCAATTGAGCTATTTACAACTCGTAAAGCGTGTATTAACAACCCGTTCAGTTTGTTTCACAACCGGATGCCGTGACTACATCAGTAGTTTCTATTTGGCAGCTCACAACAATTGAATTGTATCATAATTGATCAAGTTGTTGATAACTTATTGGCCTATTATATCAAGTGCGTTACACACATGCACAAATGACTTGTAAGTCTCCCATGACTTTATAAACTTCACACCTTACACTGTCACCTAAGAAATTCATCATTTTAGCTAATTTTAATGCCTATCTTATTACAAATCCTGCTGCAAAATTTGATAGCAACTGATGCAAATTTTCACAACTCTTAATGCCTGTTTTCACAACATAATGAATTATTTTCACAAGGGATCTATCAGACCCGATAGTGTACCAAATGAAAGTCCCCCTGTAAGTACAACATAGCATGAAGTTAAGCAATTGATGCAACCTAATGAAAGTCCACCCTGTAAGTACAGCATAGCATGAAGTTAAGCAACTGATGCAACCTGATGAAAATCCCCCTTGTACCAAATGAGTTATTTTCACAACGGACACGCACGCCGAAACGACCGGACCACCGCGACGGACAGGCTCGGGGAATGACCTGACCAACGACCAACACGCACCGCGCAGTACCAGACCACCACGGAGAGGCAGCAAGATGTTTTCGAAAATCCTCTTCTTGCACGATTTGGGGCTGCTCTGTTTCAAATGGAAAGGAGAAGAGTTTAACTTTCAATTAAGGGCATGTGTGTCATTTTACTTTGCAAAATAATATCAGAAAAGTCCCTAGGGACTTTTCTGATATTTCAGAATCTCTAGGGACTTTTTTGTGGATATCTCTGTTGCTTGGGACTTGGGAGTGATTTTCCCTATATTATACTCTATGAGAATAAAGTTATACCATAATAAATGAAGAATAAAATCATATATATATATATATATATATAAGAAAAACTTAACTATATGACTTATAAATATGGCAAAAACATTTCTCTCTATTTTATAAATGGGACATGAGGAGTATTATGGTTCTAGGTTGTTTTGCTGTGAGATGAAGTTTCAAGACATAGGAGGAATAACCTCTTTTCTCACGGCATGCAGTTTTATGTGATTAATCTAATCTTTCAAATTAAAAAGTTTAACTTAGCATCAGTTTGTTGGAAATTGGAACTTTTCTTGTTTGATAAATAGTTTAATATTTATGGTTCCCAAAAAAAGAATCTTAGGGTTTTCCCAAAAATGAATGGCTGATAAAATAATTATTTAGTCATACTTTACTTGTAAGGGCTTTTAAAATTATGAAAAAATTCTTAGAAAACTATTAGTGATATATAACAAAATTGTACCAATAGGCATTAGTTCTGGTAGAAGAGATTTTGCTTCTTTAAGTATGAAATCTTAAGTTTGAGTCCATGTATATCTTATCAAAACTATATATACATATATATAATATAACAAAACTGTATTAATCTTTTTCTTATAATATTTCATAGGGGCTCTAAATTCTAACGTCACTGTGCTACCCAGAAATTAAGTAATGGATTTTTTTTGGACAAATTAAGTAATGGACTTGGAGTTAAGATAAGATCATTACCTTTCTGTTTTAAAAGTGATGAAAGGCTTTTTGAATAAGTCAAAATTGTTAAAGTTTACAACGATAAAAGGAAGAGTAGCAATGAATAAAAAAAAAAAAAGGAAGGGTAGCAAGCTCCAAGAACAAGCACAAAAGTTCATCAATTTATGACAATATATATTCCTTTGGGAAAAGCAAAGTTGGCTGAAATAATTTGTGTACTTTATATTAACTTATATTTATTGCACTTAAGTATCCCTCACAAGAGAAATGAAGAATATCTCAAAGAAGAATATTTTATAATGAGACAAAAGTGTAGTTAAAACTTAAAAGACAATTCATTAGGTCATTACGATTCTCAAAAAACTATCAATTATTTGTGTAATTTATTATTATCACTTACCTTTTTTGTTTTATTTATAAGTTATTTCCAATGAATTTCACATAGACCAAGAAAAAACTTAAACTTTATTATCTTTACCATATAATTCAACACCTTTTCAACTTTATTCCTATTTTAATATACATTATATCTTACATGAATAAAATGAACACAATAATAAATAAAAGATAAAATTGTACTATCCTTACAATGCCTTGCAAATTTTGGAGCTCCTCTCCTATCTTCTCCCTGATTGTAATACCCTGAATTTTGAGACTCGAGGCTAGAGAATAAGCCTTTTGGAGAAGAGAGAGGGATAATGAGTGGTCAATTGCTAGAGAATAAGCCTTTTGGAGAATAAGCCATTATAAGTGGATTGCTAAGCCCCGGTTTAGCAAGATCCCAAATGATGATTAAGGGTTAATGACTCTAAAAGTGGATATGGTTAGTGATAAATAACCCTTTTGGAGAATATAATGTGATTTGAGATTTGAATGTATTGTGAGCAGCGCCGAAACCCTTTATTTAAGTTCAATTGTGGATTAACATCTAAATTGACTTAAAATAAAGGGGAGGGTGCATTGTGAAAGAAAAGGAATGAGAAAATGAGTTTGGTGGTGATTCAGTGTGAATTACCGTAATCAGGAGCAAAACGGGAAAGTTACCGACCAATTGATCGGTTACCGAAGAAAAAGCTCCTTGGTAACTCAAAGATCATTGGTTGAGATTGATTGTGTGGAGATTAAGAGGGTGGAATCCCATGTGTTGAGCTCATGTGAAATCATGAGGATGAAACAAGAGTGTGACAAGTGGCACAACATGAGCCCTTGATCTTGGTCAAAGTGTCAAAGCTTATCCCTCTCTCTTCTCCTCTTCTTTAGGTCGGCCAAGAGGCCTCATTTGGCTCAAAAATCTGATTTCAACTCTCTCTCCTCTCATCTCCATGGACGCCAAGCTTGGGGAGGAAAGAGAAAAGGAAAAGGTGAGATTTGGTTTCCTTAATGTCTTCTTTAGCTCAAATACCCTTCTATAATGTTGTTCATAGTGATGAGAGCTTCATTGCTATGGTTTTAGATGTGTGAGAGAAGGTGTTTGAGAGCTTGAAGAATTTGGAAAGTGGAGGAATCAAAGAATTGGCATTGGGAAGGGGAAGAGGTGGGTATTTGATGACTATTGATCTAACTATTGTGGTTATTGGTTAAGTATTGTGAATTGTGAATTTTGCCCTGATTTTGTGGTATTTTTGTGTGGAATGTAAATGGTGGAATTGGATGTTGTTTTATATTGAAAATGGTGTCATGTTGTGGTATTTAATCATTGGAATTGGTTTGAATTGGATTGGACACATTGGTTGCAAAACTGGAAAATCTGTCCTTTGGAAGTCTATTCTTGGCAGTTTATTTGTGTTGCCGTTTTGAATAGGCAAATGATGTCAGAAAATTATGAAAATTTCCAGTATTAAATTTCACATCCCAAGCTTCAAAATGGACATATAATTGGTGCCATTTAGTTTTGGGAATTGGGAGATATGACTGTCCAAAGTTTGGGATTGAAACTGAATACTGTTTTGGGGCAGTAGTGGATTTTGGGGAATTCTGTATTTTTGTGGTGATTTCCAGTAATGGCTTATATTTTTCCTATGAATAGGACTTAAATATCTTTCAATGGGATTTGGGATCACCTCATTTCGATTTTTCTAGAATTAGTTATGAATTTTCGAAGTTACCTTGGCTGCAGCCAAAAGTTCTTGGCTGCAGCGTAAGAGTTTCTGTGCACGTTTTGGCCGCAGCCAGAATTCTTGGCTATAGCCAAAAACCTTCTGTGCACGTTTTGGCTGCAGCCAGAGGATTCTTGGCTGTAGCCAACCCCCATTTTCAGTACTTGGTGATTTTGAAAGGTGATTTCCAACCTAGTACGTCTCAATCCTTTCAAGCTTTTGTTAAGCTTATTATTAGACACTTAAGGGACTCAAATGACAACCAACTTTAAGTATTGTGGAAGTAAGGATTTGGAATTGAGATTGGCCCTATGTCCTTGATTTGGTTATAGGGTTTGATATTCGCTCGGATCACGAGTACCCGATGCTGGAGCTTACGTGGAAAGAATAAGTGTAGGGAACTTACCTCTCTTGCATGCTTTGATATTTGTGTTTGTGTATTTATGCATGTATTGCTTTGCTTGATTATGTGAAACATGTATGAATGATTGTAGCTCTGTTTCTAGTTATACTATGGCCATGAGTATGTTGTTGAAACATTGAGCACACAGATATGTCATTGTGTGAACATGAGTTATGTATTGCAAGCATGTCATGTATTAAACACTTATCTTACATGCATATTGGTATTTGTTTTCAACTGAGATTCTCTCGAATCTCACCCTCCCCTACCAACATTTTAGACAGGGTAGGTGGATCGAGGATGGAGCATGCAACCAAGGGCGGCAAGGACTCCTTTGGGTTGTCAATTTTGTAGTTGGTTATCATTATGATTGGGATTATGTATATTTGGATATGTACATGTTTCATATGTATATTTGGTTATTTGGGATGAGTATTTGGATATGTATTTGAGATGACTTTGTGTAATCCCCGTTTAAGAAATTGTAAAGGGCGAATGTGCCCTATGAATCCTATGTAAAGGTATGAACCCGGGAGTTGCCGGGATGATATTGTTGTGCACTCTGATATTTGTATAAAAGTGATATTCCGTGTGACATAATTGTATTCAAAACGTGAATAAGACCAGATGTATTAGATTTTGAAACGTATTTGAGAAAACCCTATCTCAAATATGGGATTTTAAATAAGTTGTTTGATTATTATTGATCTCTATTTCATTTTAATCGTATATTTCGGATATAATTATGGAGGGGGTTACACTATTGGCCAAAGCTATCCTAAAGGTGATTTTGGAAAATCCACAGAGTCCTTTTGGTCGACAATGACAGCGTGCATATGAGCTCATGGGGTTATGGTTGAGAAGGATGAGACAAATGGAGAGAGTGATTATGTCATTCATGGGTGTTCTACTTCGCTTTGCAATTTTAATGCTAAATGTTTCTGGTAATGCTAAAGGTGGGTAGTAACTTTTTGTTCTTGCTCCTTGGTCTCTTCCATATGTTTCATATAATGGGCGTTTTTAATGCACTAAGATGGGGAAAATGTGAAGTAACTACTTTATTGTTGCACCAAATTTGTAACACCCCAAATTTTATTCACAAAAAATATATTGTAATTATTTGAATAATTCAATAAAATGGTGAATATTCATAAATTTGAATCTTATGAATTTTGAAATATTCATATTCATAAGGAAATGGACAAATTAATTCAAAAATTGAATTAAATTACAAAGGGGATAGCAAAATCATAATTTTGCCAATTTAGCCGAAGATTAATTATTTTCCAATTAATTGGAGTTAATTTCAATTAATCAAGAAAAATAAAAGAAAATGCATAATGGGATTATTCTTGGTGGAATAAATCAAGAATTGGGAAATTAAGGGGGATTAGACATAAAATCAATTATGTCAATTGTGGAATTGAGAAAAACAATTTTTCTCTTCCCTCCCTCTCAATATTTTCGTCCATGCATGAAAGAAAAAGAAAAAAAATGTTTAATACATGAATCTCTCAATGATGACAAAGGTGGAGTGCACTCTAAGTGAAGACATGTACATGGTGATCATAATGAGAAGCTATGGCATAAAAAAGAGGGTATGGTGGGAGGTATGGGAGGACGAATGGTATGCATGCAAGGTGGTGTAATTTTGACCCTTGATTATATCAATGGCTAGGAGGAAAGATGAGGAAATTAATAAAACATGTTCTTTTCCCTTCCCTTCATACACTTCACACACAAAGCAAGGAAACAAGAGAGAGAGAGAGAGAGTGTGTGTGTGTGTTTGAGAGTTCTTGGTGATTTAGAGAGCAAGAGGAAGCAAGAGCTAAGGTAAGAGCTTGTTTTCAAGTGAATAAGCTTCCTATATTATGTAGTTCATCCCCTAATCTTTTGTTCTTCATGGAAATCATGGTTTAGCAAGCTATTCTTCAAGGTTGAGGAGAGAGAGAGGATGTTTTAGAGAGAGAGACACCAAGGATCAAGAGGTAATCTCCAAAACCTCAATTTCTTAGTGTATTGAAGTTGTTGTTGGTGATTGTTGTTTGGTTTTGTGATTTTTGGGATGAGTTGTAAAATTAGAAAAGCTATAACCCTAAGGGGTTATATTGCCCAAAATCCTTTAAATCATGATTATGAAGTGTTTAAATGAGTTAACCAAGGTTAGAAGTGGAAAAGTACAAGTTTTGGAAGCTAAAAGTCTAAAACACAAAGCTCCATTTTTTCTATTTTTTCTTCATATTTTCGGCAAGGACCAGAACTGGTACTAGGAGTTGGATTTTCATGAAATAAATGGTTCCATTGGACTCAGTGGGGAAAAATAGGTGGGGTTACAGTTGGGCACATTTTCGGTAGAGGTCGAAAAAGCATAATTACAAAAACGCCACTGAAATCCCTCTGTCAAGGGTATTTTCATAATTTGACAGTAAATTTGGTAATTTCGAGCCCGAAAATGGATTCCTTTGGTGACAATAAGTCAGAATAGCCTTAGTCAAAATTTTGGAAAAACGTGCCATCAGGCCGGGCCGGGGTCCTGGGGGCATTTTTGTAAATTTTCACCATACACTAATATACCAAGAGAAACACTATGGGAGAGTCTAAAATGATACTTGGATAGGTTATGACCTATTTCTGGTACATTTAATATTTTAGGATCGATTCGAAAGCCGGAACGACACGCATTACGAGACACACCAGAAAAAGGGATTATAAAGCATTGAGGTATGGGCATTATCCTTCATACACTATGCCATAAGTTATGTGATTGTGTGGATGCCATTGTTTTGTAAATGCACTTTATTAATCAACATGATTTGCCTAGAGAAGGGCAGTTAGTGCCAGAGGTGCACTTACACTAGGAGTTGGCAGAAGTCCAACCGGTGTAGATTGTGGGGCTGGTCCCTACTCATGTATACATGATGATGATGTGTTTATATTGTTCATTAATTTGTGCATTCCTTGGCGCATAACATATTTACTTTTCGCATTCTCTATGAACGATATTATGTCTTTACGGGGATTCTTCGGAATCTCACCCTATTTTTAAACAAATACCTCAGTGGGTACCAGTGGGGTAAAGGGCAAGGACATTGAAGATGGAAAGTGAGCGGCACGTGTCTTGAGGTGAGGTCAAGAACGTGGGTATACTTAGTTTATGTTTTGATATTTTGACGAAAATTGTAAATATTAAATTTTTGTTGTATTTTCTGTATTTCGTCAACGAATGATATCAGTATTGTAAACGAATATTTCTATCAGTATAACTGTACTTATTTGTATGCCTATTGAATTCCGTCTTTATTACTCTTCGAATATTGAAATGGAAACGAGTGTTGACAAGATCTCTTAGAATTCTCTTTATACTCATGTTTGTGTGTACACATGTCTATGGTTGTAGGTTATTTTGATATTCTATATTTTTTCTAAAAAAAAAAGACATGTTCGATGGACCAATTTGGGCAAGTCACATGCATTCCGGAACTAATTTAAATTGTCCTTCAAAACTCAATTAACCAATATATATATATAATGATAGCCAAATCACCAAAGGCATATCATATCATACTAATATTTTTGCATGCAAATTTATATTATCACAATAATAATTTAAATTGTTGAAATAAGTACTCTACCTTATAGCTAGAGTTAGAGAACAAACCCTCTCATGTCATGCACAAAACTATTGAGCTTGAAAACTAAGACAGTATAGGTTTAGATTACAACTATACCTTAATACAGCTTTCTCTAAATTTTCTTGTTACAAGATTGATTATTTCTTTATTCTATCCACACCATTACTTCCTTTATTCCCTTTGCTGATAAAAAGGGTGCAGAATGAAAGAATATGCTCGCCAGTTCTGGACATAAATGTGGGGTAAGGAAAGATGAAAGAGTTGGCAACTCAAAGACTGCATAACTATTTTAAAATGCTTTACTGCAATCATAGATGATGCTTTTGTGTGGTTCTATGACTAAAATTTATCTTTATTAAATCTTTAATTCATGGGAAAAGAAGGGATTTTTTTTCATCTATAATCTATTCATGATTAAATTCTTTGAACATAATGTATTGCTGCAGTAGCTATTGCTGCTCCGATGCTCTAATTTTAATTACTCTATGTATATTCCATATAATTCATTTTCGATATCTTACTACTTTAACAGTATAAGGTTATGCCAAACTTGACTTGTAAACTGTAAAGATTTTGTTGTGAACAAATGTCTTCTGCTGTAAGAAATTAAACATATGGCAAACACCAAATCTGGACTTTGCGGGAAATCCAAGTTTCATCATCTGAGGTGCCTAGCAAACATAGAGCCAAATCTCCTAGCTTTTTACTATATTATTTGCATATCTTGATTCACCAAATGCTGGAGTGAGATGTCATTGAAAACAATGGCTAATGGCTGATTGGAGGATAAAAGCCTTTGAGACACTTGGTGCATTGATGGTCGAGATTTGGGAGATGAATTCAAGCAAGCTAACGCTATCGTGACCAAAAAAGTCACGTCTTGTGCATCTTTCTGTGATGGCAGTGGGAGACGTGGGTCTAAGACATTTGTTAGCAAAATGCTTTCATTACAGGTCTTTGAAAATGACAATATCAACTCTCCGGGATGTCTTCCCATGAATGTTTCTAATGTCAACACTCCAAAACTATAAACATCACATTTTTCAGTCACAACTAAGGTGTATGCAAGTTCTGCAACAAATCAAAAATTAAAGAAATTATGTATTATCCCAAGGAAAGTAATGGTTAAAATAAAATACAATACAACAAGAGAAGTAGTAGAGAGTTGAAAAAGCTAACCTGGAGCAACATAACCATAAGTACCAACTAAAAGAGTTTGATTAGATGAATCTGGATCAAGAATTCTGGCTGTACCAAAGTCAGATAGAAAAGCCTCCATCTTTGAGTTCAACAATACATTATTACTTGTTACATCTCGGTGTATAATTGGAGGAGCACAATCATGATGCATGTAGAACAAAGCATTTGCTATTTCTTTGACAATATTCACCCTCATACTCCAATCCAACTCTTTAGCCTCATCATCATTATTCAAGACATAAAAAAGGCTTCCTCTTTCCATGTATTCATATATGAGAAACATGCATTGATTATGCAAACAAAAACCATGGAGCTTTATAATATTGCGATGTCGAATTTCACTTAACACCTGTACTTCATTGTGAAAACTCTTAACAAAAGATGTGTTTCCATATTCTCTTCTATGAAGTTTTTTCAATGCTACAATTTTGCCACTAGGAAGTTGTGCTCTATAAACGCTTCCATAAGCACCAGTTCCAATGCAATATTTGATGTCAAATCCCTCTGTTGCTTCAATGATGTCTTCATATGCAATTTTTCCATCATAATTCCATATAGAAAACAAATCCCCATTTTTTATTGGTCTCATCTCAATTATGGATTTCTTGTTGCTTTTGTAAGATTTAAATAAGATGAAGCTGACCACAAATATGATGACAAGGAAAATTGTCAATGGAATAATGATTTTCAAGAAAGACTTTGGACCTTTAGAAGAACCATGTATTTTCTCTAGACCAAGTAATTCTTTATTGCCATCTAAAATGACTTTAGGAGAAGAGTGATAAACTTCACTTGGAACGTAGCCACTGAGATGATTGTATGACAAATTGATGTAGCAGTACAACCAACCAAGTTCTTTAGGTATACTACCTGAGATATTATCATGGCTCAAATCAATAATGCTACACAATGGTGGAACACGTCGTATACCAGATGGTAATATTCCATTGAATTTGTTGTGATTAAAGTCTCCATAAAAATCAAAAGAGTTCAAAAAGTAGAGCATGTTCCCATTCATATTATTTTGGGAGATATGTAGATGAAGAAGATAACAGAGATGTTTAAACTTAACTGGCATGTTACCACTCACTAATTTTTTAGAAAATCAACGACTTGTAATTATATCAAATTATAAATCGGAAAAGGGATATCACTTATATTTAGTGAATAGTAAATTTGACTACAAATATAAGTTTCTTAAGATTTTTCATAAAACTCAAAGTTAGAGGCATGACTCCAACTATATTGTTTGTACTCAAATCAAGCAATTTTAAACAAGGTTGGTAAGTTTGAAAGGTAACATACCTATAAGTTTGTTGTAAGACAAGTCCAAATATATGAGTTTATAAAGAGCTCCAATATGAGTTGGAATGGTTCCTGTCAAAGACAATCATTTGAGTTGCAAATGTGTTATAGGTTATTTCTTATCAAATAAGAATTTAGGGTTGACCTACTCTATTATGTTATAGACATAAGTACAATATTTTTAAATTGAGTAAATAAGTAAGGTATAGCCAAAGGTACATAACTCACCAGTAAGATTGTTATAAGACAAATTCAAATGGGTTAGATTATAAAGAGCTCCAATCTGAGTTGGAATGGTACCTGTCAAAGCCAATCATTTAAGTTGCAAATGTGTTGTAGGTTATTTTTTATCAAATAAGAATTGAGGGTTGACCTACTCTATTAAGTTATAAATGTAAATTCAACATATTTAAATTGAGTAAATAAGCAAGGTATATTCAAAGTTATATAACTCACTAGTAAGATTGTTATTAAGAGTTCCAATTTGAGTTACAAACATGTTTGTAGGTTATTTCTTATCAAATAAGAATTGAATATTTACTTAGTATGTTAAGTTATATAGATAAATACAACATTTCTAAATTGAGTGAATTTGTAAGGTAAGAGGTAAAGGTAAACTCACCAGTAAGATTGTTATCAAATATGTCCAAATCGGTGAGATTATGAAGAGCTCCAATTTGAGTTGGAATGGTTCCTGTCAAAGCCCTCTGTTGCTTCAATGATGTTTTCATATGCAATTTTTCCATCATAATGCCATATGGAAAAGAAATCCGCATTTTTTGAGTCTCTTGTCTCAATTATAGATTTCTCATTCTTTTCGAGAGATTCAAATAAGTTGAAACACAGAGCAAATATGATGACAAGAAAAATTGTCAAAGGAATAATGATTTTTAACAAAGACTAATCCTTTAGAAAAACCATGCTTCTTTTCTAAACCACGTAATTCTTTGTTACCATAGAAGGTGTTGGGGGGGAAAGAGCTATAAACTTCAGTTGGAATATAGCTATTGAGAAGATTGTATGATAAGTTGATGTATTGCATCCTAAAAAGATCTCCAGGTATACTACCAGAGAGTTTATTGTAGCTCAAGGTAATGCTACACAACGGTGGAACACTGCATATACTGGATGGTAATATTCCATTGAATTTGTTATGACTAAAGTTACCATGAAAATAGAAATAATAGTTCAAAATTTAGGGCACATTTCCACTCAGATTATTTTAGGAGATATTTAGACGAAAAGTATTTAAGAAATTTCCAAACCGTCGTGGCATGCCACCACTTAGTTGATTTTGAGAAACATCAAAGTCTTGTAAATTTTTAAAATTGAAAATCGAAGATGGGATAGCACTACAACAAATAAATTTGAGGACAAAAATAAATTATTAAGATATGTCATAAAACCTAAAGTTAATGGAATGACTCCAACAACATTGTTTCTACTCAAATCCATCAATTATAAATAAGATTGGGAAGGGTGGATGGTAACACACCTGTAAGTTTGTTGTAAGACAAGCTCAAATGAATGAGATTTTGAAGAGCTCCAAATTGAGTTGGAATAATACCTGTGAACCCCATTTTATGAAGATTCAAATAAACTAGTTTTGGTAATTCAATGAATAAATTTGTGCTTAACTACAAGTCTTTGATTGGGAAGGGTGGATGGTAACACACCTGTAAGTTTGTTGTAAGACAAGCTCAAATGAATGAGATTTTGAAGAGCTCCAAATTGAGTTGGAATGATACCTGTGAACCCCATTTTATGAAGATTCAAATAAACTAGTTTTGGTAATTCAATGAATAAATTTGTGCTTAACTACAAGTCTTTGATTGTGTGGAGGAAAATAAATATTTTTAAATTAAGTAATGTTGCAAGGTAAGAAAAGAAGGTGTATAACTCACCAGTAAGATTGTTATAAGACAAATCTAGATAGACGAGATTTTGAAGAGCTCCTATCTCATTTGGAATTGTACCTATCAAACCCATTCTAGAGAGTATCAACTTGTTTAGTTTAGGAAATGCAGTGAGATTGAGATCTGCTAGCCGAGGTTGTTGTGAATGGATTTTTGGTTGGTTAATTGAAATAACTCTTCCAAAGATATTGCAACTTATGCCATGCCACTCACAATGGGAGTTGAATCCATTTTCACTGATGTTCCACCATTTGCTCTCAAGTAGTGCGTGCTTGTCCTCTGCGGTCAAGGCAGTAATTTTGGCATCGTGTGATTATAATTAATGAAAGTGATCATCAAATGAGTACAAAGGTTGTTATTATAGTCGTGTGATCAAATGATAAGAGCATACCATCACTTTTGAAAGTTTCGATCAAGGGGTTTCTCTCATTACAACCAAAAGATTGTTTGTTCTTGTTATTTATTATTGAGGTTAATTTATAGAGCATTCAGTATTATTGTTTTTTTTTTTTGTATTTGAATTGTTCATATCATAAAGCTTAAAAATCACTTCTTGATACTATGGTTTTTTTAAATCAAAACATGCTAAGTTTTAATCCTTTAAAACATGTCTTCAATGTATTATTTCTTTATTTTTAATTAGTTGGGATAAGGATTAGAGGTAGCTAGCTCACTTGAAATAATATTGTTACAAGACAAGTTTAGATATGTGAGCAGTTGAAGACTTTCCATCTGAGTTGGAATTGAACCTGTCAAAACACATTCCTTTGAGTAAAAAATCTATTATATTATTTCTAACCAAATAAAAATTCTAGGCAGTAAGAGTGGAAGATAACTCACAACTAAGGCTGTTATGAATCAAGTTCAGATGATTGAGATTATGAAGAGCTCCAATCTGAGTTGGAATGGTACCTGTTAAAGCCAATCATTTGAGTTGCAAATGTGTTGTAGGTTATTTCTTATCAAATAAGAAGTGAGGGTTGACCTATTCTATTAAGTTATAGATCTAAATGCAACATTTTTAAAATGCGTAAATATGCAAGGTATAACTGAAGGTACATAACTCACCAGTGAGATTGTTACAAGACAAGTCAAGCTGGATTAGATTATGAAGAGTTCCAATTTGAGTTGGAATGGTATCTGCCAAAACCAGTCATCTGAGTTACCAATATGTTTATAGGTTATTTCTTATTAAATAAGAATTAAGGATTTATCGACTCTATTACATTACAGAGGTAAATACAACATTTCTAAATTGAGTGAATTTGTAAGGTAAGAGGGGAAGGTAACTCACCACTAAGATTGTTATCAGATAAGTCTAAATTGGTGAGATTATGAAGAGCTTCAATTTGAGTTGGAATGGCACCTGTCAAAGCCAATCATTTAAGTTATAAATGTGTTGTAGTCTAATTTTATCAAATAAGAATTGAGGGTTAACCCACCCTATTAAATTATAGATGTAAATACAGTATTTTTAAATTAAGTGAATTTACAAGGTATAGTAGAAGAAGGTACATAACTCACCAGAAAGATTGTTGTGAGACAAGTGCAGATAAATAAGATTTTGAAGAGTTCCAATTTGAGTTGGAATGGTACCTGCCAAAGCCAGCCATCTGAGTTACAAATATGTTTGTAGGTTATTTCTTATCAAATAAGAATTAAGGATTTATCGACTCTATTAAGTTACAGAGGTAAATACAACATTTCTAAATTGAGTGAATTTGTAAGGTAAGAGGGGAAGGTAACTCACCACTAAGATTGTTATCAGATAAGTCTAAATTGGTGAGATTATGAAGAGCTTCAATTTGAGTTGGAATGGTACCTGTCAAAGCCAATCATTTAAGTTATAAATGTGTTGTAGTTTAATTTTATCAAATAAGAATTGAGGGTTAACCTACCCTATTAAATTATAGATGTAAATACAATATTTTTAAATTGAGTGAATTTATAAGATATAGTAGAAGAAGGTATATAACTCACCAGAAAAATTGTTGTTAGACAAGTGCAGATAAATAAGATTTTGAAGAGTTCCAATTTGAGTTGGAATGGTACCTGCCAAAGCCAGCCATATGAGTTACAAATATGTTTGTAGGTTTTTTCTTATCAAATAAGAATTAAGGATTTATCGACTCTATTAGGTTACAGAGGTAAATACAACATTTCTAAATTGAGTGAATTTGTAAGGTAAGAGGGGAAGGTAACTCACCACTAAGATTGTAATCAGATAAGTCTAAATTGGTGAGATTATGAAGAGCTTCAATTTGAGTTGGAATAGTACTTGTCAAAGCCAATCATTTAAGTTATAAATGTGTTGTAGTTTAATTTTATCAAATAAGAATTGAGGGTTAACCTACCCTATTAAATTATAGATGTAAATACAATATTTTTAAATTGAGTGAATTTACAAGGTATAGTAGAAGAAGGTACATAACTCACCAGAAAGATTGTTGTGAGACAAGAGTAGATGAATAAGATTTTGAAGAGTTCCAATTTGAGTTGGAATGGTACCTGCCAAAGCCAGCCATCTGAGTTACAAATATGTTTGTAGGTTTTCTCTTATCAAATAAGAATTGAGGATTTATCGACCCTATTAAGTTACAGAGATAAATACAACATTTCTAAATTGAGTAAATTTGTAAGGTAAGAGGGGAAGGTAACTCACCACTAAGATGGTTACCAGATAAGTCTAAATCGGTGAGATTATGAAGAGCTTCAATTTGAGTTGGAATGGTACCTGTCAAAGCCAATCATTTAAGTTATAAATGTGTTGTAGTTTAAGTTTATCAAATAAGAATTGAGGGTTAACCTACCCTATTAAATTATTGATGTAAATACAATATTTTTAAATTGAGTGAATTTACAAGGTATAGTAGAAGAAGGTTCATAACTCACCAGAAAGATTGTTGTGAGACAAGAGTAGATAAATAAGATTTTGAAGAGTTCCAATTTGAGTTGGAATGGTACCTGCCAAAGCCAGCTATCTGAGTTACAAATATGTTTGTAGGTTTTTTCTTATCAATTAAGAATTGAGGATTTACTGACTTTATTAAGTTACAGAGGTAAATACAACATTTCTAAATTGAGTGAATTTATAAGGTAAAAGGGGAAGTAATCTCACCACTAAGATGGTTATCAGATAAGTCTAAATCGGTGAGATTATGAAGAGCTCCAATTTGAGTTTGAATAGTACTTGTCAAATCCAATCACTTGAGTTAAAAATGTGTAGTAGTTTATTTTTATCAAATAAGAATTGAGAGTTAACCCATCCTATTAAATTATAGATGTGAATACAATATTTTTAAATTGAGTGAATTTGTAAGGTATAGTAAAAGCAAGTACATAACTCACCAAAAAGATTGTTGTAAGACAAGTGCAGATAGATTAGATTTTGAAGAGTTCCAATTTGAGTTGGAATGGTACCTGCCAAAGCCAATCATCTGAGTTACAAATATGTTTGTAGGTTATTCTTATCAAAAAAGAATTGAGGATTTACCGACTCTAATAAGTTACAGAGGTAAATACAACATTTCTAAATTGAGTGAATTTGTATGGTAAGAGAGGAAGGTAAACTCACCACTAAGATAGTTATTAGATAAGTCTAACTCGATGAGATTGTGAAGAGCTTCAATTTGAGTTGGAATGGTACCTGTCAAAGCCAATCATTTGCGTTATAAATGTGTTATAGGTTATTTTTATCAAATAAGAATCGAGGGTTAAAATACCCTATTAAATTATTGACGTGAATACAATATTTTTAAATTGAATGAATTTGCAAGGTATAGTAGAAGAAGGTACATAACTCACTAGAAAGATTGTTGTGAGACAAGTGTAGATAGCTTAGATTTTGAAGAGTTTCAATTTGAGTTGGAATGGTACCTACCAAAGCCAGTCATCTGAATTACCAATATGTTTGTAGGTTATTTCTTATCAAATAAGAATTGAGGATTTACTTACTTTATTAAGTTACAGAGGTAAATACAATATTTCTAAATTGAGTGAATTTGTAAGGTAAGTGGGGAAGGTAAACTCACCACTAAGATTGTTATCAGATATAAGTCTAAATTGGTGAGATTATGAAGAGCTCTAATTTGAATTGGAATGGCACCTATCAAATCCAATCATTTGAGTTATAAATGTATTGTTGTTTATTTTTATCAAATAAAAATTGAAAGTTAACATATTCTATTAAATTATAGACATAAATACAATATCTTTAAATTAAGTGAATTTACAAGGTATAGTAGAAGGTACAACATTTTTAAAGTGAGTTACAAATATGTTATAGTTGTTTTTTACCAAGTAGAGGAATTTTAGAAGAGTCAGCGATCTAATTTTCTACTCCAAATATATCAGCGTTATCATTAAAAATGTAGCCTGGAAAAGAGTTACAATTTTCTTTAGAATATAACAACTTTTGTAGTTTTCCATGTATACTTTTATAGACGTAATTGCAGCTAAAATTGACAAAGAAAAGCATAAGCTAGGTGGTAAAACCCACCTAATTATGTTATACTACTTCCAATTCTCAGTAAAAAAACTCAGTTGATTAATTTGGAGAGATTCAGGAAACTAAATAAATTATTTTGTTATAGTATATGTGACATGATTTCTCTAAAACACTTATATTCATAATTAAATTATATATCAGTTTATAAGTTAAATAGACTATGTTAGAGAAAAATAATAAATATAAATATTTTAAAGTAATTTATTTAGCTTCTTTAATTTTCCTAAATTAGTCAGTTGAGTTTTATATGAAGGACCGGAAATAGTAACTAGAGTTAATTATCATAGAAAAGTATGGAGTTAATTAATCAATTGAGTTTTATATTTAGAGAAAAGTCAAGTACTCCTAATTTTGTCAAATTTAAAATTGAACAAGCAATGGCTCCATCCAACTAATTAATAGTACTACACAAATTCTAGAATTTCAAATATGTGAGAGTTGTGAGAGAAGAGGGTACTTTACCCATCAATCCCGTTTCTCTAAGATCCAAACGTTCAAGATTGGGAAACGCAGTGAAGTTGAGATCTGCTAGCTGAGGCTGGCCTAAAATGAGTCCACCTCGGCTTATGGAAGTAACGCTTCCGAAATCATTGCAAAATATGCCATACCAGTGACAAGGGTCCTCTGAAAAGTTGAGGCCATTCCACCAGTTGCTCCTCAACAAAGCAAGTTTTTCCTCAGCTATCATGGCAGTAGCAATATTGGGCAAGAAACTAATGGCAGGGCATAATAATAAGAATATAATCATAGTGCCTATTGTTGGAGGAGTCCACATAATAATGGAGAGTGCCATTGGTTGGTTCATGCAAAGTGATCGGAAATGAAGAATGTAGAGGTTGAGACTTCGTTGTTCAAATATATAGGAAGATTAATTAATTGTTATGAAAAAATTTACTCTCAATTATAAAAATAAAAGTCAGCAGAAGAGTTTGTTTTAACATTTTTTTTAAAACTCTCCCTACTGACCTAACATATTTAGAAATTTTTTCTTGGTAAGTAATTTTTAATGCAAATGGTTAAAAAATATTTGAAAAAACTTAGTATAAAACTTCTACAAATATATTCAGTTCTTTAATATAAGACCAGTTGATTTTTTAAAAAAAGATTAAAGAAATTAGGTAAATAATTTAATCATCACATATATTGTATATTACTATTAGATTATATATTGATTTCATAAGTTAGATAAATTAGTTTGGTATAAAAATGATAAATATAAATATTTTAAAATAATTTAATTAATTTTTTTAATCTCTCTAAAAAAGTCAACTGAATTTTATGTTATTAACAGGAGGTAGTATAATTTAATTAATTATGTTAATGTTTAGTTAATTAAGCAACTTTTACATTTAGAATAGGTAAAAAGCCAAAAATATATCACTTGAAATTTAAAATTTTAAATTGATTTTGTTAACAAAAAATAATAAGATTGATAAAAAAAATATAACAATTAGATTTTAAAATTTAAATCATATTTATTTATCTTTTTCTCTTTTCCCCTCAGAATATAGCTTTCAGCCGGCCTGTAGAAAAGGAGAAATCGGAGTCAAATGAAACGCGTGGTGTTGCCAATTTTGTATTTGGCGTGATCGTAGCAGCTTATTGGGTCCAGTATATTAGTCCATATATAGGATGTTACTTCTCAAGCTCTGAGCTTGCCATTTGTAACCAAAAAAAATGAAACGCGTTGTACTTTTTTTTTTTTTCATAAAAGACAAATAAAAGAAACGCGTTGCATGTCAATAAAAATAAATAAATAAAACCCGTTGTACTATTTGTCAGTGTCACGCGAAGCCATCTTATTTGATGGAGGAAAAAGTTGGGAGGAAAGAAAATACAGAGAAGAGAAAACTGGAGAGATAATGTTCTCCTTTGTTATATTTGGATGGATAGAAGAAAATATGGAGGAAGGAAAATAAGCAAATGATATAATGACAATAACACCCTTATTTTTCATAAGGATATATTATCTCATTGCTTCTATTAAAATAAACTGAAGGCAACAACCGCACTAAAATTAACACTATTAAAATATTTTAAAATCAAATTATATCTCAAATATTTTTTCATATTTTTTTATTTTAAAATAAAATAATGGGTTAATATAACTTTTGGTTCCTGAAGTTTGATCCAATTTTGGTTTTGGTCCCTCAAGTTTGAAATCGGTGGTTTTGGTACCTGAAGTTTCACCCAATTTTGGTTTTGGTCCCTCAAGTTTGAAGTCGGTGGTTTTGGTCCCTGAAGTTTTACACGATTTTGGTTTTGGTCCCTCAAGTTTGAAAAGGACTTGGTTTTTTTTCCGGGTCGGGTCGGGTTTCAAAAACGGGTCGCCAAGTCCTTTTCAAACTTGAGGGACCAAAACCAAAATCAAGTGAAACTTCAGGGACCAAAACCATCGAATTCAAACTTGAGGGACTAAAACCAAAATTGGGTGAAACTTCAGGGACTTAAACCACCGATTTCAAACTTGAGGGACCAAAACCAAAATTGGATCAAACTTAAGGGACCAAAAGTTATATTAACCCTAAAATAATTGATGAAAGTATATTTTTATATTTTTTATTTAAAAAATCATAATGAATAATTTTTCTAAAATAAAATATAATACTCTATCCGGTTCTAAATATAAGATAAAGTTGATTTTTTTGGAAAGATTAAGGAAGTAAATTAAATTACTTTAGAATATTTTTATTTTTATTTTTTCCCCAAACTAATTAGTTTCATTAATGAACTAATATATAATCTAAAGGTACACAACATATGATATGATTAAGTAACTTATTTGATTTCTTTAATCTCTTTAAAAAAAATATAATTTTATCTTATATTTAAAAAAGAAAAGAGTAGATTAAAATGAAAAATGGATGATGCGGACACAGTAGAGGAAGACAGACGAGGAGGACAGAGTGAATTGGCAAAGACTGGAAGATTAATATATACATTAGAGGGGGAGGCGTGATGAACTGATGATGATGGGTGAAGGCAGGGGAGGGTAATACTTGGAACAAAATTTTTCTCTGAAAATCTCTCCATATATGGAGAGGAGTTTTGGGGAGAAAAATAGGTGGGTCCCACACCATATTTTCTCTCCCACTTTTTCTTTCCCCCACTTTTTCCCCTTCATCCAAGTAAAGGAAAAATCATCTTCTCTCATATTTTCTTTCCTCTTTCATTTTCCCTCAATCCAAGCAAGGGTTAAGGCTTTACCTTTTATGACCATAAGTCTTCGCTTGCAACACCATGTCAGTAAAATTCACTCATCCTATCCTGGTCAAAATAAAAAGAAAATTTACTTATAGTAAAAATCAATATTATTTCATATCCTAGTAGATAAAGAATTCATTTTAATTTTAAATATAAAGCTTTAAGAGAAGAAAACATATAAATATCACTTGAATTTCTAAACTCTAAAAAAGTCTATTAATATTTATAAAAGATAGAGGAGGGATGAGGTGAGAATTTGAGTTTAACTCACCTTATATATTAAAAGGGGTATTTTCGTCTTTTTTCTAAAACATGAAAAACCTAGATTCTCACCTCAGCTCTTCTCTATCCTTTACAAGTGCTAATAGACTTTTCCGAGTTTTAGAAGTTTAATTGATATTTATACGTCTTTTTTCCAAACTTTGACCCACCTTATCTTTCAAATTTATAATCTTCTACTAAAATATCCATATTAATTATATGTTGTAAGGGGGTTTTTTTTATATAAAAAGATAGTTACAACATAATGCAAATTATTAGAAAATGTATTATAAGAAGTTAACATACATTTGTTATAAATAACTAGCTTAATTAATTTTATTAAATTCAGACTTATTTAAAATGACAATTGAAGCCTTAAACACAAACAAGCAGGAAGTATAGTTAACCATGAAAAATTAATTTGGGACTTTATAAATATTTGAAATAATTTGAATTTTTCAATATATTATATATATATTTCCCAACATTCAACAAACACACACTACGGGTAACTTTTAAATAAAAATTGAGGGTTAACATACTCTATCAAGTTATAAAGCTAAGCATAACATTTTTAGATTGAATAAATTTGTAAGGTAATAGTGTAACGTATGTAAGTTATCTGTAATATTGTTATGAGACATGTCCAAATCAATGAGTTTATGAAGAGCTCCAATCTAAGTTAGAATGGTATATGTTAAAGACATTCATTTAAATTGTAAATATGTTGTAGGTTATTTTTTTAAAATAAGAATTGAGAGTTAATATATTTTGTTAAATTATAAAATTAAGTACAATATTTATAGATTGAGTGAATTTATAAGGTAATAATGTATTTAACACACTGACAAGATTGTCATTAAAAAAGTCCAACTAATAGGTAGCTGAGATTTTGTATGAGGAGCTCCTGTTTGAGGTAGAGCCATACCTATATCAGCCCCTTTGAAGTTGAGACCAACTAGCTGAGACTGGTGGTTTGAAAAGAATCAATACGGCGTTATTTTGATAACGCCTCCAACATCATTGATAAAGTCATTGATATGGAAGTAAGTTCGAGCAAAGAATAATAATGGGAGAATGATAATTAGGTCTCAAATAAAAAAAAAAATCATCCCTTAAAATTTCAAAATCAAAAAAAGATTCTAAAAAATTGTCAATGAACGCTCCTGTAGTTGTCAACAACCTGTATCTGAAATTGTTAATATGACTATTTTTTATTTTGAGATTTTAAGGGATCATTTTTTAATTTATTTACACAAATTAAAGTGATCACGAAATGAATACACCCACAGAGGGTTTATGTAGATCGAGTAAGAGTGTGTTTGGAACAGCGATGGGAAAAATGGAGTTTCTCAATTTAGCTTTTGGTAATTTTATTTTTAGTAAAAGCCCGATTGTGTAATGTGATTTATGTTTGGAACAGCGATTGTATAAATGACTTTTGCAAAAGTAAAACTTGTTTGGATTGACTTAAGCACAAGTGACTTTTGTGATAATAGTAAGAGAGAGTGGTGAAAAAATATTTTAAAGGGTTAAAAACACCAAAAAATAGTTTAAAATAATTTTTGGAACTGAAAAAGTACATTAAAGATAAAATTGCAATCAGTCTGATAACACACTGGATACAGTTGAAAAAATATTTTAAGGGTTAAAAGCACCCAACAATAGTTGAAATTAATTTTTGTAGCAAAAAAAAGTACATTAAGGGTAAAATTGCAATAAGTCTAATAGTACACTGAACACAACTGAAAAAATATTTTAACCATTCTCACTCTCCCCAAAAGCTAAATCAGTAAAAGCTGAGAAATAGAGCTTATGGTAAAAACTATTAAGATAGAATTAAGCTCGATTGCTCATTTTAGGAAACAAACACTTAATTTTTTTTCCCAAATTGACCATTGAACTTCTTAGCTCAATTGAGCGTTTGGGTGCTTCAAACGCTCCCCCCAAATAAGAGATTATTGAATCGCTTTGAATGTATTGTTTACGCGTCAAAAGGTCGTTGGACATAATGATGTTATCGGGTGAGATGGGCAAACGAAAAGTTGTTTATGGTCTTCCTCAATATTATAAAGTCTTCCGTCTTTGAAGTTTTTATAGTGAAAATGGACACAGAAAAGCTGGGTCAAATAAAAAATATGCTGGTATTATAAAATAAGGTTAATGTGCAATTTTATCAATAAGATTTTTTTCTTGAAGCACATGATGTAAAAATACCAAAAAACAATTTAATAGTCTTAATAAATTTGTTTCATTTTAAATTATTTATTAGTATTTTTACCAAATCTAAAACTTATTCGTGTCATACACTCATAAAGAAAAAAATTGTTGATAAGATTACACCTTAACCTTATAAAATATTAAAAAATATGAGAAGAGAAAGAGAGAATATAATAATAAAAAAGAAGAATTCATATTCACCTTAAATACTAATCTCAAAAGTAACAAAGTAGAGCTTACTTCTTTCTCTGGAGGAACTGGCAATTCATCAAAAAATCCCATCTCGAGACCTTCAACGTCTCCGGACACCATAAAAATCTTAAGATTAACTCATGCTAGCAAATACCATCCAAACTGCATTGTAAAATACAAGAATATTCAACTTCTCTTACTAAAGTAAAGAATTTAATTATAAAAATCTCAAATGCATCAAAACAAAAGAAAGCCACTACTGATTCTGAACACCAAAGAGTTAAATTATACGTATGTTTATGTAATATGCGCTTCCAGTTTAAAATTACATTAGTAGATGAGACCAAGTACAGTAATTCAATTCTACATCCCTTCCTCTCGTTAAAAAGGTTGGATCATCAACCAAGGAGTAATTTGGCCAGAGAAAAAAAGCAGTGTAAAGGTTCAAGAGAATACCTCCGAAGTCCAGCTCTAACAGCAACCAAGCTTTTTTTTTTTTTTTTTTCAAACTTTACTTCAATAATCTGAAACAAACAACATCAAGAGATTGTTATAAAAGAAAGAACAGACAATCGTTTACAATTTAAACAAGTAAAATAATTAAAAATTAGCACTTGATAAGATTATCAGATTAAGGGTCTTTTGACTCTTTTCTAAGTATCTTTTATGAAACATTAATAGACAAGAATATCATCAGTTAATTTTTCACAATCATTTCGCATACAACAAAAACATTTTTACAAATTTCTGCTTTCCATATTAACATTACCATCAGCAGTTGCATGGATAATAATTTATTCATAGTCATATTTAATTTTTGATGAAATCTGATAAGGTGAATCGAAGATTCCAACAAGCAATGTATTATTAGGAAATATTGCCACGGGCCAAAAATCTTCTCCACTGTCAAAAGCAGAGATAGATTCCTGTTTCCTCTTCATCCATATACTTAGTTGAGCTCTACGGTAATTCAGTTCATTCCCTACACTTCCTCCTCTACCCAGAATAACAAGTTACAAAACTGTTTCCTATGTGCACTCTCTCATAATTCCCGAAAATTCCATAGGCATTTGACAATTCATAACCGTACACAGCTAAAAAAATCCGATATACATTGCACTTCAAAGATCGTGAGAATGGTACTTCATATCCGGATTCACCCAAAGACGCTCCTTTTATTTTCCACATCAAATCACACAATTGGTTGCGTAAATCAAATGCATTTATACAGCAAATGTAAACTTACTCGTGCAAGAAAGCTGGATGGAGCTGAAGCTCAAAAACCCAATGCCACCGTCATTGCTCATTGTGAAAGAAGTGCGGAATGAAGGGAAACTGTGGATTTGAGTGTGGCGCTCGGAGCAGAATTGGAATTCAGAGCGGGGCAAGTGAAGTTGGCAATTGAAGCGAGATGCAATGGAGAAAGGCGAGGATTTCAAAGTGATGGTAAAGCCACGGTTAATGACGGCCGGAGCGCAGGCTGGCGTCGTCGCCAGAGGGCGTGAGCGCGTGGGGAGAATACGAGAGCTCAATTAAAGCTCCACAAATCCGAATTGACTGGTAATTAAACAGAGAAAGGAGATGGGTCCTCGAAAATGTTAAGCGTGTGTATTGGATCTAAAAGTCCCAAAATATTTATAAAAAATCCAATATACAGGGATATTCAATGATCAATTCATGTTTAAAGTAAAAGCAAGCAGGTAAGATGCCGAAAAAAAAATCTGGGAGAAATTTCAGACAGAAACGAAATAATGAAATCTATTATTGACAAAAATCCCGAAGGTTTGAAATTTCGGCCCGAATACTTTTCTCGAGAAAAATAATTCTGTTCAAAGAAAATGATTCATGGCAGTGTGAAATTAACTACATAGCTTGGTAGGCTTGTGATTAAAAAGGGATTGAATGACAAATTTTGTAGAAGGTTTAGGTGGTAGTGCAATCTGTATTACACCCTTTTGTCCTTAATTAAAATCTCATTTGTGTTATAAGGTATTAAAATTCGGACCGGGTATTGAACCGGTCAGGGTACTGGGTTAAGAATCAGTGGGTTATATTGGGGCTAAACTGGGGTCAAACAGGTGAGAAATTGAAGATTTTAGACTTATAAATATGAAATTCTAAAGAAAATTTTAAAAAAAATTTTAAATAGGAACTCGGATGAGTCTACTAGCTGGTTTGTCGGTGTCCACGCCGGACCGGTTGGTCCGGTCCGGGTTCCTTAACATTGGTAGTATAACAAGAGATCTTATGTTAGGGACTGAAGTACTCCCCCAGGTCCTTAATATAAAACTTGATTGATTTTTTAAAAAAAAAAATTAAAGAAGATAAATAAATTATTTAATCATATCATATATTTTACATCATTATATTATATATCAATTTATAATGGAAAAATAATGAGTACAAATACTTTAAAGTAATTTTTTAGTTTCTTTAATCTCTCCAAAAAAATCAATTAGATCTTATATTTATGACTAGATGTAGTATTAACTTTTGATTGGTTCAATATTCTTTTAAAAGTTTTAAAAGAGTTAAGGTGAAATTTTGTCTAGAAGTAACTACTCAAAGCGTTGGATATCTAAAAGTTTTTCAAAAAGCAATATCACCCTGAAAATATTAAAAGGGAGCAATTTCACCCCTACCATTAAAAAGCTAACATCGATCGTTAAAAAATTGATATTAACTGGTAGCATTTTTAACAACAACGGGTAAAACTACTAAGATTTGGTTACCTATGAGGCAAAATCGCTTCTTAAAATATTTTTGAATGCCCAACACTACCAGGTGGTTACTTTTGGGGCAAAAATTGCACTTTAATCATTTTAAAATATTACATCGTCATGTAGGAATGTTAACCCTTAGTGTAACAATTTTGAATATTAAAGTTCAATTTTGATTTTAAGTTTAACTGAAAGATTAATTGATATTTCAAACTTGATCTTGTTATGTTATCAAATATCAATGTTCGAAGTAGAAAAATAATTTAACAAGGTTGGGAAAGTTTGGGCTAGCTCTGAAGCCTGCGGGTTGGGCCGGCTATCCAGCCAAAACAGGTGCGTTCAGGCCAACTAAATGATCCACCGCCTCATTTAGCCCGCGAGCTATGGCCGGCTAGCCTGCTTAATAGTTAATTTTTTTTTTCCAAATTTCCTTAAACAAAATCAATCCAAAAATCCTTATTGGTGTGTTTGACTACTTCTTCATCCTTTTTATTTGACATTACTATTCACTTTTATTTTTATATTATATTTATTTATTCTACTATTATTAAATTAAAAAGAGAAGTATTTATATGTTTTTGTGATGTGAGTGGGTGAAAAAATGGGATGTGAGAGTGAAAATGGCTACCAAAAATGTATAAAGAAAAACGAAAATGTGATGTGAGTGGATATAAGAGAAAGTGAGTGAGAGTAAAAAAAAAAGATGGTATGATAGATTTTTTTTTTAGAAAAAAAAGTCAAAGTACAATTTTAACAACAAAGTTTTATACAAGGGCATTTGGCAATGTGATGTGAGTGGGTGTAAGAGAAAGGAAATGTGATATGATAGATTTTATAAGAAAATGTGAGTGGTATGATAGGAAACATGAGTGGTATGATAGGTTTTATAAGAAAGGAAATGTGATGTGAGTGGATGTAAGAGAAAGTGAGTGAGAGTAAAAAAAAGATGGTATGATAGGTTTTTTTTTTAAAAAAAAGGAGGTCAAGGTGTAATTTTAACAACAAAGTCTTTATACGAGGGGCATATGACAACATTAAGTTTTTATGGGTGCTAAAATAGGGTTAAGGGGTAAAAATACCCATAAAATTTTTTTAAAAGTACATTTACCACCATGAATTTTTTTTAGGTGCCAAAGTAATCATGAACTTTCAAAAGAGGAGCAAAAGTGACACTTCCGTTAAAACTAACTAACGGTCGTTAACTCTAGTACAAAAGTACCAAAATACCCCTATCTAAAAAAAAGGTAAAAATACCCATAAACGTTTTTTAAAAGTGCAAAAATACCTATAAACTTTTTCCAAAAGTGAGTCAACCACCATAATCTTTTTTTTAGATAGGGGTATTTTGGTACTTTTGTACTGGAGTTAACGACCATTAGTTAGTTTTAACGGAAGTATCACTTTTGTTAGATCTCACATGTTTTGATGATAACAAAGATTGGTATGAAAAAGATTTGATAAACAAACAAGTTTGAACAAAGTAATAACAGGGCAAATAATCACTTGAAGTAAGCACTGGAGTAATGAAGAAAGGCCAAGAGAAAAAGCTGAGAAACTTCATCACTGGCAAAATTTCTAAAGGGTTACTCGAGTAAGTACTCGAGTAATGAGACCAAAACTTGAAGTAACCAGAGAAACCTTCAAGTAACCTGCCAACGTTACTCGAGTAAGTACTCGAGTAATAAGGTAAAAGACCTCCAGTTGCTCTCAGCCTGCCAACGTTACTGGAGTGAGTACTCGAGTAACCAGGTAAATCACTTACAGTTGCTCTCGGCCTGCTAATGTTACTCGAGTATGTACTCAAGTCCCCTACTTCAAGAAATATGTTGCTCTTGGCATTTTCAATCCTACCAATGTTACTCGAAGTGCTACTCGAGTAACTCACTGTGGTAAGCAAAACCTGAAGGTAATACTCGAATAACATGATATGCTGTTATCACACTTCACTCGAGGCACTACTCAAGTATGCAGGTATTCAATTATTCTTTATCAAATATTTTAATGAGATTACTCGAGTCAGTAATCGAGTAATCTGCAGATTTATTTACACAGCACTTGAAGTATGTACCCGAGTAAGCTATGCAGAAAATTTATGTTTACTCGAGTAAGTACTCGAGTAATAGGGTAAGAAAACTTGAAGTGCTCTCGGCCATGAAATTCTGCCAACATTACTGGAGTGAAGCATCGAGTAACCTAAAATTTATTTGAGGGATTACTCGAGTAACCTATGAAGAAAATTGTATCATACCCGAGTAAGTATCCGAGTAAACAGGTATTTCCAAGGTTTGTAAATTTGTTTACTTCATGCCCTACCCGAGTAATGTAATGTTCATTCATTAACTTGCTATCATTTCTCTCATGATGATACTCGAGTAAGTACTCGAGTAAACTTAATGAATACTCGAGTAACTACTCGAGTATGCAAGTACAGAACTTCAAAAATCATTTCAAAGTTCATTGATTTGTTTCCTATGTGATTAACCCTTCATTGTATTAGTATTCTTAGCATATCCGTAGATAAACAATGAAGAGATCTTACCAAATAAGGAAAGTCAAATGCAACGTTCAAACGCTACCTACCGCTACCTACCGCAAACGGATATTTTTCAAATACTGGAAAAGTCAACAGTGGCTGCGCACGCTCTAACGGGCAAGAAGAAAAATGTTCCAACAATCATTACCAACACATCTATATATATGGGAACATACAAGTAGAGAAAGAACAAGAACACACACACGAACGCATTATCAAGTTCAATACTCTGTTTTACATATACTTGTAATTCTGTACTTCAGTGATTCTTATTCACTCTGTGAGAGATATTTCATTCAAACTCAATATTTGTTATTGAGGTAACTTAAGGTTGTGGAACCTTGAGTTGGGATTGGATTACAACTTGTAAGGGGGAGCGAGTGTCCAGGCGAAGGAACTTGCTTGTAACGAGGTGCCAAGAACCCACTGAATCTTGGAAATTATAGTGAAACTCTCAGAGAAGCTCTGAGGACTGGACGTAGGTCAAAGTAGTTGTGGCCGAACCAGTATAACTCCCGGTGTACACTTCGGTGATATTTCTTCTTACTCTTTACTGCTTTATATTCACCGTCAAGGTTTATATTTGCAACGAAATTTTTAGTATCACCCAATTCACCCCCTCTTAGGTGAAACGCTTGCTCTAACAACTTTTGCCCCTATTTTGAAAGTTCATTATTACTTTTGTATCAAAAAAAAAATTTATGATGGTGGATGTACTTTTAAAAAATATTTATGAGTATTTTAGCCCTTTAACCCGCTAAAATATACATAAACTTAACAAAAAGGAATAATTTTACCACTACCGTTAGATGCCTTTAACAAACGTTTTCTTTTGTTTTTTTGGGGTCCCACCTAGTCTTACACGTGTCAAAACCCCCCTACATTCTCTCTCATCCCCATCAACTATCTCCCTTGTTTGTTATCGTTCTTCTCTATATCTTTCTTTTTCTATCTTTCACCCTCGGGTCTTCGGAATGCTCAATAGTCAGTAGGAAAGTCAAGAAGAGAGGAACTGATGTTTGAAAAACATTCATTAACAATTGCGCACCGGAATCTTCACACATTGTGCTTTTTATTGTTGGAGCGAATCGTCTCTACCCTTTGGTTGCTTCCTTGCTCTGAGCTGAACTTCCTTCATCTCATTTACTCTCAACCTCTTCTCAACTCAACCACCACTCTCACACCTATACTCTCTCTATATATATACATACTCATATGTAGCTTGACATACTCCATTAGGTTCCTACAATGTCTGCTGACTACTCAAATGGGGACTACGAGTCCCTCCATAAACCCTTGCTTCATTCCGGAAGATTCAGAACAATTTCACATCACATGTTGCTATTGTTGGAGCCAATATCCGTCCCATTGAGAGCTTGGACTACGAGTATGTGGTTTTTCTTTTTTCATCTGTTCTTTGAAATTCGGAGGAAGTTTTTATTTTTGTTATTGGATTTCATCTGTTGTGAGTGAATTTGTGCTCAATTCTTCACTTCTTTGTTCTGAGGTATGTAGGATTGTCGAGAACAAGTTATTCAACCCTCAAAAACCCCGCCTATGAACACCCTATTTTGCCCGGACCCCACTCAAAAATTAAAAAACTAATAAAAACAAAAATAAAAGAAATCCCTCTCATTGTTGATGATTGGTGTCTAAATTGGCAATCATCATTAAAGGAAAAATTAAAAAATACATAAAAATGAAAATAAAAAAAATCCTCCCACTGATGATGACCGGTGTCCAAATTGGTAATCATCATTAAAAGGAAAAAAACAAAATTTTTAAAAAAAATCCTCTCATTGATGATGATTGGTGTCCAAATTGCCATTGTCATTCATTAAAGGAAAATATAAAAAAGTATCTCTCATTCATAAGTTTAAATTAGGAAGTTGCTTGTAGGAAAAATATAAGAAAATAAATAAAAAATGAAAATATGAAATAAAAAATCTCTCATTTATGTTGATAAGTTTAAATTAGGAAATTACTTGTGGGAAAAATAAAAAAAATTAAAAATGAAAATAAAAAAAATCTCTCATTGATTGTGATTAGGTCAAGTTAAGAAGTTTTATTGATAGAAAATACAAAAAAGTAATAAAAAATGAAAATTAAAAAAAATCTCCATTGATGGTGATTAGGTCAAGTTAGGTAGTTTTTAATATAAAATACAAAAAAAAATTCAAAAATGAAAATTCAAAAAAGAAAGAGAATTTATGAAGAAAACCCTACATTGAGACTATAAATATGGGAGCAAGGGTTGAAGCAAGACACAAGAATTTGAGAAGAATTCCTGAGAGAAAAGAGGCAAGGTAGAGAGCTATTATTCATTTACATAATTCTTCTAAAATATGGGGTTTTTCTCTCATGGGGGTAAGAGAGGGTGGAGTTGATTGAGAATTTGTTTGTGTTCTTTTCTTCCCTCTTCTATCAGGTGTCTATATATTTTCCAATGCCTATGAAAGTGTCAATATGACAAGAGGCGCATACATATAAGACCCTTAACACCTTTCCTTCTCTAGATATACACAAGCATGCCATAGCCATTTGATTCCATCAATGTGTTTCTTTGTGTTTTTAATTATTTTATCTTAATTACACTATCTCTCTTTGTTGACCAATGCAAGCATTTGGATTCCACTGACACATGATTGCATCCATATACCCTCTCACGTTATCTCTCTTGTAATCAAACTTTTGCTTGTATTATTATTATTTTTTGCGTCAGGGAATGAGTACGCATTTTTTTTCTTCATGTTATTACTTGACTCCTTGATTGCATCTCTTATGATTCACCGTGCTTTCATCTTTATGCTTTCATTACCACGTCTTTATGCTTACCTCATCATGATTCACATGTGCGTGAACCATGAGCCATGACTTTGATATATGTTAGGGTTGCCAAATATAATGGATCAGGTGGCTTACAAATGCGAGGATGAATGGTATGTGTTGGCCTCTTTCATATTCCAGGTATTATTGTTGACATGGATGAATTGTGTGTGATTATGTTATTCTATCCATGTGGTTTCCTTACTTTGTCTCTTTTGTAGCATGGTTCAAAGCGCCAGAGGTATATGCTCTTACTATGTCTTTATTGATTTTCTTACCATCTTAGAGCCCGTTTGGTTCAACCCCATTGCATGCCTGCAATGGTAATCCTCATTCATACCTCCCCCCTATGAATCCCCATTACCATCCTATTGCATGGTTTAAAAAGTTCAATTTACCCTTGAATTTCTCATGTCTTTGATTCACTTATCTCATTTCACTTGCCAAAACTACCACCGCCACTACCTCCTCCTCCTCTACCGTCTTGACCTCCACCTGCTACCGCCACCACTACCTCCTCCGCCACCGTCGCCGTCGCCACCACCACTAACTCTTCCTCCGCAGTCGCCACCGTCACACCCCGCCACCACCACTACCTCTTCCTCTGCCACCGCTACCTACCCACTGCCGCCTACCATTACCTGCTTCGCTGCCACCCGCCTACTGTGGCCACCGCCACCGCCGTCCCGCCCATCGCCATCACCACTACCTCTTCTGTCGTCGTCGCCCCTAACACTACCTCTTCCTCCGTCGCCGCCGCCTCCCGCCCACCACCACCACACACCACCTCCTTTGCCATTATTACCGTTGCCACCCGCCTACTGCCACCACCACCTCCTCCGCTGCCGCCGCCCCCATCATTGCTGCCACCACTACCACTTTCTTCTCCATCTTTGTCACCGCCGACTCTTCACTATTTTTTCTACAAAGATTATATTAAGGGTAAAATAGACTTTGTGTAATATATTAATTTTAAATAATTGTTAAAATACTAATTCATTGCACATTACTTAAAAATCAAACCAAATACTACCCCTGTAATTAATATTGCATTACATTACCATTGCATCGCATTGCACTGCACTGTAGGGTGTAATGGGATCGAACCATACGGGTTCTTAGTCTCTTTTGAATGATAGGTGGAAAATGCAATTCCTTGTTGGCTTAATGAACTTTTGTTTTTTTTCTCTTTTTTTCCTTTTACAGGTAAAAAGTTTCAAAATAAAAAAAAAGTTCTTTTCTTAGAATAAGCAAATTTGGTTTTATATGATAAAACAAGAATAAGGCCTTTTTTTAAAAAAATTAAAAAATATAAACCAAACAAAAAATATTTTTATTAAATAAATTAAATAAAATTTTTCTGAAAAACACCAACCAAGTGACACGCTTTTCTACCCTCTGAACTACGTCGGCTTTGATCCCTCTAAAGGGTACGTAGGCCCTAGGTTATCTTCCTAGGTCAAGTCCAACTTTGTAAATAAATATATTTTTCATTATTTTCTTTAGTTTTCATTTCATTTATTTTTGTAAATATTCTCTTTTTTATTTGGGTAATTATCATAAGATTAAAGGCCATATTTATTTTTAAATAATTAACTTTGGGTAACCATTCTTATGAATGGGTGTTGTAGGGTGTCTAACACCTTCCTCATACATAATCGACTCCTAAACCCTAAATGGTTTTTGTAGACCAATTTCATTTTTTTTTTTAAAAAAAGGTTTCCAAAATTATCCTTTTTAAAATTTTGGTTGCGGCTCCATCTTTTTCCAAATTTCGGGCGCTACAGCTTGACGACTTCGTTGGGGACAATTTAAGAGTCAAGCCCATTTAAGTTAAGTATTTAAAAATGATATGGCCTTTATCTTATTTTAATTACCCTTTTTCTATTTCTTTTTTGTGAATATTTGTTTTTATTTATTAAATTCCTTATTCATCTAGTTGTTTATTCTTTTCTTTTTTTTGCTTTTCTATATATCTTGTGATCTGCTTAGCAGATGAGGGTTGGGTAAACCTAGGCCCACAGGTTGATATGCTCTCCACACACACTCAACACATACATTATTCTCCTCACACACATTTTGCACCCTATACCAGATCTGTGAATTCCTTAGGTGAGTGGAAGTTTCTAGCAATTTCCCTGTAGGGTTTTAAGAACCCCTTGAGGTTACTGTGAAGACTTCATCCTAGCTATTCTTTATTTGGTGAGGTTGATCCTTGTGGGGTTTTCAAAACCCCCGAGGACAATTTCGTCAGATGGGGTCTTCATCTTTACGATGGGGGCAGTTAGGAGACCTTTATCTGTGAGAATTAAAACCACCTTGAAACCATTGCACCTATTAGTGGAAATTATCGACCTACCTAATTAATTAGTACCTGTCTTACTTTAGATAGATAACCCTATCCTAGGGTTATTCCTAAAATAGGACACTGGAGGGCATATAATTATTTATTGCTGATCATCTTTATTATCATCCATGCATAATTAATGAAACCCCTAGGATCAAGTGACTAACTGTCGCTCTACCTGAGTGTGTATCTAGCATTACTCCACATAAAGATACATCACAAGGACAATGTATGCATTAGATAGCCAACCTTAGTCTAAGAGTTTATGACCCTAAAATACCATGATATCATCACATCAATCATGTTAGAAAACATCTCAATGAGAGATAATCCTTTAGGACTCATGAGGTATCATTACATCATTCATAGGCATTTTAGCTTCATTTTGATATGGGCCTTGGACATATTAATCATTTTACAAAACCCTTAGCCACGTAATAGCTTGGGCTGTTCGCAGGTTAATGGGCACTTCATTCTCCCTATGAGGTATTTGATCTCTTAAAGAGGTAAAGTTCCTTTTCTTAATGTCCATCACCCATATCAAGGCTAGAAAGCACATGTAATTATCTGCATGGCATGCATTTGGAAATACTTTTTGACTCTTCCTTCTCTTTTCTTTAATGAAGGGTAAGTGAGTATCCAACAATTGAAAATTTTGCATAAATGTTAAATGGCACAAAAACCAAGTTTAAATCAAGTTCCTATAAGAAAGGTATATAGAGGGAAAGGCATCAGACTGACCGTAGGAGTACAACCACTTGAAGGCCTAATTCAATTAAGTCGTTGTATTCAAGCTTTAGTCAAATTGCGCTTGATGAAGAAGTATGGAAATATCATTGATTTATTACATGCGCCTGTGTATAATGATGATATCATAGAGCTGGGCCAGTATTGGGATACCTCTTCAAGATGCTTCACTTTCTCTGATTTTCAACTAGCCTTAACCCTTGAAGAATACGGGAAAATCCTTAGGATGCCAATTAAGAGGAGTGATAAGATCTACCATTATCCAGGCCAACTACCTTCTTAAGGAGGAATAGCAAAGTTGTTAGGGTTCACATGGAAGAAGTACAGATTGTAGGCACCGGACAGGTCAAGGGGATTACGAGGACCACAGTGGAAGCTTGCTTAGCAAGATTAGCAAAAAATAAAGATTGGGAGAGTTTTTGCAGGGTCTTTGCCTTTTCTATTTATGACATGATCCTCTTTCCTTCATCAGCAAGAATAATCGACTTTGGAGCTATCAGTGTCTTTCAATTCGTCGAACATTACCAAATCAACCCAGTACTCGCAATTTTAGCAGAGACCTACATGTCATTATCTTAGTGCCACCTAAAGAAGGAAGGTTGAATAAAATGCTATCTTACATTACTTGAGGTATGGATGCTGAGTCACGTGTATAGAAAGAAGAAGTACTTCCAGGAAAGGCATGACAAGTTTACTAATCCACTTATGGCTTTCAATCATCTTCAATTAAACAAAAATGATTAGAGGAAGGAGTTCTCATTGTTAACAGAAGATTCTCTTTTATGGAAAATAGAATAGTGGGAGGATGAAGAGATTATCCATCATTGCGGGAACTTTTCTAATATGCCTCTCATGGGACCAAGAGGATGTATTAACTACAACCCTTCTTTAGCATTAAGGCAATTAGCATTTCGGCAAAAAGCTCCCTCTCAGGAAGAATTGCAAGCCATACACTTCCTGTATGAAGAAGATGGTAGGAAGGATTTATGTCAAGAAATCAAAGAAGCCTGGAGCAAGATATCATACAAGGGAAAGGCAGAGCTGGCGAAGCGAGAAATAGGTGCAACTCTAGGCTATAAGGACTGGCTCAAAGACAGAATTAAAGGAGCCAATCCATCTTATTCTCCTCAAGATCCTTTATTAGGAAACAATGCCCAAGAAATAAACAAAGAATTGGCAAGTCGCCTGGAAACAAGAAAAAAGGAACTGGAGGAGCTGTCTATGATGGAATCTCAAAATAAGAGAAAGATGAGTTAGCTAGAAGACAAATGCGTATCCCTTCAAGAAAAATTGACAGAAAAGAGAAAAAGAAGAGATTTAGAAGAGCACTTAAGAATCATGAAGCTAGAAGAAGAAAACAAAAGCTTAAAAAGAGCTATGCAAGAGAACGGCAGGCAAATGAAGAACAATAGAGTTTCGATTATTAAAGATGATTACAGTAAAAGAGTTGCTCGAAGAGAAATTGCAAGACAATACCCCCTTAAGAAATTGCAAGGGGAAATTGATATTCTTACTCAACTCTTGGAAAGCAAGAAGGGTGAATTGGTTGTTGTAAGAGCCAGTAGTACAGAAACCATCCAGAGCCTTGTGGATAAGCTAGATCATGAAAGGAAAGTTTTAGCCAACTGGGAACTCCTCTACCACAGACAAGTTGTTGTGACAGAAGAATGGGTAATAGGTGTAGTAACTTAATCAGCTTTGTTAACACCAGGATCCCAGAATTTGCTAACACATTCAAGTGTGCTGAAGGCATGATTATTCCTTTGAATCCACCAACAGAGATTGTTGATTTTTTCAACTCATGTAATCAAACAGTAGAGGAACTCAAACTTGTAACTAAATTTTGATATTATCAAATAAAAGTATATCTCGCTTCATTTACTATCATTTTTTGTGTGCCTATCACTACGATCAATAACAAGATCTTAGGCTAGGGTAGGATTCAAGGTCTTCCCTGCCTAATGATCAACTCTAATTCTCCCTGTAGAATAATAGATTCTCTGAGGAGGCTAGAGGGCACTCGTTCCAGAAGACTATGTGTCGACTCAATACTCATCAATGACAAGATCTTGGGTAGGATGGGACTCAAGGTCCCTCCTATCTAATGATCAACTCTAGTTCTCCCTGTGGAATAATAGATTCCCTGAGGAAGCTAGAGGATACTTGTGCCAGAATATTTTTATGCCAATACACTGTGGATAACTCACTATGCCTGCTTGAAATTGTGAGTTCAAATAAACTAATGATATTTTGTTCCTTTCTAAGTAGGTGATACAATATTGTTGTGTCTAAACGTCCTAAATAGCTACCCCCTACGCATTCATACAACACGCGCTCATGTAGTCGCCAGATGGCAGCCAATCCCAGTGAAGCTGAATCTAATCTGAATCATCGGATGTATCATATGGAGGCACAAATGACATATTTGAAAGAAATAATTTTCACCTTGATTATAGCTCTTCAAGCCTAGAATAATGAGAAAGAGTCAAGAACATCAAATCCATTGAAAAATGCTGAGATAAGTATACCAAAAAAATGGCGATAAACGACAGAAGAGCCTCAAAGTAAATAGAATCCTCAAATTTCAAATACTAAAGAGGAACAACCAGGTGAAGATTCAACATACACTTTCAACATTCCCTCCCTATCAGCTGAAAATGAGGGATGGAAGGAAGAGTTAGGTGAAGTAAAAGACCAACTAAAAGCCCTCCAAGGACCTAACACTTGGGGTTCACTTGATCTAAAAGATTGATGCTTGGCACCACATGTCTCGATTCCTAAGAAATTCAAGATGTCGGACTTCGATAAGTACAATGGTATGGGGAATCTAATATACCATCTTAAGGCTTATTCCACTAAGATGCTTGTATGGTCATAAGACGAAAACTTTTTGCTACTCTTCTTCCATGAAAGTTTGAAAGGGCCAGCACCGGAATGGTACATGCAACTTGATCAGACCAAGATCAAGAAATGGAGAGATTTGATTGATGTATTCATGAAACAATACAGGTTCAATCTTGACACTGCCCCCACCAAGGAACAACTGAAGTCAATGAGCAAGAAAGCCACTGAAGATTTTAAAGATTATGCCTAAAGATGGAGGATGGTCACAGCATAAGTTCAACCTCCCCTTATACCATTCGAGCTCTGTTCTTGTTTCATTCGTACTTTACAAGAACCTTACTATATATACATGGTTGGAATGCACGTCATCGATTTTTCTAGTTTGATTGAGATTGGTGAGTGAATCGATGCTGACATACATGACAGCAGGATTCTTTAAAGCGAGAGCAACATCAAAAAGGGGAATAATGGGAAGAAGAAGGAAGGCGATATTAGCTTCATTCAAACCACTAGACAACCCCAAGCAATACATCAAGGTGTTAATGATGGGTTTTGACAGATGAAGAATGATTCGATACCAAATAGGCAAGGTCAAATTGAAGGACGAAGGAATTGGTAGCGACAAGATAATCACCAATGGCCGGATTTTGGCATGACAAATACGGAGCTATATCGCCAACTTTTAGAATGTCAACTGTTAGGGCCATGTACTTACAAACAGCTTCAATCGCCGTACCCCGTTTGGTATGACTTTAATGCCTGATGTGAATACCATATGGGCACCCTAGGACACTCAATAGATGACCGTGCAACATTCAAGAGGAATGTGTTAGACTTAATTGATTATAATCACATTCAATTGAAGAAGAACGACAACTCTGCTATCAACACCAATCCTCTTCCAAGCCATGAAAACCAAGTAAATATTGTTGATGAAATTGAGTTCTCTAACGATCCTCTACTAGTAGGAGAAGATATCTATGCTTGTTTAAAGGCTGCAGATTATACGCCTCGAGAGGAGAAAGAAGTAGGCATGGTGGAAAAAAGACATGTCGAGCTTGTCGTTAAAGAACCATATGAAAAAAGAAATTCCAATGTTGTTTCTTTCACCATGTTGACACCATTGTAATAGCCTTCAGTGACCATTAAGGTACTGACCCCTTTTCCATATCAGAGTAATCACACCATACCTTGGAGATATAAAGGTATTGTTGAGAATCCCTCATGGCAAGTAATGGAAGCCGAGGCTAGCAACAAAACAATCGTTCGCCCAATAGGAGTAACATGAAGCATGAAAGCTTAGCTACCGCAAAATGTGGGATTGTCAAAGAAAGGAAAACAAACCAATGTTGAAATTCCATCAAGTTCTAGCCTAAAAGACATGGAAAATAAAGATGAAGAATTCCTTCAAATCATGAAGCAAAGTGAATGTAGCACAGTAGACCAATTGAATAAAACTCCAGCCAAGATCTCAATTCTCTCTTTGATCTTGAGTTCTGAACTGCATCGTCATGCGTTACAAAAGGTCCTAAATAAAGCATATGTGCAGTCCAGTATGACCCCAGAGAAGGTGGCAAGCATTATGAATGTGGCGAGGGCGTTCTCTTCCATCTCATTTTCAAGAGAAGAAGTTGTTCAATCAACTGTTGATCAGTATAAAGCCCTCTATATTTCCCTGAAGTGCAGAGGGTTCATTGTGGCCAAAGTGTTGATAGATAGAGGATCAATGTTAAATGTTTTACCATTATCCATATTTGAGCAATTATTAGTAGAGGCATCAAAGGTTAAAAAGAGTAACATGATTGTTCGAGGGTTCGATGGTACTCAGAGAGGTGTATTGGGAATGGTCCGTTTGCCTTTGCAGATTAGACCAACTTCATTCGCAGTAGACTTTCAGCTTATGAACATTGACCCATCCTACTCTATGCTGTTAGGGAGACCATGGATACACTCGGCTGGGGCAGTACCTTCTACCTTACACCAAAAGGTAAAGTTTGTTGATAGTGGGAAGATAGTAATAATCAAGGGCGAAGAAGAAATCATAGTGTGCAAGCCGAGTGCTCTTCCATACATTGAGGCAGCCGAGCATAAGGAAGGAATGGTTTTCCAAGGCTTTGAAGTTGAAGGACTCAAGGGATATAAAAATGTTAACTCCATAGTAACCAAGATAATAGAGAAGAATGGGTTTAAGTATGGTGGAGGATTGTGCACTCGCCTCCAAGGCATCGAATCCCCCATAAATCTGCAACAGAATCACAAGTGCCAAGGTTTGGGATACGAGCCACTATTGGAAAGATAGTTAAAAAAGCAAGCAAGCTTGAAGATAAGGAGGGAGGATGAGTACTTTGAAATCCCCCACATAAGGAAGACATTCCCGATGTCCTATAAAGTGCTAAACAAGCTGACTGTTGCAATGGTTTCAACAATAGTCAAAAAGACCTGCACATGGATTTCAGCTGATGATTCTGGAAAAGCTCTGGAAAATTGGAAGTTTGAGGACACCTTGAATTCTATTATTTTAGAGTAACATGCCTAGCTAAAAGTTGTCCTTTTATGTTTTGCATGCGCCTTTAGGCAAGCTCTTTTATGAACCATGAATAAAGATGATATGCGAATAAAATTCACTTATTTATATCCATTCTTCCTTTTTTTTCCTACTATTCATTCGTTGTTCATTTTTCATCCTCCAAGAAATCGATTTCCTCAGAACTCTTATCCAACACAGAGGTTTCTGAGTCCTTGAATGATGATTCTCTTGTTGCCATTGATATGTATAATTATGAGTGTGATGATGATGAGATCATTCAAGTATACAAAACAATCCTCAAATCTGATGACAATAGATTGTGCCCACATGAAGATGTAATTGAAGTAATAAATATGGGCACAGAGGAAGAAAAGAGAGAACTAAAGATAGTAGATAACCCTGAAAGAGAGCAAATGGTTGAACTCTTCAAAGAATTCATGGATGTGTTCGCAATTTCGTATGGTCCTATCAAGACATGCCAGGCCTTGATCCAAGGATTGCCTCTCACAAGATTCCCTTATTCCCAGATACCAAGGCTAAAAAGTAGAAATTGAGGAGGCTCACTTCTGATATATCCTTAGTGGTTCGAGATGAGGTGATGAAGCAATTAGAAGCGGGTTTCTTGGAAGTAACTAAATACCCACAATGGATAGTAAATGTTTTTCTTGTCCCAAAGAAGGAAGGCAGAATTCGAATATGTGTTGATTATCGAGATCTGAATAAAGCTAGCCCAAAAGATGATTTTTGTAACCCCATCACGGTAATTATATCCGGATTATGAATTTCAAGTGAAATATAGACCAATAAGACAAAATCAATATTTATAATCCCTCATCCTCAAGATGGGGTGTCCAGAAAAGTATTTCAAAAACATAATAAATCTGGCCTCACATTCACATTCGAGAACAATTACCCGTGCAGTTAAATCACATTCATAAATATCAGAGTGCACAACTAAAATCCTGGCAATCCCGGGTTAAATGTATATATAAAATGGGTTTAAAGTTTCCCAAAATTGGGGATTACATATCCAAAAATAATATTCACATCCTATATATATACAGTAATCCCAAACCAAAACAGATAACTAATAGTCCAAATATTATAATGTCTCTACTAGTCCTAGCCGCTCCTAGTTGCCCGCTTCTCCTTGGAGCCATTTGCCCTATCTGATGATTAGTCAAAGGAAAGAATAAGATTCAAAAGAATCTCAGTAGTAACAAATCACTCATACAGTATATAAACACATGCATGTAAGATCATGTTCAAAGCAACACAATGATTCATGGCTCACGCCACAAACGACAACATTCACAGTTGTAATCACAATACGACAGCTTTCACTATAATCTCTATGCCCGCTTTCGCGGTAAATATTATGCCAGCTTTCGCTGTAATCACTATGTAGCAGCATCATAAAGCACAAAGCATCACAAAGCTTTACAAGGCATCACAAAGCAGCAACAGCAATATAATGCATGATAGACATACATACAATACATTTACATAAAGTATAAGAGAGGAGTCACTACTTTGTTCTTTCCTGACATTCCTTGGCACAGTGGGCTCACGAGTCTGGCAAATGTCAAATCTTATAACCAAATTAGGGACAACCGATCAATCTCTTTTCCAAACACATATTTCTGTAATACTCTAAGTTGGTTATCATTTGAACTCTTTAAGTGGCTATTAGAGGCCTAAACATATGCCAAAAGGATTGGGAGAAGCTACCCTGAAGACCCCTTTTTCGAAAGCAAAACACTAATTTTTGGCTGACTCACTCGAGTGAAGATGACCTCACTCTATTGACGAGAGACTTGCACTCGAGTGAGAATGGCTCTCACTCGTGAGTGTTTGACAGTGAGCAACAACCATGGTAAGAAAGTGATCACAACACTCGAGTATGAGGTTTTGTACTCGAGTGATGACTCCAAATTCACTCGAGTCTCTAAAAGTGCAACACAAGAAGTGACAACCCGAGAGCACAGATAACTTCAAAGGAAGAAGCTCACTTGAGCACAACCCTTGGCACTCGGGTGAGAAGACTACACTTGCGAGTGTCAGAACACACTCTTGAAAATTGGCCAGCGAGTGTATACCCGAGAGTAACCCTTAACATGACCTCACACCTTCACTCGAGTAAACCCATGCTCACTCGAGTGATCACCAATATCACTCGCAGGTTAAGAAGTACACTCTTGCTTTTTATCAGAAAACCAGGTGAAATACGGAAGGAAGAAGGGAAATTATATTGCAGCACTCGAGTGAGACCCCCTCACTCGAGTGATGCTATCAGATTGCCAGATCGCAGCAACTAACAGAAATTCCCAGATTTGCCAAAACTAATCCCAATGGTTCTCAAACTCAACACAAAGCTCATTCCCACTTAAAATTTCATAAGGAACCCATTGGTAGCCTCAAAACACTCAAAAACTCATCCTAACCACAATCTTACTCTTGGGTCTCTATAACACACACAATACCCAATTTCATACAACACACTTCAAAAATTCAAAACCATATTTAACACTCAAATAACTTCACAATATACCAGTTCCAACATTATTCACCATGTAATTCATGCATTCACAATTTAGCATAAAACCAGGGCAAATTCCATAATTTATCAAACTTAACCAAAAATCACAATAAATATACCAAAATAATCTAAATGCTCACCTCTTTAATTGCCAAAGCTAAAACCTTAATTCTCAAACTTCCAAATTTGCTCCAACACCCAAACTACCACCTTTCAAAATTCTGAAACCACCAAGATGAAGCTCTTAACACTATGAACAAGTTTAATGAAGAGTGTTTGAGCATATGAGAGACATTACTCACTAAAAATCAAGCTTTCTCTTTCTCTTTCTTCCTTGGGTCGCCGAAAATGGAGGATGAGGAGAGAGTTGATGAGAGATGATGAAGATAATGATGATGATAGAGGCAAGCATATATTTTTCCCTTCCCAAAGCTCAAACCGAATAAGAGAGAGAAGCTAGAGAAAAGTAAGTGGTTGACTTATGTGCATGATCCTTTGGTCCACAAAATGCCACTTGACATAATCCTGCTCACTTCCTCCATAAGCTCACATAAGTGCATAACATACAATTCTGACTCATAGCCAATAAATCTCAACCATTGATCTTTAATCACCAATGAGTTTCCTCTTTGGTAACTGACCAATTGGTTGGTAAATTTCTAATTTTACCATTTTGCCCCTGGTTTTCACTATGCTTACTAAATAGTACCAAGTACATTTATATCAAATTCACATCACATTTCTCCAAAAGCATTTAATTACACTAATTACAATCAATTTCGAAGTCATTAGCCCTTAATCTCAAATTGGGTCATTACAATTTTCGATTGCCTCATATTGAGTCCTAGTTGATAATATGGCCCATAGCTATATGTACTCGTTCATGGATGGGTACTCAGGGTATAACCAAATCCTTATGGATGAAGAGGACAAAGAAAAAAACCACATTTATTACACAATAGGGCACTTATTGTTACCGTGTCATGCCATTCAGCCTAAAGAATGCTGGGGCAACTTATCAGCATGCCATGGTGGCACTCTTCCATGATATGATGCATAAAGAACTTGAAGTATACATGGATGATATGGTAGCTAAATCTTCTGAGGGAGAAAGCCATGTTGTGGTGTTAAGAAAGCTGTTTGAAAGGCACGCAAGTACAAGTTACGGCTAAATCCTAAAAAATGTGTCTTTGGGGCTTTATTTGGAAAATTATTGGGCTTTATTGTAAGTCAAAAAAGGATTACAGTAGATCCTGACAAAGTGAAAGCAATACGGGAAATACCTCCTCCTCAAATAGAAAAGGAAGTTTGAAGCTTTTTGAGGCAGTTGAATTACATTGCACGATTCATTGCCAACCTGACTGCAACCTATGAACCGATATTCAAGCTTTTAAAGAAGAACTGCACAAAGAAGTGGGATGAAGATTGCCAGCAAGCATTTAACAGAATCAAGGATTATTTGCTTAATCCCCTAATTTTGGTTCCTCCTGCACCCGGATGACCTTTAATTTTGTATTTGACAATACGACCCAACTCCATAGGAGCCATGCTAGGGCAACATGATGCATCTAAGAGAAGAGAACAAGCGATCTATTACTTGAGTTAGAAGTTTAATGATTATGAGTCACGTTACCAGATGATCGAGTGAACTTGTTGTGGTTTAGTTTGGGCTACCAGGAGGTTGAGGCAATACATGCTCTATTACACTACTTGGTTAATTTCTAGAGTAGACCAACTCAAATACATCTTTGAAAGCTCGCATGTAGCAGGAAGAATTTCTAAGTGGCAGGTAATATTGTCTGAATATGATATAAGGCACGTCACTCAAAAATCCATCAAGGGTGGTATGATAGCTGATCACTTAGCGGAAAACCCCATAGATGAATGCCAACCACTAGATTTCAAATTCACAAATGAAGACATATGTGCTACAGAGGATCCAAATGAGGAAACCAAATCAAAGGATTGGGAGATGTACTTTGATGGGGTAGCAAATATGCATGGCAATGGTGTAGGAGCAGTAATCATATCCTCAGACGGAAAGCTATTCCTGATTGCTATAAAGCTAAGGTTTGATTGCACCAATAACATGGCAGAATATGAAGCTTGTATTAATGGTCTCGAAGCTGCTATAGATCTTGGAATAAAAAACCTAAAAGTCTATGGTGACTCAGCTTTTATAATTTATCAAGTGACTAGTGAATAGAGTACCAAAGACCCAAAGTTGATCCCTTATCAAGAGTATTTAATAGAGTTAATCAAAAATTTTGAAGTAATCAATTTCCATCACATGGCCAGAGAAAAGAATCACTTCACTAATGCTTTAGCTACTTTAGCAGCTATGATCCAACTCGATTGTGGGGTCCAAGTTCGGCCAATGCAAATTGAGACTAGAAGATTGCCAACATTTTGCTTTAATCTTGGAAGAGAGCGCGACGAGCTACCTTGGTATCATAGTTTCAAGATGTATATGGAACATGATACTTACCCTCCAGATGCAACATACAATGAAAAGAAGACCATCCGGCGAATGGCTATGGGCTTTTTTATTAGTAATGACATCCTGTATAAGAGAAGCTTTAATGGGACATTGCTATGCTGTGTAGATATGAGAGAGGCGCGCAATATTATGGCGGAGATCCATGAAGGCATATGCGGTACGCATGCAAATGGCCACTCATTAACTAAACAAGCTCAAAGATCCGGCTACTACTGGGTAACTATGGAGAAGGATTGTATCAATTATGTTGGAAAGTGTCATAAGTGCCAAATATACGCCAACAAAACTAATGTTCCTGTAACTCTAATGCATAGTCTTGTGTCTCCATGGCGATTTTCCATATGGGGGGTTGATGTCATCCAACCAATTAATCCAAAAGCCTCGAATGGCCATCGTTTCATCCTTGTTGCTATTAACTATTTCACTAAGTGGGTGGAAGCCAATTCCTTTGCTAGTATTACTCAGAAGGCCTTCATCAAATTCATAAAGGCCAATATTATCTGTAGATATGGGTTGCCAGAGAGGATTATAATTGACAATGCACCAAACCTCAATAGGGTAGCAATTAAAGAATTATGAGATCAGTTCAAGATCAAACATAATAATTCTGCACCATATAGGCCACAGATGAATGATGCAGTTGAGGCAGCCAATAAAAACATTAAAAAGATCATTGGCAAAATGACAGTGACCTATAAGGACTGGCATGAAATGCTTCCGTATGCATTACACGGATATCGTACCACAATGCATACTTCAACTGGGGCAACCCCTTACTCTTTAGTTTTTGGCATAAAGGCTGTACTCCAATTGAAGTGGAAATACCATTCCTGAGAATCTTGGCTGAATCAGACCTAGATGAAAGTGAATGGATACGCTCTCAGTTTGAACAATTCAATATGATCGAAGAAAAGAGACTCACAGCAATATGTCATAGGCAGTTATATCGGTCAACAGTGGCAAGGGCTTTTAATAAGAAACTGCGACCCAGAGTTTAAAGTAGGAGACCTAGTCCTCAAAAAGATCCTGCCAAATCAAGAAGATGACAGAAGTAAATGGGCTCTGAATTATGAAGGCCCATATGTTGTTAAGCAGGCTTTCTCAGGAGGGGTATTGATATTGACAAACATGAATGGCCAAGATTTACCAAGACCAATCAATTCAGATGCTGTAAAGAAATACTATGCATAAAAAAATAGCTTACTAAGTTGAAAACCCGAAAAGGCGGCTTAGGCAGAAGTAAAGAGCAAAAAAAAGGAGCTCGCTAAGTTGAAAACCCAAAAGGGCGGTTTAGGCAAAAGTTAGAGCAAAAAAAAAGGCTCGCTAAGTTGAAAACCTGAAAGGGTGGATTAGGCAAAATTAGAACACAAAATTTGGAGCTCGTTGAGTCAAAAACCCAAAAGGGTGGGTTAAACAAATATCGAAGAAGGTTATCAGTCCTAGCCCCATGACTCTTTTTACTTTGTTTATTTGGAAGACTCCATAATCACTAGTTAAAAAGTGCATATCTCTGGCAATCAAGCAAGGCACCATCAGGGGACTACACGAAATTGAAAGCGAAGGACCTCCTAATAACATCATGTCCACATTGATATATGCTCATCATTATGCATCTACATGAATATTGGAAGATCATTTCTTTCAAATGAATCTTCACCCTTAGTATATCTTTCCCTTCCATTAAATCGCATGTCAAACTTTGTGTCATTATTTGTATAAGGGTAACTCTTTTTAATGAAACTACAATTTTTGTCTGGATAAACACTCACAATGATATACATGGTGTCCTCTACTCCCAATTAACTTGTGTAATTTCAGGATCATTAGCAAAGGTCCCAATTGGAATTTTTGTTGTGGGGTCAAACAGTTGACAAAGGGACATAATCTAAATTGAGGGTTCTAGGCTGTGGCATCTATGTGAATCTCATTATACACATCTTCATACATCCTACAAGACTGCGCAAGTAAGGGGGTTCTGGTTAGGCACTTGGACGAAGAAGGAGCAATATCACCCACCAAGCTCTTTTTCAATACCACCATTATTGCACTCATCCTCATTTCATCATTTCCTTATCATAATTATCTTCATCATCACTAGCATTATCATTGTATTCATCATCCTCATTAGGATTTTATTGTCACTGTCATCGTCATTATAAGTGTCATCACCTTATCATGATCATCTTCACTATTATCATAATCTCCTTGTAATCATGGCCATCATCATCCTCCTCATTGGCATTGCCCTCATTAGTGTCATTATCATGTTTAAGGGAACTGCAAGCTTAGTGTCACATCATCACCACCATTATCATCATCATTTATGACTTCTCCATTAGGGCTTCAACTTTATCATTATTAGTGTCATTATCATATTGCATGTTTGGGTCACTACGTTCTTAGTATCGCATCATCACCATTTATAACTTCCTCATTAACACTTCATCAATATTTTCATCATCATCACTCATTATGTGGGGCATCACATGCTTAGTGTCACACCATGACTATCATTACTGTTATTCATGACATCATCATAAATACTTCATCATCATCTTATCACTACCATCATCATTATCAATATTAGCATCTTCATTGGCATTATCATAAGCACTAATCCAAGGGGCATCACATATTCATAGCACCCTTTCAAAAGCCTTGTACCAACTGGCACCCTCTGAAAGCCCTGTACCGGCAGGCACCCCCAAAGCCTAGTAACATATGGCACTCTCTCAAAACCCTGTACCGACAGGCACCCCCAGAGCCCAGTAACCGATGGCACCCTCTCAAAACGTTGTACCGACAGGCACCCCCAAAGCCCAGTAATGGCTAGCACCCTCTCAAATCCCTGTACCGGCAGGCACCCTCAAAGCCTAGTAATGGCTGGCACCCTTTTCAAAGCCCTGTACCAACAAGTACCCTCAAATCCTAGTAACAGCTAGTACAATTCTTTTAAAGCCCAATAACGCTTGGCATAATTCTTTTAAAGCCCTGTAATGGCAGGCACTATTCTTTCAAAGGCCAATAACGGCTGGCACAATTCTTTCAAAGCCTAGTAATGCTGGCACCCTCTCAAAGCCCTGTATCAGCAGGCGCCCTTTAAGCCCAGTAACGACTGGCATAATTTTTTTAAAGCTCTGTAATGGCAGGCACTATTCTTTCAAAGCCTTACATCAGCAGGCCCTCTCAAAGCCCAGTACCAACTGACATAATTCTTTTACGCCCCACCAAAAAATCCTATATAACTAGGCACTTCGCTTCCATTCCAGGTTGTTAGAACCGGCTATCATCCAAGAGAGGGGGTGAATTGGGTGTATAATAAAAACTTAAGAACTTTGAAAATATTTTTGCATCTTAACGAAAGTGGTAAGTATGAAGGTTTATAAATCAACAGTTAGATTAAATAATATATGATGGAAATATAAGAGCTTAGGGAAGAGAATATGCAAACTGTGATTTATCCTGGTTTGGTCCAATCTGTGATGGCCTACGTCCAGTCCCCAGGCTCCTCCTGAGATTTTCAAATCCACTATCTTCTTGTTTAATCCGAGCACAAGAAAAGCCTTTACAATCCCACAAGTTTAGCCGGGTACTTGTGAAACCATTTACAAATCTCTCACTGGAATACTCCCCCTTACGGCAAGTCTTACCAGCAGAGCAATCCCGAAGATCTTCCTCTCTTGCTTACTCGTGCAAGTCTTATGAGCAGCAATGTTCTCTCCTGCTTACACCCCTTGTAAGTCTTATGAGCAGCAACATTCTCTATTGCTTGCACCTCGTAAGTCTTACGAGCAGAATGTCTTACTAGCAATTGTCTCTACAGCTTCCCCCGTAAGGAAATCAACCCTCTCAAGGTCCCTCTACCTTGAGATCAATTCAGAAATACAAATGAAAGTGTTTACAGAATCTCTCATAGAGTAGATATAATACTCACTGAAGTACAATACAAATAATCACTCTCTCAATGATAAGTAATACAGAAGCTGCAGAACAGAGAGTGTTTGGGTAGAAGCAGAGGATTCATGTTTCCATCATTTTTCTCGTAGTTGCTCGCTGTCTCAGTTACCCATCGACGTTGAATGCTCTCTTATTTATAGTTGATGAAGATGATGACCGTTGTGAGCATTCGTCCATTGGAGTCATTTTAACCGTTGAGCATATTTGAAAAACAAGCTACTATGAAATGTCCGCTGCAGAGTGGAGCATCTTGTTGAAGAGCAGGATGATTCATTTTAAGCTGTACGTCACGTTATGGAGCGGGATTAATACGTTTGAGTTTCCAGACAATCTCTCATGGTGGGTCAGTTGCTTGTCGTGGTAGGTAGCCGCCATTCGATGTGTAATGATGTTGCCCGCCACACTTGACTCTTTTATTTGAATTTGTAATCTCACCGTTAAATTTCCTATTTCACACTGCAAAATGCTTAATCACTAATATGATGAAGTATTAGTCATGGGTATGTTGGATCATTGGTCAAAAGATGAATTTCTGGCTTCTGTGACTCATCACGTTGAGTGAAGATATTTGCCATACGTGACCTCCATTCTTGAAGATGCAATCCAAATATTTAATCTCCTGTTTTACACTTGAAATATATGTTAGTTAATGTTTAGGAACAATAACAAGTGAAAACATAATGACTGTATAACATTTAACCACGTTTGGATTGATGGCTATGAGAGTCTGAACTTCTGCGTTGCTTATGTCAGGACTTCACTCGAGTACAAAGAAGCCTCACTCGAGTGCATGTACAATTTCATGTTCTGGCTCCCTCTCGGGCAAACACTTTCTGTCCAACACTCGTATCTGCTCGAGTGCAATTCTGGACATCACTCGAGTGCAACCAGTCATGCTCGAATGTGCTTCTTGTTTTCACGTACATGCTTCTTCTCGGGTTAACACTTTCATGTCAAAACTTGTATGTGCTAGAGTGTAAAATAGTCTGATGCTCGAGTGTGGATCCTAGTGCTCGAGTGTTGTAAATTTCTTCACGATTCAGCTGCTTCTGGACATCACTCGCACGACATTTTTCAAGAGTGCGTTTTTACACTCGTGAGTGATGTGGGGCCACATTAGGCAAAATTTATTTATTTGATTCTAATGATGTATCATAAGAAAGCTCTTGCCATATGCATTCCAATGCAAAAGAATCAGCTCCAGACTCCTTGTATTCTGCAAGTTATGATCGAAAGAGTGTCTATCGCATTAGACTGCACAAGCGTTAACTTCCAGAAGGCACAGCTCCTAGAACATACGTTCAAATTAGGCAAATTACATATCCATGGAAAGCTCTTTGAGTCTAGTTTCATTTGGCACTAGTCTCGTCTCAATCCGATGTGTGGTTTGTGAGTTATGTGCAAAATACCGAACCTATCTTGAAAAGTGACGGTGATTTCAGTGTCATCTTCCACGGATCATATCTCCTTCATTTGAGCTTCTTTAAATATTATCTTGGTGTAAATTTTACATGTTGTGAGTATTCTTTCATATGCCACCAGTTTCGGGTCAATCCGACATGTAGTTTGAGAGATATGGCCAAAATACCGGACCTCTGTCAGGCTGAACGTAAAACAGAGTAGAACAGAGTGTTCATCCCGTGCTCGAGTGCAACACCTCTGGCACTCGAGTGTTGAGCTCACACTAGAGTAAAACTCCTCTAGAAGTGCCATAACTCACATATAAGTCATCTTAGCTTCGTATTAACCTATTCCAACATCATTTGATCATAGAAGCCTCCGGTATCATCATAGAAACCTCCACTATCACTTCTAACAACTTGAACCTTGATATTATCACTAGATCTTATAATTTCTTCTTTCCTTCCATATCTTTCCTCTTGATTTTCCTCTTGATAATAATTCTCCATAACCCAAGTAAGCATCTCCTTGACTATCTTCAATTTCTTTCTTCTTCTTCCTCTTGTTCATTTTCATTAATTCAATCTTCTTCATTCTTTGCTTGACTAATCTACAAAATATGTAACATTAAATATAGTAGTTAGTCAAAGAAATACATTATATAAACTTTTTGCTCTTATCATTTCATATCTATATTTGACATCATCAAAACTATATCTAACACAGGTAATCATCTATCTCCACCCGCATTCTTCTCCCCTATGAACCAAGTAAAGAGGGGCATGAGCATTGTATTTTGTCCAAACCCTCTTTGGTTCCAAGGGGGCATCTTGTTCTTTTGGTCGGACAAAATACGTGTTCTTATCTTTACTTACTTTATAGACGAGAATCTCACTTTTCTCAACTATGAAACAAGTAAAGAGGGGCAACTATGAACACCTTATTTTGTCCGGGCCCCACTCAATAATTAAAAACTAATAAAAACAAAAATAAAAGAAATTCCTCTCATTGATGATGATTGGTGTCTAAATTGGCAATCATCATTAAAGGGAAAATTAAAAAATACATAAAAAATGAAAATAAAAAAATCCTCCCACTGATGATGACCGGTGTCCAAATTTTCAAATATCATTAAAAAAATGAAAGTTAAAAAAAACTCCTCTCATTAATGATGATTGGTGTCCAAATTGGCATTGTCATTCATTAAACGAAAATAAAAAAATCCTCCCACTGATGATGACCAGTGTCCAAATTGGCAATCATCATTAAAAGGAAAAAAAATTTTAAAAAAAATCCTCTCATTGATGATGATTGGTGTACAAATTGGCATTGTCATTCATTAAAGGAAACTAAAAAATATATATACAAAAAAAATATAAAAAAATATCCCACATTCATGGGTTTAAATTAGGAAGTTGCTTATAGGAAAAATATAAGAAAATAAATAAAAAACAAAAATACAAAGTAAAAAATCTCTCATTTATGTTGATAAGTTTAAATTAGGAAATTACTTGTGGGAAAAATAAAAAAACAAAAAAAAAATCTCTCATTGATTGTGATTAGATCAAGTTAAGAAGTTTTATTGATAGAAAATACAAAAAAATAATAAAAAACGAAAATTTAAAAAAAAAATCTCTATTGATGGTGATTAGGTCAAGTTAGGTAGTTTTTAACATAAAATACAAAAAAAATTTAAAAATGAAAATTCAAAAAAGAAGGAGCATTTATGAAGAAAACCCTACCTTGAGACTATAAATACAGGGGCAAGGGTTGAAGCAAGACACAAGAATTTAAGAAGAATTCCTGAGAGAAAGGAGGTAAGGTAGAGAGCTATTATTCTTTTACATAATTCTTCTAAAATATGGGGTTTTTCTCTCATAGGGGTAAGAGAGGGTGGAGTTGATTGAGAATTTGTTTGTGTTCTTTTCTTCCCTCTTCTATCAGGTGTCTATATATTTTCCTATGCCTATGAAAGTGTCAATATGACAAGAGGCGCATACATATAAAACCCTTGACACCTTTCCTTCTCTAGATATACACAAGCATGACATAGCCATTTGATTCCATCAATGTGTTTCTTTGTGTTTTTTATTATTTTATCTTAATTACACTATATCTCTTTGTTGACCAATGCAAGCATTTGGATTCCACTGACACATGATTGCATCCATATACCCTCTCACGTTATCTCTCTTGCAATCAAACTTTTGCTTGTATTATTATTATTTTTTGCGTCAAGGAATGAGTACGCATTTTTTTCTTCATGTTATTACTTGACTCCTTGATTGCATCTCTTATGATTCACCGTGCTTTCATCTTTATGCTTTCATTACCACGTCTTTATGCTTACCTCATCATGATTCACATGTGCGTGAACCATGAGCCATGACTTTGATATATGTTGGGGTTGCCAAATATAATGGATCAGGTGGCTTACAAATGCGAGGATGAATGATATGTGTTGGCCTCTTTCATATTCTGAGTATTATTGTTGACATGGATGAATTGTGTGTGATTGTGTTGTTCTATCCATGTGATTTCCTCACTTTGTCTCTTTTGTAGCATAGTTCAAAGCGCCGGAGGTACATGCTCTTACTATGTCTTTATTGATTTTCTTGTCATCTTAGTCTCTTTTGAATGATAGGAGGAAAATGCAATTCCTTGTTGGCTTAATGAGCTTTTGTTTTTTTCCCTTTTACAAGTAAAAAGTTTCAAAATAAAAAAAATGTTCTTTTCATAGAATAAGCAAATTTGGTTTTATATGATAAAAAAGGAAAAGGCCTTTTTAAAAAAAATTAAAAAATATAAACCAAACAAAAAATATTTTTCTTAAATAAATTAAATAAAATTTTTCTAAAAAATACTAACCAAGTGACATGCTTTTCTATCCCCGAACTACGTCGGCTTTAATCCCTTTAAAGGGTATGTAGGCCCTAGGCTCTTTTCCTAGGTCAAGTTCAACTTTGTAAATAAATATATTTTTCCTTATTTTCTTTTTGTAAATAAATGTTCATTTTTTTTCTTTAGTTTTCATTTCATTTATTTTTGTAAATATTCTCTTTTTTATTTGGGTAATTATCATAAGATTAAAGGCCATATTTATTTTTAAATAATTAACTTAGGGTAACCATTCTTATAAATGGGTGTTGTGGGGTGTCTAACACCTTCCCCATACACAATCGACTCTCGAACCCTAAATGGTTTTTGTAGACCAGTTTCATTGTCAAAAAAAAGGTTTCCAAAATTATCCTTTTTTAAAATTTTGGTGGCGGCTCCATCTTTTTCCAAATTTTGGGTGTTACATCGCCTAATCTGATATGATGATGGCCATGTTCTTGTCGAACTTAAACCTGGACAAAGGGTTGGTGGGCGGAGGCGGGGAACCCAGGAAGGCAAGTAGAAACAGAGCAAGGTAGTGGCTATAATCAAAAGTGGAGAGTGGGAGGATGGAAGGAGAGGGAATTGTGGGAGTGGATTGTCATAGCTGATCATGAGGTTGAGGTGTTTGTAGCTATAGGAAGTAAAGAATTTTCCCACAGTCAATCAAACAAATGACGGGTTTAATACTTTGATGTAAATTCTGAATCTTATCGAAGGGGAAGTGGAAGGGGAGAAGTGGGGCGTTGATAGGGACGAGAGAGAACGTAGGGGCCACAAAAAAGTAAGGTTATTAAACCAACAGGATCGGCCAGTTTAGCTCGAAAACAGACACACCGAGAACCAAACCGGTCCGGGTAAGCCACTAGATCGGGGTCACGCTTGATTTGATGCTGACTCTGCGTGACTCAGGCGAGTCCCCGAGTTGTTTTTTTCCCCTTTAGATGGATGCCGCCTCGGAATTTAACTAGGGAAAAAGAAGGAAAGCTTGAAGATGATGGAGATAGAAGAGAGAAGCAAGAGAACACTGAATTGATGATGAAAGAAGAAGAAAACATGAAGAAAATAGAAGAGGTCGAGTAGGCTACGTCAGGCTGGCCTGCAACCCATGGCTAGACCATATTACCGGCCCTAGCCTAACTCATGGCCAAGCATGTGCAAAGCCCATGTCTGCTAAAGCTGGAAAATCGGGCTGAACCCATCAAGGGCCCTGGTTATTATTTAGATCCTTTAGAAGAAGTCAAGTCTGAAAGGGTCAGCCTTGTAGAACCTTGGGCTTAAACGAGCTGGCCCATTTAAGCGCGCCAATTTTTTTTTAATTTTATTAAATGACTACAAAAATTGAAAATATTTTTCAAATCATGTAGTGTTGTTATTTGAGCATTTTAAATGAAAAATTGATTACGTTCTTATTAAAAAGCTACGAGAAGTTTGTTAATGACATTGTAGTTAGTTAAAAGTCTTCTAATTGAATTTTTTAAAAAATATTCCTCAATTTTTAAGAATCTAGCATTTGGTTCTTAATATTTTCCAAAATAAAATTTTCCTTATGAAATAGAGACCTTTTATGGGAGTTAGGCCTAAACGGGCCGAGCTTGTGAAGGCAGGGCTGCCTCGACCCGTTTTCCTACCTTTAATGTCTATTGGTTTCTAGTGCTCCACAAACATGCTCTTGAACAAAATCCAAACTTGCCCTTGATTTGCTATTGGGGCAAATAAGAGAACAAAAGGAAGAGAAATTTCTCCTGATATGGAGAATAAACAACGATAAACTTCTCCTTTGAAGAAAACTAGCACAAAACCCGTGCAATGCATGGGCGTTTATTGTATAAGTTTTCATTATTTACATTTGTAATATATAAATATAAGACAATATTTACTTTTTATCAGGTATGAAGAAGAATGATATATTTAAACATTTTCTTTCATATTAATATATATAAAAAGTAGAAGTTCTATAAATATATTTGCTAGCCCATTTCCTCTGTTCAGATGCACATATCTCTGCAAGGAAATGAATCTAGTAATAATTTGAAAAGAATGAAGAAAAACTTAAAGATCAAATGTATGTGTAATAAAAAATCAGTCCTATATTAGGAAATTCTTGAGAGAGAAACGTCCAAAAATAGTTTTAATGCTTAATACTATTAATTGAAACTTACAATTATTTTAGTTCCCTTTCTGTCTTCTCCAATATCTCTGTAGATGCATAAATCATAAGTAATACAAGTAATATAACTATTAGCCTAGTATATTTCCTTAGACTCTGAAATTCATCCTTCAATGTAGGAAGATATGAAACACTTTTAGTAGATATTAGCCTTCTTAGAATAGAGTCAAACGCCAAAAGAACAAAACATATATTACCTGTAAATGCCTTTTGTGAGTATGAGGTACGGCATGAGGTACGGCATGAGGTATGGAACGCCTTTTGGGTTATCCCTGTTAGGAATATATGGGATATCATGAGAGGAATCACAACAGTTCTATAAAATCAATTCTTCTCCATCTAAAATGAAAAAAAAAAATCATTTTCTAAATAAAATCAAACCAAACCAAATTCAAAATATCCAAATGCAAGGAATTATAATACTACCAATGCAACAAAACAAAACCTTAGTGAAGACATACCCATTGTTCATTGGTTTATACTTGCCATTCCCATTCTGATTCTCAACTAACATGTACTTCCTTTTTAAAGACTTCACTAGGCATAATTAGGTTTCACCATTTCAACAACTTCCTTACCCTAAAAAAAAAGAACCAACTCTACATTAGTAGCAGAGATTGGGCGAAATGACAAAGAGAAATTATAACGAAAAGGAAATTCGGTAAGGACAACAAATTGAAGAAGGATGATAAAGAAGAATAGAAGAAGGAAGAGGTAGCAGAGAGAGAGAGGTTGAGGAGGGGAAGAGAGGCTGAAATTTATGCTAGAAAGAGACTGATCCATATTTAAACATGTTAAAGAGACAGAATCACACCCTACTTTTGTAATATCCTGAATTTTGGGATTGGACGCTTGAGAATAAGCCTGAATTAAGTGGACTGCTAAACCCCAGTTTAATAGGTGCCCCAAATTTATTCCCTAATATTTCTTATATCTTTGGGGTATTAAGAAAGTAAAATAGTGAATTTTAGAGAATGTGATTATGCTTCCAGTGAAATTTTTTGTGAGGAAGTGAGCTTGTCATGTGATTTTGTATGACCAAGTGATGAGAAAAAATTATGAGATTTTACAGGGTGAAAGTAGACATCCTAAGATTTAATTCGATAGGTTATAGGACTCAATTAGAACTATATACAAAGAGTTATGAATTTTTGAAGTTAGCTTAGAAAAACTGGAAAGTTTCTGGAACAGCATGTAAAGATTAAAAATCTGGGAATGATGTACTTTCAATTGGCTAAAGTCTATATTTTTCCTTGAAACTAGACTCAATAAGAGTTCTATATCCTTTAGAATCACTCCAATTTGATTTTTCTAGAATTAGTTATGATTTTTCAAAGTTAGGGCAGAAAATTTGCTAGAATTTCTAAAATCTAAAAATAAAGCAAATAAATAAAATAACATAAGATATATTATAAAATATATCATCTTCTTCCTCCTAGCTCATTTCAGCGTAAAACAGCCCTGAAATAGAGAGAGAAAGAGAAAATTTTTCTAGAGAGAGAAAGTGAAAAGATATTGAACTGTAAGTTGATTTTTTCGGTAAATCCTTACCTAATGTGTATAACTCTGCTCCTAAGCCACTCTTCTATGTATTTAAGGTTTGGGAAGCTCAATTTCTATTGTGAAGAGGGGTTAGGGTTCAGCCATTCTTGAGAAAAGCCAGAGGGAGATTGAGGTAACTTCCAAACTCTTTTATATTGACTATTCTGGCTGCTGTGGACAATTTAATCGGTGAAATTTCCCCAGATTGTCCTTGGTTTTAAATTTTGGAAATGGATATGCCTAGGGGTAATGCTGCCCAAATTTGGTTCAAATGGTATTTATAACTCAATTAAATAGTTAATAAAGTGGTTAGGAGTAAGAAGGAATATGTCTGTGGAGTCGGAATCAAAAACCCTAAATTTTCCCTAGAGTTTCTTAGATTTCAGCCAGTACTAGAAAATGGGGTTAAAGTTGGATTTTCAATGATTTGATGATTCCATTGAGTTCAAGAGGGAAAATTAGGTGGGGTTACAATTGGTCACTTTTTCAGAAAAGCCCGAAAAAACATAATTACGAAAAACGCCCCTGAAACCCTTAAAGTGGGGCTGCCAAGGGCAATTTTTGTCTTTTGGCATTGAATTTGGTAATTCTGAGTCCGGAAATGGATTCTTTGAGAGAAAATATGTTAGGATAGCCTAGGTTAGAATTTCAGAAAAAGTACAGCCGGACCGGGTACGGCCAGGCTAGGTCGGGTCCCGAGGGCATTTTAATAAATTTTCATAATAGGCTTATATAACCACCAGAAACACTATGAAAGTGTCTAAATGGTACATTTGGAATTTTAGGACAAAGTTGAGAGCCCGAATTATTGGCACGTAAATCGAGGCACACGATTCGAGGTGAAAAAGGTTTAAGATAGGGGACTTACCTTAATTTCATGTAATTGATATCTTTGCTTATGTAGTGATGTATGTGATTGCTTTACTTGATTGTGTAGAGCATATTGGAACAAATGAAGCTGTGTTTCTGTTTTGTTGTGGCTATAGTTTTGTTATATGAAACATTGAGCATGAGAAATGTCATTATGGGGCATGCATCTAGATAAAGCTAACATGTTATATATATATAGCATCAATCATGCATGTGACAAATCCCTATTTTATTATATATTTTCATATTTTATTTGGGGATTTTTGTCATGATAATTGAGCTTAAAATGTCTCCTTTATGATTAATTGTGATTAAATGTGTTTAATGAAATTAAGGTTGAAAAGGGGTAATAATGTCATATATTTTATGATTTACCTTAATTGATTAATTTTTTGGAATAGAAGGCATTATATTTTGGGTTTATTTTAATAGCATATCAGTTTGGAAAAAATTTCAGAAAAGGACAACCCCAAATGTTTTAAAAATCATGCCTGTCACCATAAAAGTTTTCAAGTGCTCAGTTTAATCCCTCCTGAAAAGTTTCAATTGTTTCATTTTAATCCCTTGGTCAAAACGTGCGTTTTTACCAAGGGTTCGGTAAAAACACGGAGAAAACGGGGAGCTGCAGAAAAGGAGAATTGAAATTGCAGAGAGGACGCGAGAGACACAGCCGCAACGCACAAACCGCCCCACTCCACCTTCGCCTTCCTTCTCCATTTGCATCCCCACCGTCGCATCACCATCATCATCCTTCCTCCATCACCGGCAGTAGCCAACCTTCACCGACCTGCAACCAAGGACAGAGCCGAGAGTGCAGAGGGAGCTGGAACAGAGACGACACAGCCGCACCTCATCGGAGACAGAGGGAACTGTCGGGAACCAGAGTCTCCTTCCCCATTGTTGAGTTTCGATTCCCTCTCCATCACCATTCCTCATTGTCCACCGATTCTCCACCTTGCTCACACCGCCACATCCGTCCTTCCACAGTTAACAGAGATGAGGTTCAGAGTTTGAAGGCCCGACGCTGTTCAAATCAGCACCGACCACCACCATTCTTCTACTATTCCAGCGATTTTCAGCTTCCCAAGCTCTCCATTGTTCCAGACCGTGGTTGACTCTGTTTCTGAACTCACAGAGGCCGTGGCCTGCTCTGATTCGTCTCTGGATTTAAATTCAGCACTAAATCAAATTAATTCAGTGCTAACTGTTTACTTTAATTGCTGATTTCATGGCTGAATTAATTGTGATGGTGATTGCTTCTTTAATGGCTGGTTCCTTGGTACTCTGCGGCTGAGTTTATTTTCTCCCAGAGTGATGAGTTGATTCTTGAGTTTGGAGCTTCAAAAGGGGAGTGTTCTACTATTTAATGTTTATTTTTAATCTTTTATATTAATTGAATTCTAGGTTTAGAATTTGATTAGTATATTGGATTGGAATTTTGGATTGGGGTTCCATAAAATTCTTGAGATTAGATATGTATTTGGTTTTAACTTTGTGTATTTGATATTTTGAACTTAATTAGTAGTAATTTCTTGTGTAATGACTTGGTTAAGCTTATGTTGGGAATTGCTATGAATATATTATGCTTGTAATGCAAGGGTTCTTGGTTACTTGTGTCATTGCATATTGTTAATTTCAATTGCTAGTGTTTAAATTGGGTTTCGGTCATATGGATTAATTTCTACCCGATGTGGAGGAATTAATTCACCTAATTCAAGCTAGCTCAAAGGGTCTTTTGAGCAAATTTGTCAAACTAGCATACTCTCATTATCTTTTGAAGCAATGATGGATGAAATTCATTGTTCTAGGAGGCTTTATCATACTTTGCAAAACAAGTTTTAATTACATTCCTTGTTATTTGAAAAATCCCAAAAATATTAGTTTTAATTACATTCAATTCATAGTTTTAAAAATCAATTAATCATGTTTTACCTTAATCAATTTTGATACTTAGTTTACTTAGGAATTATTTTCGTTTTTTTTTTGGCTCCATAAAGTGAACACGACCCAGATCGTGTTGCTATATTTCAGTATTATTTGGTATGTAACACCCCAAATTTTACATTCACCAAATATATTGTAATTATTTGGAAATTTAATAAAATGGTGAATATTCATGAATTTGGAATTTATGAATTTATAAATATTCAATTTCATGAGAAATTGGGCAAAAATAATTATGGAATTAATTTGGGTAATTTAAAAAGCCCAATATTAAGGTCCAAAAATGAAGGAATATTAGAGAAAATATTTGGTCCAAAAATAGATGAAAATTGGTGAAAGAAAAATAAGAGAAGAAATTGGATTAAAAAGGTAATGGCAAAATCGTAATTTTGCCAAAATAGCACAAAATAAATTATTTTTCAATTAATTGAAGTTAATTTCAATTAATTAAGGAAAATAAAGGTTAAAAATATATTTATAATATTTTGGTCAATTTAATATGAATTTATGGAAAATTTGAGCAAAAAGTGCAATTTTGACCAAAATTGAGACTTTACGTGTATACGTAACCGAAACAAGTTGTGAAGCCAATTGAGACCATAGGGAGGGACCCCTAGGTGTCTCCTACATGTGGCATAAAGAAGAAAATATTGGTTGGACATGATGGCATGGTTACGTGAATGTAGGAAGTTATGTACATAAAATTGGATTATAGCAATTTTGGAAAATTAAACAAATTATTATAATATTATGAGATATTAGAATATAAGTCATCCTTCTCATTCAGCTGCTCATTCACGCACAGCATACCTGAACCATAGAGAGAGAAGGTTGAGAGAGTTTAGAGAGAGAAATAGAAGAAAAATCACAAGGTAAGCCGATTTCTTCGACGATTTCGCTCCTAACATATATAACTCCGACTCTAAACTATTCCTCTTTATTCTTTAAGGTTTGGAAAGCTCAAATTTGGTGTTTTGAAAGTTAGGGTTTTCAGCCATCTTTGAGAAAAGCTAGTGGGAGCTTGAGGTAACTTCCAAACTCTTGTGTATTGACTATTCTAACTGCTGTAGGCAATTTAATCGGTGAAATTTCGCCGGATTGCCATTGGTTTTAATTTTTGGAAATGGGTATGTGGGGCTGTTATGCTGCCCAAATTGGTACTAAATGGTAGTTGTAACCTAATGGAATAGTCAATAAAGTGGTTAGGAGTAGAAAGGAACGTGTTTACGGAGCCGAAACCGAAAAACCTCAATTTTCCCCTTAAAACCTATATATTTCGGTCAGCATTGTAAATGGGTCTTAGAGTTGGATTTTCAATGATTTAATGATTCCATTGGATTCAGTGGGCGAAAATAGGTGGGGTTACAGTTGGGCACTTTTTCAGAAAAGGCTGATAAAGCATAATTACGGAAACGCCCCTAAAACCCTAAAAGTAGGGCTGCCAAGGGCAATTTCGTAATTTGACATTGAATTTGGTAATTTTGATTTCAGAAATGGATTCCTTGGACGAAAATATGTCAGGATAGCCCTAGTCAAAAATTTGGGAAAACGTGCCATCGGGCCGGGTACAGCGGGGCCGGGGTCCCGGGGGCATTTTGGTAAATTTTCACCATAGCCTAATATAACCACAAGAAACACTATGGAAGTGTCTAAAATGATACTTGGATAGGTTATGACCTATTTCTTGTACATTTGATGTTTTAGGACCGAGTTGGACGCCTATAGTTGACACGTCTTACGAGGCAGACCCTTTGAGACAAGAAAGAGGTTAAGGTAGGGACTACTATCTCTCATATACTATGTGACTATTTGTATGATGCATGTTACTGTATTTTGTGATCTGAACACGTGCTGGAGGTACATTACCTAGCTGTGGTCTAGGACCTAGCTGAGGTACACTAGTCTTACCTAGTTGTAGTCAAGGACTCGGCTGAGGTACATGTAGGGGTTTCAACGGGTTAGTTGGCCCTGAATTTTGTGTACACACACGGATGATATGAATTTTCATTTTACTTGATACGGCGCATTGCATATTTAATTTTCGCATTTTATATGTTGATCGTATGTTTCTACTGAGATACCTTGGAATCTTACCCCTTTTTTCTAAACCAAATGTCTCAGCGGGTGCCAGCGGTTCAAAAGGCAAGGACATAGTTCCGGGAAACTGACGAGCATGTTTCTCAAGACACAGTTGGTGGTTATATTTAGCCTGTACTTGGAATATTTTGGGATATTCTGTATATATTTGTAATTATTAGTGAATTTTGCTCTGTTAATGTCTGTCTGTAAACAAATACTTATTATCAGTATAACTGTACTTTTCTGTTTGCCTATGGAACTTGTTTATTATTGCCCTGCGCATATCAAAATGGAAACGGGTGTTGACACGGTATTTAAACCCCAAGGCGACTAAAGGGAGTTTCAAATTGGCGCCATTGCCGGGGAGTCAAGAAATTGGTTTTCTAGTAACTAAGTGTCAAGTACTTTTGATCTGGGTGAACCTTTAGGATTTTACTTTCTAGTATTTTCATACTTAGTCATAGTTTAGATTGCATTTTAGTTAGTTTAGATAGTTTTGCATGTTTTTCATAGCACATTGCATCTTTGCATAAAAGATTTTGAAGAAATACAAATAAATATCTTGATTTTTCTTTGTTTTTGCATTTTCATTCTTGCATTTTTTTTTCTCACTTGAATTTTACATGACTTGTGCTTGATTGATGTAAAGTGGTGTTATTGCATTCGAATTGATTGTGGATAACTTTCTTTTGATCCTATTTGAGTGCATGATTCCAAATTTTCAAGTAGCAATGTTTGTGATATAGTTTTTCATGTGAATAGTGAATATTTTGACAAAACAATTGTCAATTTTCTTGATTTCTCCATTTCTCCTTATCCATACACATTATACATATTCATACACACTTGCACTCATTCCATGTCATATCTTTTGCATGAATTTGTATGCAAGACAATTTTGGCATTCTATTGTTACATTGATTGCTTGATAGCTTTGTATGTCTGACCATTTTGATCAGAAAATTGATCAATCCACTACCCTTGACTTTTACATTGATCTAAGTGATTGTGTTTTTCAAGGTGCAACTATGGACGGTGATGATAATGGTGGACCAAGGAGAAGAACTATAAGGGATGTGACAAAATTTGACGTGGCTTATGATCCTTTTAGTGTTGCATGCCCTAACTTTGAAGTTAATTTTGATACTTAGTTTACTTAGAAATCATTTTCGTTTTTTTGGCTCCATAAAGTGAACACGATCCGGATCGTGCATGCATATCGGTACTGTTTTTCTACTGAGATTCTCTCGAATCTCACCCTCCCCTACCAACAATTTATATAAGTGAAGACAGAAGGTATGCTGAGAATAAAGAAGAGAACCGTACGAGGGGAATGCAGTGGTGGAACGTAGATGGGAAGATGTCTTCGTTTCATTGGGACGAGTTTAGACGCCCAAGTAGCCTTGTGTGGCTACACTGATAGTAATTATTATGTACGAACCCCTATGGAGAATTTCTATAATCATGCACATAATATCGGTATATTTCTGCTATTTCTGTGCTACCCATCGAACTGCATATCGTTTTCTGCAAATACTCTAATAAAGGTGAAAATAAGATAAGGGCATGACAACTTTCATTATCACCCATAGACGCACACCCCTACGTTTGACAAGTTAGGAACGTTCCAAAATCTACATTGAGGTAATACTTAATGTCATATATTAAATATGTTATTTTAGGATATTATCAAATTTGTCAAAAATTCCGGCATTATGGTATTATATGAATATAGTAAATATTAATTTAAATGTTTTAAATAATTAAGAACAAAATTTTAATTCAAAATATATAAAATATATTTTAGTTATGATGTTATAATTAAAGTCAAAATATATAAAATATAAAACCCGTTAGTGGAAGTAGTGGGGTTGTTACCCATATATTAGAAGTTATTTCTTTAAGTTAATTATTTTGGGAGATATTTTAGGATATTATCAAATTTGTGAAAAATTCTGATATCATGGTATTATATTAATATAGTAAATATTAATTTAAATATTTTAAATAGTTATGATATTATCATTTAAGTAAAAAAAATATAAATATATAAAATATAAAAATCAAGAGGTCATGACTAAATTTTTCACGCATTTTCTTATAATTTAAAATAATATAAATAAAAGTCTATAATATTTAAAATATTATAAAAAAATGTTTTATTAAACTATTTAGAATGGCCTGGGTGGAAGTAATGGGGTTGTTACGTATATATTAAAAATTATTTCTTAAGTTAAAATATGTAAAATAAAATATGTTAATAATGAATAAGCCACATAAAATGCTTACGTGTGGTAGAGGGCAGCTCAAACTGCTACTTTTATATAATAAGAGATAAGAGATATGAAAGACATGAATTCAACTGTTAGCATGATGGCTTTTCAAAATAACCGAAACAAAATAAAAGAAGGGGAATTTATAATAAGCTTAAATAATAATAAAATATAAGATAAAATAACAATAAAATATATAATAAGTAAATAATAGGATTTGATTCATATAAACAAAAAAACAAATTAAATATAACCATAAATAATATTGCATAATTAAATACCATAACAATATATATTTTTTTCCATTAAGAGAACGAGAGGAAGAAAAATTTCTCCTGATATGGAGAATAAACATTGATAAACTTGTCTTTTGAAAAAAATAATTATAATCAGTTTGAAGTTTAAACAAAGCAAGCGTTTGTAGCTCAATGACAATTAGTAATTGATTTCTTTGTTGAGTCCCCTATTTTTATATTTGAACTCAACATTGTTTTTAGATATTAATAATTATTAAATTTTAATCAGCCATTAGCAAGTAATTAATTATATTTTTACTTCATTATCAGTAATTAATAATTATTTTTCTTGTTAATTTTTATGCTTAGTAAATAATATTTCATATCCCTTGGTTTATAAAAATTAATAATCTAATTATCATTACTTAATTATTTTCCCCTCATTGTTGTCAATCATTTGTTGTTTGTATCATTAGATTATTACCTAATCATTAATCTCAGCTTTAAAATGAATATCGAAGCATTATAAAAGGATATTTTATATTTATATTTTCAATTCAAGACTACCTCCATCACTAAAACTTCCTTGAAAGGAAAGGAAAGGAAAGGAAAGGGGAGAATCAAAGCTAATTTTAGTCATATATAGCATTCTATAAGAAGCAATCCAATTCAAAAGACCCTAACTATGAGCATATTTCTCAAGGAGGATTTAAATATTTCCATTAATATCTTAATAAAAAATTGAACTAAAATTTAAACGTGTTAAAAATTATGGAAAAGTTGGGTCAAATAAAAAAATATGCTAGTATTATAAAATAAGGTTAAGGTGCAATTTTACTAACAAAATTTTTCCCTACGAGTAGAGCTGGGAATCAGGGCAGCGCCGGCCCTTAATGGACCAAGGCCTAAAAGGGCCGGCCCTTTTAGGTCCAGGGTAAGAAAAATTGATGTTTTTCAAAGCCCGGTACGAGAGCATAAGGGTCAGGGCCGGCCTGCAAGGCCTGAAACCCTTTTCACAAGATTTAACAGTTTTTACTTTTTTTTCAGTTTTTTTTTTTAAATTACAACAATGAAATTCCTAATTTAACATATATATGTTGTCAAAGAGTGTAAACGGTATGCATCATACAACAAACAAACATAGTCATTAAGTCATAATCAAAGTTAAACTATTGTCTACATACCATAATTACAAATAATTAATGGGAAGACTTTACAGAATTAAAAAATACTCCTTACAAATATGTCTTGAAAAGTATAAGTAGTCAACAAAATAAACAACACAAGATATAAATAAAATAATCACCATAAAATAAGTCAAAAAATACAAAATTGGTAAGAATACTTATGAAATAAGAAATATATTATATAAGTTTTTAATTTTTAGAATTCTTAATACAAGATATTCTCATGAAACTTAATTCTAAAAAAGATAATAACAACTAAATATTTGCAGCATCATTAACAAAATATAAAAAATCAATAATATTATTATCATATAAATAATTTTAAAAAATAAAAAATATATATACGAGCCTAAAAGGGTCGGCCTGTGGCCCTTCAGGGCCGGCCTTTTTAGGTCTGCTTTCATTTTGTAGGCAAAAATGTTAAGCCCGGTCCTTGTAAATTCAGGGCCTAAACGGACCAGCCCGACGGGCTAGGCCTGTTTTCCTGGCTCTACCTACGAGCACATGACACAAAAATACCAATAAACAATTTAACGGCCTTCGTAAATCTGCTCCATTTAAAATTATTTATTAATATATATATATATATATATATATATATATATGATGATATACAAACATCCACATAAATATTATATTCATAACAGCTAGATAATTATAGCTCATGAGTTTTTGTATCATTGATCTCCTTTTTTTTTTTTTTGGCCAGCATTTATCAATGATTTCCTCTATGAAAAGAAATCGAATGTTACATAATTAATTCACTAGCCGATTGTCGTAATTAATTGAAAAAAAAAAAAGATAAGAACATACCACTTGAACTTTAAAATCCTAAATTAGTGATTTTTTACTAAAATGAGTTGTCAATTGTTAAATTCTTGTAGTTAATACCTATACTTTTGTAGGAACAAAATTAATTTGAGATTTTAAAATTTAAGTAGTATTTTCTTGTCATAGAATATATATTTAACCTAGAAGCCATAGAGTATATACTCCTGTGGTCCTAAATTTCACATAAATAAAAAAACTTAAATCTTATCAAATCTGCTCTAAAATTTATCTACTTTTTAGCCTTACCCCTATTTAATATATATTATACTCTATGGGAATAAATTTATACCATAATAAATTAAGGATAAAATCATATATTCATAAGAAAAACTTAATTATATGACTTATAAATAGGACAAAAAATTTTCTTTCTCTATTTTATAAAAAGGACCTAAGGAGTATTATGTTTCTAGGTTGTTTTCCGTGAGATGAAGTTTCAAGACATCAGAGGAATAATCTCTGATCTCATGGCTTGCAGTTTTATCTAAATAATCTAATCTTTCAAATTAAAAAGTTTAACTTAGCATCAGTTTGTTGGAAATTGGAACTTTTCTTGTTTGATAAATAGTTTAATATTTATGGTTCCCAAAAAAAGAATCTTAGGGTTTTCCCAAAAATGGATGGCCGATAAAATAATTATTTAGTCATACACTCATACTTTACTTGTAACGGCTTTTAAAACTCTTAAAAATACTTAGAAAACTATTAGTGACATATAACAAAACTGTACCAATAGGCATTAGTTCTGGTGGAAGAGACTTTGCTTCTTTAAGTATGAATTCCCAAGTTTAAGTCCATGTGTATCTTATCAAAACTATACATACATATATATAATATAACAAAACTGTCTTAATCTTTTGTTTATAGTATTTCATAGGGGATCTAAATTCTAACGTCACTGTGCTACCCAGAAATTAAGTAATGGATTTGGAGTTAAGGTAAGATCATTACCTTTCTGTTTTAAAAGTGATGAAAGGCTTTTTGAATAAGTCAAAATTGTTAAAGTTTACAATGATAAAAGGAAGAGTAGCAATGTATCAAAAAAAAAAAAAAAAGCAAGGGTAGCAAGCTCCACGAACAAGCAAAAAAGTTCATCAATTTATGACAATATATATTCCGTTGGGAAAGAAAAAGTTGGCTAAAATAATTTGTGTACTTTATATTAACTTATATTTATTGCACTTAAATATCCCTTCTAAGAGAAATGAAGAATATCTCAAAAAAGAATATTTTATAATCAGACAAAAGTGTAGTTAAAACTTAAAAGACATTTCAATAGGTCATTACGATTCTCAAAAAAGTATAAATTATTTGTGTAATTTATTCTTATCACTTATTTTTCTGATTCTATCATCTTTTCCATATAATTCAACACATTTCTGACTTTATTCATATTTAATATACAGTATACCTCACGCGTGAACAAAGTTAACACAATAATAAATGAAAGATAAAATTATATTATCCTTACAACGCCTTACAAATTTTGGAGCTCCTCTCCTATCTTCTCCCTATTGGCCAAAGCTATCCCCAATGTGATTTTGGAAAATCCACAGAGTCCTTTTGCTCGACGAGGACAACGTGCATATGAGTTCATGGGGTTATGGTTGAGGAGGATGAGACATATGGAGAGAGTAATTTTGTCTTTCATGGGTGTTCTACTTGGCTTTGCAATTTTAGTGCTAAATGTTTCTAGTAATGCTGAAGGTGGGTGGTAACTTCTTGTTCTTGCTCATTGGTTTCTTCCATATGTTTCATATGATGGGCGCTTTTAATGCACTGAGATGGGAAAAATATGACATAATTGCTTTATTGTTGCACCAAATCTCTTAGAATTCTCTTTATACTCATGTTTGTGTGTACATATGTCTATGGTTGTGGGTTATTTTGATATTCTATATTTTTCCAAAAAAAAACACAAGAAAAAATGTTAGATGGATCACGTTGGGCAAGTCACATGCAATCCTGAACTAATTTAAATTGTCTTTCAAAACTCAATTAGCCAATATATATATATATATAAATATAATGACAGCCAAATCGCCAAAAGCATATCATATCATTCTGATATTTTGCGTGCAAATTTATCTTATCACAATAATAATTTAAATTGTTGAAATAAGTACTCCACCTCATGCACAAAACTATTGAGCTTGAAAACTAAGACAGTATAGGTTTAGATTACAACTATACCTTAATATAATACAGCTTTCTCTAAATTTTCTTGTTACAAGACTGATTATTTCTTTATTCTATCCACACCATTACTTCCATTATTCCCTTTGCTGATAAAAAGGGTGTAGAATGAAAGAATATGCTTGTTAGTTCTGGACAAAAAAGTGGGGGAAAGGGAAGATGAAAGAGTTGGCAACTCAAAGACTGCATAGCTATTTTAAAATTCTTTATTGCAATCATAGATTATGCTTTTATGTGATTCTATGACTCAAATTTATCTTTATTAAATCTTTAATTCATGGGAAAAGAAGGGATTTTTTTCATCTATAATCTATTCATGATTAAATTCTTTGAACGTAATGTATTGCTGTAAGAGCTGTTGCTGCTGTGATGCTCTAATTTTAATTACTCTATGTATATTCCATATAATTCATTTTCGATATCTTATTACTTTAACAATATAAGGTTATGCCAAACTTGATGTGTAAATTGCAAAGATTTTGTTGTGGATAAATGTCTTTAGCTGCACGAAATTAAACATATGGCAAACATCAAATCTGAACTTTACGACAAATCCAAGTTTCATCATCTGAGGTGCCTAACAAACATAGAGCCAAATCTCCTAGCTTTTTATTATATTATTTGCATATCTTGATTCACTAAATGCTGGAGTGAGATGTTATTGAAAGGAATGGCTAATGGCTGATTGGAGGATAAAAGCCTTTGAGACACTTGGTGCATTGATGGTCGAGATTTGGGAGATGAATTCAAGCATGCTAATGCTATCATGACCAAAAAAGTCACATCTTGTGCATCTTTCAGTGATAGCAGTGGGAGACGTGGGTCTAAGACATCTGTTAGCAAAATGCTTTCACTACAGGTCTTTGAAAATGACAATATCACCTCTCCAGGATGTCTTCCCATGAATGTTTCTAATGTCAACACTCCAAAACTATAAACATCACATTTTTCAGTCACAACTAAGGTGTATGCAAGTTCTGCAACAAATCAAAAATTAAAGAAATTATGTATTATCCCAAGGTACGTGGAGGTTAAAATAAAATACAATACAACAAGAGAAGTAGTAGAGAGTTGGAAAAGCTAACCTGGAGCAACATAACCATAAGTACCAACTAAAAGAGTTTGATTAGATGAATCTGGATCAAGAATTCTGGCTGTGCCAAAGTCAGATAGAAAAGCCTCCATCTTTGAGTTCAACAATACATTATTACTTGTTACATCTCGATGGATAATTGGAGGAGCACACTCATGATGCATGTAGAACAAAGCATTTGCTATTCCTTTGACGATATTCACCCTCATACTCCAATCCAACTCTTTGGCCTCATCATCATTATTCAAGACATAAAAAAGGCTTCCTCTTTCCATGTATTCATATATAAGAAACATGCATTGATTATGCAAACAAAAACCATAGAGCTTTATGATATTGCGATGTCGAATTTCACTTAACATATGTACTTCATTGTGAAAACTCTTAGCAAAAGATGTGTTTCCATATTCTCTTCTATGAAGTTTTTTCAATGCTACAATTTTGCCACTAGGAAGTTGCACTCTATAAACGCATCCATAAGCACCAGTTCCAATGCAATATTTGAAGTCAAATCCCTCTGTTGCTTCAATGATGTCTTCATATGCAATTTTTCCATCATAATTCCATATGGAAAACAAATCCCCATTTTTTGTTGGTCTTGTCTCAATTATGGATTTCTTGTTGTTTTTGTAAGATTTAAATAAGATGAAGCCCACAACAAATATGATGGCAGGGAAAATTGTCAACGGAATAATGATTTTCAAGAAAGACTTTGGACCTTTAGAAGAACCATGTATTTTCTCTAGACCAGGTAATTCTTTATTGCCATCTAAAATGACATTAGGAGAAGCATGATAAACTCCACTTGGAACATAACTGAGATGATTGTATGACAAGTTGATGAAGCATTCGTACAACCGATCAAGTTCTATAGGTATACTACCTGAGATATTATCATGGCTCAAATCAATAATGCTACACGGTACATACTAGATGGTAATATTCCATTGAACTTGTTGTGATTAAAGTCTCCATGAAAATCAAAAGAGTTTAAAAAGTAGAGCATGTTCCCATTCAGATTATTTTGGGAGATATGTAGATGAAGAAGATAACAGGGATGTTCAAACTTAACTAGCATGCAACCACTCGATTGATTTTAACGGAATCAACGTCTTGTAAATATATCAAATTATAAATAGAAAAAGGGATATCACTTATATATAGTGAATAGTAAATTTGACTACAAATATAAGTTTCTTAAGATTTGTCAAAAAACCCAGTCATCTTGAGTTACAAATATATTTGTGGGTTATTTCTTATCAAATAAAAATTGAGGATTTACTTACTCTATTAAGTTATAGAGGTAAATACAACATTTCTAAATTGAGTGAATATGTAAGGTAAGAGGGGAAGGTAAACTCACCGCTAAGATTGTTATCAGATAAGTCTAAATGGTTGAGATTATGAAGAGCTCCAATTTCAGTTGGAATGATACCTATCAAAGCCAATCATTTGAGTTATAAATGTGTTGTTTTTTATTTTTATCAAATAAGAATTACGGGTTAACATACTCTATTAAATTATAGACGTAAATACAATATTTTAAAATTGAGTGAATTTGCAAGGTATAGTAGAAGAAGGTACATAACTCACCAGAAAGCTTGTTGCAAGGCAAGTCCAGATAGATTAGATTATGAAGAGTTCCAATCTGAGTTGGAATGGTACCTGACAAAGGCAGTCATTTGAGGTGCAAATATGTTTGTAGGTTATTTTTTCTCAAATAAGAAATGAGGATTTACTTACTCTATTAAGTTATAGAGGTAAATACAACATTTCTAAATTGAGTGAATTTATAAGGTAAGAGGGGAAGGTAAACTCACCACTAAGATTGTTATCAGATAAGTCTAAATTAGTAAAACTATGAAAAACTCCAATTTCAGCTCGAATGGTACTTGTCAAAGTCAATCATTTGAGGTATAAATGTGTTTTTATTTATTTTTATCAAATAAGAATTGAGGGTTAACATACTCTATTAAATTATAGACGTATATACAATATTTTAAAATTGAGTGAATTTGCAAGGTATAGTAGAAGAAGGAACATAACTCACCAGAAAGCTTGTTCTGAGACAAGACCAGATAGATTAGATTATGAAGAGTTCCAATTTGAGTTGGAATGGTACCTAACAAAGGCAGTCATTTGAGGAGCAAATATGTTTGTAGGTTATTTTTTATCAAATAAGAAATGAGGATTTACTTACTCTATTAAGTTATAGAGGTAAATACAACATTTCTAAATTGAGTGAATTTGTAAGGTAAGAGGGGAAGGTAAACTCACCACTAAGATTGTTATCAAATAAGTCTAAAGTGGTGAGATTACGAAGCGCTCCAATTTCAGTTGGAATAGTACCTGTCAAAGCAAATCATTTGAGTTATAAATGTGTTGTTGTTTAGTTTTATCAAATAAGAATTGAGGGTTAACATACTCTATTAAATTATAGACGTATATACAATATTTTAAAATTGAGTGAATTTGCAAGGTATAGTAGAAGAAGGAACATAACTCACCAGAAAGCTTGTTCTGAGACAAGACCAGATAGATTAGATTATGAAGAGTTCCAATTTGAGTTGGAATGGTACCTGACAAAGGCAGTCATTTGAGGTGTAAATATGTTTGTAGGTTATTTTTTATCAAATAAGAAATGAGGATTTACTTACTCTATTAAGTTATAGAGGTAAATACAACATTTCTAAATTGAGTGAATTTGTAAGGTAAGAGGGGAAGGTAAACTCACCACTAAGATTGTTATTAAATAAGTATAAAGAGGTGAGATTACGAAGCGCTCCAATTTCAGTTGGAATAGTACCTGTCAAAGCAAATCATTTGAGTTATAAATGTGTTGTTGTTTAGTTTTATCAAATAAGAATTGAGGGTTAACATACTCTATTAAATTATAGACGTAAATACAATATTTTAAAATTGAGTGAATTTGCAAGGTATAGTAGAAGAAGGTACTTAACACACCAGAAAGTTTGTTGTGAGCCAAGTGCAGATACATTAGATTATGAAGAGTTCCAATTTGTGACGGAATGGTACCTGACAAAGGCAGTCATTTGAGGTGCAAATATGTTTGTAGGTTATTTTTTATCAAATAAGAAATGAGGATTTACTTACTCTATTAAGTTATAGAGGTAAATACAACATTTCTAAATTGAGTGAATTTGTAAGGTAAGAGGGGAAGGTAAACTCACCACTAAGATTGTTATCAAATAAGTCTAAAGTGGTGAGATTACGAAGCGCTCCAATTTCAGTTGGAATAGTACCTGTCAAAGCAAATCATTTGAGTTATAAATGTGTTGTTGTTTAGTTTTATCAAATAAGAATTTAGGGTTAACATACTCTATTAAATTATATACCTAAATACAATATTTTAAAATTGAGTGAATATGCAAGGTATAGTAGAAGAAGGTACATAACACACCAGAAAGTTTGTTGTGAGCCAAGTAAAGATAAATTAGATTACGAAGAGTTCCAATTTGTGTCGGAATGGTTCTTGCAAAAGCCAGTCATCTGAGTTACAAATATATTTGTAGGTTATTTCTTATCAAATAAGAATTGATGATTTACTTACTCTATTAAGTTATAGAGGTAAATACAACATTTCTAAATTGAGTGAATTTGTAAGGTAAGAGGGGAAGGTAAACTCACCGCTAAGATTGTTATCAGGTAAGTCTAAAATAGTAAGATTATGAAGAGCTCCAATTTCAGTTGGAATGGTACCTATCAAAGCCAATCATTTGAGTTATAAATGTGTTGTTGTTTATTTTTATCAAAAAAGAATTGCGGGTTAAGATACTCTATTAAATTATAGACGTAAATACAATATTTTAAAATTGAGTGAATTTGCAAGGTATAGTAGAAGATGGCACATAACTCACCAGAAAGTTTATTGTGAGCCAAGTACAGAGAGATTAAATTATGAAGAGTTCCAATTTGTGTTGGAATGGTACCTACCAAAGCCAGTCATGTGAGGTGCAAATATGTTTGTAGGTTATTTCTTATCAAATAAGAATTGAGGATTTACTTACTCTTTTAAGTTATAGAGTTAAATACAACATTTCTAAATCGAGTGAATTTGTAAGGTAATAGGGGAAGGTAAACTCACCACTAAGATTGTTATCAGATAAGTCTAAAGCGGTGAGATTACGAAGCGCTCCAATTTCAGTTGGAATAGTACCTGTCAAAGCAAATCATTTGAATTATAAATGTGTTGTTGTTTAGTTTTATCAAATAAGAATTGAAGGTTAACATACTCTATTAAATTATAGACCTAAATTCAATATTTTAAAATTGAGTGAATTTGCAAGGTATAGTATAAGAAGGTACATAACACACCAGAAAGTTTGTTGTTAGCCAAGTAAAGATAAATTAGATTACGAAGAGTTCCAATTTGTGTCGGAATGGTTCCTGCAAAAGCCAGTCATCTGAGTTACAAATATATTTGTAGGTTATTTCTTATCAAATAAGAATTCATGATTTACTTACTCTATTAAGTTATAGAGGTAAATACAACATTTCTAAATTGAGTGAATTTGTAAGGTAAGAGGGGAAGGTAAACTCACCACTAAGATTGTTATCAAATAAGTCTAAAGCGGTGAGATTACGAAGCGCTCCAATTTCAGTTGGAATAGTACTTGTCAAAGCAAATCATTTGAGTTATAAATGTGTTGTTGTTTAGTTTTATCAAATAAGAATTTAGGGTTAACATACTCTATTAAATTATATACCTAAATACAATATTTTAAAATTGAGTGAATATGCAAGGTATAGTAGAAGAAGGTACATAACACACCAGAAAGTTTGTTGTGAGCCAAGTAAAGATAAATTAGATTACGAAGAGTTCCAATTTGTGTCGGAATGGTTCTTGCAAAAGCCAGTCATCTGAGTTACAAATATATTTGTAGGTTATTTCTTATCAAATAAGAATTGATGATTTACTTACTCTATTAAGTTATAGAGGTAAATACAACATTTCTAAATTGAGTGAATTTGTAAGGTAAGAGGGGAAGGTAAACTCACCGCTAAGATTGTTATCAGGTAAGTCTAAAATAGTAAGATTATGAAGAGCTCCAATTTCAGTTGGAATGGTACCTATCAAAGCCAATCATTTGAGTTATAAATGTGTTGTTGTTTATTTTTATCAAAAAAGAATTGCGGGTTAAGATACTCTATTAAATTATAGACGTAAATACAATATTTTAAAATTGAGTGAATTTGCAAGGTATAGTAGAAGATGGCACATAACTCACCAGAAAGTTTATTGTGAGCCAAGTACAGAGAGATTAAATTATGAAGAGTTCCAATTTGTGTTGGAATGGTACCTACCAAAGCCAGTCATGTGAGGTGCAAATATGTTTGTAGGTTATTTCTTATCAAATAAGAATTGAGGATTTACTTACTCTTTTAAGTTATAGAGTTAAATACAACATTTCTAAATCGAGTGAATTTGTAAGGTAAGAGGGGAAGGTAAACTCACCACTAAGATTGTTATCAGATAAGTCTAAAGCGGTGAGATTACGAAGCGCTCCAATTTCAGTTGGAATAGTACCTGTCAAAGCAAATCATTTGAGTTATAAATGTGTTGTTGTTTAGTTTTATCAAATAAGAATTGAGGGTTAACATAGTCTATTAAATTATAGACCTAAATACAATATTTTAAAATTGAGTAAATTTGCAAGGTATAGTAGAAGATGGCACATAACTCACCAGAAAGTTTATTGTGAGCCAAGTACAGAGAGATTAAATTATGAAGAGTTCCAATTTGTGTTGGAATGGTACCTACCAAAGCCAGTCATGTGAGGTGCAAATATGTTTGTAGGTTATTTCTTATCAAATAAGAATTGAGGATTTACTTACTCTTTTAAGTTATAGAGTTAAATACAACATTTCTAAATCGAGTGAATTTGTAAGGTAAGAGGGGAAGGTAAACTCACCACTAAGATTGTTATCAGATAAGTCTAAAGCGGTGAGATTACGAAGCGCTCCAATTTCAGTTGGAATAGTACCTGTCAAAGCAAATCATTTGAGTTATAAATGTGTTGTTTTTTATTTTTATCAAATAAGAATTGCGGGTTAACATACTCTATTATATTATAGACGTAAATACAATATTTTAAAATTGAGTGAATTTGCAAGGTATAGTAGAAGAAGGTACATAACTCACCAGAAAGCTTGTTGTGAGGCAAGTCCAGATAGATTAGATTATGAAGTGTTCCAATTTGACTTGGAATGGTACTTGACAAAGGCAGTCATTTGAGGTGCAAATATGTTTGTAGGTTATTTTTTATCAAATAAGAATTGAGGATTTACTTACTCTATTAAGTTATAGAGGTAAATACAACATTTCTAAATTGAGTGAATTTGTAAGGTAAGAGGGGAAGGTAAACTCACCATTAAGATTGTTATCAGATAAGTCTAAAGCGGTGAGATTACGAAGCGCTCCAATTTCAGTTGGAATAGTACCTGTCAAAGCAAATCATTTGAGTTATAAATGTGTTGTTGTTTAGTTTTATCAAATAAGAATTGAGGGTTAACATACTCTATTAAATTATAGACGTAAATACAATATTTTAAAATTGAGTGAATTTGCAAGGTATAGTAGAAGAAGGTACATAACACACTTGAAAGTTTGTTGTGAGGTAAGTGCAGATAAATTAGATTATGAAGAGTTTCAATTTGAGTCGGAATGGTACCTTCCAAAGCCAGTCATGTGAGGTGTAAATATGTTTATAGGTTATTTCTTATCAAATAATAATTGAGGATTTACTTACTCTACTAAGTTATAGAGGTAAATACAACATTTCTAAATCGAGTGAATTTGTAAAGTAAGAGGGGAAGGTAAACTCACCGCTAAGATTGTTAGCAGATAAGTTTAAATCGGTGAGATTATGAAGAACTCCAATTTCAGTCGGAATGGTACCTGTCAAAACTAATCATTTGAGTTATAAATGTGTTTTTTATTTTTATCAAATAAGAATTGAGGGTTAGCATACTCTCTTAAATTATAGACGTAAATACTATAATTTTAAATTAAATGAGTTTGCAAGGCATTTTTAAAGTGAGTTACAATTGTGAGTTTGCAAGTTACAGTAGAAGAATGTACACATTTTTTAAGTGAGTTACAAATGTGTTGTAACTGTTTCTTACCAAGTAGAGGAATTTTAGAAGAACCAGCGATCCAATTCTCTACTCCAAATGTTTCAGCGTTATCATTAAAAATGTAGCATGGAAAAGAGCTACAATTTTCTTTGGAATATAACAACTTTCCTGGTTTTACAGGTATTTCATAGATGTAATTGCAGCTAAAATTGACGCGACAAATTGATGGAGAAAAGCATAAGCTAGGTGGTAAAACCCCCCTAATTATGTTATACTACCTCCAATTCTTGATACAAAACTCAGTTGATTAATTTGGAGTAATTAAAGAAATTAAATAAATTACTTTGTTATAGTATATGTGACATGATTTCTCTAAAATACTTATATTCATAATTACATTATATATCAGTTTATAAGTCAAATAAACCATACTAGAGAAAAATAATAAATATAAATATTTTAAAATAATTTATTTAACTTCTTTAATTTTTCTAAATTAGTTAGTTGAATTTTATATGAAGTACCGGAGGTAGTAACTAGAGTTAATTCCCATGGAAAAGTATGGAGTTAATCAGTCAAATAAATTTTATATTATGAGAAAAGTCAAGCACTCCTAATTTTGTCAAATTTAAAATTGAACAAGCAATGGCTCCATTCAAGTAATTAGTAGTACACTAGTACTACTCGAATTCAAGAATTTCAAATATGTGAGAGTTGTGAGAGAAGAGGGTACTTTACCACTCAATCCCGTTTCTACAAGAACCAAACTATCAAGATTAGGAAACGCAGTGAAGTTGAGATCAGCGAGCTGAGGCTGGCCTGAAATGAATCCATATCGACTTATGGAAGTAACACTTCCGAAATCGTTGCAAGATATGCCATCCCAGTGACAAGGGTCCTCTGAAAAGTTGAGGCCATTCCACCAGTTGCTCTGAAACAGAGCAAGTTTCTCCTCAGCTATCATGGCAGTAGCAATATTGGGGAAGAAACTAATGGCAGGGCATAATAATAACAATATCATCATCACAGTGCTTATTGTTGGAGGAGTCCACATAATAATGGAGAGCGCCATTGGTTGGTTCACACAAAGTGATCGGAAACGAAGAATGCAGAGGCTGATGAGGCTTCATAGTTCAAATATATAGGAAGATTAATTAATTTTTATGAAAAAATTTACTTTCAATTCTAAAAGCAAAAGTTGGTAGACGGTCCCAAAAAAAAAAAAGTTAGTAGAAGAGTTTGTTTTAACATTGTTTTTAAAACTCCCCCAATTGACGTGACATATTTAGTAATTTTTTCTTGGTAAGTAATTTTTAATGCAAATGATAAAAAAATATTTGAAAAAAAATCTAGGATATAACTTGTATAAATATACTTGTTTCGTTCTTTAATGGAAGATTAATTGATTTTTTTAAAAGATTAAAAAAATAAATAAATAAAACCCGTTGTCGTGTCACGCGGGGTTAGAGCTGGGAATCAGGGCAGGCCTGGCCCTACAGGGCCGGCCCTTGACGGGCCAGGGCCTAACAGGGCCGGCCCTAAAGGGCTCGGGGTCAAAAAAATTGCAATTTTTCAAAGCCCAGCCCGAGAGCATGCGGGCCAGGGCCGGCCCACAGGGCCGAGAAGTCTTTTTCACAATATTTAACTATTTTTCCTACGTATTTTCTTTCAGAGAGATATACAAAGTTCTAATTTAATACATAAAAGTTGTCAACATGAAAGTTTAAACACGTCTCGCGCAACAAACAAACACAGTTACTAATGCATGATTAAAGGTAAAATCATGTCCATAAATAACTCACATAAAGGCCAAAGCATAAGGCAAGAAACTAAACACTCTAACCTCTAAGCAACATTAGTATGACGACGGGCTCGGCCCAATTTTCCTGCTCTAGTAGTCAATAAAATAAACGACACAAGATATAAATTAAACAATCACAAGAAAATAAATCAAAAAATACAAAATTGGTAAGAATATTTATGAAATAAGAAATATTTTTTTATAAGTTTTTAATTTTTAGGATTATTGATACAAGATATTCTTATGAAACATCATTAACAAAATATAAAAAAGCAATAATAATATTATCATATAAATAATTTTAAAAAATAACAAAAACATACAGGGCCTAAAGGGCCGGCCCTTTTAGGCCCTCGGCCCTACAGGGCTGGCCCTTCAGGGCTCACTTTCATTTTTTAGGCAAAAATCTGAGGCCCGGCCTTTGTAAATTCAGGGCCTAAACGGGCCGGCCCGACGGGCTCTGCCCGTTTTCCCGGCTCTACGCGGGGTCGCCTTATATAAGTCTACACCTTTTTGACCAGAAGTCTTCGCTTGTTCCCCCATGTCAGAAAAATTTACTTATCCTGGTCAAAATAAAAAGGAAATTTACATATAGTAAAAATTAATATGATTTCATATTTTAAATATAAAAGGTAGATAAAGAATTCATTTTAGTTTTAAATATAACAATTTAAGAAAAAAAGACATATAAATATCACTTAAATTTCTAAAATTCAAAAAAGTCTATTAACACTTACAAAAGATGGAGAAGGGATGAGGTGAGAATCCAAGTTTAACTCACTTTTTATATCAAAAGGGGCATTTTGGTCTTTTTTTCAAAACATGAAAAATTTAGATTCTCACCCCATCTCTTCTCTATCATTTACAAGTGTTAATAGGTTTTTCTTAGTTTTAAAAGTTTAAGTGGTATGTATACATCTTTTTCCCAAATTTTAATTCACCTTATCTCTCAAATTTATAATTTTCTACTAAAATATCCAAATTAATTGTATGTTGTAAGGGGTTTTATATAAAAAGATAGTTACAACATAATGCAAATTATTAGCAAATGTATTATAAGAAGTTAACATACATTTATTATAAATAATTAGCTTAATTAATTTTATTAACAACCACGAATTAGTAACACAACTCTTATATAAAGAACCATAAGTTATAATACTTTACAGTTTACTCTTATGAAAACCAGACTTGTTTGAAATGACAATTGAAGCTAGGGGTGTTCAAATCCCGGGACGGGATCGGGATCACCCATTCCCGGTTCCCGTCCCGGGATTGGCCGGGACTGGGATGTCATTCCCGGTCCCGGGAAATTCCCGGAACAACCGGGACCGGGATCCGGAATTCCCGGTCTTAATAATATAATTATATTAGTTAAATTTTTTATAATCTAGTGTTTAAAGTGATTATTTAACACCAAATAAGGTCATAAAAATCACACAAATTGAGTTAGAATTGAAAAATAACATATTATTATTAATATTATTATCACATTCATCATTTTTGTTATTATCTTTATACATTATATAGTTAGGATTTGTATCACGATATATACAATTTAACTCTAACTAAATATGTGATATACATTTTATCAAATGATAACTTAATTTATGGGGTAAAAAATACAAAAATAAAATAATAACCTATTTTTTAAGAAAAAAAGAAAAAAAAGAAGAAAAAAAAAAACCGGGACCGGGAATTCCCGGGATCACAAGGTGTGATCCCGGTCCCGGTCCCGGCCGGGGCGGGAAATTCCCGGGATAAAATTTTCGGGACCGGGCCGGGACAACCGGGATCAGGATACTTTGAACACCCCTAATTGAAGCCTTAAAAAACAAACTAGCAAGAAGTATAATTAACCATGAAAAATTAATTTTGGACTTTATAAATATTTAAAATAATTTGAATTTTTCAATAAATTATATATTTTTCCCAACATTCAATAATACGCGCACACTTCGTGTAACTTTTAAATAAAAATTGAGGGTTATAACATACTCAATCAAGTTATAAAGCTAAGCACAACATTTCTAGATTGAGTGAATTTGTAAGATAATAGTATAATATATGTAAGTCATCCATAATATTATTATGAGACAAGTCCAACTCAGTGAGTTTATGGAGAGCTCCCATATGAGTTGGAATAATACCTGGTAAAGCCATTCATTTGAGTTACAAATAGGTTGTAGGCTATTTCTTATTAAATAAAAATTGAGGTTAACATACTCTATTAAGTTATAAAATTAAACACAACATTTATAGATTGAGTGAATTTGTAAGGTAATAGTGTAATGTATTAACTCACTCAAGATTGTTATGAGAAAAGTCCAAATAATAGGTAGCTGAGATTTTGTATGAGGAGCTCCTGTTTGAGATAGAGCCATACCTATCAGTCCCTTTGAAGTTGAGATGAGCTAGCTGAGACTGGGGGTTTGAAAAAAATCAATACCGCGTTATTTTGATAACGCCTCCAACACCATTGATAAAGCCATTAGCATGGAAGCAAGTTAGAGCAAAGAATAATAATGGGAGAATTATAATTAGGTTTTAAATAAGAGGGAAACTAAAAAAATGATTCATTGAAATCTCAAAATAAAAAAAATAGTCTCAAGAAATTGTCAATAGGCGCTCCTGCAGTTGTCAATGACCTGCACCTAGGTTGTTAATGGGATCATTTTTTTATTTTGAGATTTCAAGGAACCATTTTTTTATTTTCTTTCTTATTTTAGACCTGTATGTAATTCTCCCAATCATAAAAATGCCACTTTCACATCCATCCCACTTTCATAAAAATTAAAGTGATCACGAAATGAATACACCCAGTGTGTTTATGTAGATCGAGTAAGAGACTATTGAATCGCTTTGAATGTACTGTTTACGCGTCAAAAGGTTGTTGGACATATCGGGTGCGATGGGCAAAGGAAAAGTTGTTTATGGTCTTCCTTTTTTTTTCCCTCAAAGTTTATGGTCTTCCTCAATATTATAAAGTCTTCGGTCTTTGAAGCTTTTATAGTGAAAAACTGAAAATGGACGGGAAATTTCCATGAAATTCAGAAAAGAAACTCAGTATTTTTAACTTTTAGGATTATATTTTTAAAGATGTGTGCCGAATCAAATCCCACAACTACCGAGTGTGATAAAGGTAAATGTTCCAGAGGGGGATATTGAATACGTGGACAATGGTCAAAGGGGGCCAGCTTTGTGCAATAATTATAGATTTATAGTCTGGAAAGAAGTGTGAGTATAAAGAAAGAAACTATTTCAACACCAAAGATAATGTCTAACATGCTAAAAAGAAAGCAAGTAGGCGAAGCCCATAAACTTGTCTTTGGATCAATTTTAAAGGGTGGGCCATCGGTTATAAATCAAGTCTTGGAGCAAGCTAGTCAGGGTGCAGATTCTCGGTATACTTGTCTTTGGATCAATTTTAAAGGGTGGGCCATCGGTTATAAATCAAGTCTTGGAGCAAGCTAGTCAGGGTGCAGATTCTCGGTATACAGAGATGCGAGGAAACATGATAGAACATGCTTAGTCACACACTACTTATTAATGACTTTAGAGATGCGAGGAAACATGATAGAACATGCTGAGTCACACACTACTTATTAATGACTTTAGAGATGCGAGGAAACATGATAGAACATGCTGAGTCACACACTACTTATTGATGATTTTAGCGGGAAACTTTTCAGTTTTTATCAACCATCACCTAAGGAGATGGTTCTTTATGAATGATAGTACTTCCTCCTCCGGTCCTAAATATAGGACAAAGTTAATAATATAATTTGTACTATAAACTTTGTCTTATATTTAGGACCGGAGGTAGTTGTTTTTTTTATTAAGTCAGATTGTATCTGATCTTCTTAGTCTTTATTAATGGATTCCAGCTTTCATTCAAAAAAATCTTATAAATACCCTTTTTTTTTTGGTAGAGGGTGCTCTTATTTTCTCTCTTTCTTATTATCTTCTCATAATCACATCTCTACCATTAGATTATGATATGTATGGTTTAGATTTAATATTTTATAAAATTATTATTATTATATTTTATAATTAAAATTTATTTATTTTTTCTGTATTATGAACGGCATAAATTAGATTTTAAGGGTTTAAATTTACTTATTTATGTTTATAGTAATAATTTTATAAAAAAAACTGAATATGAATCATTTAATTTTTCAATCAAACGGTGGATATGAAATCATAAGAAGAAAATGAAAAAGAGAACAATGAGATCAATCCAACCCCTTTTTCTTGTCGCTAGTTGCTATGAAGCAGAGCAATGTTTCTCCTCCGCTATCATGGCAATGGTATTATTATTGGAGAAGATAAATTAATTTTTATTTAAAAGATATTATAACTTTTTTAAGTCATATCTTTTAGAGTAAATTAGTACTTTAACCACCCTTCTGCTTTATCTTAATTACACAGACGTTTCCTATATTTTGAAGATATACATTTTAATCCAAACTATTAACATCGTCAATAAATTGGCAAAATCCCATTTAAATCTATTTGAAATGTCCAAATCTAAATTCAGACATGCACTTTTATCAAATCCTGAGGCCTCATTAGTCAATTTCTGATTTAGTCAATTTTTAATAAATTCATACAAAATTTTAGTAGTTTTTTTTTAACAAGCATGTGTGTGTGTGTTTAAGGAAATATATTTAGAAATTTTGAATTATAATATATTAATAATGTAACGATCTCAAAATTATATAATTTATAATTATATATTTTAATTGAAAATACTCTAGCCAACATATATACTTAAAGGATTACATCATATGTAAGTTTTAATAAATAAATGGCATTGAACATTTAATTTTTTTTAAAAATAAAAATTTGTAATTATAAAATTTATTAACCTTGTAATACGGTAATCAATTTAATAGTGTGAAAAAAAATTAAAACTATATATTATATTTTTATTTTTGGATAAAGATATGTGATTAAATGATTATTAAGTGATATTTATGATAAGGAGCGGCATTTTGGTACTATAATTTAACTGTAACACTCTAAATTTTATATTCACCGAATATATGGTAATTATTGGAGAAATTCAATAAAATGGTGAATATTTATAAATTTGGAACTTGTGAATTTTAGAAATATTCATATTCATGAGCTAATGGGCAAATTAATTCAAGAAGAAAATTAGATGTCAATGATAATAGCAAAGCCATAATTTTTCCAATTTAGCCAAGATTAATTATTTTCCAATTAATTGAAATTAATTTCAATTAATCAAGGAAAATCAAGGCAAATGTATAATTGGAATATTCTTGGAGGAATAAATCAAGAGTTGTGAAATTAGAAATAATTATGCATAATTCATTTAATTGAATTATGGAAATGTTGAAAACAATTTTATTCCCTTTTCTTCCAAATTTTCGCCTAACACAAGAAAAATGGAGGGAAAAATTATCTTTGGGATTAAACATGTCAAGTGTCATTATCATATGGTAGGGAGATTAGTTTATAATTGATTTCTAACAGCACATGTCTAATTGCAATTAAATATTGCTTCTTTGACAAAGTAATGATGATAATGGTACACTACTTGAGTGCATAGTTGAATTAGTTGGAGGAAAGCAATTTGGTTAGTGGAGCATAAGAGGGGGACGATTTTTAGCTAATCAAAGGGAGAAGAAAACTAGTTCCATGCTAATTGAAGCCTAATGGAGTAATTATGACATAAATGTGAAGGAAGTGTGGATTGTGACAAGTATCACCATAATATCCCTTGATGAAATCAAATGGTGTAGGATGACGGGAGATATTTTATGAAGCACTCTTCCTTTTACACATTTCGGCCAAGCACAAGAAAAGAAGAGAGAGAGAGAGAGAGAGCTTGAAGAACTTGGAGATTTTAGAGAGAAGGAGGAAGAAGCTTAAGGTAAGAAGTTGATCTCTTAAGCTTTTTCTTGTGATCTTGCTTAGAAACTTCCTCTAAACCTTTCTTCTTCATGGAATCCATGATCTTAAAGACACATCTTGAGCTCAAGGAGGGGGGGAGAGAGAGAGGAGGACGTCTAGAGAGAGAAAATCCAAGAACTCAAGAGGTAACTTCATAAATTTTAGATCTATACAAGTGTGAAGTTGTTGTTGATGATTGTTGTCGGATTTGGTGATTTTTGGTTGAGTTGTAAATTTGGAAAAGTCCTAACCCTAAGGGGTTATGCTACCCAAATTTCTTTGAATCATGATTAGTATGTGTTTAAATGAGTTAATAATGGATTAGAAGTGTAAAGGTACAAGCTTTAGAAGCTAAAACACAAAAGTCCAATTTTTCTCTTTTTCTTGGCCTATGTTTTGGCCAGAACCAGAACTGGGGGTAGGAGTTGGATTTTCATCAAAATATATGGTTCCATTAGATTCAGGAGGCAAAAATAGGTGGGGTTACAGTTGGTCACTTTTTCGAAAAAGGCCGAAAAAACATAATTACGAAAACGCCCCTAAAACCCTAAATCGGGGCTGTCAAGGGTATTTTCATAATTTGACACTGAATTTGGTGATTTCAAGCCCGGAAATGGATTCCTTGGGCAAAAATATATTAGGATAGCCCTAGTCAAAATTTTGGAAACGTGTCATCGGGCTGGGTACGACGGGGCCGAGCCGGGGTCCTGGGGGCATTTTGGTAAATTTTCACCATAGACTAATATAACCACAAGAAACACTATGGAAGAGTCTAAAATGATATTTAGATAGGTTATGACCTATTTTTTGTACATTTAATATTTTAGGACCGAGTCGGAAGTCGGAAGCGGTATGATTTATGAGGCACATTAAAAAGGGATTGATAAGACTTTGAGGTAGTGACTACCATCTCTCATACACTATGTGAATAATTGTAGTATGTGTTACTGTATTTCGTGATATGATTGCGTGCTAGAGGCACAGTACCTAGTTGTGGTTTAGTACCCAACAAAGGTATATTGGAAAATCCTAGCTGTGGTTCGGTGCCCAGCCAAGGTATATCGAAAATCTTAGCTGTAGTCTGTGACTCATCTGAGGTACTTACATGTGACTTGAATTGAACTTTTGTTTTGCATAATATAGTACATTGCATATTTAATTTTCACATTGTATATGTCAATCGTATGTCTCTACGGGGATTCCTCTTAATGTCACCCTTTTTTAAAAAAACAAACATCTCAGCGGGTGCTAATGGGACGAAAGGCAAAGCTGTAGATATAGAGAAGTGATTGGCACGTGTCTCGAGGCAAGGTCAAAGTCGGTGGTTATAATTAGTCTAATCTTAAGATATTTTGGGAATCTTGTAATTATTGAAATTTCCGCTGTATTTTGTATTTTGTTTACGAACGAATTTGAGATTTGAAAGAGGCAAGCTTCACCCAAGAGGGGGGTGAATTGGGTGATGTTATAAAATTTTCGTTTGAAGTGGTGATATGAAAATATAGAAAGAAGAGTAGAGTAGAGAAGATTTGAACACAGAGAATTATACTGGTTCGGCTAAACAACAAAGCCTACGTCCAGTCCTCAGAGATCAAGACCTACTGAGCTTTTCACAATATTACCAAGATTCAAAGGGCTCTCAGAACGCCACCAAACAATAATCGTCCTTCAATGGACTACGAGCAGAAATATTCTCTCAACAAGAAACTTCTCTCCCCCTTACGACAAGTCTTATGTGCAGAGAAACAACCTATGACTCTTCTCACTTGCTTATGTATACAAGACTTATGAGCAGCAACGTTTTCTTCTGCTTACACCACTGTAAGTCTTATGAACAACAACGTTCTCTCCTGCTTGTATCTTATAAGGCTTATGAGTGACAGATGCTACAAGGAATTCTCTCAACTGCTTCTCTCGTAAGGAATAACTACCCTCTCAAGATCCCAATACCTTGAGATTACACAAACATAGAGTTTTGAGTTTGTATGAGGACTCTCTTACAAAGTAAATGAATAAACACTGAAGATCAAAAGTGTATACAGAGAAATCAGATGAATAACAGAGAATTGATATGAGCTTATGAATTCTTGTTCTATGTTCTTTTGTTTCTCCGTGAGTCTCTGTATATATATAGTTGCTCCATCTTTTGCCCGTTTGAATTCTCTTCAGTTGTGGAGCAGGACATTTGAAAATATTGGCAGACACGTGCATGTTAGAATAATTTGAGTGCGGTAGGTGCCAGCGTGTTCATAATCATCTTGTCTGCCGCTGTATCACTTTTCTCATGTGGTTCAATTCAAACGTTCATATTCCTGTATCATCCTCTTAAAACATTCAAAACAATGTTAAACAAAGATAAAAAGTAATGATGATATGAATTAATAACAATAAACTATATTCGTAATGAACGTTGTGAAACTTATCATTTTCTGTGGTCAAACAGGGCATCACTCGAGCATGAAAGTCTCACTTCGAGTGATCTCCTATTTTCCTTCATATACCTCTGTTATCGGGTTGTGCTTGCATGGAAAATCAGAGAGAAAATATCTTCACTTGCGAGTGAAGAGAGGTCTCACTCGAGCACAAACTCTCTGCTCGAGTGATCTTTGCATTTTACACTGGGAGTGTCTTCTCGGGTCATCACTCGCATACCATTTTGACAAGAGTGAGAATTTGCACTCGCGAGTGATCTGGACCCTCACTCGAGCACACTTACCTCTGCTCGAGTGAGAAGCATATTCTCAAGGAATATGCTCTCTAAACCATCACTCGCACCATAATTCCAGAGGGATAGAAATTTCACTCGCGGGTGATATTGACCCTCACTCGAGCACACTTACCTCTGCTCGAGTGAGAAGCATATTCTCAAGGAATATGCTCTCTAAAACATCACTCGCATCAGAAATCCAGAGGGATGGAATTTTCACTCGCAAGTGATATTGGCCCTCACTCGAGCACACTTACCTCTGCTCGAGTGAGAAGCATATTCTGAAGGAATATGCTCTCTTGAACAAGCACTTCGCAACTGATCTGGAGAGGGATGGAAATATTACTCGCAAGCATGGACGTGTCACTCCAAGCATGGATGGGTGTGCTCGAGCACACTTGTACTTTTCTGAACTTCAAGACTCTCGGCCAAGTACTCGCAGTGCCTTTCTCGAGTGAATGATGGAAGCATGCCTTAACTTGCTCTCGGCCAAGCACTCGCATCCCTTGCTCGAGTGAATATAGGAAGCATGCCATTACTTTGCTCTCGGCCAAGCACTCGCATGCCCTGCTCGCATACGTGCTCGAGTGAGAATGACTTCTCTGCTCGAGTGCAAACTTTGTGCTTCGAGTGATCCATTGATTACAAAGGGAGAATGTCTCTCGGGTACTCACTTCCTGGCTTTCTCTCACACCTGCTCGAGAACAGAAGTGATTTGTGCTCGAGTGCAGATTTCATGCTCGAGCACTCAAGTGTATTTTCACAGCAGATATCAGCAAACACCAGATATGCATTTGGTAACTTGGAATCTTTTCTTAACCTTCTAAAAACATGTTTTAATCATAATTGAATTATTGTTATCATCAAAACTTGGGATCTAACAAGATTGTAAACGAATATTGTTATCAGTATATATGTTCTTTTCTGTATGCCCATGTAATTCCGTCTTTAGTACTCTTCGATTATCGAAATGGAAACGGGTGTTGACATTAACTGTCAGCTAATGAAAGTTGAATCTCAAAATTAGAATAGAGATTTTTGCAACATATATATTTTCATTTTAAGGGAAATTCAAATAGGTTTTCAAAATAGAAGGGAGGTCTATGTAATTTAGAGTAAATAGAGGGGAGATTGGTGTATTTTACTCTTTTTTTATTTATAAAAAGGAAAATTGGCTAAAAGTCCCTGAATGAAAAATTATCTGGCCATTAATACTTGGAATTTGTGGTCCTTTAGGAGAAAAAGATATGTAGAGAAAATGACGAAATAGCACACCTCAGAGCTCAGTTGCAATTCCAAGAAGGTCATTTGCAATTTGTGGAAGGTCATTTGAATTAGCACTCTAACTTAATTTTCACTCCATGGAAGGTCATTTGCAATTCATGAAAGGTCATTAGCAATTCATGGAAGGTCACTTGCATTTTAACTTAATTTACACACCACGGAAGCTTAGTTGCAATTCCTGGAAGGTCATTTGTAATTTGTGGAAGGACATTTGTATTTGCACTCTAACTTAATTTTCACACCACAGAAGATCATTTGCAATTCATGGAAGGTCACTTGCATTTTAACTTAATTTTCACACCATGGAAGCTCAGTTGTAATTCCTAAAAGCTTAGTTACAATTCGCAGAAGGTCTCTCGCAATTCATGGAAGGTTAATTGCAATTCGTGGTTCACCTTCTATTCTACCGATCTGCTATGATTCACCTTCATCTCCTTCCATCACCAAATCTATCATGGTTTGCTATTACGCAAGATCTATAATTTTTCTTTTGGAAATTTTATTTTTGTTTTCGACCATTTTAAGAAAGGCAGAGGAGGGAGGGAGCAGCAACATAGATCAAAGAAATGGGGGGAGTGAAGAAGGCAAGTGCAACGGTGACAAAATAGGTCATTAGGTCTGATGTGGTGTTGTAAGATGGAGGTCACCATCATTGGTTGCTAGAGTCACCATAGTTCATTGTTGAGTTTGCTTGAGGATTTTGTGATGGGTGAAGTTGGAAAGATGGATTTTGTGATGGGTGAAGTTGGAAAGATGAATGAGACGATAAGGGAAAGGATGGTAGCAAGGAAACTGATGGGTGGAAAAGGTAGAAGGGTAGATCCTTATTTCATCAAGTATATAAGGAGTTTTATAAGGAATTAAGAGCAAAGGCTAGAGAGTATAAGATTTATAAGATTGCACAGAATAAGAAGAGAAAATTGTCACACCCTTATTTTATTTTCACCTATTTCAGAGTATTTGCGGAAACGATACGTAGTTCAACGAGCAACACAGGAATAACATAGATATACTGATATTATGTGCGCGATTACGGAAATTTCCCATACGGGGTTCGTACTTGATAATTACAATTAACGTAGCCTCACAGCGCTACATGGGTCTTAACACGTCTCAGTGAACGGAGACATCTTCCAGTCTTCGTTCCACTATCGCAATTCCCTTCGTACGGTTCTCTTTATTGCTCTCAGCATAGCTTCTGTCTTCGCCTGTCTAAATTGTTGGTAGGGGAGGGTGAGATCCTGGTGAACCTCAGTAGGAAAGCAATACCAATATGCATGCAAGATAAGTGCTTAATGCATGACGTGCTTGTATTACATAACTCATACTCACACAATGACATATCTACGTGCTCAATGTTTCAAACAATATACGTATGGCCATAGCATAAACAGAAATAGAGCTTCAATTATTCATATATGTTTCACAAAATCAAGCAAAGCAATAACATGCATCAATACACCAGCACAAATATCAAATACATGTAGGAGAGGTAAGTTCCCTACCTTAATCGCCCTTCCCTGATCTTCAAATAACATGCCTCGATTTACGTGCCAATTCCCTCGAGCTCTCTACTCTGTCCTAGAACGTCAAACGTACCGTTTAGACACTTCCATAGTGTTTCTGGTGGTTATATTAGTCTATGATGAAATTTTACCAAAATGCCCCCGGGACCCCGGCCCGGCCCCGCTGTCCGGGCCCGATGGCACGTTTTCCCAAAATTTTGACTAAGGCTATTCTGACATATTTTCGCCCAAGGAATCCATTTCCGGGCTCGAAATCACCAAATTCACTGTCAAATTACGAAAATACCCTTGACAGCCCCTATTTAGGGATTTCAATGGCGTTTTCGTAATTATGCTTTTTTGGCCTCTACCGAAAAAGTGACCAACTGTAACCCCACCTATTTTTGCCCACTGAGTCCAATGGAACCATTTATTTTATGAAAATCCAACTCCGTCTCTCAGATCTGTGCTGGCCGAAATATTAGTCAAAAATTGGAAAAATGGAGTTTTGTGTTTTAGCTTCTAAAATTTGTACTTTTCCACTTCTAATCCCTTATTAACTTATTTAATCACATTCTAACCATGATTTAAAGAAATTTGGGCAGCATAACCCCTTAGGATTAGGACTTTCCAAATTTACAAACTTGACAAAAATCATCAAAACCAAACACAAACCTTAACAACAACACCATACTAGTTTAGATCTAAGGTTTGTGAGGTTACCTCTTGAGATCTTGAATATTCTCTCTCTAGACATCTCCTCTTTCTCTTCGTGAGCTAAGAATATGTCTTCAAATTCATGGATTCCATGAAGAAGAAAGGTTTAGAGAAGGTTTCTAAGCAAAATCACAAGAAAACTCTTAAGAAATCACACTTACCTTAAACTTCTTCTTCTTCCTTCTCTCTAGAACTTGAGAGCTCTCTCTCTCTCTCTATTTTTCTTTGGTGTTGTATGAAATATGGCTTGAAAGAGGAAGGAGAATGTTTTTATTAATTTTGGTCATCTTTCTTCTTAGCCATAGATCTAATCAAAGGTTGAGATCTCTCCACCTTTCATGTACACCATCCCTCCAACCATACCTCCCACCATACTCTCTTGCTTTAGGCCATACTCTTCCAACTTTATGCCATGCCTTCACATCATTTATGTCTTCTTGCCTCTTAGCCCTTGATCTCATCAAGGGACCATAATGTGGCACTTGTCACAAGCACATGTCCACCAAGAATAATCCAATTATGCATTTTCCTTTATTTTCCTTGATTAATTGGAATTAACTCAAATTAATTGGAAAATAATTAATCTTGGGCTAAATTGGCAAAATTATGATTTTGCTACCCCCTTTGTAATTTAATTCAATTTTTTGAATTTATTTGCCCATTTCCTTGCGAACTTGAATATTTCAAAATTCACAAGATCTAAATTCATGAATATTCACTATTTTATTGAATTATTCAAATAATTACAATATAATTTTTGGTGAATAAAATTTGGGATGTTACAAAAATCGAGAAACTTGGACCAAGTAAGGTATATAAACGAAGAAGAAGACAAAGTTTTGGTTACTGATGAAGATATTAAAAATAAGTAGGAAGCATAGTTTTATAAGCTGTTCAATGATAGAAGGCGAGGGTTGACTTATGACTGAAAGGATTTGACAACTTGAGAAGTGACAAATCCCTATTTTTGTTATATCTTTTCATATTTTATTTGGGATTTTTATCATAATTATTGAGCTTAAAATGCCTTCTTTGTGATTAATTAGGATTAGGAGTAAATGAATTGAATTAGAACGAAAAAAGGAAAAATTGTCATAAAAATTGTAATTACTCTTGATTATTGATTTTTTTTCAAAAGATTTGGTGTTGGATTAATTGTTTTTTATTGTAGATGTTTGAAGAAATTGGATCAAATTTGAAAATAGAAGTTTGGGCTCAAATTGAAAAATTACAGTTTAGCCTTACAAATGTTTTAAAATTTACAGTTTGGTCCCTCTTCTCAAAACTGTTGCATTTTCATAGATTAGGGCATAAATCAGAGTTAAAGCTCGGATGGCAATAAGAGATTGAAGTGCCACAGAGACTACTTCACAACTTGTATCTTCTTCATGAGCCCACAAAGACCACCACCCTCACCAGATCACTTTCACCTTCTTCCATTACCGCCACCCACCTCCACTATCCTCACACCCACCAACGCCGGTGAGCTCTCATACTAGAAGAAATAGAGCCACGACAAAGAGACTTGAGATCGGGGAGAGAAGTAGAGAGCTCGTGGTGAACCGGAGATGACCATCGACCAGCAAATTTTCTTCCAACATCGTCACCCACCTTCGTCATCCATCACCGTCGATATCTTTGTAATATCCCAAAAAGCGATTAAGGGCTAATGACTTCAAAAGTGAATGTAATGGTTGTTGAATAAACACTTTTGGAGAATGTGTGATGGGAATTTGGTTGTTTTAGTGATTCCAATGGCTTTTTTGTGAAAATTCGTGTAGGGAGAGTGTTTATTGTGAAATTGGAACCATTGGGAACAATTGTGCAAAAGTTGGGAATTCTGTCCATTGAAACTCTGTACAGAGCAGTCGGTTTGTATGGACATTTTAAATAGGCAAATGGTGTCTAAAAATTCTGAAACTTTTCTGTCTTAAAGTTCACATGTCAAGCTTCAAAATGGATAAATAATTTGTGTCATTTCAATTTTTGAGCTAAGAGTTATGATTTTCCAAAGTTTGGGATTGAAACTGGAATCTGTTTTGGAGCAGTATGGACTTTTGTTCAATTTTGTATTTTTGAGGTTATGAACTGTAGTGATCCATATTTTTACAATAAAGAGGATTTAAATAGATTTACATTGGCTTTGTGATCACCCCATTTTGATTTTTCTAGAATTAGTTATGACTTTTGAAAGTTTGGGCAGAAATCTGCCAGAATTTCTGAAAAAACCGAAATTATTGGAAATTAAATTAATAATTAAATATCGTATAATATATGATATTAAATATCATCATCCTTCTTTCTCCAGCCCATTTCACGCACACAAATCTGGAATTAGAGAGAGAAGAGTTGAGAGAGTCTAGAGAGAGAAAGTGATGAGAACTTGCAAGGTAAGCCGATTTCTCCAATGATCCAGTTCCTAACGCGTATAACTCTACTCCTAAGCTTCTCTTTAATGTACTTCAAGGTTGTTGGAGCTCAAATTTGCTGTTTAAAGAGAGTTAGGTTTCAGCCAAGAAGAGGAAAAGCTAGTCGGAGCTTGAGGTAACTTCCAAAACTTTCGTATATTGACTATTCTGGCTGCTATGGGCAATTTAATCGGTGAAATTTCGTCGGATTGCCGTTGATTTTAAATTTTGGAAATTGAGTTGCCTAAGGGTTATTCTGCCCAATTTTGGTTCAAATGATAATTATAACCTAATGTAATAGTTAATAAAGTGGCTAGGAGGAGAAAGGAACGCGTTTACGGAGCCGAAATCGTAAAACCTCGATTTTCCCCGGAGAACACATAAATTTTTGCCAGCTCTAGAAATGGGTCATAGAGTTGGATTTTCAATGATTTGATGGTTCCATTACGTTCAGGAGGGAAAATTAGGTGGGGTTATAGTTGGTTACTTTTTCGGAAAAGGCTGAAAAAGCATAATTACAAAAACGCCCCTGAAACCCTTAAAGTAGGGCTGCCAAGGGTAAATTTGTAATTTGACATTGAATTTGACAATTATGAGTCCGGAAATGGATTCTTTAGGCGGAAATATATTAGGATAGTCCAGGTTAGAATTTCAGGAAAAGTGCAGCCGGATCGGGTACGGCAGGCCCAGGCCGGTCCTCGGGGGCATTTTTATAAATTTTCATTATAGACTCATATAACCCCCAGAAACACTATGAAAGTGTCTAAATGGTGCATTTGGAATTGTAGGGTTTGATATTTGCCTTGTATGTGATCTACCTACGCTAGAGCACAATCGAAAAGAACAAGGTAGTGACTCTTTTCCCTTATACTATATGTGATACATGGTATGTTTGTTTGATCATTGTTTGTGAGTCTATCACCTGCGGCCCATCGGTGTTAACAGAGGGAGGATCGTACCTTCAGGGCGGTGGAATCCGGGGGATGAGACTATGTGAAAGCCGTAAGGTTATATGTGAAAGCCGAAAGGCTATTTGTGAAACCTTCACCCGCGGCCCATCGGTGTTGACGGTAGGAGGACCGTGCCTTCGGGGCGGTGAAATACGGGGGATGAGATTATGTGATTATGTGCATATGTGGCAGCCTGTGTGCTATGTTTTATGTTGTGATGCTGTTTGATGATTTTCTTACATGCTTTGTGATTACATGTGATAGGAGTGATTTGTTACTACTAAAATTCTTTTGAATCTCATTCTTTCCTTTGACTAACCTTCAGACAAGGCAAGTGGCTCCAAGGAGAAACAGACGACCAGGAGCAACTAGGATTTTGTAGGGAATGTTAATTTGGACTGTTGGTTATCTATTTTGGAATAGGATTACGGTATATAGTTCTAAGATGTAAATAATATTTTGGATATGGTTATGTAATCCCCTAAATGAGATTTTATAAACCTTTAGATTATATATGAAACCCGAGGGTTACCGGGATTTTTGTTGTACACTCTGATATATAAATGTAATTTAATTGCACAGGATAATTATATTCAAATTATGAAGTTTGAGACTAGGTAAGGCAGAAATTTTGAAAATATTTGTGAAAACCCTACATAAAGGAAGGGATAGAAAATGAGTTTTATTATTATTGGTCTCTATTTCATTCTAAAATACATATTTTGAATCATAATTACGAAGGGGGTTACAATCTTGCTTACCACCAGAGTGGCTGAAATTCTCTCAATCCTTTGTAGCAAGGGACAATGGCATGAACTTGGACTTTCAATAGGGGAATTTGTGCTCTTCCTTTCCTCTATTTGTACATTGTATTTGTGATTCTTAGGTCTTAGGATGAATTTTATAATGTTGGACTGATTTATTTGATGTATTTAGAGGATTAGATGTAGCTTGAACCTTTATTAGCTTAATGATCATTTCTTTATACCAGTTAGTCATTGAATTGATGATTTTGTAAATATTTTGTGTTAATTTCAAGGTGGCTTGTTTAGTGGATCAATGGCGTCATGTGTTTGTATTGCTTACTTGAATTTGAGCTTATTAATTATGTTTAGCATTGTGCTTTAGCATCCTTCATCTTGATTTTTCATATGTGTGGCCATTATTAGATTAAGATTAATGAGAAAATCAAGTGGTAATGTGAGGTGGCTTGGTTATTGGATTAAAAGCTAAATTCAATTTTAAGTCCATTTAATTGCTAGAGTGCTTAATCAACCTAATTTAGAGATATTAATATGCAAGGTGGCTTGATATTAATTAATCAAAATTAGGCCTAGCTTAAGGGGATAGACCTAAGAGTCTTTTGAAGCTAACATATTTAATCTCCCACAATTATTTGAAGTGAGGATTGCATGCACCATTGCTATAAAGGATTGTCCATTCCATTATTAATCTTGAGTTTATTCCATTATTTTACTCATTCATATCATTCCATTCCATTTCATAAATTAAAACCCCAAAAAGAAGTAGCTTAGGACCAATTTAATTTTCACTTGCAAAAAGTAGTTTAGTAAAAAAGGATGAAACTTATCTCTTTTAATCGTTTCATCTCAATTATTGCACTTAGTTTCTAGATAATTAATAAAAAACTCCTCAAGAGACAATCTGAGATTGCACCCTTTATTGCAGTACTTGGTTTAATTTTGAAGAGGTTACTAAGGCATACGCCAACATGTAACATCCTTAGTTTTATTAGCACTTGGACATAATTGTAGCTTAAATTTTATTTAGTCTATAGAATATGATAAATTAATAATTTAAAATAAGTATCAAGTCCTACAAACATATTCTATTAGAAAAAATGCAAATGAAATACCACCTTAAAATAATTGTTTTAAATATATGGCTATATGTGTGTGTGTGTGTGTGTGTGTATTATTGGAGAAAAAAAGCACTAAAAAATTGTATGAATATTGACACTACTATTATTTTATTATCTTTTTAAAAAATATTATTTTAATAGAATGATTCCAACCATAACCCTACTCCTATGAAGTCCCCTTATCTTCCCACCAAAAACACCTCCTGGCGCCACGCATAGAAATTGTGACAGGTGCTTCTCCTTCTCTCATTAATTTCTCTTGTTCATCTATCTTTGCATTTGGCTAGTATTATTGTCTTGTCAAACCTTATTTTTCTTACCCTTCTTCCACTTTCCACCGTATTGTAATGTCATATCCCACCTCCTCTTCTTAATGCGCGTGTACTGTAGTTCTTGAAAAAAAAGGAAGAAAGAAAATCGTTGTTCATGCCTCGTCCCTTTTTTCTTCATTTCTGATGGGTGATGCGATGTATAGATATTCATTTTTTCTTTGTAGCCCCATCTCCCTCCTTCAATGTGACTGTGCGTAGGTGTTATATATATATATATATATATATATATTTATATATATATATTGTGTATCTTAAGACCCTACATCATTTTCATCCTTACTAGTTATGCGTGTATATATTTGAGTTCTTGATAGATTCATTGTTAGGACTCAAGATTATACTAAAAATGAAACTCCAAACACTATCCCATTTTGTCTTCATCATAGGTATTTGAGAAAATATATATACATGTTCTGTAATGTAAAACCATTTTCTATATTTTTCCGAAAAAAAAATATGAAGAGACACACATATTATTTTGCCTCAGTATGTCTCAACCTCCTATTATTCTTTAATTTTCTACATTCAATATAATGTTTTATGGGGTAATGGGATTTTCTTATACTTAATTTCTTTATCTTCTTTAAACCAAGTTTTTTTTTGTTCCTTTTTTCCCTCAATTCACTCCACTTGTGTTAGACCTTTCATTTTTTACTTCAAATTTCAATTCAATCAAACATTTTATCTCTCATTTCTCTTATAAATCATATTTTTTATGCCTTCTTCACTTTGTAGCCACATACACCACCCGTGTGTCTTTATATATGGAGAGATCAGGTGGTTCTTCTTGGTAGCTTTTGTCACACCCCCCACTGTTGCTGGACCCCACTGCTGTTGCTGGTGGTATCCGGCCACGGGGTCGAGGGTATAACTCAAAGGAATATTTTCCTCCCCCATGGGAATTCCTTTCGCCTTCCCACACCTCGAACACTCGACCTGGGGCTTAAGTCGAGCGCTTGGTGAAGTGTGGTACCATTAAGCTAGTTAGCTCAATGGTAGCATGGTTCGCCAAGCACTCGTACTTATCCCCAGGTTGAGTGTTCGAACTGTGCAGAGGTGAGAGAAATCCACAAGGGTGTGGAGATACTCCTTGTGAGTTGCACCCTCGACCCCGTGGCCAGATGCCACCAGCAGCAGTGGGGTCCAGCAGCAGTGGGGGGTGTGATAGCTTTAATGTCCATAATAGTTTATAGTGATTGTAGACTAGTAACGAGTTATATATTAATAGATATATGTGTTTGTGAATTTGTAGGCTCTCATTGAGAACTTTAGAGTAATTCTTTGATAGCTATTTGTAAGTTGAGAAGTAATAGGTAACTCTGAATATTCTTCTATGTACTTGTAAATTGTGTATGATTATAAATAAATAACTTTTATAAAAAAAATGGATTGAATTATGTGTGTGTATTGTAAATTTTCAAGTAAGTAATGTTACAAGTAAATTCTTTATAACTCACTTTATTCACATAAGTAATAATTTAATTATAATTAATGTATTGTTGGATTATTGTTTTCTTTTAAACATATTTGAATATGTGATGATATTTGATACGAATTAAAGCATTATATATGGTACCTTGCCTTTTAATGATATTATATTCATTGATGATTGAATATAATTGTCACGGCGGATGCATTTGTGATGGGTTGGAGTAAGGAAGAATTTGTATGTTGAGATCTTTTACAACGTGGTATACCATCACTCGGTGCATAGTGGATGGCACTTGTCAGGGTCCTTTCTTCCATGTTTTCCTTTGACCGAGATTGTATTGGAGCTATGGGATATGTGACACCTCCTTAGTTGTGTTCTTTTAAGGAGGGGAGTTATAGTCCAAACTTAAGCTCTATATCTTTAGCGGGTGTATCTTAAGAACTAGTGAGCTTGGGACAATCCATTCAAATGGACGGGTTTCTATTGGTCTATGTGTTAGCCTATGGTTCCAGTCAGCGGTATAAAGATGGACAGTGATATAAGGGGGGTTGCATATTGCATATTGCATAATTGTATATTACATGTTGTGATAAAAATATAGATGACATAATGATGATTCAATTTGTAATTATTTTATATAAGGATTATGGTGCATACAAATATATATGTAATCAGTTCCTTCTTTTAAATCATATGTGGTTTGCTTGTGTACGGTAGAAACTTTCCATAGTTACTGGGACGTGGAATCTCATCCCTATATATAAACATTTTTTAGGTGATTGTTCTAGTAGGGGTTAAGGGAAGGCACCTATGGAGTGAACCTTGAAGGCTCTTTTGTGCTCCTAGAGCCTATGTTATGTCATTTTTATTTGCCATGACCCTAAGACTTCCGCATTTCATTTTGTTTACTATAAATTTTAGGTATTTAATTTGACACTGTGATGTAGGTTTCAGTTGAAATAATTTTTGTATTTTGATGATTTGGATGTTGAGCATTCTTTTTGGTGATATTTAAAATACTTTGGTTAAGTATTTGGTTGTTTGATTTAAGGTATTACACAACACACTCCTTTAAGAGGCGCCGTTACCAGGGAAGCAAGTAATTGGTTCCCTAGTAATTAAGTGTCAATCTTCGATTGATTGGTTTGTTGAGCTTTTAGGTTGCATTTTAGATAGTTTTGCAAGCATTTTGCACAAAAAATTTTGAAGAAATACTAACAAATATCTTGATTTTTCTTTTTGCATTTGCATTCTTGCGTTTCTCTTACTTGATTTCAATTGCTCTATGCTTGGTTGATGTATAGTGATTTCATTGCATTTAGATTACTTGTGGATAACTTGCTTTTTGATGCTATTTAGGCGCATGATTTTGATTTTCAAGTCACCATTTTGGTGGTATACCTTTCCATATGTGAATAGAGAGTACTTTGAAAACACAATGGCTAATTTTCTTGATTTTTTCCATTTCTTCTTGTCTATACACATACCATACACATCATACATACTCACATACAGTTGCACTCATTCCATTTCAAACATTTTCGTTTGAATTTATGTGCAAGATAGTTTTGGCACTTTGTTGTTCCATTGCTTACTTAATAGCTTTGCATGTCTGACCAATTGATAGGACATTCGATCATTACACTACTCTTGATTTTATCATTGACCCAAGCAATTATGTATCTAAGGTGTAAATATGGAAGGTGATGGTAATGGTCAAAGAAGGAAAAGAACTATAAAGGATGTAACAAAATCGGATGTTGTAACATCCCAGCATATCACTCTCGATATTGTCCGCTTTAAGGTCCCGTCGCCATCTCGCTTTAAAAAGCGTTAAGAGGGGAGGTATCTAGACCCTTATAAGGCATCTTTTTCCCCTGCCCAACTGATATGGGACATAACACTCTACCCACCTTTGGGCCTAGCGTCTCACTAGCATATCAATCCACATTGACCTAGCATGGATCTTATACCATTTGTAACATCCCAATGCTTCACTCTTAGTATTGTCTACTTTGGGATCCCATCACCCCTCATGGATTTAAAATGCATCAAGAAAGGGAGGTATCCAGACCCTTATAAGGAATCTTTCGTTCTCCTCCCAAGCCGATGTGAGATATAACACTCCACCTACCTTTAGACTCATTTTTGATGAACTTATCATAAGGTATGGGTTGAAGGAAGAGCCTTTATCATTATTGACTTGGTTTATCAATGTTCTCAGATCTGATATTAAAAGGGAGCTTGAGCTTCTTAAAGGTTGATATGGGTTAATGTGTCAGCGAGAACTTAGGCCTAAAGGTGGGTAGAGTATTATGTCCCACATCGGATTAGGAGGGGAACAAAAGATGCCTTATAAGGGTCTAGATACCTCCCCTTCTTAACTCTGTTTTAAAACTGTGAGGGGTGATAAGGCCCCAAAGTGGACAATATCGAAGCGAGACATTGGGATGTTACATATCTGACTTATGATCCTTTTAACATTGATATCTAACTTTGATGTCAACTTTTAGCTTAAAGGTTCTTTGATTAATTAATTACGTCATTGTCATAGACTTGAAAAGGAAGACCCTTACAACTATCTTAATGCTTTGCACATGGCTTGCTTAAGCATGAAGCCTGTTGGTGCTCTCCTAGATGTGGGCAACTAAAGGTGTCCCATCCTTACTTTAGAGGGGAAGGCTAAAGAGTGGTACATGATTCTACTATGGCATATTGGTGATGCTTTTCATTCATAAGTTAATTTGAAGAAAGTTTTCTTAGACAATTACTTCCCCGCTTCAAGGATTGCAGAACTTAATAAGGAGATCTATTCTATCAAACAAGATCATTTTAAGTTATTCTATGAATATTGGAGTTGTTTTCAAGAGGTTTTAGCTAAGTGCCTGCACCATCAATCAACGATAATCAGTTGATTCAATACTTTTATGATGATCTTCTACCTAATAAGAAGGGTATTTTAGATGCTTCAGCTGGAGGTTCTTTGGAAGATTGCACTACTAAAGAGGCATGGGCCCAAATTCGAACAAGAGTTAAAAACACTCAACAATATAATGTGAGAGAGATAAGAGTAGTCTATGACATAGGTTTCAATAAGAGGATGGACTCACTTGAGTCTAAGATGGACAGAGTCACCTTATTACTTTCCTTCAACACACCTGAGCTCTGGAATCTAAGTGTCTAACAAGTAACCTCTCCTCCTAATTCACAAGCTCTTGTTGCACGTAGTTGTGGCAAATGTGGTTTGTTGATGCACATTAAAAGTTTATGCCCTAACCATCATGAGGTAGTTAATGTTATGTATCGAGGGAGACCAAACTCTAAAGTGGGATCCTAATTCCAACACTTACAATGAAGGTTGAAAAGCACATCAAAACTTTCAGTTGCATAATGATGAACCTACTCATTACAAAGCTTCTACCTCTTAAGCTTTACAACCTCAATATTTCAAATGATGATGACTGCTTCTCACAACTTCTCAAGAGTATCAACTGTATGCATGATGATATGAATAAGAAGGATGAAAACACTAAAGAAAGGTTTGCAAGTTTGGAACGTAAAATGGAGCAATGGAAAATAAAGACCGCTAATTTAAATTCCTTTGTCATTCAACTTTTGGATAGCATAAATGATAAGCAAGCTAAGTCTAGTGGTGCTATGCCTTCTAATACGATGATCAATTCTAAAGCTCTTAATGCTTTGACCTTGAGAAGTGGGAAGACGGTTGGGTTTAATGAAGATATTGATAATGAGGAAGTGGATGAGGAAATCATAGTGGATCCTCTTCCAAGAAGTGATATGGCTCCTCAACCCTCTCAATTGCAAGAAAATGATGATTCTTCTCACATTTCTAAAGAGCAAGCTCCTCATTCTGTGAGGAAGTAAGAGAAGAAACCACTTGAGAAGACTTCCAAGAAGTAAGATCAAAGGTAAAAGGGAGTGGTAATTGCACAAGAAGATGAAAGAGCCAAGATGCCATCCAACCATGAGCTTCCACTTAAAGGTAATGAGATAAACATTCATGACTTACCTTTTCCTCATTCTTATTTAGCTAGCAAGAAGGTTGTTGAAGATAAGTTTGATAAAGAAATGTTTGAAATGTTTAGTCAAGCTAAAGTGAATTTTCGTTTACTTGAGTTGATTAAGAAAATGTCAAAGTCGGCTAGGTTTTTGAAAGATGTTTGCACAAATAAAAGGAAGTATATGTATAATGAAAGAATCCAACTGGGGTATAGTGTGAGTGCCTTATTTAAGCCTCAACTACCAATTAAGTACAAAGACCCTGGTTCTTACACATTCCTTAAACTATAAGCAAGATTATCATTTCACATGCTTTACTTGATTTGGGTGCTGCTAAAAATTTCATGCCTTCTTCTATCTATAAGTCCCTTGGTATTCAAGTTGTTAAAAACATAAGTGTAGTTCTTCAGCTAGCTTATAGAACGATTAGATACCCTCTTGCATGACACTTTGCAATTCTTCTTAGCAGGTCCTTCTAGCGTCTTTCAGACACTTATAGGTAGTTATTATCACCTTCTAAATGATAAAGAGAGCATTCAATCCATTAGGGAGTTTATCCCTTTATAGTCATTTACTGGATGACTATTGACTCTGAGGTAGATTTCATAGGATTCTTTTCCTATGTTTGGGTGAGGTAATCCTCTCGTAACTTACCTCTTACCTCTTTCATTATGAAAATGGTCTCAACCCTTTTACTCGGATCAGTGAACTTAGGAACATTTGGTTATTCCTTGTTACTGTAAACCTCTTAAAGAGATTCAATGCGATTAATGCTCATTTCCTACTAGAAAATCTGGGTTTTATGAATGTTGTATCCCTCAGTTATCTTGCAGTCACTAAGCCGCCATCATTTTCTCTAATGAAGATGTGTCTTGTCAAATTCTTAGGTCATCTCACAAAGAGATACCTTGTATACCTTGACCCCAATCTTCCTTACTCATAGGAAGAATTATGGATATGAAGTTGTTGACCCTTATGATCTTAACTAGCTTGGACCTGTTCTAAGGCCTATCCATGATTTATAGGGTAAGGGCACGACTGACTTAGAGGGCATTTGGTTAAGTGTGAAGATAACAGCTATGAGTTTACATACCAACATATGGCTTATAGTTTCACTTATGCCATTATTTACTCAACCATGTCAAGAAAAGGTTTATCTCTCCATTTAAACAACTCTAATATGTTGAAGGGTTCTAGGTATTGATAGTTGTCTAACAATCCCTTTCTTGTACACAAAGCAGCTTGAACTAATAACGTGGGTGTCCTTAACCCTTTTTAGTTCGAAAGGTCTTATCCTTTTAGTGTAACTGATTTTTGACTAGTTCAGCCATTATCTAATAGCTTCATACTTGCCTAAAATCAAGTAAGCATTACTGTATTTTGAGTAAATGTCCATGACGTTAATGAAACACCAAGCTTTGTGTTTTGCCCTTACATTGATTTGGTTCACAAATATCATAGTTTGCCAATTGTAAAGGATATCTTCTCAAAATGTTTCTTTGTCTTTCTTGCCAGGTAGACTAAGTTGCTCAACTTACTCACAAGAGTATTAACCCTTTAGCACACATTATTTAGAAAATTCACTTTTCTAGTTTGATCATTTCTTTTTATCAATGTGTGCATGTGGCAAGAAATGGATTTATTATCCCAAAAAAGAAACATCAAGATCCAACAAAGGATTTGAGAGTCACAGTCCCATCGATCCTTAACTAAAGAGATAGCAAGATGTGATTTTATCGGTTGCAATTGCATGGAGTGAATCAGGGTGGTTTATCTATGCAGAGTTAATGTGCAAGTCCCAATCCCTTGATTCTTTCTCTTTCTTGCTTTGCATCTGACATGAAGCCATATGCTTCTGTGAAACATCTACTACTCATGTGGATTGCTACTTCTACAACCCTTAAAGGATTATCAATGCAGCCTTTCATCTTTGTAGAAATCATTGACCTTATCTAGATTAAGTTTACCTCATAGGTTTCTTGCCTTTAGGCTTAGATGATGAATCCTCCTACTCTTTAGCTAAGTTCGTATGACTGATGGATCTTGGATCCTTTAGTCTTTCACACTCAAGTACAATGTGATGAATCACATTGCTGAAGGTCACAATATGCATATTAGGAGCAGTATTTGCTTTCGTATATGCCCACTGACTGGAAGACGTGGCTTACTCCCACTCAGTAGGAGACACAGCTTACTCCCATTCACTAGAAGATGTCTTGTCACAACATACACTTGTTGTTTGTTAGAAAGAACTTGGCACTTTATTTGTCTCAACTTCTTAGTTTGACATTTGCCTCAAGTGTTAACTAAACGACATTTTAGAACTTAATACACTATGTTAAAACTTAACTTAGTTTTAACGTTATGGAAGAAGATAATCAATTCCACTATCTTCCAACACTATCCAAATTGCTTGGATAAAGTTACATTGCTCATATCATCATAAGTCTGAGCAATATTGTTCTTTCTACGTTTAATAGCATAAAATTTCTATATCCTTCAGTTGCTTCAGCCTCTAAATGCTAAAGACTAGTTGGTATGATATCCCTGACATCTCATTCTTCTTGAATGAAAGAGATTTAAGAGTTTCTAACTCCATAGATATCTCTATTAAACTTATCTTTATAAGCTCAATCAATAGACTTGGTCATAATTGGTCACTTAGACGATTATGGTATACAAATCATATTTGTCCAAATAAGACAAAGGATAGTTAGGGAATAAGTTCACTAGTTTCATGTTCAGGAGACAACTATGTTGACTCCCATCCCACTTATGCTAGTTAGCTCATCACCTTCTTAACCATAGTCTTCATTGAACACATTCCCCTTTGGATTTCTAGACACATTCTAGAAACTCCCACTCAATCAAAGAAAGTTATAATAATAATAAGATAATAACATAATATCATCTAATCAACATGAATGTTCATGAAAACAAGAAGAAAATAGCTTAATTCAATTCAATAACAAAGAATTTAATCATAAATTCAATGAAAAAGAACATTAAAAAATTTATAAAAACTTTGCCTCATATTGTTGTCTTTTAACTAGGTTCTCCCTCTCATAGGCCCTTCTGACCATATGAACTCATGTAGCATCTAGCTACAATATCAAGCTCCTCTTTGCCATGTTTACATCCACTCACTTGGATGTATTTGCAGTATACCTCCCACTTGATTAGATGATTCTCACATCTCTATCTGTCTTGTCCTTTGTCACAACATTTGTGATAAAGGGTTGACTTTAGAAGTCACTGCTTCAATCCCAACTGGGTCAATGTGGTTAAAAACATAGGAAGACTTATTATTATTCAATAATATCAAGTTGCTGCAATTTTCAGGTTTTATCTCTAAAAGTTTGAGTCAAGGTTGGATAGGATCTTATATTCAAAAACTCATTTGAATAATTTCTCACTTTAAAGAATCTTTCAGCATTAACCTTATGTTGTAGCTGAAATACTCTTAACAAGCAAGCCAACCTATCCCAAAAACAATAGAATCATTATTGACTAAATTTCAACATTTTTGGGAATCTCTAAGTGTATATAAGCACCATTTTGACTCAAAAAAGATCCAAACATGCTTCAAATATATGCAAATTATATATCAAATTGAAGCTCTCAAATTTAGGGATTTTTAGGAACAAATCGTGTCTCAATTAGAGGTCCCACGCACTTTCACGTGCCCCTAGAAGGTGTCTGCATAAAAAATCCTGAAAAATTAAAAAATTCCAGCGAAGGCCACTCTCTACGGAGGTGTGTGAACTCCACGTGCCGCCTTAAGGTCGTCAAACAATGACACGACCCGGCTTCCCTGACTCCACGCGCCGTCCTCTCTTCGACGGTGCTAGCCACGTGCAGAACTAGCGTACCGGGGCGAATCCATGTTCAGATCCAGGTCAAAGCTCCAATGCTCTATAATAGTGCCCACACAATTATTAGACTACTAGAGCCTAATTGTGATTTGCACAGCAGATCACCAGAACAAGAAAGATGGTAGGAGAGAAGATATTGCTAGAAAACTCAATAGTAGGGGTGAGGAATAACTGAAGGAAGCACCTCCTATTTATAGTGGTTTAGGGTGGCCATTAATTAGGAAATGATGTCCACCATTCTTGCCTTCTAAGTCAGTAATTAATTTAATTGATTCTCAATTAATTTCCTAATTATGGTGACTTGTTCCTCAATTAACAATCCCATAATTAATACTGACTTATTCCCTAATCTATAATTAATGCTGATTTTATTCTTATTTGATTAGGCTACTTGTATCCTAGTCAAATAGTCCGGCCTATCAAGGGCGGACTTGGACCTAAAGTCCAACACATTATATGACTCATAAGCTTGATTCCTCTATAGTTTGCATAATTTTGAATATCCTCTTTATTCTTATAAATAGGAATCAAAGTACTTTTCCTCCACTCATCCGGCATTTTCTTGAATCATAAAAGCTCATTAAATAATTTTGTGAGCCACAACACACCCTCTTCGCCCAAACATTTTCAAACTTCAATAGGAATACCATCAGGTCCAATAGCTTTACCATTTTCCATATTCTTAAGAGCTTCTCTAACCTCGCCAACTCGAATCCTACGGTAAAATGACAAATTAAAATCACCTTCTCGATTTGTCAAATCTTCCCAATCATAAGGCAACCCTCACCCTCCATCATTGAACAACTTATAAAAGTAGGCTTCCCACCTATTCTTAATATCTCCATTAGTAACCAAAACGTTGCCTTCTTCATCCTTTATACACCTCACTTGGTCCAAGTCTCTCGATTTTCTCTCCTTATTCTTTGTGATCTTATAGATCTTACGCTCTCCTGCCTTTGTCCCTAACTCCTTATAAAACTCCTCATATGCTTTATTACGAGCTTCACTCACTGTCTTCTTAGTTTCCTTTTTGGCCAAACGATATATTTCCCAATTTTCAACGTGTGTGTTTGGTGGGGGCGGTTGGGCCCCCATAAGCTCAGTAGCCCACCTAAAAGCTGATAGCCAATTGAGAAAACAAATGTGTGTTTGGTGGGCTCAATTGCTGATTAAGGTTAGGATTGAAAGTTGAGCGTTTACCTTAAGCTCACAATTGGAGCTTTTTTCCATCCGGTTGGGCGAGTTTTTATTATTACCGTTAGGGGTAATAATTATGTTTCATCTTCTCTCACCAACATTATTCTTTTGTCTCTTTCCCTGAGTCTCTTCTTCGTTTTCGTTCTTTCCCTGAGTCTCTTCTTCATTTTCGTTCTGAAGCTCCGTGGTTCGTGGTTCGATCTGGTGTCTTCCGGTGCTCCTGCCGTTCCGTCCCTTCCCTCTCTCAGAGTCCACCCAGTCTTCAAGGTGAAGAGGTGCTTCATCTTCAACCTCTAGCTGTCCTCCATTCGATCTGTCCTTTATCTTTTCCGATCTGTCTCCTCCGACAGCAACTCCGACTCAGCTTGGTTTGGTGCCGCCGTCGCCGTACACTTTCTCTCTCGCTATGGATCTGGTCTCCGGTAGTGTTTCCCTTTTGGAGGTAAGATTTTACTTCATCCATTAAAGATTATGGTTGGTCTCGGATCCAAAATGGCTGTTCATCCTCTGCTTTTCTCTGGCCTGATTTGGGTGTAAGACACACATACATTGTTTCCGGTCTGCGATCTGTATGCTGTGTTTTTCTTTTTTTTTAAAATAAATAGCAAAAAAGACGTTTCAGTCCGTTGAGAATGAGGACCAACTCTGTTCATCTTTCATTCTGGTTTCGGTTAGTTACTTTTTTGGCCCAGGATAATGATTCTGATTTATTTTGGAGTATTGTTGTAATGTGGCATTATAATCAGCGTGCCTAACCGAAATGCGATCTTCATCTTGCTTAATGGTAGAGAGAATTGAGAATATCGATTGCTCTGGCTTCCTCTTCTTTGCTGTGGCCTCGTTTGCATTTTACACACGCACACATATTGGAAGCGATCTCTATTTTCTTGGCTGCGATTGACTTCGCCTGAAAGTAGATGTTGTTTGAATTTTTTCTTTTGTTCAATATGTTTGCAAATTAGACGTTTTTGTTAACATATAACTTGGAATGAAAATGCTTGGTGAGGTGAAAGTTTCCATGATTTGTCTCTTCTTTGTGTTTTTTCCCTATTGTGTGTCGACATTACTGTGTCTCTGTTATGTTTAAGAATCATAGTATTTCCTTTTGTAACAGAAAGTTTTGCCCTTTCTCTTTATTTATTTTGTTTATGAATTATGATTGTAGTGATGGAGTTCATGTGCACTTAAGTGTAACCTCAATACCCAACTATGCACATATCATTAAGTTTTAAAAATGTTATATGAAACAGACCATGTAAAATTGATCAATAAAAAGGTGCCTATCAATTGTAGTTCAACGAAGAAGCTACATTTATTCTTGACTTTTAATTTACTCCACGAGATTCATACTTATCAATTTGTATTAATAATTTTTATTCAATGATGTTGTGTTTTAGCCTTCATATTAATTCATGCGTAAATATAGCTACCAGACACAAGTTCGCATTGTTTGTGCAACAATGGCCCTACATAATTTCATTAGGAGAAATGATGTTCGAGACGTGGTGTTTCGCCAGGGTGAAGCTGGGAATCTCGTCGATTTAGATAATAATAGCGTAGATGAACAGCCTTCCGCGTCAAATTATGGTAGGCGATCTTCCATTCAAATGAATAAGTTGCGTGACTCAATTAGAGACCACATTGTACGAGACATATGATACAAGTTGTTATGTAATATTTTTTAGACAAATTGTGTTAATTTTAAATTCCAATTTTCCCAACTTTAACTTTTATAAATTTTTTTTTTCAATTTCAAATTTAATTTCTTTCTTACTATTCTCTCTAAAATCACTTATGCTTAAGCCAATCCAAACAAGGTTGCAAAAGCTAAATTGACAAACTCCATTTTTTCAATCGCCAATCCAAACAAAAATCACATTACACAATCGGGCTTTTACCAAAAACAAGATTACCAAAAGCTAAATGGACAAACTCTATTTTTCCAACCGCTGTTCCAAACACACCCAACATTATTACACAAGTGTATTGCTTTAAAACAATCTTTCTTATGCTTGGCTTTCTCTTGAACAGTCTCATCCCACCACCAAATGTCCTTATCTTATCGACCAAAACCTTTTGATTCTCCCAAAATTGTTTTAGCAACCTTCTGGACCTTTTTAGACATGTTCTCCCACATGATATTAGCACTTCCTTGTGACTCCCACTCCTCCTCTTCCAAAAGAGTTCTCTGAAAAATCTCCCGCTTCTCCCCCTTAAATTGCCACCACCTGACCCTTTTTGTTTTACACACTTAATATTCACATCAAGGACTAAAACTCGATGTTGTGTTGTCACGCCATCCCCAGGGATCACTTTACTGTTAGTACAAAGTCTTCTATCAGAATTCCTTACCAAAAAGAAGTCAACTTGTGTCTTGGCAGCTCCACTCTTACATGTTATTAAATTCCCCTCCCTCTTCTTAAAGCAAGTGTTGACAATCTTGAGGTTATATGTGAGTGAGAAATCAATAATAGATTGACCTTCGTTATTGAGCACCCCAAATCCAAAACCCCATGAGCCCTTGCATGAGGTCCTGCCTCCTTATCAATATGTCCATTAAGATCTCCTACAATAAAAATCTTTTCAGTCAGTGGAATACTCTGAATTAGCCCCTCCATATCTTACCAAAACTTTTCCTTAAGGTGTACTTCTGTCCCTACTTGAGGTGCATACGCACTGATAATGCACGTCAAATCACATAATTGGTTTCGTAAATCAAATGCATTTATATAGTAAATGTAAACTTACTCATGCAAGAAAGCTGGATAGAGTTGAAGCTCCAAAATCCAATGCCACCGTCGTTGCTCATTGTGAAAGAAGCGGGGAATAAAGGGAAACTGTGGATTTGAGTATGGCGCTCGGAGCAGAATCGAAATTCAGAGTGGAGCACGTGAAGTTGGTGATTGAAGCAAGATGCAACGAAGAAAGGCGAGGATTTCAAAGTGATGGTGAAGCCACGGTTAATGTAATATCCCGAATCGTAATTAAGGGCTAATGACTTCAAAAGTATTGTAATTAGTGTTAAACAAACACTTTTGAAGAATATGATATGCATTGTGAAATAAATATGTTTGAAGATGGTCTAATAAATGTTGTGATAATCAGGGGCAAAATGGTAAATTTACTGACCAGTTGGTCAGTTACCGAAGAGGAGACTCTTTGGTAACTTGAGATCAATGGCTAGAAATAACTCTTGAATGATCAATGGGGCGGAATCAAGTGTGTGTATGAGTATGTGAGTTCATGAAAGGATGGAATGAGGTCTTGCCAGATGTCATAATGATGGCCATAGGATTGGTCAATGTTTCAAAACACTCTCCTCTCTCCCTCCAAAGTCGGCTATGTTGCATGGGGGGCATGAAAATCTGCAACTTTATCAATATCTCATTCTTTCTCTCATCACTCTCCATTTTCGCACAAGATAAGGAAGAAAGAGAAAAGAAAAGGTAGGATTTTGACTTGTGGAATGCTCTATTTAGCTCAAATGGTTTTCATTAATATTGTGCATGAGGTTGAGAGCTTTAATCCTATGGTTTCATATTTTTGAAAGGTGGTGTTTTAGTGTTTGAAGAAATTTGAAGGTTGAGAGATCAAAGAACCAATCTTGGGAAAAGGAAGAGGTAAGAGTTAGTCGCATTTGATCTAAATTGTGTAATTATTGAATGGGTTTTGGAAATTCTGGAATTCTTACCCTGATTTCATGAGAATTGGAAATGGATGAATTAGAAATAGTGTTAGGATGTGTTGTTGTGTCATTGGTTTCGATTGAAATTTGAAAGGGAAAAGATTGATTATTGGTGGGTTGTGTATAATGTATTAACCCAAGACAAAACAATAGTTGTTAAGAGATGATTTTGGTTGTTTTGAGTTTCCCAATAGGTTCCTTGTGACATTTTAGATGGGAATGAGTTTTGGTAGAAGTTTTGGAACTATTGGAAGCAAATTGGGCAAATCTGGAAAGCTATATCAGTTGCTGCGATTTGGCTTCTGATAGCCTCACTCGAGTGAGGTAGGGTCTCACTCGAGTGCAGTATGATATTCTCAGTGTTTTGGTTAAGTCCTCAGGAAGATATCGCGAGTGAACTTCCTCATCTGCGAGTGACATACATTATCACTCGAGTGCATAGGGTATCACTCGAGTGCATGTGCATGTAGCACTATGGAAGTGCATCTCGGGTTATCACTTGCAGGCAAATTATTAAGAGTGCGTATGGGCACTCGCGAGTATTAGGGAATCACTCGAGTGCTAGGGTTAGTACTCGAGTGCACTAGTTACTTTGGGGTTTTAGTTGCTCACGGGTTGTCACTTCCTGTGCCCCATTCGATGGAACTCGGGTGAATATGAGGCCATCACTCAAGTTCTGGGTTTAGGACTTGAGTGCTGTGACAACTTTCTGTCTCAGGTAGTGCTCTTGGGCAAACACTCGCACGAGTGATATTCTGTGCTCGAGTGCCAGTCACTCCATCACTTGAGTGAGGTTTTCTTCACTCGAGTGTCTGAGTCACAAATCAGTGTGTTCACTTCGGAAGATGGATCTTTTAAGGTAGTTTTTCCTAACCCTTTTGGTATGTGTCTAGGCTCCTAGTGACCACCTAAAGAGTTTAAAAGATAACCAACTTTAAGAGTTATGACAATAAGAAGTTGGAGTAGAGAATTAATCCGCCATTCTTGACTTTGGTTATAGGGTTCGACATTTGCCCTAATCATAGACGTGCAGTGCCAGAAGACATCAGGAAAGAACCAGGTAGTGACACTTTCTCTTATACGATGTGTAAATGCATTGTATGTATGTGTTATCATTGTTTTGTGATAATGCTGTATGTAAAAGCTAGTGAGGCTATGTGAATGCCAGAGGGGCAATACGAAAGCCAAAGAGGCTATGTGAAAGCCAGTGAGGCTATGTGAATGCCAATAAGGCAATGTGTTATGTGTATGCCAGTGAGGCAACATGTATATGTGACAACTTGTATGCTGTGTTTGTGCTGCTGTGCTGTGTGATGACTTACTTGCATGCTTTGTGATTATATATGGTATGAGTGATTTGTTACTACTGGGATTCTTTTGAATCTCATTCTTTCCTTTGACTAACCTTCAGACAGGGCAAGTGGCTCCAAGGAGAAACGAACAACCAGGAGTGGCTAGGACTGTGTAGAAACTTTTAGTTGGAATGTTGGTTATTTCTTTTGGAATAGGATTACTGTATATTATTTTTAGAATGTAAATAATATTTTAGGCATGGTATGTAATCCCCTAGTTGGGAGTTATAAACCCGATAGATTGTATATATATGACCCGCGGGTTGCCGGGATTTTTATTTTACACTCTGATATGTACCAATGTGATTTAACTGCATAAGGTAATTACATTCAAAATATGAAGTTTGAGACCAGATAAGGTAGAAATTTTGAAAATATTTGTGAAAACCGTACCGTCAAGAAGGGAACGAAAGTGAGTTTTATTATTATTGGTTTCTATTTCATTCTAATATATAAATTTCAAATCCTAATTTTGGTGTCAAGGTAGGGGGTTACAGTTAACGATGGCTGGGTTGCAAGTTGGCGTCGTCACGGGAGGGCGTGAGCATGTGGGGAGAATACGAGAGCTTAATTAAGGCTCCACAAATCTGAGCTGACTGATAATTAAACAGAGAAAGGAGACGAGTCCTCGAAGATGTTAAGTGCGTGTATTGGATCCAAAAGTCCCAAAAATTTTATCATAAAAACCAATATACAAGCATATTCAATGATCATTTCATGTTTAAAGTAAAAGCACGCAGGTAAGATGCAAAAAAAAGACTTGGAGAAATTTCAGACAAGAACGAAATAATGAAATTGATTACTGATAAAAATCTCGAAGGTTTGAGATTTCAGCTCGAGTACTTTTTTCTAGAAAAAAGAATTCTGTTTAAAGAAAATATTGGAAAATCCCTTACAAACAACTTTAAAAATATTAAAAGATAAAAAGGTGTTCCCAATATTCATAATATCATGAAAGTGTTAAGTGTTTGATTTGTCATTTTTGAAATTAAAAGAAAATTACACTAATACCTTTGACAAACTCATCTTCTCCTCCAACAATGGTGACGATGGCCTTATTTGGCAATGGTGATTATTTCTCTAGTGACGACGGCCTTTAGCTCTTCGATCTCTACCACCATATGCAGCTTCTACAATTTCTCTAGCTCCCACATCAACACCGATCTCTATATTCGTCAACCCATCTTCTACACTATCTCAAAACCGACCGAATATGCCATATCTATTCGTCAACCCATTTCGAGATTACGAACTAGCATATCGAAAAATCTCTTCAGTGAAGAAGACAACAACGATGACGAGTTCTGAATATGCACAAAATCTTCCATTCACTCGAGTTCTGAATCTGTCACTCGAGTGATGATATTAAATAGGTACATCACTTGCAAGGTACTCGATGGTCATACTTGAAAATCACCCAATCACTCGAGTTCTGAACATGTCATTCGAGTGATTAAATAAAAACACCATGTCACTTGTAAGGTACCCGATGGTGATACTTGAAAATCCCCCAATCACTTGAATTATGAACATATCAGTCGAGTGATTAAATGAAAACACTATGTCACTTGCAAGGTACCTAATGGTAATATTTAAAAATCTACCTTCACTTGAGTCCCAAGTTGAGATTAGCCTTTAACAATACACTGTTACATTTTCTTAATATCCTATAAAACTTTCACAGGTTCAATCACTCAAGTCCCACATCTATCACTCAAGTGATATACAAAAACACCGTGTCACTTTCCAGGTACCTGATAATGACACAGTGTTTTTGTATATCACTCAAGTGATAGATGTGGGACTTGAGTCATGTCATGGATTGCTACTGTTGATGAACATGTGAAAGTCTTATATGACATTGAGAAAATGAAACACTTTATTGATGAAGGCTAATCTCGATTTAGGACTTGAGTAAGAGGAGATTTTTAAAGATCACTATCAGGTACCTTGCAAGTGACATATTGTTTTTATTTAATCACTCGAGTGACATGTTCAGGACTCGAGTCCCTACTAAAAATACCATTTTCCCAAATTGAGATTAGCCTTTCTCAATATACCATTACATTTTTCTAATGTCATATAACACTTTCACAGGTTCATAGGTTCGAGTAATAGCCAAAAGGCTTGCGAGTTACCTGATGGTAACTGGCCAATTTTTCAAAAATCACTCAAGTTACAAATTTATCACTCGAGTGATACACAAATATTTGTAAGTTACCTCTTGGTAACTAAAAGAAGATAACATGAGAACCTTTAAAAATCAAACATCACCCGAGCGGTAATTACTTACTCGAGTGACACACCTAAACCTCATGTAATTGCTTACTCGATAATTGCATCCATGACAGATCTTCGACAGGAATTTTGCAATTGCTCCTAAGATCTATGAAGGGAATTTTGCAGCTGTAATTTCCTTCAACATTTAGTTTTAAGAGTTGGATGGTTGGCGACTCAATTACTTCCCTCATATATATGATTACCCATCATCGCCCTTATTATCATCTTCTTCTTCTTCTTCATCACCGCCAACAACTCCAACACCATTGCCCCTAACAACTCGTTATCTTCTTCACCGTTATCACTGACATTTGCTTTATCATCGACATCACTGACAAAATCTCCCACTCCAATGACACTGCCATCACCAGGATGGGTACTTTTAGGTGAGTTGCACTAACATGGCTTCCCCAATTCTTCAATCGGAACCTCCTATTCCACAGGCATAGTCAAGTGCGGATTGAAGAATTGTGAAACTTCAGATTTAGCCACACACATCAGTTTTGCCCAGAAACTGCAGGAGCAGCATTATAGTAGGGTCAGCCTTCCTCTTTAGCTTTTTCTCTGCCATTATCATAAGAGAAAGCATGGGAGCGAAGCTTCAATCAGTCTCCGTGAAGGAAGGATAGGGAGAGGAAGAGAGGGGGATTCAGCCATGGATGCAAGGGGGAGAGAAGCATAAATGGGAAAGGGCCAATGTGTAATTTCATTTAAATTTTGAAAATGTCTATTCAGGCACTAAAACCTCTGTAGGAATATGCAAATTGAGATCACCTTTTTTTCTTTTCCCTATTTTAAAGTTCTTTTCAGGGATTTTCCCAAAATGATTTATGGCAAAGTCAAATTAACTACATAGCTTGGTAGGCTTGTGATTAAAAAGGGATTGAATGACAAATTTTGTAGAAGTTTTTTATGGTAGTGCAATCTGTATTACACCCTGTTGTCCTTAATTAAAATCTCGTTTGTTTGTCGTATAACAATAATTCTTACATTAAAGATCGAATGTAGTACTCTCTCATATTCTTAATATAAAACCTAATAGGCCTTTTTTGGAGATATTAAAGAAAATAAATAAGTTATTTAATCATATCATATATTTTGTATCATTGTATTATATATCAGTTTATAACGGAAAAATAATGAGTACAAATACTTTAAAGTAACTTTTTAGCTTCATTAATCTCTCCAAAAAAAGTCAATTAGGTCTTATATTTATGACTAGAGGTAGTATTAACTTTTGATTGGTTCAATATTCTTTTGAAAGCTTTAAAAGGGGTAAGATGAAATTTTGCCTATAAGTAACCACTCAGGAGTGTCGGATATCTGAAAGTTTTTCAAGAAGCAATTTCGCTCTGAAAGTCTTAAAAGGAAGCAATTTCACCCCTACCATTAGAAAACCCAATGCCGATCATTAAAAAATTGATATTAACCGTTAGCATTTTTAATAGCAAGGGGTAAAACTACTAAGTTTTGGATACCTATGAGGCAAAATCGTTCGTTAAAAAACTTTTGAATGCCCAACGCTTTTGAGTGGTTACTTTTGGGGCAAAAATTGCACATTAATCATTTTAAAATCTTACATCATCTTGTATGAAAGTTAACCCTTAGTGTAACAATTTTGAAGAGTAAAATTCAATTTTGATTTTCAGCGTAACTAAAAGATTAATTGGTATTATTTATGATCTAAAGATTAATTCATATTCTAAACTTGATGTTGTTATGTTATCAAATATCAATGTTCAAAGTAGAAAAATAATTTAACAATGTTGGGGAAAGTTTGGGCTAGCTCTAGAGCCTGTGGGTTGGGCCTGGTAGCCCACTAATAGTGGTGAGTTCGGGCTGACTAAATGCTCCCACCTCATTTAGCCCAAGAGCTACGCCGGGCTAGCCTGCTTGATTGTTAATTTTTTTTTCCAAATTTCCTTAAACAAAATAAACCCAAATATTCTTATTGGTGTGTTTAACTATTTCCTCATACTTTTTATTTGACATTTTTAATTCATTTTTAATTTTTATATTATATTTATTTATTCCACTATTATTAAATTAAAAAGAGAAGTGTTTATATGTTTTTGTACTATAAGTGGGTGAAAAAAATGGATGTGAGAGTGAAAATGGCTACCTGACATAAATATACAAAAGAAAGGAAATGTGATGTGAGTGGATGTAAGAGAAAGTGAGTGAGTTAAAAAAAAAGATGGTATGATAGGTTTTTTTTTTTTAAACAAAAGTTCAAGGTGCAATTTTAATAATAAAGTTTTATACGAGGGGCAATTGACAACATTAAGTTTTTATGGGTGCTAAAATATACATAAACTTTACAAAAAGGAACAATTTTAACACCACCATTAGATGCCTCTAATGGAGGTTTCTTTTCATTTTTTGGGGTCCCACCTAGTCTTACAAGTGTCCAAAACCCTCATGTTCCCTCTCATTCCCATTAACTATGTTGCATCTAGAATCTCTCTGCGCCTCCCATCCTTTACCTCTTCTATACACAAAAGTACAAAACTACACCATTTTTTGTATAAATTAGGAGGGTGTTCCACTTTTTTTTAGTTTTTTCAAAATAACATTCAAACCCCTTGAGTATTTTTTTAGTAGTACCCAATGTTCTAAAATATTTTTTGTACACTATATAGTATAAAATAATTTTTTAGGAGCATTCATTATCTGGCAAGATGCATCCTGAACTATTTTTTCACTGACACTCTGTATCTTAAATTTATTTGTATCACATTCAGTACCCTAAATTATTTTTCTAGTTACAACGAGAAGCCTCTAAAATGTTTTTTAGTGGCAATAAACACCATAAATTTGGGATACTGTGTGTTAGATATGCTAAAATATAGTTTAAGATATGAAATGCTACTGGAAAAATACTTTAGGGTACATCTTGCCATATATTAGGTGCTACTGAAAATTATTTTATGATACATAGTGCATAAAAAACTATTTTAAAATATTAGGTGCTACTAAAAAAAATACTTCATGAACTTGAATGTCATTAAAAATAAAGGTGGAACACCCTCCCAATTTACACCAAAAACTATGTAGTTTTGTGTATGGGAGACGCAAAGGGTGGGAGGTGCAAGGGAGGGAAACTGGATGCAACTATTTTCCTTGTTTGTTACCCTTCTTCTCTGTATCTCTCTTCTTCTCTCTATCTTTCACCCTCATGTCTTCGAAATACTCAATAGGAAAGTCGGGAAGAGAGGAACTATTGTCTAAAAAACATTTGTTCACAATTGCACTCCGAAAGCTTCACACGTCATGCATTTTTGTTGGAGCGAACCATCTCTACCCTTTGGTTACTTCCTTGCTCTGAGCCGAACTTCGTTCATCTCGTTCACTCTCAACCTCTTCTCAACTCTCCACAACTCAACCACCAATCTCACACGTATCCACTCTCTCTATATATATACTAATATACATATACTCATATGTAGCTTGACACACTCCATTAGGTTCCTACAATGTCTGCCAACTACTCGAATAGGGACTACAAGTCCCTCCATCAACCCTTGCTTCATTTCGAAAGTTTCATAACAATTTCACATCGTAGGTTGCTATTGTTGGAGCCAATATCTGTCCCATTGAGAGCTTGGACTACGATTATGTGGTTTTTTATTTTTTCATCTGTTCTTTGAAATTTTGGAGGAAGTTTTTATTTTTTTTTATGGGATTTCATCTGTTGTGAATGAGTTTATGCTCAATTCTTCACCTTTTTGTTCTGGGGTATACTGGATTGTTGAGAACGCGTTCTTCAATCATCAAAAAGCCGGCTTAATCTTATATGATGATGGCCATGTTCTTGTTGAACTTAAACCTGGACAAAGGGTCGATAGGCGGAGGCAGGGGACTCAGGAAGGCAAGTAGAAACAGAGCAAGGCAGCAAAGGCCATGGCGGTGATCAAAAGTGGAGAGTGGGAGGAAGGGGAGTCGTTGTCGTAGCTGATCATGAGGTTGAGGTGTTTACAGCTATAGGAAGCGGAACGAGCTTCCCTGCTTGTCCTTTGATGAGCAGAGGGAGCTCCTCCTATCTGGGCTGTCCAAATGGGATCTGGACGGTCCAAATTTAATTTTTTATTTTTTTAAAAAAAATTATTTTAATGGGTACATAATCTAAAACAAAGATAATCTTTTAATTGTCATTTTCTCAAAAAATGTTTTTTTAAAAAAAAAATTAATTTTAAAAATTAAATCTGAACTGTCCAGATATCATCAAAACGGTCCAGATGAGACGAGCTTTCCGAAATGGGTTCCTATAGGAAGCAAAGAATTTTCCCGCAATCAGTCAAACAAATGACAGGTTTGATACTTTGATGCAAATTCTAAATCTCATCGAAGGGGAAGAGCAGAAGGGGGCATTGATAGGGACGAGAGATAAAGTGGGGCCCACAAAAAAGTATAAAAACATGTGGTAAAATTCCCCCTTTTCCATGTATACTTTAGCAAGTATAAAAATTTAATGGTTCTATATGCCCCTGACATAAAATTTTGTTGTTAAGATTACACTTTTACCCTTAAAAAATTAATTGGCAGGCTACACAAGCCTTCCCTATTTAGCCCGCAGGCTGCGTCGGGCTGTCCTGCAACCCACGGCTAGACCGTATTATCGGCTTTAGCCCATCTAATGGACAAGCATGTGCAAAGCCCATGTCTACTAGAGTCAAAAAATCGGGTTGAGCCCATCAAGGGTCGAGCTTATGATTTAGAGCCTTCAAAAGGAGTCAGGCCTAAAAGGCCAACCTTGTAGGGCCATGGGCTTTCCAATTTTTTTAATTTTATTAAATGACTACAAAAATTGAAATATTTTCAAATCATATATGCCCTGTTTGGTATGGTGGAATTGAAGGCATGGAATTGGAATTGGAATTCAATTCCATGAGTTATGCATGTTTGGTACAAAGAAATGCTCATGGAATTTAATTCCACATGGAAGCAAAATAGGGCCAATTCCATCAAACTCAATTCCACCCAAATAGCTAATATTTGTAATTTCATGTCTTCAATTCCAACCTTACCCTTTCTATGATGAGACCTAGGTTCATGAACCCGGACCGGACCGGCCGGTCCGGCCCGGAAACCGGCGAACCTGTTGGTGAATCTGTCTGGTTCTAGGTCCGGTCCGGGTTCCAATTTTTTTTTAAAAAAAATTTTATATTTTTCCTTTAGAATTTCATACTATAAGCCTAAAATTTTCAAAGGAGAGAAATTTTTTATTTTTTAATTATAAAGGCATTTTGGTCTTTTCACATATAAATTAGGATTCATTTCCATGACATACCAAACATTTGAAAAAATGAAATGGTGCAGGTTTTTGGGAGAAGAAGGTTCTGGGCTTCTCTGAATGATGTTTTTTTGGAAAAAAAAATTTGAAGGACATTTTGGTCTTTTCACCTAAAAATCATATTTCATTTCCATGACATACCACACATACTTGTACACCTCATTTCCATTTTCATATCCATTTCCATATCCATATCAATATCAATTTCCATTTCCATCAAGATTAATTCCATCGTACCAAACGGGCCCATAGTGTTTTCATTTGAATATTTTAAAGGAAAAATTGATTATATTCTTATTAACAAGTTAAGAGAAGTTTATTAATGACATTGTAGTTAGTTAAAAGTCTTCTAATTGATTTTTTTTTAAATATTACTCAATTTTTAAGAATCTAGCATTTCGTTCTTAATATATTCGGAAACAAAAAATTTCCTTATGAAATAGGAACCTTTTATGGGAGTTGGGCCTAAACAGGCCGAACTTGTGAAGCATAAAATGTTACATACACTAACTTATTTTGCCTATCTATAAATAGGTGACATAAATTTTATTTCGTAAAGCATAAAATTATTTTTTGGAAAAGTTACCATACACTAACATATAGCTCCAGAAACAACCAAAAGGCCATCTTAATTCACTTTAGAATTTTATTTATATTAACTGAAAGTTGTATTACAGAGTAAATAATAAATAATTAATATCATTTCAAAAGAGAAATTCCAAAAAAAATACTTTCAAGATTTAAAAAGATAAATTAGTGTATTGAAATTCAATAATTCCAAATTTGTCTATGGAATTTGAAATGAAGTGAAATTCTCTCATCTTTACCTCTTGCTCTCTTATCACATACACATACTTTTATAACAATTAATATTTTTTTTACCAATACTGCAAGCTATTTTAAAGAAATTGTGAAGCTGTTCTCGAAACAAATTTGGAGTTCAAAATTAAAACTGAGCTTTCAAAATGTTTATTAAAACTAAACAACTTTCAAAATGTATATTAAAACTAAATAAAAAGCTTAAACATAAAATTTATTAATTCTGACTAATAAAGAGAAAATAAGATGCTTAAACATTTTTAATTTATTAATAATTAAGGGAATCCATGTTCTAACTCATGGATTGGCGTTTTGTGATGAATCATTTGGCTTCACGTTATTATAAGTCACGGGATCGATTTGCATCATGCTCATCGCAATGATTTTGATCTCCAATAATTAAAAAGGGGAAGTAAAGGTGGCAGGAGATTTTTGTGAGCATGTCTTTTATTTGTCTAATATGCTTTTATTTCTACATCGCCAATCCGGGCCTTTGAATTGAAAACCCATTATTTGCTACTGAAGTGTCAGATTTATTACACATCATCAATCCTTAACTTCCCCACATCAGGATCAAGCTTTTACTAGGGTGATATGCTATGCGATGACGAGGTTCACTTCCATTAACTGCAAGTTTTAAAATCAATATCAATATAAAAACGGTTCACCGAAGCCGATCTTCTAAACAGCTTATCTTTGGCGGATAGATAGTGTGTGTTTGGAAGGGAAAAATGATTTTTTTTATTTGATTTTTTGTAATTGTATTTTTGATAAAAGTCAGATTTTATAATGTGATTTATGTTTGGATTGACGATTGTATAAATGACTTTTATAAATGTGAGTGAGTGTTTGGATTGGCTTAACTATAAATAACTTTTGTGATAATGGTAAGAGAGAGTGGGTAGAAAAATATTTTAAAAATCAACTAAATATTTAAAAATTACTTTAAAATATTAGGCACAACTGAAAAAATATTTTAAGGGGTTAAAAGCATTAAAAAATATTTTAAAGTAATTTTTGGAGCTGAAAAATTACATTAAGGGTAAAATTGTAATCAGTCTGTTAGCACACTAGGTATAACTGAAAAAAAAAATTTTAAGGGTTAAAAGCACTAAAAAATATTTTAAAGTAATTTTTGGAGCTGAAAAAGTATATTAAGGGTAAAATTACTATCAGTCTGATAGTACACTAGATACAACTAAAAAAATATTTTACTGCATATCGCACAAATCAATAGAAAAAAACTCTGAAATGCAACTTCAATATTTCGTGCGATTTCACCATGATGTTCTCTAAAAGCCCAAATTTATTATCATTAAACCAAACATTCCATTTCTCCACCACGATAGACAAACGCACGAAAACACACCAATCGTGTGAATTTTCCTACAAATCGCATTGCCAAACACACTGACAGTGTTCGTTTAGAACAGCGATTGGAATTCTTAAAAACAGCTTTTCAATCATGATTTATGATATACGAAATAAGCATATGAGAGAAAATTTTTTTTTATTTATGTAAAAACTAATTTATAAATAATCTCAACACCATAACAAACATGCTAATAATTTTTTGTTCACAGGCTGCACATCAATAAACCACAAATAAAATAATACTCCTTAGGCTTTGCATTAGCCTTTTCTACTTGCACCGGAAAGCCATCGGGCTCCACGTATGGTCACAGGTCCCAGTACTTGATTGCCTAAAACGTATATCTTCATTCATGTTTTAAATTTCAAATTTCAAATTGCAAACTTTGCCTCGTCTTATGCGCAGAAAAAAATTTCCCTCATCTTTAGGATTTTAAATATTTAATACTCTCTTTGCTGCCTTTATCTTTAGGGTGTGTTTGGTTTGAGGGGAGGGTAGAGGAAAGTGAGGAAATCACAATTTTGAATAAAAGAAACCCAAAATTTATCTTATTATTTTTTAAAATTTTAAATTCCTACCCAAAATTTACTTTTTTATTCTTTTTAAATTTTGGATTCCGCCTAAAATTTAAATTCCTTCAACCCAAAAAGATAATTTACCAATCCTCTCATCCCTTCCCTCCCCTCAAACCAAACACACTAGGGTTTCAAATTTTTTTCCCTTCCCTCCCTATATCATCATTCTTTTCATTCCTCCGCCCTCACTCTCTCTATCCATTCATTCACATTCTTCATTTTGATCTCCATGATTTCTTTTGTATTGTAGAGAATATTGATACTTTATATGCATAAAAATATATCAGGCCTTGTGGCTAATAAAATTTCTAAATAAGAATTTTCACCAATTTTCTCTTTGTTCAATGTTCATATTGAATGAAAAACAGAGAATTTTTTGTTGGTCAACGAAAAACGTAGAATAGAGCCAAAGGAAACCACCCTGACGCTTTCTCTGAAAGCGTCGTCAATTTTCTTTGAGGCTTTCACCCATATTTCCTAGGTGTTTTGCAAGAGTTACTAATGCTATACATTTGATCACGTTCGATAATTCTGGCAAAAATAAAAAATAAAAAAAAAGATCACGTTCAATAATTAACTATATTAGAATTAAAATTTGAATCCTGATATAAATAATGGAGAAAAAAATGGATTAAATATTAAATATGTGAAACACTACATTATTTGAATAGAAGGAAAAAACCTTATTATTTTTTAATAAATAAATAATTATTAAATTGTTTTATATCACATTCTAGAACTTTTTTTATAAAAAATAATAAGATTTTTTATATCACATTCTAGAACTTTTTTCCCACGATTGTTGAGGACAATATAATGAAACAATATAATGATACGTGTCCATGTGCTTTAAAACACGTGTCTATATGCAAGCAAGGGAGGGAGTGTACCAAAATTAATTTTCCTCCACAAGAGTAATGAATATATTCATATCTGGCCACATCATATATGATTTTCCTCTTCAAATGCAAGCTAAAATTAATAAAGTGGCAAGTTTATATCTTAGATAAAGGTTAATGAAAGGTAATCTTGAAGAATCTTGTGCCTGATAGTTTAATGGAACCTAAGCTAAATAATTTTGCTCTATATGCCTTTATTTTCTTTCATGGCAGTAATATAAAGTGAATTTAAAAAAAAAAAAAAAAACTCTATAGCATGTGTTTTTCTTTAACTTAATCTAATTAATTTAAAACCATTAAAAAAAAGTAAATTACACATTTTATAAGTAAGAAAAAAGTTTACATAAGATTGGATTAGTAAAAAGGTAATGAATGTCAATAGAACTAGATAATCCACATTCTTCAGGCACATTATGTTACTTTTCATTGTATTTTTGTTTTTGATAAACCTTGTATTTTATTTTATTTTCTAAATATGTGAAAGGACCTCGTGATGATATATACATAACTTCCATTATTATTTGCAGGGGAAGAAAGATCTTTATGGATACATGTATATTACCCAATTATGTGTTATAAAGCTTGGACTCATTTTAAAGAATCTTAATTGTATTTATATGAGAATTATTTTTTTAATTGTAATGAAAATATTAAAACTCCAGATTTATAAGCTTTCCAGGGGAAGCGCGCTCTAAGATAGGCGGCTTTATTACCGTTTCTTGATATGCAATTATTCATTTCCTTTATTACATCTGTTTGTACCCAAATTTTACTTAGACCGAGATAATCATTGAACATGAGCGAATTTGTAGCATTAACAATGGAATTGTTCCACAAGTACAAGCACCCCTTGTAACGTCATCCAATTAAATCTTAATGGAGGTTCTGATACAACGAAACCAGTGACAACCACGATGTAAGGAATTGTGATTTAAACAATGTAGTGTTTCACACGCGATATTTAATCCATTTTTTCCTCTATTGTTTATATCAGTACCCAAGTTTTAATTCTAATGTAGTTTGTTATTGAACATGATCAAATGTATAACATTAACAATTGAATTATTCCACAAGCACAAGCTGCACGGGGGAGCACAACCTGGTTCTTGAGAGAAAAATGTCCAAAAATAGTTTTAATGCCTAATACTATTAATTGAAACTTACAATTATTTTAGTTCCCTTTCTGTGTTCTCCGATATCTCTGTAGATGCATAAATCATAAGTAATACAAATAATATAACTATTAGCCTACTGTATTTCCATATGCTCTGAAATTCATCCTTCAATGTAGGAAGAAATGAAACAGTTTTAGTATATATTACCCCTCTTAGAATAGAGCAAAACGCCAAAAGAACAAAACATATATTATCTGTAAATGGCTTTTATGAGGTCTGGCTTGAGGTACGCCCATAATCTACAAAACGCCTTTGGGGTTACCCCTATTAGAAATTGATGGGATATCATGAGAAGAATCACAACAGTTCAATAAAATCAATTCTTCTCCATCTAAAATGAAAAAAAAAATCATTTTCTAAATAAATCAAACCAAACCAAATTCAAAATATCCAAATGCAAGGGATTATAATACTACCAATGCAGCGAAACAAAACCTTAGTGAAGACATACCCATTGTTTTTTGATTAGCACTTGCCGTTCCCATTCTGATTCTCAATTAATCTGTACTTTCTTTTTAAGGACTTCAATAGGCATAATCGGGTTTCACCATTTCAACGACTTCCTTACCCTGAAAAAAGAAAAGAACCATCTCTACATTAGTAGCAGAGAATGGCAGAAATGACAAAGAGAAATTATAACAGAAAGGAAATTCGGTAAGGAAAGAAGATTGAAAAGGGATGATAACGAAGAATAAAAGAAGGAGAAGATAGCAAAGAGAAAGAAAGAGGCTGTGGAGGGGAAGAGAGGCTGAACTCTATACTAGAAAGAGACTGATCCATATTTAAATATGTTGAAGAGATAGCATTACACCCCACTTTCACGATCACCCATAGAAGCACACCTCCATGTTTGACAAGTCAGGAACATTACAAAATCTACATTGAGGTAATACTTAATGTCATATATTAAATATGTTATTTTAGGATATTATCAAATTTGTCAAAAATTCCAGGATTATGGTATTATATGAAAATAGTAACTATTAATTTAAATTTTTTAAATAATTAAGAACAAAATTTTAGTTCAAAATATATAAAATATATTTTAGTTATAATGTTATCATTTAAGTCAAAATATATAAATATATAAAATATAAAACCCCGTTAGTGGGAGTAGTGGGGTTGTTACCCATATATTGGAAGTTATTTCTTTAAGTTAATTGTTTTGGGAGATATTTTAGGATATTATCAAATTTGTGAAAATTTTGATATTATGGTATTATATTAATATAGTAAATATTAATTTAAATGTTTTAAATAATTAAGTACATAATTTTAATTAAAAATATATATAATATATTTGAGTTATGATGTTATCATTTAAGTCAAAATATATAAATATATATAATATAAAAATTAAAAGGCCATGAATAAATTCTCCATAGTTTTTTTCTTATAATTTAAAGTAATGTAAATAAATTTTTAAAATATTTAAAATAATATAAAGAAACAAATGTTTGATTAAAATATTTAGAATGGTGTTAATGGGAGTAGTAGGATTGTTACTCATATATTGAAAGTTATTTCTTTAAGTTAAATATTTTAGGAGATATTTTAGGATATTATCAAATTAGTCAAATAATTTTGGCATTATGGTATTATACAAATATAGTAAATATTAATTTAAATATATTAAATAATTAAGTATAGAATTTTAATTCAAATATATAAAATATATTTCAGCGATGATATTATCATTTAAGTCAAAAAATATAAATATATAAAATATAAAAATCAAAAGGCCATGACTAAATTTTCCACGCATTTTTTTATAATTTAAAGTAATTAGTTCAAGACCCGCACGATGCGTGGGCCAGAGGTCAATAAAATTGGCTAAGCATGCCACATACACAAACAACTTGTATGAAAATTGTTCACTAACCCTGCCAACTAAAGTGATGTTTTGTGAGGTTATAATGCACAATATACAATACAACTTGTCACGTAAGATTAATTGGAATGTATGTACTTGTGTGGACACATAAAAATGACAATTTGATTTCAACCATTCACATGCACATGAAATGTTAGCGGTACATGCTTATAACCTCGTACGCACAAATGATAATAGACCTCTTTGTACACAATATTACAAGTCTTGTTCGATGGATGTTTATCTTCATCTAGGATTAATATCTTCAAGCCCCTTTTCCTACCAACCCGACACATGACATCATATAACTGACCATGTGTAAATACAGGATAAGGAAGATACAACCCTACATTTTTAAGGCTTTGCCCTTGGCTCTTGTTTATGGTTATTGCAAAGGATAACATGACGTGGAACTATCTTTGACAAAATGTGAAAGGCAGAGATGCATTAGAAGGTGTAATAGTAATCGCTGGTATTAGCACGCTACCATGTGATTCATTTGATGACATCAGTTTTGCAATAATGACATGTTTTTCCAGCCTGGTGACAATAAGGTATGTCCTATTACATAGCCCATTGGATTTGTCTATGTTGCACATAAGCATGATATGAGCACCCGCTTTCAAATGTAATTGTTGGTTTGGAAGTCCAGACATTGAGATGTTATTGAGAAATTCAACTGAATATATTTCTGATATAGAGCTTCAAGTTGTATCCTATTTGGAAATACTATTAGCGCTGAAATAGATTTTTTCCTCCCCAGGAATTAATCCAAGCACATAATTATTGACCTCATCAACAACTGACAATGTAGATGTGAGGATGGCATGATATCTAAAGTAGGCATTATTATTTAAATAAAGAAGCAAATCATGATATGTAGCCTACATTATACATTCCAATGGATTGTTGATGGGCTTCAATAGCAACTCTTCTAGTATGGTGATCAAACAATCAGAATGCTCCTCTGTTTCAACTGTTCTATAACCCATTGATATAATCCAATTACAAAAATCGATTACCTCTTGGTTTTGACGGGATGTTTTAGAGCTCACCAGTCTCATGTTAGTGGTCAACATGAATAGCTTACAATATTTCCACAAATAAGATGTGTTAATTGTAGCATGCATTATATTTTCTCGTTTACCTCTTGGAATGACTGGAAGTATTTGTCTAAAATCTCCACCAAGCACAACAACCTTATTGCCAAAAGGTTTATTGGACATGTCTGGGCAATCTAAGCTAATAATATCACGCATTGTTCTATCTAATGCCTCAAAACAATGCTTATTTGCCATATGAGCCTTATCCCAAATTATAATAGACAGATGTAGGAGAAGTTCGGCTAGATGTGATCCTTGCATTATGCTATAGACTAAATCCTTTGTAATGGTAATTGAGATGACAAACTGAGAGTGAGCTGTCTTTCCATTTGGTAAAAGAAGTGATGCAATGCCACTTGAAACAACATTAAGAACTACTTTACCATTTGACCTTAGAGATGTAGATAATGTCTACCACAAGTATGTTTTTCTTGTTCCACCATATCCATAAACAAAATACATACCACCCCGTGAGTCGATGACATCATCAATTATAGTTGAAATAATTTCAAGTTGTTCTGGGTTTAAGTTGGGTAGTAGGGTATGGAGTTGTCCACGTAGTGCAACAATGTCAAAATTCAGCTTATTATGCAAATATCTATTTGCCTGTAATAAGATACTGAACTCTTGCAGGGATAGCATTGAATCATAGCCACAAAGACTCTTGCTATTGTGCATCATGGCATGTTCTGATTCCATTAAAGCATGACTACGTAGCTCATTATCTAACAAATTGAAGTCTACATAAAGGCAATAAAAGTTATATTCATGAGCTAATGAAAAAAGAGGGTGTTAATGTGTATAAGTGTTATTGGAAATTACAAATTGATGAGTTTTTTTAAATAAAAACCTGATAACTTGGTTAAAAGACTTACATGGATGGCCAGTTTGTTAACGCCACTTGTAAATAATATCATTAGCGTCAACTTCTAAGTTTGTTGCCAAACCATTTATGGTCTGCCATAACAATTACACAATAACAATATACAAAATAGATGCCGTAAGTAACTGGGTGAAGCCCACTGACTAGATTCATTAATTGCATCTATATATCCTCTATCATCAACTAGCAAAACAAGGGCATAGCACGCATCATGGAAAGTTTCATAAAAAACACTATTGTCAATCCCTATTTCTCCATATAATTTAGGGCCTTTAACTATGGTCAATAACAACCTCAGTTAGTATGCCTTGCTTGTTCCAGGGGGAGCATTATGTTAGAACCGGCTGACACCCAAGAGGGGGGTGAATTGGGTGTAAGATAAAAATCTTAAGAACTTTTAAAATCTTTTTGCATCTTAGAGGAAGCAATAAATATGAAAGTAATGAATCATAAATCAACATTTTATATATGCTGGAAATATAAGAGTTTAAGGAAGAGAGTGTGCAAACTGTGATTTATCCTGGTTTGGTCCAATCTGCGATGGCCTACATCCAGTCCCCAGGCTCCTCCTGAGATTTTCAAATCCACTATCTTCTTGTTTAATCTAGGCACAAGAAAAGCCTTTACAACCCACAAGTTTAGCTGGGCACTTGCGAAGCCGTTTACAAATCTCTCACGGAGTTACTCCCCCTTACACATCGTAAGGTTACAACCAAGTTACGCTCCTTACACAGCCCGTAAGGATACAACTTTAATGATGAAAGATTACAGTCAATCTTCTCTCTCAGAAGTGAATAGATGAATACTGAAGAACAATGAAAATAATCTCTCTCTCAAATATACATGATATAGAAAATGGATAAGAACAGAGAGTAGTTGGGTTGGAGTAAATGATTCATGATCTTTGCATGTTTCTCGTTCGTGTTCTCGTTGGTGTAGCTCTTCATTGAATGTTCCCATATTTATAGATGAGTTGAGATAGCCGTTGGAAGCATTTCAACCAGTCCGTTAGAGTGGCGTAGCTTTGTTTGACTGTTCTTCGATTTTGAAAACTAGCCGTTGTAATGTTGACGCTCCGCTTCCGTAAATTCACCTTTTGACTCTTCACATCATATCTTTATTGTATTCCTGGAGAAATACATTAAACACTAATACAATAAACTGTTAGAGTGATTAGAAGCAAGAAGAATGAGTTATATGATCATTTCATTGATTTTCAGAATCTTCGGGACATTGTTCTGTTTTCCTGGGAAGCATTACTCGAGTGCTCTCTCGAGTAGACATCAAGTTCTTCACATGGTTACTCGAGTGGCTACTCGAGTGGCCTTCCATTTTCTGCATAGCTTACTCGGGTAGTGACTTGAAGTTCTCTTCTAAATAACTCTGCATACTCGGGTAGTGACTTGAAGTTCTCTTCTAAATAACTCTGCATACACGGGTAGTGACTTGAAGTTCTCTTCTAAATAACTCTGCATACTCGGGTGGTGCCTCGAGTGAAGTATGATAATAGCATTGCAGATTAATCGAGTAATCGAGTGTTACCTTCAAGAGTTGCTTATCACAATGCTTTACTCGAGTGGCTCCTCGAGTAACATTGGCAGGATTGAAAATGCCGAGAGCAACTGGAAGTGATTTCCCTGATTACTCAAGTGCGTACTCGAGTAACGTTGGCAAGCCGAGAGCAACTGGAAGTTCTCTATCTGATTACTCGAGTACCTACTTGAGTATGGTACAATTTTCTTCATAGGTTACTCAAGTTGCTACTTCAAGTGAATTCTTGATTTTGATTTGAAACATGGCAAATTATATATCATCGGAAAGCTCTCATTGTTTACATTCCAACGTAACAAGAATTAGCTCCAAACACGTTGTATACTGAAAGTTATGATCCAAAGAGTATCTACTGTTCTTAGACCATTTCTGAACTCACGAACCATCACGAGCAGCAACTTCCAGAAGTCATAGCTCTTAGGATATAACTTCAAATGTGACAAATTATATATCCATGAAAATCTCTTTCAGTCTACTTTGATATGGCACTGGTTTCGTTGCAATCTGATGTGTAGTTTGGGAGTTATGTCCAAAATACCAAAGCTGTCCAGGAATATGACGCTGATTCACATGTCAACTTTCAAAGCTTATATCTCTCTCATCTGAACTCCTTTGAATGTGATCTTGGTGTCAAAAGTTTGTGTTGGAAGTCTAGTTTCATATGACATCGGTTTCAGTTCGATCTGACATGTGGTTAGAGAGATATCATCAAAATACCGAACCTCTATTCTGCCGCACGAAAACAGAGTGCCCATTACTTCAAGTGCCGCCTCGAGTGATTCATCAAGTAACCCGGCAGATTACTCAAGTAGCTACTCGAGTAATCACCTCCAAAATGAGGCAGTGCCCTATTACTCGAGTGATTACTCGAGTAATCATCCCTAGAGGCACCATAACTTCCGTATACATCATTTTAGCTTCGAATTGACCTATTCCAACTTCCGTTTGACCATAGAAACCTCCGATATCACTTCTAATAGCTTGGATATTGATATTCTCATGTGATCTTGCAAGTTCTTCTTTCTTTAATCTCTTTCTTCTTCTTTCTTCAATCTCTTTCTTCTTGTTTTGCCACTTGATGATCATTCTTCATAACCCAACTAGATATCTTCTTGAATTGATGATCGTTCTTTATAAACCAACTAGATATATTCTTGAATATCTTCAATCTTCTTCAATCTTTGCTTGATATTCCTATTAGTTCTTGCAATGCCTTCTTTCTTCAATCCCTTGTCTCTTGATTTTCTTCTTGATGATCATTCTCCACATATGAGGCATTATAACATCAAACCACAATCGGGTTTATGACTAATCTACAAAATATGAAACATTAAATATAGTAGTTAGTCAATGTAGAAGATAATTATATTATACAAACTTTTTGCTCATATTTAACATTTATATTTGACATCATCAAAACTATTCATATCTAACATTCTCCCCCTTTTTGATGATGACAAATCCTTCAAGAAAAATATGTATGAGTTATCCTTCAAGAAAAAACATGTGAGATCTAACACATTATATAACCTTTCAATTGTAAATCCACATTATCTAGGATCCCACTCTAGCTTATCCTTCTTGAAAACAAACTTTGTTGGGAACTTTGAAGATGTTAGCTCTCTCACTGCTACATACTTATCGTTTGTTGACATCCAAGCTAAGAACATTGATTGTTTTGTAGTATTGCGATTAACGACAACTTCTAGTTCATTGTCATCCTCATATATGACTATTTGTTGATTTGGAAGGTGGAATTGCAATAATTCAACTGGGGGGAACCTGTAATTAATATCAAAACTAAGAATCCTCCATACTGCTTCGCATGGTGAGAGATACCGAACATCATAATACATTTTGGTCTCATCATATATGACATCAAATCCTTCTGATGGTGATTCTGAATAAAAAGCTATGGTGGCCTAGTGATGTCTTTTGCTGACGTACTTGAATAAATACTTGATTGAGTCACCATGTTTGCATTTCTCAATGTTGACATGAGCCTGGTACTTTAGAGGCAGATAAGGATTATAATGTATGGCATATCTATTATCCAAAGAGACTTTATTTTTCATGACTACACGTCCATTGTTTGGTCTCTTATACCGAGGATATCTATCCTCATGGATAATGGTGAAGGAAGTGAAGTGTTTTGGGTAATACTTTATGCATTCACCATTACTCATACAGGGCAAATTTGGGTTAACTATTCCACACGGACCATGTATCACGAAGCTGCTTATCGTATCATATAGTAATGGGTTGATTTCTCTATCAGGTATTTCAGCACTTATAACTTTGTCAATATCATGAGGTGTGCTTATTTTGCTGCCATTAACTAAAAATAACACAATATGGGCATGTGCAAGCCTTTTTTCTGAAACTCAATTATGTATAGCATTGCAAGGTATGAAAAAAAAACATTGAGTCATAAGTGTTAAAGCTAGTTTTAAATCATGCTTATCTCATATTGACATTCACAAGTATGCAAATGTTTTTCTTATTTTTGTTATCTTTAGCTAAATTAAAAGGGCTTACCCAACAGGTTCATTATTTTGTGGAAAATATCAAAAGACCAAATTACATATAGTAAAAACATGCACTCCTTTTTTAAGACAGAAAAAAAAACCAACCCCACAACACCTTTTTTTTTTTGGACAATAAATATTTTATTTTATCTTATCCATAATTTTTTTATGTTTTTCTTATTTATTTTAGAAAAAAATAAAAAATAATATTTTCATTATTTTTTTAAAAAAATGATGTTCAAAGTTGTAAAATTCAAATAGTAAAATTTGAATCTATAATGGCCCAATTAAATATAGGGGGCTATTATTGAATAAAGAATAGAAAGTACACGATGTTTAAACGTATTTGGAAAAAGTACCAAGCCCTTGATGATTTACATATAAAGGGTATCACACTAAATACGAAAGAAGAAAAGTAAACATAAATGGGTCAAAAAATAGAGAAAGACATTTATTTAAGTGAATAAGTACGAACCTACTTTAACAACACCAAACAACTTGCCTTCTTTTAAGTTTTTCATCATCATATATGGCTTCATTTCAAATACCCATGCAATAATTTCTGAGTGATCTTCTATGTTTGCATTCTTTTCATCTAAATATCTGGAAATTTTAGGCCACTTTGGATTACAAGTGAGTGTTATGAATAGATCTGGATAGCCAGCCCATACATAGATTGTCATTGCATCCTGATAATTTCCTGTAGTATATCTGGCTCCATCGGTAAATGATGAGGGCAGTATAACTCGTTTACCTCTAGCTGCAGCTGTTGTTTCTCCAACAAGCACAGCATTTGCAAGTCCTTTGTATAATATCGCCTTAAGTTGTTTCTGGTGTGGTCTTATGTACAAAAGCCTATATGATTCAACCATCATATAGCCATCAACAATAAATTGCTGGAATAGTTTTCCTCCTAGTAATATGGTAGATATTTCGTTGTCTTAGTCTTGAATCTTATAGGCCAAATATTCTCTCATTGTCACCTTCTAAAATGTACCTCGGTTATTCCCTCCCAGTGTTTGATAAGGTATATCCTCTCTATAACCACATGTATCATATGGAAAATGGTAATGGAAATTGTAAAGAAAGAAAGTTTGGATGGGTTTCTTTCATTCTCTCAAGCAACCCTATTTTGTATTTCACCACTATATCTCTGCCTTGATCTGCATCTCCAATATCTCCAACGATCAATGCAGCTATTTCATTTTGTCCCGATGGCATATTATATCTACGGCTATCCGCGCCCCCTTTATGTATAAGCTTGATTTTTATCGCATGGCCTTCATGTGTGTTGACAAAATCTCTTGCCATTTGAAAAGTTTGTACCAAGTTATTATGATTGTCCAGTATGGATTGAAGTCTTTAAATAATATTAGCATTTATGCCAGACATAGAGTTGTCTTGCCTACTGGAATAATAAAACTTGCATGATCATAAAACATAAAATAATGATAAAATATAAATGTCTTGATTGGAAGTTAATGCAAAGAAATTAAGATTATGTTTGTTTTGTGTAATTACCTGATAGCTGAAATTCTATTTTATACGTCGATCTTGGTATCATAAATATACAACTGTGCAAATTTGGGAGCTTGTCTGTCAGGGGGTAGGATACTACCTATCAAGTGCATATTTTGGCCACTCTTTCTATATATATAAGGTCTACGTCCATCATTAATTTGTCGATCAATTCTTCCTCCCATGGATATAAAAGCATACATAGAATTATATGTTTAAATATTGCTACGGAAATGCTTACTCTCTGAACTTTCTCCAGATAAAAGCAGTGATAACTCAAGTGGTGGTTCCAGTTCGCTAGGGAGCTTGATTTTTCCTTGTAGGCATCACACGCCAAAATCTGGATTTTTGTCATTATAAGGCTTCTTCAGTCATTCATTATACCAAAATTTAGCTCCACAGTGTTTGAAAATATAGGTTGGATCTCCAAGATCTTCATACTCTAGAAAGTCTATTGTCAAATAAAATTAAAAAATAAAGTATTTATAAAGCAATAAGCAACTACTTAATGTTTGTTGTATGTCACAAAGGCTACAGTAAAGCTCTCTACGGTCAAACGTGGGAAAATAAATATAGCATAAAGATGATTATCAAGTCTCTCATTGCAAGATGTACTCGATCTACGATTTCTAGTAGTGTCCTCTGGTGAGACACGGGTATATTTCCTGTTTAGCAAAGATGATGGAATTGGAATTATACGGTTTAACTTGAAAGCATGACTAGCATAGAAATCGAAGCTTTTCATAAAGAAAGCAATATTAAGAAAACTCGCAGGTATACAATTTTAAAAAGATATAGGGTAGAAAAAGAAAAAGGTGCAAGAGAATTATAGAAAAAGAAGAGGAAGAGGAATGCGACAAAAGCATAATTAATGGATCTGGTTCCTCATATGACTGGTTGGACAATCACAGAACTTGTCTCTCAATAAATGTAACCCAACCAATAAATAGAAGCCATAAAATGCCAAATTCAAGGATATAAGTGACTTCATAAAATCCAAAAGCTCATTCCCTCCCTAGGATAGGCAATTTAAATCAGTTTATGCCTATTATAGAATCCATCCGATGTGATTTTATGATTGTAATGGTACTATAATTAAGTATTCGATTACTGGTATTTTTTAATGGTCTGTTGTAACACCCCAAATTTTATATTCACCAAATATATTGTAATTAGTTGAGAAATTCAATAAAATGGTGAATATTCATGATATTGAAATTTATAAATTTTATAAATGTTCATATTCATGAGAAAATAAGAAAAATAATTATAGAATTAATCTGGGTAATTTAAAAAATCCAATATTAAGGTCCAAAAATCAAGAAATAATAGAGAAAATATGTGGTCCAAAAATATATGGGATTTGGCCAAAGAAAAATGAGAAAAGAAATTGGATTAAAAAAGTAATGGCAAAATCGTAATTTTACCAAATTATCACAAAATTAATTATTTTTCGATTAATTGAAGTCAATTTCAATTAATTAAGGAAAATAAAAAGGAAAAATATATTTATAATATTTTGGTCAATTTAATATGAATTTATGGAAAATTTGAGCAAAAAGTGCAATTTTGACCAAAATTGAGACTTTACGTATATATGTAATTGGAACAAGTTGTGAAGCCAACTGAAGCCAAAGGGAGGGGCCCTTAGGTATCTCCTATATGTGGCACAGAGAAAGAAATATTGGTTTGGCTTAATGAACAAGGTTACAAGTACATAGAGTTTTTGTACATAAGATTGATTTTGGAAGTTTTGGAAATTCCATAAAACATCAAAATAGCATAAGATATATTAAATATATCATCTCCTACCTCCTTATTCCAGCAAAACTGATGTGAACCAGCAGCAAACAAGAGAGAGAATGTGTGGAAATCTTAGAGAGAGAAAGGAGAAGAGATCTTGTACAGTAAGCCAATTTCTCCAGTAAATCCTTACCTAACGTGTATAACTTTGCTCCTGAGCTTCTATTCGGTATTCTTGAAGGTTGTAAAGCTCATATTTTGGTGTGGAGGAGTTAGGGTTTCAGCCAAGAAGAGGAAAAGCTAGTGGGCGCTTGAGGTAACTTCCATACCTTCGTATATTGACTATTTTGGCTGCTGTGGACAATTTAATCGGTGAAATTTTGCCGGATTGTCATTGGTGTAAATATTTGGAAATGGCATGGCCTAGGGGACATGCTGCCAAAATTGGGTCTTAATGGTAGTTGTAACCTAATGGAATAATCAATAAAGTGGTTATGAGTAGAAAGGAATGCGTTTACGGAGCCGAAATCGTAAAACCCCAATTTTCTCTGGAAAACCCAAATATTTTGGCTAGGGCTGTAAATGGGCTTTAGAGTTGGATTTTCAATAATTTGATGGTTCCATTGAGTTCATGAGGGAAAATTAGGAGGGGTTACAGTTGGTCGCTTTTTCGGAAGAGCCCGAAAAAACATAATTACCAAAACGCCCTTGAAACCCTTAAAGCGGGGCTGTCAAGGGTATTTTTGTAATTTGGTAGTGAATTTGATAATTCTAAGTTCAGAAATGGATTCTTTGGGGAAAAATATGTTAGAATAGTCCATATCAAAATTTCAGAAAAAGTACAGTTGGACCAGGTAAGGCGTAGCAGGGCCAGAGTTCCGGGGGCATTTTGATAAATTTTCACAATAAACTCATATAACCCCCAGAAACACTATGGAAGTGTCTAAACGGTACATTTGGCATTGTAGGATCGAATATGGAGCCCGAGCTGTTTGCACATAGATCGAGGAACTATTTCTGTTTAGCAAAAGGGACACAAGGTAGGGAACTTACCTCTCCTACATATATTTGAAATTTGTCCTGGTGTATTGATGCATGTTATTGCTTTGCTTAATTATGTGAAACATATATGAATGATTGAAGCTTTGTTTCTGTGTGTATTGTAGCCATAGTTTTGTTACACAAATAATTAAGCACGTAGATATGTCATTGTGTGAACATGAGTTTATGTAATACAAGAATGTCATGCATTAAGCACTTATCCTACGTGTATATTGGTACTGCTTTTCGACTGAGATTCTCTCAAATCTCACCCTCTCCTACCAATAAATTAGATAGGTGAAAACAAGAGGTGTACTGAAATCAAAGAAGAGAACTGCACGAGAGAGGGTTGCAGTGGTAGAGCAAAGACGGGAAGAAGTCTCTATTTCAATTGGATGATTTTAGACACCCTAGTAGCCTTGTGCAGCTACCTTAATCGTAAGTATCATGTACAAACCCTTATGGGGAATTTCTGTAATTATGCACATATTATCAGTATAATTATGTTATTCCTGTGCTGCCCATCGAACCGCATATCGTTTTCCATGAATACCCTGGTAAAGATGAAATTAAAATAAAGGTGTGACATATGTGATCTTAACGTTAGTGAGTTGTCAATGCGCTAGCAGTGATAAATACAATACATGCTTCTCTGCTAACCTTATAAATTAGTGGCCATTTCCCAAAAACTCATAATACATCAAAACCTTAAAAATGTAACTATGCTAGAATCAACATCAACATCAATATATATCAGACAAAATCTATTTCAAGGGATACTATTCATAATCAATGAACAGCGTGACTCGTTTCATAGATTCCACGAAGTAGGAAGGAAAATTTATCTAGATTTTATCATCATTCAATATACTATATACTTTAAGTTTATGCCTTCAGCTACCCTAAGCAATTATATTTCAGTAATTTTTTCTGTTGGAATGAAGTCAGCTGCCTCATTCAGGCATAGTAACAAAAAGAGGCAAGAAAAAAGAAGCAAACAAAAAGTCAAAGAACCTTGCAACCCTTTTTCTTCGATTTTTTATAACTTCCGAAAAATTTCAAGCTTTCAATGCGGGAAAGCTAGCTTTAATAAAAAGATAAATAGGAAACTTGAGTGGTTTGAATATGGTCGATGGGAAGAATAATGAATCTAGTAAAACGCCAAGGATGTCTACTAATGTAATTCATCCAAAAAGTTACAATGTTATGTGTTAATAAATCCAGTTTTTGAGTTTTACCTATATATGTGTAATGTAGAAAAAGAAGAGGAAGAGGAAGCATGTGGTAAAGGGTGACTGCAGCCATAACGATGGCTATTTTGTAGAAGATGAGAATAATAATGAACTATTCCAAATATTAAGGAATGCAGACATGTCATGCATCACTATTTTGTAACAAAAGATGCCCTAACATGAAGCTGATTAGATTAAAATTCAGATCTACTTTGAGGACAAATAGTAAGGAATTTGTTTAAAACAGTAAGTAGATCAAACCATTAGTGATTTCAGCCAGTGGTTTGCGATTAGTAACGTCACTGCATTGTTCTCTTTTCTTTGATCAGCTGCTGGGCACAATGCCCTGAATCATATACATATAACAATTTTAATAAGAAAAGATGCAGCAGGTTATGAATTTATGCATAATGATCATTAAGGAGGATGATAGTTAATGATAATTAAATTTTGTCAGCCTTAACTGAGTGGTGTTGTCATAGGTTGTGAAATGCTCGATAAAGTCTCATTGTTTATTTTCCTCTGCTGCTTTATATTCACAAGCCACCTTGCCCTTGCTGCTAAATGATCAGAAAGACAAACAACTGGGAAAAAAAACCAACTCACTGTGTAGGTTGAATGTTAAACTGACAAAAACAATGAGGACCATGGCCAGACCATCTTGATGTCTGTATATACCTTCCTTCCCAGATATAACTTCGTGCGTATTGCTGAATTCAATTTGACTGCGTTTTTTTCTCTTAGCCGTGTGGGATTTAACATGATGTGGTATTTATGAGATATCCATACTATTTATGGCAAAAATGGAATGCAATAAAGTGAAGGTCGACCAGAATTATTTTTTTCCTTTTCGAACAGAAAAATCTGCATTTGAATTGATAGTGAACGCATTCAGAACACTGAGTGGCAGTTACCCGAGAGTTTTAAGGACGATGTACAAAACTCCAATGATGATGAGTTTTGTTCGACAATTTCACGCCATGTATCTAACTTGATTATGTGTTAGTATTAGATTTGATAGTACTTTTTTTGGCGAATGACTTTGATAACGATTATTTTTGGCCAAAGATTTTGATAATATTTAATGCTAACAAATATAAATAAATGTGCATTAGTAAGGCATGGGATGCGTGTTTATTTAATACATGTGTGACAGAGACTTTCACCTCAAACTATGAATAGATCTATTTAAAATTATAGGAAGATCCATGACTGTGTTATCATATTTAAATTTGCAACCTTAACTTTCACGCTATCTCGTCAATAATCTTTTGATGGCGATGGCTGTGGTGGTGGAGGATGGTAATGATGCTATGGCTGTGGCAATGGTAGGTAGTGATAGTGACAATAGCAGAGGAGGAGGTAGTGGCAGTGGCACCAACTGTAATACCCCGAATTTTAAGATTTGAGGCTAAAGAAGAAGTCTGAAATAAGTGGACTGCTAAGCCCCAGTTTAGCATGAGACCAAATTTATTCTCTAATGATTCTTATATTTTTGGGGTATTAAAGAAAGTAAAATGGTGAATTTTGGAGAAAGTAATTATGTTTTTGGTGAAATCGCCTATAAGGTAGTGAGCTTGTCATGTGATTTTGTATGACCAAATGATGATCAAAAATTATGAAAATTTACAGGGTGAAATTAAACATCCTAAGCTTTAATTTGATAGGTCATATGACTCAATTAGAGTTATATAATAAAAATTAAGAATTTTTGAAGTCAGCACAGAAAAACTGTGAAATTTCTGGAACAGTATGTAAATATTAAAATTCTGGGAATTTTGTGATTCCAGTTAGCAAAATTCTATATTTTTCCTTGAAACTAGACTCAATAAGAGTTTTATAGGCTTTGGAATCACTCAAATTCGATTTTTCTAGAACTAGCTATGAGTTTTCAACGTTAGGGTAGAAAATCTGCCAGAATTCAGACAAATCCGAAAATGGGGAAAATTTAGTGATGGCAATATGGTAATTTTGGGATAAATACATCAGCCCATTTTACTGATTTAAAGGACCCTTAGGACTTCATTTTGATGGGCCAAGAGAAAGAAAATATTAGTTAGCTTCAATTGGGCTTATGACTACATGTACAAAAGAGTTATGTACATAAAAAGTCAAATTCTTGATTTTTGCTTAAATAAATAATTAAAAAGGATAAAGGAAAATATTATAAAACACATTCCATCATCTCTTTCCCTTCAAAACCGTGCAACCATGGGAGCTAAAGAGAGAGAAAGCTTGTGTTGAGTTCTAGAGAGAGAAGGGAGCAAAACTCGTAAGGTAGGTCGATTTCTTTGGTGAACTTGTACCTAATCCTCTTTTATGTTCTTTAAGATGTTAGAAGCTCAATTTTCAGTGGTAAGAAGGGTTAGGGTTCATCCATATTAGGAAAAAGTCAGAAGGAGCTTGAGGTAACTTCCAAACTCTTGTATATTGACTATTCTGGCTGTTGTGGGCAATTTAATCGATGAAATTTCGCCGAATTGCCGTTGGTTTTAAAGTTTGGAAATGACATGGCCTAGGGGTTATGCTGTCCAAATTGGGTCTTGATGTTAGTTGTAACCTAATGTAATGGTTAATAAAGTGATTAGGAGTAGAAAGAAACACGTCTGTGGAGCCGAAACCGAAAAACCCCAATTTTTCTCGGGGAATTGATAATTTTGGCCAAGGCTAGTTTGGAGGGATTAGAGATTGATTTTCAATGATTTGATGATTCCATTGAGTTCATGGGCGAAAATTAGGTGGGATTACAGTTGGTCACTTTTTCAGAAAATACCAAAAAAACATAATTACAAAAACGCCCCTAAAACCCTTAAAGTGGGGCTACCAAGGGTAAATTTGTAATTTGATATTGAATTTGATAATTTTGAGTCTGGAAATAGATTCTTTGGGCAAAAATATGTCAGAATAGCCCATATCAAAATTTCCAAAAAAGTACAGCCGGACCGGGTACCGCCGGGTCGGGACCCCGGGGCATTTTAGTAAATTTTCATAATAGGCTCATATAACCCCCAGAAACACTATGGAAGTGTATGAATGGTACCTTTAGCATTATAGGATCGAATATGAAGCCTGAGTTATTGGCATGCTTTACGAGGTACATGTTTCGAAGCGGAAAAGGGTTAAGATAGGGAACTTACCTCTCCTGCATGTATATGATATTTGTGTTAGTGTGTTGATGCATGTTATTTCTTTGTTTGATTATGTGAAACATGTATGAATGATTTGAAGCTATGTTTCAATTTATGCTATGGCCATAAGTATATTGTTCGAATCATTGAGCTTATAGATTTGTCATTGTGTGAGCATGAGTTATGTGATGCAAGCATGTCATGCATTAAACATTTATCGTACATGCATATTGGTATTGTTTTCTTACTGAGATTCTCTCGAATCTCACCCTCCCCCACCAACAATTTAGACAGGAGAAGACAGAAGATATGCTGAGAATAATGCAGAGAACCATATGAGGGGATTGCAGTGGTGGAACGAAGACGAGAAGATGTCTCTGTTTCACTGGGACGAGTTTAGGTACCCAAGTAGCCCTGTGTGGCTACATTGATGGTAATGATCATGTACGAACCCCTATGGGGAATTTATGTAATCATGCACTTATTATTAGTATATTCATGTTATTCTAGTGTTGCCCACCGAATCGCATATCATTTTCCGTGAATACTCTGGAAAAAAGTTAAAAAAAGGTAAGGGTGTGATGGCAATGGTGGATGAGGTGGTGGTGACGACAACGGCTGTAGAGGAGGAGGTACTAATGGCGGGCGACAGCAATGGTGGAGGTGACGGCAAAAGGGTTTGGAGGAGGATGAGGAGGTCGTGGCGGTGATAGCAATGGCAGCGGCGGAGGCTATGGTGGAGGAGGAAGAGGTAGTGGCAGTAGTAACAGTGGGGGTGGCAAGGGAGGTAGTAGAGGATGAGGAGGTGGTGGTGGCGGAGGATGGCGGGGGTGAGGGTAGAGGAGGACGTAGTGACGGGAGGCAATAGTGGGGGTTGCGGAGGCAGCAGTAGAGGAGGAGGAGGAGGTGGTGGCGATGGGGGGTGGTGGAGGAGGAGGAGGAGGTAGTGGCAGTGGCGGTTATGGCAAGTCAAATGAGATAAGTGAAACAAAGACACGTGAAACTTAAGGGTAAATTAGACTTTTTTTTAATCATGCAATGGGACGGTAATGGGGATTCATAGGCGGGAGGTATGAATGTGGATTACCAATTTTTTAGTAATCATCATTACCATGGTAAACCCTATTACCATACTAAAGAGCAACCAAACACTCTTCCCTTGGTAATGCAATCATGATTACCATTGCAAGTATGCAATAAAGTTGAACCAAATGGGCTCTAAATGTTTACCTATTGCTTGCATTTTCCTGTTGTTTATAGGATGTTTCTCTGGTAACATGAAATAATATTGAAGATTCTTCTTGATTGGCACAGTGGGATTTGGATGCAAGGATTTGCAACTATAGTAGGTATAACTTAATTTTTGCTACCTATATAATGGTGGACTATCTTCATTTAAATTTACACAATTGTAGGCTGATTACTTTCATAATTTCATGAATCTATCCTTTTAAGATTTGTTATGAGTGTTAGTTTGAGAATTCAAGAGAGAGAGGATGAGAAAAAAATAGAGGCACAATGGCTTATCTGTCTAACATATTTTTTTCAAGCTCAATAAGCATTGGCTAAAATAAAATAATATGTTAATGTAATTTTTTTTTAAAAAAATCCAGAGGATAAGATCCGAAATTAATCTGTAACTATCTCCCATTATCACGGCCTGGACCTGACTTATTTTGTATTATAATATGTTAATGAATATCTTAATGTTATTTCCGCCAACAAAATCCTATCGTAACGTTATTTTAAAGGTAAGATCCGAAATTAACATATAAGTATCTCCCATTATCAAGGCATGCACCTGATTTATTGAGTGTTAAAATATTTCATTGAATATCTAAATGTTATTTCTGGCAACAAACTAATATCGTAATGTTATTTTTGTTTTAATTATAATTAAGATAATTTATTTATCTTAATAATTTCATGAATATGTAGATTTAAGATTATCTTACGGTTATTTACATTTAAGTCCGGAAGGTAAGATTTATCTCCCATGATCACCGCATGCCATTGATTTATTTAGTGTTAAAATATTTCAAACAATATCTTAATGTTATTTCTGGCTACTAAGATATATTTCAATGCATATCTTAACGTTATTTATTATCTTCTTTCTTTAATGTTAGTTTTTATTTAATTTTATAAAAATTAAAATCAGAGGTTGTTTTGTTTTAATAAAATGGCGAAAACTATGATTGCTGATAAAAAAACACGTCATTTAACACACAACTGAATATTTTCCATAATTTAAATATTGCAAAGTAGCCTACTTTTTTCTTTTATTTTTTTGTCGCCGCTTAGTTTTCAACTTACAAAAGTGGCGCGATGACAAAGTTATGATCATACTATATATGATATAATAATGAAGTGAAGATTTTATTATCTATCATATGATAATTAATTAACTATGAATATATTTATGTATATGAAAGGAACATCAGCATGTCATATATTAAGCGATTGGAAACATAACATTATCTATCACACTTGAAATGAAAAGTTGAAGAAGAAGAAAAATTTTGATAGCACACCATAGGCGGAGACATTAAGAGAAATCCAACAACAACATTAGAAAGCTTGAAATTATAAATAAACATAGGAAGCTAACAAAAGTTCACAATTAGAAAAGCCTAAAATAGAGACAACAAACCACCCTAATCATCAATGACAAACTTATGTTCCTTCTTTGACTTGTCCACTTTAATAGCTTTATCTTCATGTTTCGGCTTCTTTGAAGTACCAACCAGAGAATCAGCCAAGTATTTATCAGCATGAGCAGAATCATCCTTTTCAATTTTTACTTTGACACCCACTTTTTCACCCGCAATCACCTATGAGCTTGCACCCTCAGAGTCAAGAAGGGACATGTCGACATCCTATGATTTTATTAGCACAAAAATGACAAACATCAGTTCTAAGTTCATAAATGTGTAAAAAGAAATATATAGTGTTATGACCAAATGAAGCAAATAATACAAACTCATGGGTCATCTTCATGGCTGGAAGACACCATAGTAGGTGAGCCAATTGGAGCATCTTGTTCAACCTCAAATCAGCAAAGTATGTATCTCTAGCTCCATGGAGGATGCAATAGGCATATTCCACATGCAGACAAGGTAGACACATATGCGCCAGTTATGTCGTTTAGGAGTCAATGCAAGAATGGTGTCAAAAATTGTAACCATAGCTCTGTGTAAAAAAATTGAAAAGGAGAGTAAAAGATGAAAGCATAGGAGTTAGAGCACTTGTTGTAAGGGCGAATGTGAGCTTTTAAAGGGGACGGCAAGCAAGGGATGTCAACACCAGTTTCCATTTCGATATTCACAGAGTAATAGAGACCAAGTTCCACAGGCATATAGAAAAGTACATATATACTGATAAAAGTATTTGTTTACGGTCCAAAGTTAAGATACAAAAGGTGACAATATTTACAACATAAGCTATCTATAACCACAGACTTTAACTTCGCCTCAAGACACGTGCCAGTCACTTTCCTTTATCCACGTCCTTGCCTTTTGATCCGCTAGCACCCGCTGAGATGTTTGGTTTAGAAAAAGGGGTGAGATTCCAAGGAATCTCAGTAGAAACATACGAGCAACACCTAAAATGCGAAAATTAAATATGCAATGCACCGTATCAAGTAAAATGAAAACTCATATCATCCGTGTGTGTACACAAGATTCAGGGTCAACTAACCCGTTGAAACCCCTACATGTACCTCAGCTGAGTCCTTGACTACAGCTAGGTAAGACTAGTGTACCTCAGCTAGGTCCTAGACCACAGCTAGGTAATGTACCTCCAGCACATGTTCAGATCACAAAATATGTCAACACCCGTTTCCATTTTGATATGCACAGGGCAATAATCAACAAGTTCCATATGCAAACAGAAAAGTACAGTTATACTGATAATAAGTATTTGTTTACAGAAAGTCATTAACAGAGCAGAAACAGATAATAATGACAAATATGTACAGAATATCCCAAAACTATTTCACATACAAACTATATACAACCACTGTATTCATCTTGGGAAACGTGCCCATCAGTTTCCCTTCTCTGCATCCTTGGCTTTCGAGCCACTGGCACCCGCTGAGACATTTGGATTAGAAAAAGGGGTGAGATTCCAAGGAATCTCAGTAGAAACATACAATCAACACATAAAATGCGAAGATTAAATATGCAATGCACCGTATAGAGTAAAATGAAAACTCATATCATCCGTGTGTGCACACAAAATTCAGCGCCAACTAACCCGTTGAAACCCCTACATGTACCTCAGCCGAGTCCTTGACTACAGCTAGGTAAGACTAGCGTACCTCAGCTAGGTCCTAGACCACAGCTAGGTAATGTGCCTTCAGCACGTGTTCAAGTCACAAAATACAGTAACACACATCATACAAATAATCACATAGTATATGAGATATAGTAGTTCCTACCTTAACCTCTTTCCTGTCTCAAAGGGTCCGCCTCGTAAAACGTGTCAACTATAGGCATCCAACTCGGTCCTAAAACGTCAAATATACAAGAAATAGGTTATAACCTATCTAGGTATCATTTTAGACACTTCCATAGTGTTTCTTGTGGTTATATTAGCCTATGGTGAAAATTTACCAAAATGCCCCCGGGACCCCGGCCCCGCCGTACCTGGCCCGATGGCACGTTTTTCCAAATTTTTGACTAGGGTTATCCTGACGTATTTTCATCCAAGGAATCCATTTCCGGACTCAAAATTACCAAATTCAATGTCAAATTACGAAATTGCCCTTGGCAGCCCTACTTTTAGAGTTTTAAGGGCGTTTCCGTAATTATGCTTTCTCGGCCTTTTTTGAAAAAGTGCTCAACTGTAACCCCACCTATTTTTGCCCACTGAATCCAATGGAATCATCAAATCATTGAAAATCTAACTCTAAGGTCCTCAAACATCCCTGGCCAAAATAATTGTGTTCTCCGGGAAAAATCGGGGTTTTACGATTTCGACTCCGTAAACACATTCCTTTCTACTCCTAACCACTTTATTAACCATCTAATTGAGTTATAACAACCATTTGAACTAAAATTGGGCAGCATAACCCTTAGGCACACACTTTTCCAAAATTTAAAACAAATGGCAATCCGGCGAAATTTCACCGATTAAATTGCCCACAGCAGCCAGAATAGTTAATATACGAAAGTTTGGAAGTTACCTCAAGCTCCCACAAGCTTTTCCCAAAAATGGCTGAAAACCCTAACTTTTAGAACACCAAATTTGAGCTTTCCAAACCTTAAAGAACAAAGAGGAGTAGCTTAGGATCGGGGTTATACGCGTTAGGAGCGAAATCGTCGGAGAAATCGGCTTACCTTGTGATTTTTCTTCTCTTTCTCTCTCTAAACTCTCTCAACGTCCCTCTCTCTATTTCAGACCTGTTCTTGCGTGAATGAGCTAAAGGAAGGAGATGCAACATATGTTTTATTATATATAACATTATGCTTTAATTGTTTAACAATTTTTCCAAAATTCCAAAAATGAAGTTTTATGTACATAAACATTATGTACATGTAACCATGCTCATTAAGTCCAACTAATATTTCCTTATTTATGCCACATGTAGGAGACACCTAGGGGTCCCTCCCTATGGTCTCAATTGGCTTCACAACTTGTTCAGGTTACGTATACACGTAAAGTCTCAATTTTGGTCAAAATTGCACTTTTTGCTCAAATTTTCCATAAATTCATATTAAATTGACCAAAATATTATAAATATATTTTTAACATTTATTTTCCTTAATTAATTGAAATTAACTTCAATTAATTGAAAAATAATTTATTTTGTGCTATTTTGGCAAAATTACGATTTTGCCATTACCTTTCTAATCCAATTTCTTTTCTTATTTTTCTTTGGCCAATTTCCATCTATTTTTAGACCAAATATTTTCTCTAATATTCCTTCATTTTTGGACCTTAATATTGGGATTTTTAAATTACCCAAATTAATTCCATAATTATTTTTGCCTAATTTCCCATGAAATTGAACATTTATAAATTCATAAATTCCAAATTCATGAATATTCACTATTTTATTGAATTTCTCAAATAGTTACAATAATTTTGGTGAATATAAATTTTGGGGTGTTACAATTCTCCCCCACTTAAATAAATTTTGTCCCCGAAATTTGCTACACCTGATCAGCCATAAATTCCGGGTAACGTTTCTTTACACTTTCTTCTGTTTCCCATGTAGCCTCTCTGGGTGATAACCCTTTCCAGACAATCTTGACGAATGGAATGCTCTTATTTCTAAGCTGCTTTTCTTGCCGATCGATGATTCGGTCAGGTGTGACTTCGCAAGTTAAATCGTCGCGCATTTCTACATCTTCATACTCTATTACATGTTCTGGATCAAGTTGGTACTTTTTCAACTGGGAAACATGAAACACATCATGTAGCCTGCTCAGATTTGGTGTCAAAGCGATACGGTATGCTACAGGCCCAATCTTCTCTAAGATCTCAAACGGACCAATGTATCTTGATTGTAGCTTCTTTGCTTTCAATGCCCTGCCAATACCCCTAACAGGTGATACTTTCATGAATACGTGGTCACCGACTTCAAATTCCAGAGGTTTTCGCCTCTTATCTGCATAACTTTTCTGTCAGCTCTGAGCAGCTAGCAATCTCTGCTTGATCAATTTTATCTGCTCTATTGTCTGATCAACAAGATCTGGTCCTAGCAATTCCCTTTCAGACAACTCAGTCCAGCATATTGGCGATTGACACTTCCTCCCGTAGAGTGCCTCGTATGGAGCCATTTGAATACTCGAATGATAACTATTGTTGTAGGAAAACTTTGCTAATGGAAGGAATTTGTCCCAACTACCTTTGTAATCAAGTACATAAGCCCTTAGCATATCCTCAAGAGTTTGAATCGTTCGCTCTGTCTGCCCATCAGTTTGAGGATGATATGCCGTACTGAATCGGAGCTTGGTACCCAAAGCTTCATGAACCGCCTTCCAAAACTTGGAAGTGAATCATGGATCTCGATTAGAGATGATGTTCTTTGGAATACCATGAAATCTCACAATCTTCTAAATGTAAATTTCTGCTAGTCTATTCGGAGAATAGTGAATGCTAATCGGTAGGAAGTGAGCTGTCTTCGTGAATCTATCAACTATCACCCATATAGCGTCATGGTTTCTAACTTTTGGCAATCCTGTCACGAAATCCATGGTAACGCTTTCCCACTTCCACTCAGGTATCTCAGGATTCGTCAAAAGCCTCGAGGGTCGCTGATGTTCAACTTTCACTTTCTAACATGTTAAGCAACGAGCAACGAATTCAGTCACCTCTCTTTTCATTCCTGGCCAATAGTATTGAGCCTTCAAGTCATGGTACATCTTTGTGGCTCCTGGATGCAGAGTATACTTACTCTTATATGCCTCCTCCAGGATTTGTCTTTTCAGTTCTGGTTGCGGTGGAATATAAATCTGCTTCTTGTACCTGACAAGCCCACTGGGAGACAAGTCGTAATCCAGAGTCTCACCCCTATCAATCATACCTCTGATATAAAACGCTTCATCATCATGTTGTTAGGCTTCTTCAATTGCCGCCTTCAGATCATTGTATATCTGACTGGCCCCACTGCTTAACAGAATTTGACAAGACAGATTTAGGTCTCTGAAATCCTCGATCAGTTTCTGCTCATAAATCATTATGGCTGCCACCTGTACTGATTTCCAGCTTAATGCATCAGCGACAACATTAGCCTTACCGAGATGATATTTGATTTCTAAATTGTAGTCTTTCAGCAACTCCATCCATCTGCGTTGTCTCATGTTAAGCTCTTTCTGATCATACAAGTACTTCAAGCTCTTGTGGTCGCAGAACAACTCTACAGTCTCACCATAGAGATAGTATCTCCAGATCTTCAAAGCAAACACAATTGCCGCTAACTCAAGATCGTGGATGGGATAGTTCAATTCATGAGGTTTCAGCTGTCTGGATGCATATGCCACCACTCGGCCATGCTGCATCAACACGCATCCCAATCCCTGCTCACTGGCATCTGTATAAACAATAAACGTAAATTGTGGATCTGGGATCGTCAGCACTGGTGCTGTAGTTAACCTCTGCTTCAACTCTAGGAAGCTCTTCTCACAGTTCTCATCCCACACAAAATGTTGAGTCTTTCGCGTCAATTTTGTGAATGGCAAAGCAATTCTAGAGAAATTCTGAATAAATCTTTTATAATAGCCAGCTAGACCCAGAAAACTATGCACTTCAAATACAATCTCTGGTCTCTTCCAGCTCAGTACTGCTTCCACCTTGCTAGGATCAACAGAGACCCCTTGCTGTGAGACAACGTGGCCCAGAAACTTTACCTCTGAAAGCCAGAATTCACACTTGCTCAACTTGGCATAGAGTTGCCTATCTCACAATATGTTCAACACTGCTTTCAGATGCTGCTCGTGTTCAGCTTTACTCCGTGAATACACTAGTATATCATCGATAAAGACTACAACGAACTGGTCTAGATACGGACGGAAGATTTGATTCATGTAGTCCATGAACACGGCAGGTGCATTGGTCAGCCCAAATGGCATCACAAGAAACTCGTAATGCCCATATCTGGTCCTGAAAGCAGTCTTCGATACATCTTCTGCTTTGACTCTCAACTGATGGTATCCCGATCGCAAATCGATCTTCTAGAATACACAGGAACCAGACAACTGATCGAGCAAATCATCAATTCTAGGGAGTGGATACTTGTTCTTGACGGTCACCTTGTTCAGCTCTCGATAATCGATACAGAGACATAGGCTTCCGTCTTTCTTCTTGACGAAGAGCACTGGAGCACCCCAGGGTGATACGCTGGGTCGTATGAACCCTTTCTCAAGTAGTTCCTCAATCTGCTTCTTCAGCTCTGCCATTTCGCTTGGAGCCATACGGTATGGAGTTTTAGAAATTGGACCCGCTTCAGGCTTCAAATCAATCGAGAACTCCACTTCCCTATTTGGAGGTAGTCCACCAACATCCTCCAGAAAAACATCAGGGAATTCGTTTGCCATAGGGATACTTTCCAAGGCTACACCAGCCTCTGATTGCATAAAGCAAAATACCATGTACCCCTGACCTCCCTTCTGCAAATACCTCTCAACCTTAGCCACAGATAAAAGGTTAAGAGTGATTTCAGTGTCAGCTTGTGGCTGTGGATTCAGATATAAGACTCTCTTCTGTTTACAATCCAACAACACACCATTTGCTGTCAGCCAATCAATCCCCAAAATTACTTCCAACCCTTGCAGTGGCAAACAAATCAGATTTACAGTTGACTCATGCCCCTCAGCGTTTATCCCGCAATTCAAACAAACATCGGCCGTCACAATTCGTGTGCCCATAGGTGTAGATACAACCAAATCATATGGGGATTTATGCATATGTAAATTCAATCGTCTCACGCAGTCATATGCAATAAATGAATGGCTAGCACCAAAATCATACATAACATGCACTAGACTGCCATTGAGAGAAATCATACCTTGAATCACCTCCGGAGATTTTCGAGCTTTTTCCTGTGTCAGTGTATAGACCCTTCCTGCAACCCTGGGTCTAGTCCCCTTCGGTTGCTACTTCTGTGGACAATCTTTCGAGAAGTGCCCTGGCTTACCGCAGTTATAGCAAGTGAGTGGTTTGTTAGGATCCATTCTAAACGAGGCTCCACTACACATCTTGCCAGGATGAAATGGCTTGCGGCAATACCAACATGTTCCGCCTCTTGGGAAACCCTGGCCCCCGCGGCCTCCAGCTTGATTCGGCCTCTTATTATCGCCCCTAGAAGGTCCACCCTGTTCTTTTCTTTTCTATGATGAACTTCCACTCCCAGAAGCACCTTTATTACCAGTCTGAGTTGCCAGGCTTGACATACACTTCTCAATGTATCGGCACTCTTCTGCTGCTTTACTGAAATCAGTAAAGTGTTGGGAGATCAGTCTGTCCTTGAACTCAGGTCTCAGCCCCTCTATCATCATATATGAATTCCACTCATCATTGTCATTCAGCTTGGCATATGATGAGTTGTGTGACAGTCAAATATACCGGGCCAGATAGTCATCAAAACTCTCCCGGTCGTACTGTTTGATGCTGAGGAACTCTTTCTCTTTCTCCCTCTTGACAATCGGAGGAAAATACTTCTTGTTAAATTCCTCTTGAAATAGTTCCCATGTGATAGGAACATTCTTCCCCTTCAGGATGAGGTCCATGCCTTTCCACCAGCTATCGGCATCACCTTCCAGCTTGTATATGGCTAACCGGGCTTTCATCTCATCTGGACATTGCAGCATATCAAAAATCTTTTCCAAACGAGCTAACCTGGTTTCCGCTTGTTGAGGATCAAACTTCCCTTTGAACATAGGTGGTTGTTGCTTACTGAATCTACTCAGCCAAGCTTGGATATCCACCTCAGGCTCTGGTGGTAGATTTGCTAGCGGAGGTTCATCATGGATTTCTTCGTAATTCCCCCACATGAACTCATCCATACGGTTCTCCAGGTGGTCCTGTCCCTGCTGTACCCCCTGGAGGTCAACTCTTATCTCATTCATGGTTTTTTGTTGATGTTCCAATAAATCCAGGATTTGCTGCTGGATAGGGTCAGGCCTTGGTTCTCCCTCGTTGGTACCATGTCTACCACGCCCTCGACCTCGACCTCTACCTCGGCCTCTACCGCCTTCTCCTGGTTGTACCATCTCCATAATTCTCTCTACATGAAATTAGAGAAGAGTAAATTTTGATACAAGAGCAAGGGCATCTTTCTCATTTCATAAATAGTCAGGGTACAAGTATGTCATACCTAGCATATCATAACTATTTATAGTAGTGCAGAGAAATAGAAATATCATACATCCTACATACTACTGTACATAATATATCGTCTTTTACATATCCAAAATATCATTTTCTTGTACCCTCCCAAAACTACCGACTCTAACTAATCCTTTCTCTGTCTGTCGGCTCCTCCTAACTGCCCTTAACTCGTATACATGCCAGTCAACTCTGGTCACCCAAAATATACCTCGTAGGCCCCATATCACAGCTCAGTGTACATGAAATCCCGTACCAACCCTCTGATGTGCTTCTGGAAATCCCAGAAGTCTGCCTTCGGGCCCTGCTCGACAATAAGGTTCGTTCCAGAATGCTATGTCCGGAAAGAAGTTCATCGTGGAAAGAACCCAGCACTCATCGGTCACTGTAAGCTCCAACGATATCTGCAGTCCATACAACATCTCTACACTGTCAAGGAATGCATCGTACCGGCCTCTCGTGGTATCGTGCTCCTGCAGTGCCCGATAATACTTGGACATGAGAAGGCAGGATAACTCCATATCTTGCTTTAGATTGTACGGCACCTGAACTGGCTCTGCTTGAGACTCAGTGTCACTCAGCTCGTCCTCTGACATCTCCTCCGGCTCGTAATCAGAATCATACTCCTCTGGCGCCTCTCCAGTCTCGCCAACCTCTGTCAATCCCGGTGAAGCCGGCCTCGACTCTGGACCGTATACAAGCAGTCTCGGCACACTCTTTCGTGCTGTGTAGGGCATACACATACCGCCATCTCCGAAGTATTCGATCATCGATCCTTGGTACGGAACACGCTGATTCACCGTCATCTCATTGTGACTACTAACCATAATTGTATGCTCACTCTGACCATCCATGATGTCCTGTCACCATGCAAACAAAACCATATCAGTATACCATTCTGATAATGCCAGAACCGCTTATTATCTCTTATACCAAAAATGTCAACACCCGTTTCCATTTCGATATTCACAGAGTAATAGAGACCAAGTTCCACAGGCATACAGAAAAGTACATATATACTGATAAAAGTATTTGTTTACGGTCCAAAGTTAAGATACAAAAGGTGACAATATTTACAACATAAGCTATCTATAACCACAGACTTTAACTTCGCCTCAAGACACGTGCCAGTCACTTTCCTTTATCCACGTCCTTGCCTTTTGATCCGCTAGCACCCGCTGAGATGTTTGGTTTAGAAAAAGGGGTAAGATTCCAAGGAATCTTAGTAGAAACATACGATCAACACATAAAATGTGAAAATTAAATATGCAATGCACCGTATCAAGTAAAATGAAAACTCATATCATCCGTGTGTGTACATAAAATTCAGGGCCAACAACCCGTTGAAACCCCTACATGTACCTCAGCTGAGTCCTTGACTACAGCTAGGTAAGACTAGTATACCTCAACTAGGTCCTAGACCACAGCTAGGTAATGTGCCTCCAGCACGTGTTCAGATCACAAAATACAGTAACACGCATCATACAAATAGTCACATAGTATATGAGAGATAGTAGTTCCTACCTTAACCTCTTTCCTGTCTTAAAGGGTCCGCCTCGTAAAACGTGTCAACTATAGGCGTCCAACTCGGTCCTAAAACATCAAATGTACAAGAAATAGGTTATAACCTATCCAAGTATCATTTTAGACACTTCCATAGTGTTTCTTGTGGTTATATTAGCCTATGGTGAAAATTTACCAAAATGCCCTCGGGACCCCGGCCCCGGCCCTGCCGTACCCGGCCCTATGGCACGTTTTCCCAAATTTTTGACTAGGGCTATCCTGACATATTTTTGTCCAAGGAATCCATTTCCGGACTCAAAATTATCAAATTCAATGTCAAATTATGAAATTGCCCTTGGCAGCCCTACTTTTAGGGTTTTAGAGGTGTTTCCGTAATTATGCTTTCTCAGCCTTTTCTGAAAAAGTGCCCAACTGTAACCCCGCCTAATTTTCCCTCCTGAACCCAATGGAACCATCAAATCATTGAAAATCCAAATCTAAGGCCCTCAAACATCCCTGGCCGAAATAATGGTGTTCTCCGGGAAAAATCGGGGTTTTACGATTTCGGCTCCGTAAACACGTTCCTTTCTACTCCTAACCACTTTATTAACCATCTAATTGAGTTATAACAACCATTTGAATTAAAATTGGGCAGCATAACCCTTAGGCACACACTTTTCCAAAATTTAAAACCAATGGCAATCCGGCGAAATTTCACCAATTAAATTGCCCACAGCAGCCAGAATAGTTAATATACGAAGGTTTGGAAGTTACCTCAAGCTCCTACAAGCTTTTCCCAAAAATGGCTGAAACCCTAAACTTTAGAACACCAAATTTGAGCTTTCCAAACCTTGAATAACATAGTAGAGTAGCTTAGGAACGAAATTATACGTATTAGAAACCGATTTACCGAAAAAATCACTTACCTTTGCAAGTTTTTCTTCTTTTTCTCTCTCTAGAATTTCACCCTTTCTCTCACTAGTTCAGATCTGGTTGGGCACGAAAATGAGCTGAGGAAGATTATGGTAAAGTGTTTTTATTATATTATATGATTTTTTTAATGATTTATGGAATTTCCAAAAATTCCAAAATCAATTTTATGTACATAAACCCTATGTACATGTAACTAAGCTCATTAAGCCTAACCAATATTTCCTTCCTCTTGCAATGTGTAGGAGACACCTAGGGGTCCCTCCCTATGGTCTCAATTGGCTTCACAACTTGTTCCGGTTACGTATACACGTAAAGTCTCAATTTTGGTCAAAATTGCACTTTTTGCTCAAATTTTCCATAAATTCATATTAAATTGACCAAAATATTATAAATATATTTTTAACCTTTATTTTCATTAATTAATTGAAATTAACTTCAATTAATTGGAAAATAATTTATTTTGTGCTATTTTGGCAAAATTACGATTTTGCCATTACCTTTCTAATCCAATTTCTTTTCTTATTTTTCTTTGGCCAATTTCCATCTATTTTTGGACCAAATATTTTCTCTAATATTCCTTCATTTTTGGACCTTAATATTGGGCTTTTTAAATTACCCAAATTAATTCCTTAATTATTTTTGCCCAATTTCCCTGAAATTGAATTTCCAAATTCATGAATATTCACCATTTTATTGAATTTCCTAAATAATTGCAATATATTTTGTGAATATAAAATTTGAAGTGTTACAAGGGATGCAAGAGCATGTGAATCAATAACTTCCTCCACGAAGTGAAGATGGCATGAGAGTGAGTAACTTCCCCCACAGAAATGAATAGAGGAGGTGCACCGTCTGAAAGGCGCCACATCGAGATGCTGCAGCAAATTTTAAATTCCGAACAATAAGTGTGATCGGTTAAGAAATCTTAACTATTTTGAAATATTTAAGGGGACAATTATTAATTTCGATAATATTTTTGAATAATTATACACAATTATTAATTCAAAATATCTTAACTATTATGACGCATGATTATATTTCGAAAGTGCAAAGAAATCTTAACTATTTTCACGTATATGAGGAGGCAATTATTAATCACGTATTTGAGGAGATAATTATTAATCCATAATATCTTAACCATTTTGACGTAATATTAATTCCGATATTAATTCTAAATGATATAAAATCTAAAGTTTTTTCACATATTTGAGGAGAATAATATAAAATCTAAACTATTTTCATGTATTTGAGGAGACAATTAGTAATCACATATTTGAGGAGACAATTATTAATTCAGAATATCTTAACTATTTTGACGTAATATTAATTCCGATATTTATATTAAAACCAGTGAGAGGCAGCAAAGAAGCTGACGTGTCAAGCAAGGAGCCGCTTATAATTCCGATATTTATATTAAAACCAATGAGAAACACAGCAAAGAAGCTGACGTGTCAAGCAAGAGCCGCTTACAGCTTTGCTTTTATAAATGTCTTAACTATTTTGACGTAATATTAATTCTGATATTTATATTAAAACCAGTGAGAGATAGCAATGAAGTTGACATGTCAAGTAGGGAGCTGCTTATAATTCCGATATTTATATTAAAACCGGTGAGAGACAGCAAAGAAGCTGATGTGTCAAGCAGAGAGCTGCTTACTGCTATGCTTTTATAAAGGTAAGATATAAATAAATGTTTAAAATATTATAAAAAAACAAATGTCTTATTAAACTATTTAGAATGGCATGAGTGGAAGTAATGGGGTTGTTAGGCATATATTAAAAATTATTTCTTAAGTTAAAATATATAAAATAAAATATGTAAATAAAGAATAAGCTATGTGAAATGCTTCTGTGTGGCAACATGAGGGCGGCTCAACGGTTAGCATGATGGCTTTTAAAAATAACCAAAACAAAATAAAAGAAGGGGAATTTATAATAAGCTTAAATAATAATAAAAAATAATAACAAAATATATAATAAGTAAATAATAGGATTTGATTTATATAACAAAAAAAACAAATTAAATATAACCATAAATAATATTGCATAATTAAATACCATAACAATAGATATTTTTTCCATTAAGAGAACGAGAGGAAGAAAAATTTCTCCTAATATGGAGAATAAACAATGATAAACTTCTCTTTTAAAGAAAATAACGAGAATCGGTTTAAATAAAGCAAGTGTTTGTAGCTCATTGACAATTGGTAATTGATTTCTTTGTTGAGTCCCCTATTTTTATATTTGAACTCAACATTGTTTTCAGATATTAATATTTATTAATTTTTAATCAGATTTTTACTTCATTATCAATAATTAATAATTATTTTTTTGTTAATTTTTATGCTTAGTAAATAATATTTCATATCCCTTGGTTTATAAAAGTAGTAATCTAATTATCATTACTTAATTATTTTCCCCTTATTTTTTTCAATCATTTGTTGGTTGTATCATTATATTATTACCTAATCATTAATCTCAGCTTTAAAATGAATATCAAAGCATTATATATAGAAGAATATTTTATAAATATATATTTATATTTATATTTATATTTATATTTTCAATTCAAGACTACCTCTATCACCAAAATTTTCTTGAAAGGAAAGGGAAGGGGAGAATGAAAGCTAATTTTAGTCATATATATCATTCTACAAGAAGCAATCCAATTCAAAAGACCCTAAATATGAGCATATTTCTCAAGGAGGATTTGAATATTTCTATTAATATCTTAATAAAAAATTCAAATAAAATTTAAACGTGTTAAAAATTATGGAAAAGTTGGGTCAAATAAAAAATACACTAGTATTATAAAATAAGGTTAAAGTATAATTTTACCAACAAAGTTTTTTTTTGGAGTACATGACACAAAAAATACCAATAAATAATTTAACAGTCTTGGTAAATCTACTCCATTTTAAATTGTTTATTAGTATTTTTGCCTATTCCAAAACTCATTTGTGTCAAACGCCCATAAGGAAAAATTTTGTTAGTAAAATTACACATTAACCCTATAAAATATTAAGAAATATCAGAAGAGAAAAGGAGAATATTATAATAATAATAATAAAGAAGTATTCATATGCACTATTTTAGGTGTATATGACTCAAGTACATTGCCCTATGGCACAACCTTACAATATTAATAAATCAATAAACTATATCAATATCTCCATATTTGATAGTGATATATATGATGATAGATGATATTGTGGGATAATAGGCATAATGGGAAAATATAAATATCCACACAAATATTATATTCATAACAGCTAGATAATTATAGCTCATGAGTTTTGTTATCATTGATCTCCTTTTCTTTTTTTGCCAACATTTATCAACGATTTCCTCTATGAAAACAAATAGAACGTTACATAATTAATTCACTAGCCGATTGTCATAATTAATTGAGAAAAAGATAAGAAAATACCACTTAAACTTTAAAATCCTAAATTAGTGATTTCGTACTAAAATGAGTTGTCAATTGCTAAATTCTTGTAGGTAATACCTATACTTTTGTAAGTAACAAAATTGATTTGAGATTTTGAAGTTTAAGTAGTTTTTTTTTTTTTTGTCATAAAGTATATACTTAACCTTGAAGTCATAGAGTATATACTTCTCAGGTCCTAAATTTCACAAAAATTAAAAAAATTAAATCTTATTAAAGCTGCTCTAAAATTTATCTACTTTTTAGTTTTACTCTTATTTAATATATATTATACTCTATGAGAATAAAGTTATACCATAATAAATGAATGATAAAATCATATATTTATAAGAAAAAATTAATTATATGACTTACAAATAAGACAAAAATTTCTCTCTACTTTATAAATAGGACATGAGGAGTATTATGGTTCTATGTTGTCTTGTGTGAGATGAAGTTCCAACACATTGGAGGAATAATCTCTGATCTCACGGCATGTCATTTTATCTGACTAATCTAATCTTTCAAATTAAAAAGTTTAACTTAGCATCAGTTTGTTGGAAATTGGAACTTTTCTTGTTTGATAAATAGTTTAATATTTATGGTTCCCAAAAAAAGAATCTTAGGGTTTTCCCAAAAATGAGTGGCTGATAAAATAATTATTTAGTCATACTATACTTGTTACGGCTTTTAAAACTCCTAAAAATTCCTTAGAAAACTTTTAGTGAGATATAACAAAATTGTATCAATAGGCATTAGTTCTGGTGGAAGAGACTTTGCTTCTTTAAGTATGAAGTCTCAAGTTTGAGTCCATGTGTATCTTATCAGAACTATACATACAAATATATAATATAACAAAACTGTCTTAATCTTTTGCTTATAATATTTCATAGGGGCTCTAAATTCTAACGTCACTGTGCTACCCAGAAATTAAGTACTGGATTTTTTTTTTTGGAGAAACTAAGCAATGGATTTGGAGTTAAGATAAGATCAGATCATTACCTTTCTGTGTTTAGAAGTGATGAAAGGCTTTTTGAATAAGTCAAAATTGTTAAAGTTTACAATGATAAAAGGAAGAGTAGCAATGTATCCAAAAAAAAAAAAGAAGGGTAGCAAGCCCCAGAACAAGCACAAAAGTTCATTGATTTATGACAATATATATTCCTTTGGGAAAGGAAAATTTGGCTGAAATAATTTGTGTACTTTATATTAACTTATATTTATTGCACTTAAATATCCCTCACAAGAGAAATGAAGAATATCTCAAAGAAGAATATTTTATAATCAGACAAAAGTGTAGTTAAAACTTAAAAGACTTTTCATTAGGTCATTACAATTCTAAAAAAAAAAACTATCAATTATTTGTGTAATTTATTCTTATCACTTACTTTTTTTTTATTCTATTTATAAGTCACTTCCAGTATGTTTCACATAGATAAAAAAAACTTAAACTTTATTATCTTTGTCATATAATTCAACACCTTTCTAACTTTATTCCTATTTAATATACATTATACTTCACATGAACAAAGTTAACATAACAATAAATAAAAGGTAAAATTGCATTACCCTTACAATGCCTTGCAAATTTTGGAGCTCCTCTCCTATCTTCTCCCTATTGGTCAATGTAACACCCCAAATTTTATTCACCAAGAGTATATTGTGACTATTTTATATATTCAATAAAATGATGAATATTTAATGCCAAAGGAATTAAATATTGAAAATTGAAAGATGAACAGTGTTTTCAGTGAAATCACCTGCGAGGTAGTGAGTTTGTCATGTGGTTTTGGAAGACTAAATGATAAGCAAAAATTATTACATTTTACAAGATGAGATTAGACATCCTAAGCTTTAATTTGATAGGTGATATGAATCAATTGAAGCTATGTACAAAGAGTTATGAATTTTTGAAGTTAGTCCAGAAAATCTGGAAAGTCTCTGAAGCAGCGGTCAAAGAAATGAAATCTAGGAATGATATTATTTCAACTGGCTAAAGACCATATTTTTCCTTAAAACTAGACTCAATAAGGGTTCCAAATCTTTTAGAATCATTCCAAAACGATGTCTACAAAATTAGTTATGATTTTTCAAAGTTAGGGCAGGAAATTTGCCAGAATTGGCATTATTTCAAAAATTGAAAATAAAATGTATTAGAAATTGGTTAATGGAATTAAAGGTGCCAAGTGTCATTATCCTGTGGAATGGGATTAGTTTATAATTGATTTTCCAAGAGCACATGTCTAATTGCAATTAAATATTGCTTTTTGGACAAATAATGATGATAATAGTACACTACTTGAGTGCATGGTTGAGTGCAAAGTTGGTTTAGTTGGAGGAAAACTCATTTGGTTAGGAGAACAAGAGGGGGACGGTTTTTGAAGCTAATCAAGAGGAGGAAAATGAGTTCAAATCTAATGGGAAGCCTTATGACATAAATATGAAGGAAGTATGGGTTGTGACAAGTGTCACCATTACATCCCTTGATGAAATCAAATGGTGTAGGATGAAGGGAGAAATTTTATGAAGCCTTCTTCCTTCCTCTTGTCATACCCCCCACTATTGCTGGACCCCACTGCTGCTAGTGGCATTCGGCCACGGGGTCATGGGTATGACTGACAAGGAGTATCTCCACACCCCTTGTGGATTTCTCTCGCCTCCGCACGGTTCAAACACTCGACCTGGGGGTAAGTACGAGTACTTGGTGTATATTGTAATTGCCGCTGTATTTTATATTTTGTTTACAAACGACGTTGGGATTGTGAACGAATACTTTTATCAGTATAATTGTACTTTTCTGTATGCCCATGGAATTCCATCTTTATTACTCTTCGATTATTGAAATGGAAACGAGTATTGATAGCCAAAGCTATCCCAAAGGTGATTTTGGAAAATCCACAGAGAGTCCTTTTGGTCGACGAGGACAACATGCATATGAGTTCATGGGGTTATGGTTGAGGAAGATGAGACATATGGAGAGAGTAATTCTATCTTTTCATGGGTGTTCTACTCCGCTTTGCAATTTTAGTGCTAAATGTTTCTAGTAATGCTGAAGGTGGGTGGTAACTTCTTGTTCTTGCTCATTGGTTTCTTCCATATGTTTCATATAATGGGTGCTTTTAATGCACTGAGATGGGAAAAATATGACGTAATTGCTTTATTGTTGCACCAAATCTCTTAGAATTCTCTTTATACTCATGTTTGTGTGTACATATGTCTATGGTTGTGGGTTATTTTGATATTCTATATTTTTCCAAAAAAAAAGAAGAAGAAGAAGAAGTGTTTGATGGATCAGTTGGGCAAGTTACATGCGTTCCTGAACTAATTTGATTGTCTTTCAAAACTCAATTAGGCAATATATATATATATATAAAAATATAATGACAGCCAAATCGCCAAAAGCATATCATATCATTCTGGTATTTTTGCGTGCAAATTTATCTTATCACAATAATAATTTAAATGGTTGAAATAAGTACTCCACCTGATAGCTAGAGTTAGAGAACAAACCCTCTCATGTCATGCACAAAACTATTGAGCTTGAAAACTAAGACAGTATAGGTTTAGATTACAATTATACCTTAATATAACTTTCTCTAAATTTTCTTATTATAAGACTGATTATTTCTTTATTCTATCCACACCATTACTTCCTTTATTCCCTTTGCTGATAAAAAGGGTGCAGAATGAAAGAATATGCTAGCTAGTTCTGGACAGAAATGTGGGGGTAAGGAAAGATGAGAGAGTTGGAAACTCAAAGACTGTATAGCTATTTTAAAATTCTTCACTATAAACATAGATAATGCTTTTGTATGATTCTATGACTCAAATTTATCTTTATTAAATCTTCTATTCATGGGAAAAGAAGGATTTTTTTCAACTATAATCTATTCATGATTAAATTCTTTGAACGTAATGTATCGATGTAGGAGCTGTTGCTGTTGTGATGCTCTAATTTTAATTACTCTATGTATATTCCGTATAATTCATTTTCGATGTCTTATTACTTTAAAAGTATAAGGTTATGCCAAACTTGACGTGTAAACTGTAAAGATTTTGTTGTGGACAAATGTCTTCAGCTGCAAGAAATTAAACATATGGCAGACATTAAATCTGGATTTTGTGGCAAATCCAAGTTTCATCATCTGAGGTGTCTAGCAAACATAAAGCCAAATCTCCTAACTTTTTACTATATTATTTGCATATCTTGATTCACTAAATGATGGAGTGAGATGTTATTAAAAGGAATAGCTAATGGCTTATTGGAGGATAAAAGCCTTTGAGACACTTGGTGCATTGATGGCCGAGATTTGGGAGATGAATTCAAGCATGTTAATGCTATCGTGACCAAAAAAGTCACATCTTGTGCATCTTTTTGTGATGGCAGTGGGAGACGTGGGTCTAAGACATCTGTTAGCAAAATGCTTTCATTACAGGTCTTTGAAAATGACAATATCAACTCTCCAGGATGTCTTCCCATGAATGTTTCTAATGTCAACACTCCAAAACTATAAACATCACATTTCTCAGTCACAACTAAGGTGTATGCAAGTTCTGCAACAAATCAAAAATTAAAGAAATTATGTATTATCCCAAGGTAAGTAGTGGTTAAAATAAAATACTAGTACAATACAACAAGAGTAGTAGAGAGTTGGAAAAGCTAACCTGGAGCAACATAACCATAAGTACCAACTAAAAGAGTTTGATTAGATGAATCTGGATCAAGAATTCTGGCAGTGCCAAAGTCAGATAGAAAAGTCTCCATCTTTGAGTTCAACAATACATTATTACTTGTTACATCTCGATGGATAATTGGAGGAGCACAATCATGATGCATGTAGAACAAAGCATTTGCTAGTCCTTTGACAGTATTCACCCTCATACTCCAATCCAACTCTTTAGCATCATCATCATTATTCAAGACATAAAAAAGGCTTCCTCTTTCCATGTATTCATATATGAGGAACATGCATTGATTATGCAAACAAAAACCATGGAGCTTTATAATATTGCGATGTCGAATTTCACTTAACATCTGCACTTCATTGTGAAAACTTTTAGCAAAAGATGTGTTTCCATATTCTCTTCTATGAAGTTTTTTCAATGCTACAATTTTGCCACTAGGAAGTTGTACTCTATAAACACTTCCATAAGCACCAGTTCCAATGCAATATTTGATGTCAAAACCCTCTGTTGCTTCAATGATGTCTTCATATGCAATTTTTCCATCATAATTCCATATGGAAAACAAATCCCCATTTTTTGTTGGTCTTGTCTCAATTAAGGATTTCTTGTTGTTTTTGTAAGATTTAAATAAGATGAAGCCTACAACAAATATGATGATAGGGAAAATTGTCAACGGAATAATGATTTTCAAGAAAGACTTTGGACCTTTAGAAGAACCGTGTATTTTCTCTAGACCAAGTAATTCTTTATTGCCATCTAAAATGACATTAGAAGAAGAGTGATAAACTTCACTTGGAACATAGCCACTAAGATGATTGTATGACAAGTTGATGTAGCATTCGTACAACCCACCAAGTTCACTAGGTATACTACCTGAGATATTATCATGGCTCAAATCAATAATGCTACACAATGGTGGAACATGGCGTATACTAGATAGTAATATTCCATTGAATTTGTTGTGATTAAAGTCTCCATGAAAATCAAAAGAGTTTAAAAAGTAGAGCATGTTCCCATTCAGATTATTTTGGGAGATATGTAGATGAAGAAGATAATAGAGATGTTTAAACTTAACTGGCATGCAACAACTCTTGATTTTTAGAAAATCAATGTCTTGTAAAAATATCAAATTATAAATTGAAAAAGGAATATCACTTATATATAGTGACTAGTAAATTTGACTACAAATATAAGTTTCTTAAAATTGTCATAAAACCCAGAGTTAAAGGCATAATTCCAACTATATTATTTGTACTCAAATCAAACAATTTTAAACAAGGTTGGTAAGTCTGGAAGGTAACATACCTATTAGCTTGTTGTAAGACAAGTCTAAATACATGAGATTATAAAAAGCTCCAATTTGAGTTGGAATGGTACCTATTAAAGTAAATCATTTGAGTTACAAATGTGTTATAGGTTATTTCTTATCAAATAAGAATTGAGGGTTGACCTACTCAATTAAGTTATAGACGTAAATACAACAATTTTTAAATTGAGTAAATAAGCAAGGTATAGCCAAAGGTACATAACTCACCAGTAAGATTGTTATAAGAAAATCTGAGATAGATTAGATTATAAAGAGCTCCAATTTGAGTTGGAATAGTACCTGTCAAAACCAATCATTTGAGTTACAAATTGTTGTAGGTTATTTCTTATTAAATAAGAATTGAGGGTTGACCTACTTTATTAAGTTATAGACGTAAATACAACATTTTTAAATTGAGTACAGAAACAAGGTATAGCCGAAGGCACATAACTCACCAGTAAGAGTGTTATGAAGAGTTCCAATTTGAGTTACAAACATGTTTATAGTTTATTTCTTATCAAATAAGAATTGAAGATTTACCTACTCTGTTAAGTTATAGAGGTAAATACATCATTTACAAATTGAGTGAATTTGTAAGGTAAGAGGGGAAGGTAAACTCACCATTAAGACTGTTATAAGATAAGTCTAAATCGGTGAGATTATGAAGAGCTCCAATTTGAATTGGAATGGTACCTGTCAAAGCCAATCATTTGAGTTATAAATGTTTTGTTGGTTATTTTTATCAAATAAGAATTGAGAGTGTAACTACTATATAAAATTATAGTGGTAAATACTACATTTTTAAATTGAGTAAATAGTCAAAGTATAGTAGAAAGTATATAACTCACTAGTAAGATTGTTATAAGACAAGTGCAGATAGATTATATTTTGAAGAGTTCCAGTTGGAATGGTATGTGTCAAAGCCAATCAGTTGAATTATAAATATGTTATAGGTTATTTATATCAATTAAGAATTTAGGGTTAACCTACGCTATTAAATTATAGACGTAAATACAAAAATTTTAAATTGAGTGAATTTGTAAGGTATAGTAGAAAGTACATAACTCACCAGTAATAAGATTGTTCTGAGACAAGTACGGATAGCTTAGATTATGAAGAGTTCCAATTTGAGATGGAATGTACCGAGTCCATTATGTTATAGAGGTAAATACAATTTTTCTAAATTGAGTGAATTTGTAAGGTAAGAGGGGAAGGTAAACTCACCACTAAGACTGTTATCAGATAAGTCTAAATTGTTTAGATTATGAAGAGCTCCAATTTGAGTTGGAATGGTACCTGCCAAGGCTAGTCATTTGAGTTATAAATGTGTTGTTGTTTATTTTTATCAAATAAGAATTGAGAGTGTAACTACTGTATAAAATTATAGTCGTAAATACTACATTTTTAAATTGAGTAAATGTGCAAGGTATAATAGAAAGTACATAACTCACTAGTAAGATTGTTATAAGACAAGTGCAGATAGATTATATTTTGAAGAGTTCCAGTTGGAATGGTATGTGTCAAAGCCAATCATTTGAATTATAAATATGTTATATATTATGTATATCAATTAAGAATTTAGGGTTAACCTACGCTATTAAATTATAGACGTAAATACAACAATTTTAAATTGAGTGAATTTGTAAGGTATAGTAGAAAGTACATAACTCACCAGTAATAAGATTGTTCTGAGACAAGTACAGATAGCTTAGTTTATGAAGAGTTCCAATTTGAGATGGGATATACCGACTCTATTATGTTATAGAGGTAAATACAACTTTTCTAAATTGAGTGAATTTGTAAGGTAAGAGAGGAAGGTAAACTCACCACTAAGACTGTTATCAGATAAGTCTAAATTGTTTAGATTATGAAGAGCTCCAATTTGAGTTGGAATGGTACCTGCCAAGGCCAGTCATTTGAGTTATAATTGTGTTGTTTATTTTTATCAAATTAGAATTGAGAGTGTAACTACTGTATAAAGTTATAGTCGTAAATACTACATTTTTAAATTGAGTAAATATGGAAGGTATAATAGAAAGTACATAACTCACTAGTAAGATTATTATAAGACAAGTGCAGATAGATTATATTTTGAAGAGTTCCAGTTGGAATGGTACGTGTCAAAGCCAATCATTTGAGTTTTAAATGTGTTATAGGTTATTTATATCGATTAAGAATTTAGTGTTAACCTACGCTATTAAATGATAGACATAAATACAACAATTTTAAATTGTGTGAATTTGGAAGGTATAGTAGAAAGTACATAACTCACCAGTAAGATTGTTCTAAGACAAGTACAGATAGCTTAGATTATGAAGAGTTCCAATTTGAGATGGAATGTACCGAGTCTATTATGTTATAGAGGTAAATACAACTTTTCTAAATTGAGTGAATTTGTAAGGTAAGAGGGGAAGGTAAACTCACCACTAAGACTGTTATCAGATAAGTCTAAATTGTTTAGATTATGAAGAGCTCCAATTTGAGTTGGAATGGTACTTGCCAAGGCCAGTCATTTGAGTTATAAATGTGTTGTTGTTTATTTTTATCAAATAAGAATTGAGAGTGTAACTACTATATAAAATTATTGTCGTAAATACTACATTTTTAAATTGAGTAAATTTGCAAGGTATAATAGAAAGTACATAACTCACTAGTAAGATTGTTATAAGACAAGTGCAGATAGATTATATTTTGAAGAGTTCCAGTTGGAATGGTATGTGTCAAAGCCAATCATTTGAATTATAAATATGTTATAGGTTATTTATATCAATTAAAAATTTAGGGTTAACCTAGGCTATTAAATTATAGACGTAAATACAAAAATTTTAAATTGAGTGAATTTGTAAGGTATAGTAGAAAGTACATAACTCACCAGTAATAAGATTGTTCTGAGACAAGTACAGATAGCTTAGTTTATGAAGAGTTTCAATTTGAGATGGAATATACCGACTCTATTATGTTATAGAGGTAAATACAACTTTTCTAAATTGAGTGAATTTGTAAGGTAAGAGGGGAAGGTAAACTCACCACTAAGACTGTTATCAGATAAGTCTAAATTGTTTAGATTATGAAGAGCTCCAATTTGAATTGGAATGGTACCTGCCAAGGCCAGTCATTTGAGTTATAATTGTGTTGTTGTTTACCTTTTATCAAATAAGAATTGAGAGTGTAACTACTATATAAAATTATAGTCGTAAATACTACATTTTTAAATTGAGTAAATCTGTAAGGTATAATAGAAAGTACATAACTCACTAGTAAGATTATTATAAGACAAGTACAGATAGATTATATTTTGAAGAGTTCCAGTTGGAATGGTATGTGTCAAAGCCAATCATTTGAATTATAAATATGTTATAGGTTATTTATATCAATTAAGTATTTAGGGTTAACCTACGCTATTAAATTATAGACGTAAATACAATAATTTTAAATTGAGTGAATTTGTAAGGTATAGTAGAAAGTACATAACTCACCAGTAATAAGATTGTTCTGAGACAAGTACAGATAGCTTAGTTTATGAAGAGTTCCAATTTGAGATGGAATATACCGACTCTATTATGTTATAGAGGTAAATACAACTTTTCTAAATTGAGTGAATTTGTAAGGTAAGAGAGGTAGGTAAACTCATCATTAAGATTGTTATCAGATAAGTCTAATTTGGTTAGATTATGAGGAGCTGCAATTTGAATTGGAATAGTACCTGTCAAAGCCAATCATTTGAGTTATAAATGTGTTGTTATTTAGTTTTATCAAATAAGAATTGAGGGTTAACATACTCTATTAAATTATAGACTTAAATACAACATATTTTAATTGAGTGAATTTGTAAGATATAGTAGAAAAAGGTACAACATTTTTAAAGTGAGTTACAAATGTGTTGTAGTTGTTTCTCACCAAGTTTTTGGAATTTTATAAGAACCAACGATCTAATTCTCTACTCTAAATGTATCAGCATTATCATTAAAAATGTAGCGTGGAAAAGAGCTACAATTTTCTTTGGAATATAACAACTTTCCCAGTTTTCTAGGTATACTTTCGTAGATGTAATTGCAACTAAAATTGCTGGAGAAAAGCATAAGCTAGGTCGTAAAACCCCCTAATTCTGTTATATTATTGCTGATTTTTAATATAAAACTCAGTTGATTAATTTAGAGATATCAAAGAAACTAAATAAATTACTTTGTTATATAGTATATATGACATGATTTCTCTAAAATACTTATATTTATAATTAAATTATATATTAGTTTATAAATCAAATAAACTATGTTAGAGAAAAATTATAAATAAAAATATTTTAAAATAATTTATTTAGCTTATTTAATTTTACTAGATTAATCAATTGAGTTTTATACGAAGGATAGGAGGTAGCAAACTAGAGTTAATTACCATAGAAAAGTATGGAGTTAATTAGTCAATAGAGTTTTATATTTAGGAAAAAGTGAAACACTTCTAATTTTGTCAAATTTAGAAATGAACAAGCAATTGCTCTTTCCAAGTAATTAGTAGCATTACTCAAATTCAAGAATTTCAAATACGTGAGGGTTACGAGGGAAGAGGGTACTTTACCAATCAATCCCGTTTCTATAAGAACCAATCTTTCAAGATTGGGAAACGCAGTGAAGTTGAGATCTGCTAGCTGCGGCTGGTCCTTTGAAATGAGTCCATATCGGCTTATGGAAATAACGCTTTGAAAATCGTTGCAGACTATGTCATCCCAGTGACAAGGGTCCTCTGAAAAGTTGAGGCCAATCCACCAGTTGCTATGAAATAGAGCAAGTTTCTCATCAACTATCATGGCAGTAGCAATATTGGGGAAGAAACTAATGGCAGGGCATAATAATAATAATAATAATATCATCATAGGGCTTATTGTTGGAGGAGTCCACATAATAATGGAGAGTGCCATTGGTTGGTTCACGCAAAGTGATCGGAAAGGAAGAATGCAGAGGCAGGCTTCATAGTTGAAATATATAGGAAGATTAATTAATTGTTATGAAAAAATTTACTCTCAATTTTAAAAACAAAAATTAGTAGAAGAGTTTGTTTTAACATTTTTTTTTAAACTCTCCCTATTGACCTAACATATTTAGGAATTTTTTCATGGTAAGTAAATTTTAATGCAAATGATTAAAAAATATTTGAAAAAAAAACCTTGCATATAACTTCCACAAGTATACTCGCTTCGTTTTTTAATATAATACTAGTTGACTATTTTTTTTTTCAAATGATTAAAGAAATTAAATAAATAATTTAATCATTACATATGTTGTATATTATTATTATATTATATATTAGTTTTATAAGTTAGACAAATTAGTTTGACATAAAAATAATAAATATAAATATTTTGAAGTAATTTAATCAATTTTTTTAATCTCTCTAAAAAAAAGTGAACTGAATTATACATTATTAACAGGAGGTAGTATAATTTAATTAATTATGTTAATGTCAGTTAATTAAGCAACTTTTAATAGCTTGTTTTTGGGATATAAGTGCTTTTCTCATAAGTCAAAACAAACTCATCTCACATACTTATCTTGTATACCGTAAATCATGATTTAAAAACACTAATAAATAAAAAAATAAACTATTCTAAATAAACAATATAACTTTTCAAACTGACTATAGAAAAGGAGAAGCTGGTGTCAAATGAAACGCGTTGTCCATTGGCAATAAAAATAAATAAATAAAACCCGTTGTCGTGTCACGCGGGGTCGCCGTATTTAAGTCTACGCCTTTTTTGACCAGACGTCTTCGCTTGTTCCACCATGTCGGAAAAATTTACGTGTCCTGGTCAAAATGAAAAGAAAATTTACTTATAGTAAAAATTAATATTATTTCATATCCTAAATATAAAAGGTAGAGAAAGAATTCATTTTGGTTTTAAATATAAAAATTTAAGAAAAAAAGATATATAAATATCACTTAAATTTCTAAAATCCAAAAAAATCAATTAACACTTGCAAAAGATAGAGAATGAATGAAGTGAGAATCTAGGCTTAACTCACCTTTTATATCAAAAGGAGCATTTTGGTCTTTTTTCCAAAACATAAAAAATGTAGATTCCCACCCCATCTCTTCTATTCTTTGCAAGTGTTAATAGGCTATTCTAAGTTTTAGAAGTTTAAGTGGCATTTATATGTCTTTTTCTCAAACTTTAATCCACCTTATTTCTTAAATTTATAATTTTCTACTAAAATATCCAAGTTAATTGTATGTTGTAAGGGGTTTTTAATAAAAAGATAGTTACAACATAACACAAATTATTCGAAAATGTATTATAAGAAGTTAACATATATTTGTTATAAATAATTAGCTTAATTAATTTTATTAGCATCCACAAATAAGTAACACAACTCTTATATAAAGGACCATAAGTTAATACTTTACAGTTTACTCTTATGAAATTCAGACTTGTTTAAAATGAGAATTGAAGCCTTCAAAAACAAATAAGCAAGAAGTATAATTAACCGTGAAAAATTAATTTTGGAATTTATAAATATTTGAAATAATTTGATTTTTTCAATATATTATATATTTTTCCCCAACATTCAATAATATACATACACACACACACTTCGTGTAATGTTTAAATAAAATTTGAGGGTTAACATACTCTATCAGGTTATAAAGCTAAGCACAATATTTTTAGATTGGGTGAATTTGTAAGATAATAGTGTAATATATGTAAGTCACCCGTAATATTATTATGAGACAAGTCCAAATTAATTAGTTTTTGAAGAGCTCCAATATGAAATAAAATAATGCCTATTAAAGCCATTCATTTGAAGTTGGTGGGATCAGCTCGCTGAGACTGGGGGTTTGAAAAGAATCCATATCGCGTTATTTTGATAACGCCTCCGACATCATTGATAACGTCATTAATATGGAAGCAAGTTAGAGCAAAGCATAATAAAAATGCCACTTTCACACCCATCTCAATGTAATTTATTTACCCAAATTAAAGTGATCACGAAATGAATACACCCATCGAGTATGAGATTATTGAATCGCTTTGGACGTATTGTTTACGCGTCAAAAGGTCGTTGGAAATAATGATGATACCGGGTGAGATGGGTAAAGGAAAAGTTGTTATGGTCTGCCTCAATATGTAAGTAATTTTTTCTGTGAATGGATATAATAAATTGATAGTTAAAAATAATAAATGTGTTAAAAATATTATATTTTTTTCATATATATCTCTATTTATGAAAGGAGTATAGGAGATAGAATAAATAAAAAATATGAGAGATAATGAGTATAAGATATGAAAAAGAATGAGTATTTAATAAGGATAAAATAAAAAAAAAGAATCTTATATTTTCAGATAAAAAGTGAAAATTGTTTATAAAAAGGACTAACTCTATAATAAAAATAATTTGTAAGGTAATAGTGTAGTAGACGTAACTCACTCAAGATTGATTGTCATGAGAAAAGTCCAAATAATAGGTAGCGTATGAGGAGCTCCTGTTTGAAGTAGAGCCATACCTATCAGTCCCTTTGAAGTTGAGATTAGCTAGCTGAGACTGGTGGTTTGGAAAGAATCAATACCGCGTTATTTTGATAACGCCTCCAACATCATTGATAAAGTCATTAATATGGAAGCAAGTTAGAGCAAAGAATAATGATGGGAGAATTATAGTTAGGTCCCAAACAAGAAGGAACATGAAAAAATAGTCTCAAAATAAAAAAAAATGATCTTAAGAAGTTGTCAATGGATGCTCCTGTAATTGTCAACGACCTGCACCTGAGGTTGTTAATGGGACCATTTTTTTATTTTGAGATTTCAAAGAATTATTTTTTTTATTTTTATTTTTTGTTTGGGACCTGACTGTAATTCTCCTAATAATAAAAATGCCACTTTCACACCCAATGTAATTTATTTACACAAATTAAAGTGATCACGAAATGAATACCCCCGCAGAGGGTTTATATAGATCGAGTAAGGGTCTGTTTGGGACTGCGTTGGCAATCCAAAAAAGCCCATCTGGGCACTAAAATCAGCAAAAGCCCATCTAGGTGTGTTTGGCAAAGCTTTGAGTATGAATGAGCTTTTACCAAAAACGGAGCTTTTGTCCAAAGCTACTCCACAGAGCTTCTGCGCCGTCCGAACGCTACATGGCCTGGACGAGGGAGTAGGGACCTTACTTCAATTATTAGGTGAAACTGTTTTTCAGCTTGAGATATTATTAACGAAGATGAACGCCTGAACTTTCAACCTTGTTTTATCATTGTCTGATCTCTATAATAATATTTTACTTAATAAAAATTAAGGAGAATTGCCCAAAAATACTTTGAGGGTAAATTAATTGCTGATTGCTACCAAGCATGCAAGCGATCTTCCGTTTTGTGCAACCCATCTTCCTTGTTAGGGGTAGATGATCCAATAATGAGACATTTCATGTATGCATTCTAATTTAAATATAAATTTATCAATTTTTAATTAAATACTTTCGTGTATTTTTTTTCATAATAATTGCACCTTTTTTATTTTATCTAGTTTTTTTTTTAAAAAAATTCATTTCAATTATCACAATATATACAACTAATATATATATATATATATATATATTATTCAATAAAATTCATGCCTTTTTTAGTTATTTTCCATCTAAATGGGCTTTTCAAACGCTAATCCAAACAGGTTTCAAGTTAGAAAAAAGTCACTTCTGCCACCGCCAATCCAAACACAAATCACATCTAAAATCTAACTTTTTTTCTACCTGACTTTTCCAAAATCCCATCTAGAAAAAAAGCTCCTTCTCCGCCGCTCATCCAAACACGCACTAAGAGTTTATTGAATCGCTTTGAACGTATTGTTTACGCGTCAAAAGGTCGTTGGAAATAATGATGATATCGGGTCAGGTGGGCAAAAGAAAAGTTGCTATGGTCTGCCTCAACAGTTAAGTAATTTTTCTTGCGAATGGGTAAAATAAATTAATAGTTAAAAATAATAAATGTGTCAAAAATATATTTTTTTTATATATGTCTCTATTTATGAAAAGAATATAGAAAATAAAATAAATAAAAAATATGAGAGATAATGAGTATAAGATATGAGAAAGAATGAGTATTTAATAAGGATAAAATAAAAAAAAATTATATTTTCAAATAAAAAATAAAAATTGTTTATAAAAAAAATGAGAAAGTTTCTTATAAATATAACTACAGGAAGTATTGTTTGCGCGTCAAAAGGTCGTTGGACATAATGATGATTTCGGGTGAGATGGGCAAAGGAAAAGTTGTTTATGGTCTTCCTCAATATTATAAAGTCTTCCGTCTTTGAAGTTTTTATAGTGAAAATGGACACGGAAAAGTTGGGTCAAATAAAAAATATGCTGGAATTATAAAATAAGATTAAGGTCTTCCGTCTTTGAAGTCTTTGGTCTTTGAAATTTTTATGGTGAAAATGGACGGGGAATTTCCATGAAATTCCGAAAAGGAACTCATTACTTTTAGCTTTTAGGATTATATTTTTAAAGATGTGCGCCAAATCAAATCTTATAAATAGCCTTTTTTTTTTTTTTTGAGGAGGATGCTCTTATTTTTCCTCTTTTTTATTATCTTCTTATAATCGTATTCCCACTCTTAGATCATGAAATAGATAGTTTAGGTTTAATATTTTATAAAATTATTATTATTATTATATTTTATAAATTAATTTTTTTTGGTATTATGAACCACATAAATTGGATTTTAAGGGTTTAAATTTATTTATTTATGTTTATAGTAATAATTTTATAAAAAAACTGAATTTGAATCATTTAATTCTTCAATCAAACGGTGGATATGAAATCATGAGAAAAAAATGAGAAAAAGGATAATGAGATCACCGACCCCTTTTTCTTATCGCTAGTTGATCTAAAGTGGAGCAATGTTTCTCCTCCGCTATCATGGTGGTGGTATTATTATTAGAGAAGATAAATTAATTTTTATTTAAAAAATATTACAACTTTTTTAAGTCATATCTTTTAGAGTAAACTAGTATTTTAACCATTTTTTGCTTTGTCTTAATTACACAGACATTTCCTCTATTTTAAAAATATACATTTTAATCCAAACCATTAACATCGTTAATAAATTTTATAAAAAGATTCTTGTAGTATAATTTTTTAATTAAAAAATGTATTAGAATAAATCTTGTTTACTAATTTACCCCTTTTGTACCAAATGATAATTTATCTTTTAACATTAATATTTATTATGATAAATTTAGAAAAAAAAAAACTAAATATTTATTTATGTAAAAATATTAATAAATTCATCAAGAATTTGAGCAATTTTTTGTAACAAGCATGTGTGTGTGTTTTTAATGAAATATATTTAAAAATTTTGAATTATAATATATTAATAATGTAAGGATCTCAAAATTATATAATTTATAATTTTATAATTTAATTGAAAATAAATTTATATATTATTTTATGATTGCAAAACATTCTAGCCAACATATATACTTAAAAGATTACATCATATGTAAGTTTTAATATATAAATGGCATTGAACATTTATTTTTTTTAAAAAAAATTTGTAATTATAAAATTTATTAACCTTGTAATATGGTAATCAATTTAATAGTATGAAAAAAAAATTAAAACTATATATTAATATTTTTATTTTTGGATCAAGATACGTGATTAAATGATTATTAGGTGACATTTATGATAAGGAGGGGCATTTTGGTCAAAATGATGAGTCAATGCTATGATTTAATAATCAACTAATGGAAGTTGAATCTCAAAATTAGAATGGAGGTTTTTGCAACATATATATTTAGATTTTAAAGGACATCCACATAGGTTTTCAAAATAGAAGGGAGGTCTTTGTAATTTAGAGTAAATAGAGGGGAGATTGGTGTATTTTACTCTGTCTTTTATTTATAAAAGAGAAAATTGGCTAAAAGTCTTTGATTGAAATATTAATTAGCCATTGATATTTGGAATCTATGGTCCTTTAGGAGAAATAGATATGTAGAGAAAATGATGAAATTGCATACCTCGGAGCTCAGTTGCAATTCGTGGAAAGTCATTTGAGTTAGCACTCTAACTTAATTTTCACACCATGGAAGGTCATTTGTAATTCATGAAAGGTCATTAGCAATTCGTGGAAGGTCACTTGCATTTTAACTTAATTTGCACACCACGGAAGCTTAGTTGCAATTCCTGGAAGGTCATTTGCAATTTGTGGAAGGACATGCATTTGCACTCTAAGTTAATTTTAACACCACAAAAGATCATTTGCAATTTATAGAAGGTCATTTGCATTTTAACTTACTAAGGACGCTCAATTGTAATTCCTGAAAGCTCAGTTGCAATTCGCAAAAGGTCATTCAGAATTCATGAAAGGTCAATTGCAATTCGTGGTTCACCTTCTATTCTACTGATCTGCCATGGTTCACCTTCATCTCCTTCTTCATCTCCTTCCATCAACAAATCTGTCATAGTTTGCCACTATGCAATATCTATTATTTTTCTTTTGGAAATTTTATTTTTGTTTTCAATCATTTTAAGAAGGAAGAGGAGGGAGGGAGTGGCAACAGAGATCAAAGAAATGGGGGGAGTGAAGAAGGTAGGTGCAGCATGTAACCCCTATCTTAATAACCGTAATTAAGATTCGAAAATACGTAATTTAAATGAATTAGAGACCGACGGATACGTTTTTCTCAAATTTCTTTTCTAAAATTTGTTCAACATAGTCTCAGATTCATCTTCTGAATCTAATTACTCTGCGCAGTTCAATCGCATTCATACATATCAGAGTGCATAGCCAAATTCCCAGCAACTCTCGGGTTTCATACATTTATAAACTAAGGGTTATAAGTTCCAACTGGGGGATTACATGACCAACATCAATGTAATATCTACATTTCAAAAATAAAAAGTAATTCCAAGTCCAAAATAGATAACCAACAACCTAATAACACATCTCTACAAGATCCTAGCTGCTCCTGGTCGTTCGCTTCTCCTTGGAGCCACTTGTCTTATCTGATATGTTAGTCAATGGAAAGAATGAGATTCAAAAGAATTTCAGTAGTAACAAATTACTCATACAATATATAAACATATAACATGTAAGCAACCATTAACAGCAGCATCAACAACAACACAATGTCACATGGCTTTCATCACAACAACATCACTCATGGTTGTATACATAATCACGACAGCTTTCGTTGTATAATGCCAGCTCATGTTGGATAACGCCAGCTTTCGCTGTAAAACGCCAGCTCTCGCTGTATAACGCCAGCTCACGCTGGATAATGACAGCTACCACTAGCTGTATAGGCAGCATCATCAGATATTATCATAAAACAATGATACATACCCCTACAATACATTTACATATAGCATAAGAGAAGAGTCACTACCTTGTTCTTTCCTGACTGGCGCCGACACAGGTTGCTCGTGATCAGGGCAAATATCGAATCTTACAATTCCAAATGTATCATTTAGACACTTCTATAGTGTTTTTGGGGGTTCTACAAGTCTATAATGAAAATTTACAAAAATGCCCCAGGGGACCCGGCCCGGGCCCGCCGTACCTGGTTCGGTTGCACTTTTCCCGAAATTCTAACTTGGGCTATTCTAACATATTTCTACTCAAGGAATCCATTTCCGGACTTGGAATTATCAAATTCAAGTTCAAATTACAAATTTACCCTTGGCAGCCCCACTTTAAGGGTTTTAGGGGCGTTTTCGTAATTATGCTTTTTCGGCCTTTTCCAAAAAAGTGACCAACTGTAACCTCACCTAATTTTGCTCCTGGACTCAATGGAACCATCAAATAATTGAAAATCCAACTCTAAGACCCATTTCTAGAGCTGTCCAAAATTTATGAGCTCTCCGGGGAAAATCAGGGTTTTTCGATTTTGGCTCTGCAAACGCGTTCCTTTATACTCCTAGCCACTTAATTAACTATTACATTAGGTTATAACTACCATTTGAACCAAAATTGGGCAGTATAACCCTTAGGCAACTCAATTCCCAAAATTTAAAACCAACGGCAATCCGATGAAATTTCACAGATTAAATTGCTCACAGCAGCCAGAATAGTTAATATACAAAGGTTTGGAAGTTACCTCAATCTCCCACTAGCTTTTTCTTCAAGGTGGCTGAACCCTAACCCTTGAAACACCAAATTTTTTGAGCTTCACAACCTTAAAGAACAAAGAGGAGCAACTTAGAGTCGGAGTTATACGCGTTAGGAGCTAAATCGCCGGACGAATCGACTTACCTTGCGAGTTCTCGTCTCCTTTCTCTCTCTAAACTCCCACACGTTCTCTCTCTTAGTGCAGCTGCTGGTTCACGTCTGTTTTAGCTGAAGGAAGAAGAAGGAATATGTTTTTATAATATCTTATGTCATATTTTAATCATTTAGCAATTTCCCAAAATTCCTAAAATTACTTTATGTACATAAATCTCATGTACATGTAATCTTGCTCATTAAGTCCAACCAATATTTCCTTCCTCATGCTATATGTAGGAGACACCTAGGGGTCCCTCCCTATGGTCTCAATTGGCTTCACAACTTGTTCTGATACGTATATACGTAAAGTCTCAATTTTGGTCAAAATTGCACTTTTTTCTTAAATTTTTCATAAATTCACATTAAATTGACCAAAATATTCTCTCTATATATATATATATATATATTTACCTTTTATTTCCATAATTAATTTAAATTAACTTCAATTAATTGAAAAATAATTACTTTAGCACTTGTTTGGCAAAATTACAAGTTTGCCATTACAATTTTCCTTTATTTTCGGATTTTTCAGAAATTCTGGCAGATTTTCTGTCCAAACTTTGAAAAATCATAACTAATTCTAGAAAAATTGAAATGAGGTGATCCCAAAGGCTATAGAACCCTTATTGAGTCTAGTTTCAAGAAAAAATATAACCTTTTACTATCCGGAAGCATATCATTCCCAGATTTAATTTCTTTAACTGCTGCTCCAGAAAATAATCAATTTCGCTGGATAAACTTCAAAAATTCATAACTCTTAGCTCAAAAATCGAAATGACACAAATTATATGTCCATTTTGAAGCTCGACATGTGAAATTTAAGAATGGAAAGTTTCAGAATTTTTAGATATCATTTCCCCATTCAAAATGTCCATACAAAACGACTGCCCTACACATAATTACACTTTACAGTTTTTTCAAATTTTCAACCAATGTGTCCAATGGCTCCAAAATCAATAATCAAACCTATTCCCACACAAATTTTCACAAGGAAACCATTGGAATCACTAAAACCACCAAATTCCCATCACACATTCTCCAAAAGTGTTTATTCAACAATAATTACATCCACTTTTAAAGTCATTAACCCTTAATCACTTTTTGGGATATTATGTAACCCCCTGCCTTTAAACACGTAATTATAATTCGATATCACATAACTAAATCATATTTAGAGACCATTGGATGATTTAAACTCATTTTGACTTCCTACCTTAAAGTAGGATTTTCACAAAAATCTTTTAAAACCTTTTTCCTATCCTGGTCTTAATTTCTATGTTCGAATATAATTACCTATGCAGTAAATATACATTTATTCATATCAAAGTGTGTAATCAAATTCCCGGCAACTCCCGGGTTCCATACGTACATCAACTAAGTGTTTGTAAGTCTCTCTAGGGGATTACATAACCAAGCTCCATTCAATAATATTACATCTCAAAATATAGAGTAATCCCAAGTTTAAAATGGATAACCAACATTTCTAAAATCAGATATACCCCTAAAGGGTCCTAATCGCTCCGGGTTGCCCGCTTCTCTTTTGAGCTACTTGCCCTGTCTGAAATGTTAGTCACTAGAAAGAATGAGATTCGAGAGAATCCCTGTAGTAACAAACCACTCACACAATGCATAAACACAAAGCATGTACATAAATCACAAACAGCAACAGCAGCAGCAACACAAAGATATATGGATTTTACCACAAACGACAGCACTCACGGCTGTATACACAATGCGACAGCTCTCGCTGTAATCTCAATCACGACAGCTTACGCTGTAATTACAATAACAACAGCTTGCGCTGTAAACGACAGCTATCACCAGCTGTAACCGCAGCAGCATCAGAGATCATCACAAAACAGTGATACAACACAAATACAGTGCATTACACATGGTATAAGAGAGAGAGTCACTACCTGGTCCTTTCCTGACCTTTTTCGGTACTGTGGGCTCTCGAGGACGGCAAATATCAAATCCTGTAAACCAAGTTAGGGACAACCCATCAATCTCTTTTCCAAGTTCTTAATTCTATAATACTTTAAGTTGGTTATCATTTAAACTCTTTAGGTGACTATTATAGGTCTAAACATATGCCTAAAGGGTTGAGAGAAACTACCCCGAAGACCCTCCTTCTTGGAAGAATTTCTAATTTTGGGCTGGCTCACTCGAGTGATGAAAGTCTCACTCAAGTGACACCCCCAATTACACTCGAGCACCAGTGAGTGAAACAAAGAAAGTGTTTGCCTGAGAGCAAACCTTGAAATAGTTCTCACACTCACTCAAGCACAAGAAGCTGTACTTGAGCAATAACCTCAAGTGCACTCGAGCACCAAGAAGTGAGGCCCAACGAGTGATTACCCGAGAGCAACCATAAACTCTCAGATCTTAAACTGACTCCCTCACTCGAGCATGCCCATGCTCACTCGAATGGGATCATATCGCACTCGCAAGTCAGGAAGTGTGCTTGCGGTTTCTGCCTGAAGACTTAACTAAAATACCCAGAAATTCATATCGTGCTCGAGTGAGATCCTCCCTCACTCGAGTGATGCCTATCAGATACCAAATCGCAGTAACTGATATGGTTTTCCAGAATTGACCAATTTGCTACCAATGGTTCTAAGACTTGTTCTAAAACTCATTCTCACTTATTTTAACACAAGGAACCCATTGGTAAACCCAAAACAACCAAACTCCTACTCAAGCAACACATTCCCATCTCTAGGTCACTAGATCACCCAAAACCACAATTTTCCAAACTTCCTCTTTTCAAATCCAAACCAAAACCATTGACTCCCATACACTATTTGGTATCTATTCCACCACATTACATCACTTAATTCATATCTTCTAAAATCACAAGAAATCAGGGCAAAAATCCAGAATTTATAAAATCAAACCAATGGCCAAAACAATTATACCAAAATGCATTAAATGTTTACCTCTCTCTTTCCTAAATGTGGTTTCCTTGATTCTTCAACTTCTCAAACTTCACAATCTCTTAAACACCACCAATGAAAATTCTGAAACCATAGAAGTCAAGCTCTCAACCTCTTGAACAACATCAATGAAGAGTGTTTGAGCATATAAGGGCATTTGCTTATCAAAACTTAAACTTTTCTCTTTCTCTTTCTTGGTTCAGCTTGGGATGGAAATGGAAGTGAGGAAAGAGATAAGAGAGTGAGAAGATGATGATGAAATTTTCCCTTCACACATACACACACACAACCAACTTGACAAGGGAAGAGAGAGGGAAAATCATTTTACTTTTTGACTTCAAATCCAATGGGTCTCATTTAAACACTTGGCACAATCTCATCCTTCCTTCTATGAATTCATATACTCTCCTACACTTAATTCCACCTCTTATTCTTTCAATCCTAGCCATTGATCACAATTATTAAGGAGTTTTCTCTTTAGTAACTGACCAGTTGGTTGGTAAATTTATCATTTTGCCCCTGATTATCACAATGCTTACTAAACCATCACTAAGCACCTTTATATCACATTGCACAACATACACTTCAAAAGTTCTTAATTATCATTAATTACATCACTTTGAAGTTATTAATCCTTGATTACCATTATGGATATTACATATTACATAGCGGCGACAGAATAGGTCACTTGGTTTGATGTGGTATTGCAAGATGGAAGTCATCGTCATTGGTTGCCAGAGTCACCATAGTTCATTGCTAAGTTTGCTTGAGGAGGATATGGAGTTTATGATTAGTGAAGTTGGAAAGATGAAGGAGTTGATAAGGGAAAGGATGGTAGTGGGGGAATTGATGGGTGAAAAAGGTGAAATGGCATATCCTTATTTTATCAAGCATATAAGGAGTTTTATAAGGGATTAAGGGTAAGGGCTGGAAAGCGTAAGATATACAAGATTACATAGAATAAGAAGAAAAAATCGAGAGACCAGGACCACATGAGGTATATAAAGGATGAAGAAGACAAAGTTTTGATTACTGATGGAGATATTAAAAATAGGTAAGAAGCATAGTTTTATAAGATGTTCAATGATGGAAGGGGAGGGTTGACTTGTGACTTAGAGGATTTGACAACTTGAGAAGTGACAAATCCCTATTTTTGTTATATATTTTCATATTTTATTTAGGATTTTTGTCATAATTATTGACCTTAAAATGCTTTCTTTGTGATTAATTGGGATTAGGAATAAATGCATTGAATTAGAACAAAAAAAGGGCAAAATTGTCATAAAAATTGTAATTACTCTTGATTATTGATTTTTTTAAAGAAGATTTGGTGTTGAATTAATTGTTTTTATTATAGGTATTTGAAGAAATTGGATCAAATTTGAAAATAGAAGTTTGGCCTCAAATTGCAAAAATTAAAGTTTAGCCTTACAAATATTTTAAAATTTACAATTTGGTCCCTCTTCTTAAAATTGTTGTGTTTTCACATATTAGGGCTGAAATCAGAGTTGAAGCTCGGATGGCAATAAGAGATTGAAGCACCGCGGAGACCACTTCACGACCTGCATCTTCTTCATGAGCTCACGAAGACCACTACCCTCACCGCATCACTTTCACCTTCTTCCATTACCTCCACCAACCTCTATCCTCACACCCACCAACGCCGATGACCTCTCAAACCAGAAGAAATATAGCCACGATAGAGACTTGAGCTTAGGGAGAGAAGTAGAGAGCTCATAATGAATCAGAGACCACCATCATTGGCGCCTCTTCTTTCTTCACTGTCACCCACTCGTTGTCCATTACCGCCGGTATCTTGCTTACCACCAGAGTGGCTGAAGTTCTCTCAATCCTTTATAGCAAGAGGTAATGACATGAACTTGGAGTTTCAATAGGAGAGTTTTTGCTCCTTCCTTCCTCTATTTCTACATTTTATTTATGATTCCTAAGTCTTAAGATGAATTTTATAATGTTGGACTGATTTACTTGATGTATTTAGAGGATTGTATGTAGATTGAACCTTTGTTAGATACTTGAAATTATGTTTGATTAGCTTAATTATCATTTATTTGTACTGGTTAGTCATTGAATTGATGATTTTGTAAATATTTTGTGCTAATTTCAATGTAGCTTGGTTAGTGGATCAATAGTGTCATGTGTTTGCATTGCTTACTTGAATTTGAGCTTATTAATTATGTTTAGCATTGTGCTTTAGCATCCTTAGTCTTGATTTTTCATATGCGTGGCCATTGTTAGATTAAGATTAATGAGAAAATTAAGTGGTAATGTGAGGTGGCTCGATTATTGGATTAAAAGCTAAATTCAATCTTAAGTCCATTTAATTGCTAGAGTGCTTAATCAACCTAATTTAGAGAGATTAATATGCAAGGTGGCTTAATATTAATTAATCTAAATTAGGCCTATCCGAAGGATGAAACTTATCCTTTTACTCATTCATATCATTCCATTCCATTTCATAAATTAATTCAATTATTAATCTTGAGTTTATTCCATTATTTTACTCATTCATATCATTCTATTCCATTTCATAAATTAAAACCCCAAAAAGAAGTAGCTTAGGACCAATTTAATTTTCAATTGCAAAAAGTAGTTTGTAGTAAAAAAGGATGAAACTTATCCTTTTTAATCGTTTCATGTCAATCATTGCACTTAGTTCCTAGGTAATTAATAAAAGGCTCCTCAAGAGACGATATGAGATTGCACCCTTTATTGTAGTACTTGGTTTAATTTTGAAGAGGTTACTAAGTCATAAGCCAACATGCTCCTTCAAGAGGCGTCATTACCAGGGAAGCAAATAATTGGTTCTCTAGTAACTAAGTGTCAATCTTTGATTGATTGGTATCTTGAGCCTTTAAGTTGCATTTTATATAGTTTTGCAAGCATTTTGTGTAATGCCCAATTTTCAATTAAGGGCTAATGAGGATTATTATGGATATTTGTGAATTTAAATTGGATTTATCTTGTATTTTGTGGCAATTTTAATTAATATGCCATAATTACTGAGAAATTGAAAGCATAGCCATAAATTAGTAATTAATGGAAGAAATTAATTACTAACTAAGAGGAAAATGAGATGTGAAATTAAAATGGCTAATGGAGGGATTAAGGTGATTAATTGGTTGATTACTTTATGAGAACCAATAGAATTTTGACATGTGTTAAGTGGAGATGAAGAGAGAGGTAATGGAAAGTTAAATTATCAATAAATAATTCAGTTTTTCTCTCTCTTTCTTCCCTCTATTCTGCTGACAAGAGGGTATGGGAGTGTGTGTGCCATCATTTCATCTTCAACCTCCCTTCTCTCTCATTTTCGTCCACCATTGCAGCTGCTAGAGAGAGGAAGAGTTCTTGGTAAAAGGTAGGCTTTTGACCCTCTTAATGGCCTCTAATGGAAAAACTCTCTTCTATAAACTTGTTTCTTGTGTTGAGAGCTTCAATTTCATAGTTTTAGATTCGTTATTTGGTGTTATTTGAGCTCTCAAGGGATTTTGGAGTTTGGAGAACCAAAGAACTCCTTTTGGGAAAGTTGTAGAGGTGAATAAGATAAACCTTTTCATATAGGTTTTGTATCCATTGGTTGAGTTTGGATTTTCTGGAAATTTTGCCATGAATTTCGAAAATGAGGGTCATTGTGTTGTTGGCATGTTTTTGTCATGGAATTAGTGCCTTGTTTAGTGTTTTGAATGAATAGAATTGAATTAAAGCTTAAATGTGAAGTTTAGCAACTTTGTATTTGGTTTTGTGTATTGGTCAAGACAGGGCATGGTGATGGGTTGTGATTTTGGTCATTTTGAGGTTTCTATTGTTTTCCTTGTGAGAAATTGTATGGGAATATTTTTGGTTATTGATTTTGGAGTCATCAGACACTTTGATAGAAAATTGGAAATCTGTCAAGTGTAAACTTTGTTCTGGGCAGTCAGTTTACACAAAAGTTTTGAATGACCAAATGGTGTTGAAAAATTCTGAAACTTTCCAATTTTAAATTTCACATCCTAAGCTTCAGAATAGACATATAATTCATGCCATTTCGTTTTGTGAACTGAGAGTTATGCTTTGCCAAAGTTTGGGACTAAAACTGGGCTCTGTTTTGGAGCAGTGATAATTTTTGTGTAATTCTTGAATTGTGTGGTAATTTCTAGTAATGGTCCATATTTTTAATATGATGAGGACTTAAATACCTTTCATTTGGCTTTGGAATCACCTCATTTCGATTTTTCTAGAATTAGTTATAATTTTTGGAAGTTCAGCCAAGAAACAGGAGTTTTATTGGCCGCGGCCAGCAAATTCTGGGCCGCAGCCCAAATGCTTCAGACCTATTTTTAGCCGCGGCCCACCCCCAAAAATGACATTTTAAACTTCCGAAGATGGTTTTTGGTATAGTTGTTTTCCCAACCCTTTAGGCATATGTTTGAGCTTTTAGTAGCCACCTAAAAGACATAAATGATAACCCAATCTAAATATTGTGAAGTCAATTGAGTCTTGGAATAGAGAATAACTCTTCGTCCCTAATTATGGATTATAGGATTCGATATTTGCCCTGCTAGGGAGAGACCTGTGACAGAGTACGCACGGAACAAACCAGGCAGTGACTCTTCTCTCATGTCGTGTATGATGTTTTGGTATGCATGACTGATCATGGTTTTGTGAAATGTGATTAGAAAATGTGCCATGGTCCATTACAGCGTGAGCACTTCAGCGCAAGCCGTTTAGGGATTGACGTTAGTCATCTCTGCCTCGACCGTTGAACTTCCGTTGTAATTGACATGGATTATTGTGAAACTGCTTTGTGGATCCGACCTGTGGGCCGGCGTGTTGTGAATCCAGCTATGGGCTGTGTGTTATATATCTTGCCGGTATGGCTTGCGTTGTTAATCTTACCAGTGTGGCTTGTGTATGAAATATTTTATATGAATCCCAGCTATGGTGAAATATATTGTGTGAACTGTTGTAGTGCAATACAGCGTGAGCAAGCGTAAGGGTGACGTCCGTCATACCTGCCCTTGCCGCTGTAATTGCCGTTGTAGTTGCTATGTGTGGGTTATGATTTGCTTTCATGCCTTATTGTTGTGTATACTATGAGTGCTTTGACACTACGGGGATTCCTTAGAATCTCACTCTCCCAAAAATAAATTTTTAGACAGGGCCGAAGGATCTAAGGGAAGGCGGACGACGAAGAGCGGATAGAGCTCCAGTGTAGGAAATTATTTTGGATATTGGTTATCATGTAAAATTATTTGGATATTTTTGGGAAACAATTGTGTATATATTGGATTTATGGTTTAGTGTTTTGTAATCCCCTAGTAAGGGTAATGGATTATTGGCAATTGTGCCTTGTAAAAACCTTACTTGATTAATAGAACCCGAGTGTGTCAGGAATTTACATTGTACTTTAATATTGATGAATGAAATCTAATTGTATAGGCCATTTATGTATTAAAATGTGAATATGAGATCGTCGTGAATAGGTTTTGTAAAAGTTTTTATAAACCCTGTTTTGGGCAAAAGATTATTTTTATAAGTCCCAAATCATCTTATGGTTTCTAATTCAACATGATTATTTTTATTAAATACTAATCTCGGCCTTGATGGAGAAGGGGGTTACATTTTGCATAGAAAATTTTAAAGAAATACCAAAAAATATCTTTATTTTTCTTTGTTTTTGCATTTTCATTCTTACGTTTCTCTTACTTGATTTCAATTGCTTTGTGCTTGGTTGATGTATAGTGGTTTTATTGCATTTGGTTTGCTTATGGATAGCTTGCTTTTGATGTTATTTAGGTGCATGATTCCAATTTCCAAGTCACAATTTTGGTGATATATCTTTCCATATGTGAATAGAGAGTACTTTGAAAACACAATGGCTAATTTTCTTGATTTTTCCATTTCTTCTTGTCTATACACATACCATACACATCATAAATACTCACGTACACTTGCACTCATTCCATTTCAATCATTTTTGCTTGAATTTGTGTGCAAGATAGTTTTGGCACTCTATTGTTCCATTGCTTGCTTGATAGCTTTGCATGTCTGACCAATTGATAGGACATTCGATCATTCCACTACTCTTGATTTTATCATTGACCTAAGCAATTATGGTATCTAAGGTGATGGTAATGGTCAACCAAGGAGAAGAACTATAAGGGATGTAACAAAATCAAATGTTGAACATCCTAGCGTCTCGCTATCGGTATTGTCCATTTAGGGGTCCCGTCACCCCTCATGGCTTTAAAAAGCATTAAGAGGGGGAGGTGTCTAGACCCTTATAAGGCATCTTTCGTTCCCCTCCCCAGTCGATGTGGGACATAACACTTCACCCACCTTTGAGCCTAGGTCATGCTAGCATATCAATCCATATCGAATCGAGCCTGGCTCTAATATCATTTAAAACATCCCAGTGCCTCGCTCTCAATGTTGTCTACTTTGGGATCCCATGGATTTAAAACGCATTAAGAAGGGGAGATTCCAAACCCTTATAAGGCATCTCTTGTTTCCCTCCCTAGCCAATGTGAGATGTCATACCCTTATCTGATTTTCCAGATTATCAGAGTGCTTGCGCGCCGTTCGGTGAGCAACACATGAATAGCATAAAAATACCAATATATAGTACATGATTACATTGAGGAATTTCCTTCAGGGTTAGGTAATATATACAATTTCTCAAAATATTCAAAAGTAAAGACTATATATAACTATTGTCTTTGTCTCAAGAAACATGCCCTTTAGTTCCCTGTGTCTACATCCTTGCCTTTTCAGCTGCTAGTACCCGTTGAGACATTTTATTTATTAAATGGGGTGAGATTCCAAGAAATCTTAGTAGAAACATTATATCAACAAATAAAATGCGAGAATTAAATGTGTAATGCACCGCATCAAGTAAAATGAAAATTCACATCAATCCATGTGTGTACACAAAGGTCAGGGCCAACCATCCAGTTGAAACCCTTACGTGTACCTCAGCTGAGTCACCAACTACAGCTAGGTAATACCAATGTACATTGGCTGGGCACCAACCATAACCAGGTAATATGCCTCCCGCACACGTTCAAATCACAAAATATAGTAATACGTATCATACAAATAGTGACATAGTATATGAGAGATAGTAGTCCCTACCTGAACCCTTTTCTAGTCTCAAACGGTCCACTTCGTGAAACGTACCAACTACAAGCATCCAACTCGGTCTTAAAATTTCAAATGGACAAGAATTAGGTTATAACCTATAGACACTTCTATAGTGTTTATTGTGGTTATATTAGCCTATGTGAAAATTTACCAAAATGCCCCCGGGACCCCGACTCGACCCTGCCTTACCCGGTTCGATTATGCTTTTCCCAAAATTTTGACATAGGCTATTCTAACATATTTTTGCCCAAGAAATCCATTTCTGGACTTGGAATTACCAAATTCACTACCAAAATACAAAATTGCCCTTGGCAACCCCGCTTTAAGGGTTTTAGGGGCATTTTCATAATTATGTTTTTTCAGGATTTTCTAAAAAAGTGACCAATTGTAACCCTACCTAATTTTCCCTCTTGAACTCAATGGAATCATCAAATCATTGAAAATCCAACTCTAAGGCCCCTAACTAGAGCTGACCAAAATTATGGGATCCTCCATGAAAAATCGGGGTTTTTCGATTATAACTCTGCAGACGTGTTCCTTTATACTCCTAATCACTTTATTAACTATTACATTAGGTTACATCAACCATTTAATCCAAATTTTGGTAGCATAACACTTCTAATGCCACTTTTCCAAATTTTACAAACAAAGAAAATTCAGCAAAATTTCACCAATTAAATTATCTACAGCAGCCAGCATAGTCAAAGTTTGAAGTTTCGGAAGTTACCTCAAACTCCTTCTAGCTTTTCCAACTTGTGGCCAAAAACCCTAATGTGCCAACACCAAGTTTTGAGCTTCAAAAGCCTTAAGGAACATAGAAGAATAGCTTAGGAGCGGAGTTATACGCCTTAGATGAGGATTTACCGAAGAAATTGACATGCCGTACAAGTTCTCTTCTCCTTCTCTCTCTAGAAAAATTCTGCACTTCCTCCCTCTTGATAAGGCAAAATTGACTAAAATGGAAGGAGGAAGATGATGAAATATGATTTTATAAGATATTATAATTATCCAATAATTATTTTCCCATTTTCGGATTTTTACAAAATTCTGGCAGATTTTTTGCCCAAACTTTAAAAAATCATAACTAATTTTGTAGACCTCGTATCAGAGTGATTCCAAAGGTTATAAATCCCTTGTTGAGTCTAGTTTCAAGAAAAAAAATATAGACTTTAGCCAATTGGAAGCATAAAATTCCCATAATTAATTCTTTGAATGCTATTTTAGAAACTTTCTAGTTTTTCTGGGCTAATTTCAAAAATTTATACTTTTTTGTATATAGATATAATTGAGTCATATGACCTATCAAATTAAAGTTTAGGATGTCTACTTTTACCCTGTAAAATTTCATAGTTTTAACCATCATTTAGTTATTTAAGTTCACATGACAACCGTACTACCTCACTTGAAGCAATGAAACGACATGCTCTTGCAACTTCAATAAATTCCCTTTTTGTATATAAATTTCCCATTCTCCTTAATCCACTATATTATTCCCTTTAATACCCCAAATGTATAAAAAATGTCAGGGAATAAATTTGGGACACTTGCTAAATCGGGGCTTAGCAATTCACTTACTTCAGGCTTTTTCTCTAGCTTTCGATCCCAAAATTCGGGATATTACATGAGATATAACACTCCACCCACCTTTGGCCCACTTTTGATGAACTTATCATAAAGTGTAGGTTGAAGGAAGAGCCTTTATCATTGTTGACTCGGTTTATCAATGTTCTCATGTCTAATATTAAAAGGGAGCTTAAGCTTAAAGGTTGATGTGGGTTGATGTGCCAATGAGAATGTTAGGCCTAAAGGTGTGTGAAGTATTATGTCCCACATTGTCTTTAGAGGGGAATAAAAGATGCCTTATAAAGGTCGGATACCTCCCCCTCTTGACTCGTTTTAAAACTGTGAGGGGTGATGGGGCCCCAAAGTGGACAATATCGAGAGCAAGGCACTAGAATGTTACAAATATGACTTATGATCCTTTCAACATTGCATGCCCTAACTTTGAGGTCAACTTTGAGCTTAAAGGTCCTTTGACTAATTAACTACCTCATTTTCATGGACTTAAAAAGGAAGACCCTTACAACCATCTTAATGCTTTGCATAGGGCTTGCTTAAGCATGAGGCATGTTGGTGCTCACCTAGATGATGTGCAACTAAAGGTCTTCCATCTCACTTTAGAAGGGAAGGCTAAAGAGCGGTACATGATTCTACTATGGCATATTGGTGATGCTCTTTATTCATGGGTTAATTTGAAGAAAGCTTCCTTAGACAATTACTTCCTCGCTTCAAGGATTGTAGAACTTAAGAAAGAGATCTATTCTATCAAACAAAATCCTTTGGAGTCGTTCTATGAAATTGGAGTCATTTTCAAGAGCTTTTAGCTAAGTGCCAGCACCATCAAATTAATGATAAGCAGTTGATTCAATACTTTTATGATGGTCTTCTACCTAATGAGAAAGGTATTCTAGATGCTTTAGTTGGAAGTTCTTTGAAAGACTGCACTGCTGAAGAGGCATGGGCTTAAATTTGAACAAGAGCTAGAAACACTCAACAATATAATGTGAGAGAGATAAGAGGAGTCTATGATATAGGTTTGAATAAGAGGATAGACTCACTTCAGTCTAAGATGGACACAATCACCTCATAACTTCCCTTCAACACATTTGAGCTTCAGAATCTAAGTGTCCAACAAGTAACCTCTCCTCCTAATTCACAAGCTCTTGTTGCACATAGTTGTGGCAATTATGGTTCGGTGATGCACATTACAAGTTTATGCCCTAACCATCATGAGGAAGTTAATGCTATGTATTAAGGGAGACCAAACTCTTAGTAGGATCCTAATTCCAAAACTTACAATGAATGTTGAAAAGCTCATCAAAACTTTCAGTAGTGTAATGATGAACTTACTCACTACAAGACTTCTACCTCTTAAGCTTTGCAACCTCAACACTCTGTTCCAAATGATGATGATTGCTTCTCACAACTTCTTAAGAGTATCAATTGTATGCATGATGATATGAATAAGAAGGATGCAAACATTGAAGAAAGGTTTGCAAGTTTGGAATGTAAGATGGAGCAATGAGAGATTAAGACCGCTAACTTAAATTCTTTTGTTACTCAACTTTTAGATAGCATTAATAACAAGCAAGCTAAGTCTGGTGGTGCTGTAACCCCCTCCGTAATTATATCCGAAATACACGATTAAAATGAAATAGAGACCAATAATAAACAAAACTATTTTAAGATCACATCTTCACGATAGAGTTTTCACAAATATCGTTCAAAATCTATTTCACCTGGTTTCATATTCACATTTCGAATACAACTACTATGCGAAGGTAAATCACATTCATATAAATATCAGAGCGCACAACATAATTCCCGGCAATCCCGGGTTTCATACCTTCACTTATGGGTTCAAAGGGCATATTAGCCCATATCATTACTCAAATGGGGATTACACAAATCCATTCAAATACATAATCAAATACTTATCCACAACATGTACATTCCGAATATACATTCCAATATGTACTAGGTTGGAAATCACTTTTCAATATGTACTAGGTTGGAAATCACTTTTCAAAATTACCAAGTACTAAAAATGGGGGTTGTCTGCAGCCAAGAATCCTCTAGCTGTAGCCAAAACGTGCGCAGAAGGTTTTTGGCTGCAGCCAAGAATTTTCTGGCTGCGGCCAAAACGCACACAGAAAGTTTTGCGCTGCAGCCAAGGAAACTTCGAAAATTCATAACTAATTCTAGAAAAATCAAAATGAGGTGATCTCAAGGCTCATTGAAATATTTTGAAGTCCTCTTCATAGGAAAAATATGAGACATTACCAAAAATCACCACACAATTTCATAATTACACGAAATTCCCTTGCTGTTCCAGATTTGCACCCAGTTTTAACGTCAAACTTTGGAAAACCATAACTCCCAGTTCACAAAACGAAATGACACAAATTGTATGTCCATTTTGAAGCTTGGAATGTGAGCTTTAAGACTAGAAAGTTTTATAATTTTTAGAGACCATTTGCCTAATCAAAAAGTCCACACAAGCAAACTGTCCAGAATAGAGTTTCAAAAGACAGAATTCCAGATTTTGCACACTTGCTTCCAATGGTCCAATTTTCATATCAAACATCATTTTCACACAAAATTTCATAAGGAATCCATTGGAAATACCAAATCAACAAAATTCAAATTCCATTGACATGTTTCACCAATAATCACAACATATCTACACAAGTCACAATTCAAACTCACATTGCAATTCTTTACTTTCCAAAGTTCCAAACCAATTCCGATGAATATATAACATAATAAAACACCAATTGCACCTCAAAACACATGACAATTTATGCATTTCAAAATTACCATAAAATTAGGGCAAAATTCACAATTCACAAAACTCAACCACAAATCATAAAACTTAGATCAAAAGGCTTCAAATACTCACCTCTTCCTCTTTCCCAAACCAATTCTTTGATTCTTCATCTTTTCAAATTCTCACAAGCTCTCAAACACCCCCAATCAAGAATCTAAAACCATAGAGATGAAGCTCTCATCACTATGAACAACATTATAGAAGGGTGTTTGAGCATTAAAGGACATCTACAAGGCTAAAACCTCACCTTTCCTTTTCTCTTTCCTCTTTCAAGCTTGGCGTCAATGGAGCATAAGAGAGAGAGTGAAGATGAGATGAAAATGATGAAGTGAATGCAGTTTTTTCCCTTGCCCCAATTGTTGGCCGACTAGAAAAAAGAAAGGAGGAGGAATGAGTTGAAATCTTTGACCAAGATCCAAGGGTCCACAAAGTACTACATGTCAACATCTTACCACACCATCCATGAGCTCACATAGGCACATCCACACATGATTCCACCCCTTGATCTATTGCACAAATCAATCTCAACCATTGATCTTCAAGTTACCAATGAGTTTCCTCTTCAGTAACTGACCAATTGGTCGATAACTTTACCGTTTTGCCCATGATTATGAAAATTCACACTGAATTACTACCAAACACATTCTTATCATTCTATTTCTCCACATCATGCGCCCTCCCTATATTTTAAGTTAATTTAGATGTTAATCCATAATTGAGATTAAATACAAGGTTTTGGCGCTGCTCACAACACATTCAAATCTCAAATCACATCATAATCTCCAAAAGGGTTATTTGTCACTAATTACATCCACTTTTAGAGTCATTAAATCCTTAATCGACTTTTGGGATCCTGCTAAACTGGGTTTAGCAGTCTACTTATTTCAGGCTTATTCTCTAACCTCAAGTCTCAGGATTCAGGGTATTACAGGTGCTATGTCTTCTAATACGGTCATCAACTCTGAAGTTCTTAATGCTTTGACCTTGAGAAGTGGGAAGACGGTTGGGTTTATGAGGAAGTGGATGAGGAGATCATAGTGGATCATCTTCCAATAAGTGATATGACTCGTCAACCCTTCCAATTGCAAGAAAATGATGAATTTTCTCACATTTATAAAGAGCAAGCTCCTTATTCTGAGAGCAAGTAAGAGAAGAAATTCTTTGAGAAAACTTCCAAGAAGCAAGATCAAAGGCAAAAGGGAGTGGTGATTACACAAGAACATGAAAGAGCCAAGAAGTCATCCAACCATAAGTTTCCACTTAAAGGTGATGAGGTAAACATTCATGACTTACCTTTTCCTCATTCCTATTTAGCTAGCAAGAAGGTTGTTGATGATAAGTTTGATAAAGAAATGTTTAGTAAAGTTGAAGTGAATTTTCCTTTGCTTGAGTTGATTAAGAAAATGCCAAAGTCGGCTAATTTTTTGAAAGATGTATACACAAACAAAAGGAAGGATATGTATAATGAAAGAATCCAACTAGGGTATAGTGTGAGTGCTTTATTTAAGCCTCAATTGCCAATTAAGTGCAAAGACTCGGGTTCTTACATATTCCTTGTACTATAGGCTAGATTACCATTTCACATGCTTTGCTCGATTAGGGTGCTACTATAAATGTCATGCCTTCTTTTATCTATGAGTCCCTTGGTATTCAAGTCGTTAAAAACATAAGTGTAGTTCTTTAGCTGGCTGATAGAACGATTAGATGCCATAAAGGCATTTTAGAAGACATTTTAGTACAAGTCAAAGGCCTTGTATTTCCTACTGATTTCTATGTGCTTGATATGGTAAATGAAAATAGTAGCGATAGTACTCTAATCCTAAGAAGACCTTTCCTAAGGATAGTTGAGACTATTATCAACATGAAGCATGGTACCACTACTATGGGGGTGGGAGACCTAGAGGCCAAATTCAATATCTTTGAGGGCATGAATCACCCTTTCTCTAATTGTTCATACTTGGGCATTAGCATGATTGATTATCAAGATGATGATTTGCATGATTTAGTTGAAGATACTTTGACATGATTGAACATGATGATGTTGCATCCAATTGCCTTTCCCCCCCTCATACTTCTTTGTTTTGTACATGTAAAAGTGTGTGTCATGTATTAATTGTCTTGAGATTGATGACTGGCTTTCCTCTTTACATGTTTTTTATGCTTTATTTGGTTTAGTTATTGTTGGCAATCCTTTACAGTCTTCACTTGATGGCCGTGAGAAAGGTATGTGTTGCAATGTTTCAGGTATTGATGATTCCCAAGGAGCTGTGATAGAAGCTACTGATAATGATTCTCCCTTGGAGGGTGTTTGCTCTGATAAGGGAAGTGGAGAACTTAAATCATGTGAAGATACACCAATACCTCAATCCCCAAGCACTATGGACACCGCTCTTTCACTTGGAGCACTCAAGACTACAAAGCTCATTTGTAACATCCCAGCGCAACGCTCTTGATATTGTCGACTTTAGGACCCGTCACCCCCTCACAACTTTAAAATGCATCAAGAGGGGGTGGTATCCAAACTCTTACAAGGCATCTTTCGTTTTCCTCCCTGCCAATGTGAGACATAACACTATTGTAACATCCCAACCCCTCACTCTTGATATTGTCTGCTTTGGGATCTTTGTCACCCCTCATGGCTTTAAAACATGTTAAGAGAGAGAGGTTTAATTTTTCCTTATATGGAGAATAAACAACGATAAACTTCTCTTTTGAAGAAAAGAGCGAGAATCAGTTTAAACAAAGCAAGCGTTTGTAGCTCACTGACAATTAGTAATTGATTTCTTTGTTGAGTCCTCTATTTTTGTATTTGAACTCAACATTGTTTTTAGATATTAATAAATATTAATTTTTAATCAGCCATTAACGAGTAATTAATTATATTTTTACTTCATTATCAACAATTAATAATTATTTTCTTGTTAATTTTTATGCTTAATAAATAATATTTCATATCCCTGGGTTTATAAAAGTAATAATCTAATTATCATTGCTTAATTATTTTCCCCTCATTGTTGTTAATCATTTGTTGTTTGTATCATTAGATTATTACCTAATCATTAATCTTAGCTTTAAAATGAATATCGAAGCATTATAGAAGAATATTTTATATTTATATTTATATTTTCAATTCAAGACTACCTCCATCACCAAAACTTCCTTGAAAGGAAAGGAAAGGGGAGAATCAAAGCTAATTTTAGTCATATATATATATATATATATCATTCTACAAGATGCAATCCAATTCAAAAGACCCTAAATGTGAGCATATTTCTCAAGGAGGATTTGCATATATTTCTATTAATATCTTAATAAAAAAATTAAACAAAAATTTAAAGGGAAAAGGACAAATAAATATCATTTAAACATTAAAATCCCAAATCAGTGATTTCCCAAAAACCTGAGTTGTCAATTGCTATATTCTTTTTATCAATCTCACTACTCTTATTGTCAACAAAATCAATTTGAGATTTTTAAGCTCAAGTGGTTTTTTTTGTCTTTTTCCTAAATTTAAACGTGCTAAAAATTAAGGAAAAGTTGGGTCAAATAAAAATATGCTAGTATTATAAAATAAGGTTAAGGTGCAATTTTACTAACAAAGATTTTTCCTAGTAGTGCATGATGCAAAAATACCAATAAACAATTTAACGGCCTTGGTAAATTTGCTCCATTTTAAATTGTTTATTGATATTTTTTCCAATTTCAAAACTTATTTGTATTAGACGCTCATAAGAAAAAAATTTGTTGGTAATATTATACCATAACCCTATAAAATATTAAGAAATATGAGAAGAGAAAAAGAAAATACAATAATAAGAAAGAAGAATTCATATTCACTATTTGAGGTGTATGCGTCTTAAGTGCATTGCCCCATGGCACAACTTTACAATATTAATAAATGGGTTAAGGTGCAATGAGCATCCCGAAGTATTTTTTATGGTGCAATCAACACCCTAAAATATTTTAAGGTGGAATTTTGACCCTAAAGTATTAAAAGCATAGAACAAAAAATCAGACCGGACCATCCGGTTCAACCGGTTGAACCAAGAACCGATCAGTGGTCTAGTATGGTTTGATCATTGAACCGTCAGACCGGTCTAAAACAGGTTGAACCGGTCAGAACTGGTTAAAACCGATGGTTCAACTGGTTGGACCGATTTCATTTTTTTTTATTTTTTAAATTTTTATTTTTTTCTTTTTTAGGGGAAAATAAAAGGTTGAAGACCAAAATGAAGAGAAAAGTAGGTAAAAAAATTACAAATATAAAAAAAATGAAGAAGATAATGAAAAAAATTATTTAAAAAGATATAATAATTATAGTAAAGGAGATATCTTTACATAAATATAGGCATTATAACTAATACTAATAGATTTTAAGCATTTTTTTTCTAAAAATCTTCATTTTTATTTATAGAAGTTAAAAAATATATTAATATATATTGTCACTAATAAATTATAATATTTTAATAGGACCGGTTCAACTATCGGTTAGACTCCGATTGACCTATTAACCCTTGAACCTGTGTTATAACCGGTTCATTGCCCGATTCGGTTTTTCGTTCCTTGATTAAAAGTGAATCAATCTCACCCCACACTAACAGAACCACAAACGTCCGTCTGGCTTTTTTCCCTCTCCCTCGCCGTCTTCTTCTCTTTGCCAGGTGAGGAAAGCCATGGACATTGGTTAGCGCGAGTTTGAGACATTGCTGTCACAAAAAAAAAGCCCCTATAAGTCCTACAATGCCTTCTTTCTCCATATCCTGTCTTGAACAGCCGCACTACTTCAGATAAGCATTAACAAATTTAAAGTAATTATAAATAAATTTAATTAATTCCTTTACTTCTTCAATCTCCATGTTCTTATTCTTTCTCTGTAACTTACTCTGATTTGCATATTGCTTCAGTTTATTTCTCTCTCCCGTCTTCTTCAATATGCTAACTGACTCTTCCCCTAACATCATCTCTCTCCTTTTCGCTTCTATTGTTTTGTGGAACATACAACCATCGCCACCTCCACCATGTCTACAAAATCTATGTAAATGGTTCTCGGTGTTTTTCTGAAGGTTCTTGTGTACTGCTAAGATCTTATTTATGATTTTCAGTTGCTTTTTTTTCGCTGGGAAATGACGTGTGGGATTTACTTTAAATTCTTGGATTTCAAACCATTAAGAACATTATAGTCCACTTTCAAAACAGGACAAAAAGAAATTATAAACAGAAAAGATCGGTCAGCACTGGCCAGCTATACAATAAAGGGAGTGTTCTCTTGGAAGAGACTAAAGTAGCGAGCTCATTGGACTACAATTTCCTGGGCGAAGTGACCACGAAAGCAGAAGCCCTCCGTCAAGTGGCGAGCCCTTTTCTTTTCAAATGGTAAAGTATTAAAATAAACAATCTTATTTAATTCAGATCCGTCACTATTTAAGATCAATCGGTTCCTTTTTTTGGACTGCTCTGAGTTCCTCCATCTTCAACCTCCTTGCTTAGAGTTGGCGGGCATTGCTCTCAAACTCATCGCAACCTTATCGTCCCTGACGCCTCTTCTTTAGCCGTTTGTGGCTTTCCTCGCCCGATAAAGAGAAGAAGACAGCGAGGAAGAGGGGCAAAAAAAGTCAAATGGACGTTTATGGCTCTGTTAGTGTAGGGTGAGATTGCTCCACTTTAATATTTTGGGATCAAAATTGCACCTTAAAATACTTCAAGATGCTAATTGCATCTTAGAAATTATTTCGGGGTGCTCATTGCACCTTAACCCGTAATAAATTAATAAGCCATATTAATATCTCCATATTTGATAGTGATATATATGATGATAGATGATGATGTGGGATAATAGAAATAATGAGAAAATACCAACATCCATATAATATATTATATTCATAACAACTATTACCTCCGGTTCTAAATATAGGACAAAGTTTTTAGTGCAAATTACACTATAAATTATGTCCTATATTTAGGACCGGAGGGAGTATATAATTATACCTCATGATTTTTTTTTATCATTGATCTCCTTTTGTTTTTGGGCATTTATCAATGATTTCCTCTATGAAAACAAATCAAAAGTTACATAATTAGTTCACTAGCCGTTTGTCATAATTAATTGAGAAAAATATAAGAAAATATCAATTAAACTTTAAAATCATAAATTAGTGATTTCTTATTAGAATGAGTTGTCAATTGATAAATTCTTATAGTTAATACCCATACTTTTATAGGTAACAAAATTGATTTGAGATTTTCAAGTTTAAATAGTATTTTCTTATCTTTTTCTTTGGTTAATTTAGTTGGTTGATTTTTTTCTAATTACCAAAAATTGATCTTTCCCCCAAATATTGATTAACACGCTCCCAGATTTTACCGTCGATTTCCTAAATGGAAAAAAAGGAACAGAACAAAATAAAATAAAAATTAATTTGGGAGAATCTTTTAAAAAGAATTTAAAAATTAGAAAATGATAAATTAAGTATTTTAAAAAAATTAAGAATTACTTCTCAAATTTTAACATTTTTTAATCAAATTTTAGTAAAAAAATCTGATTTGTCATTTTCTAATTTTTAAATTCTTTTTTAAGAATTCTCCCAATTAATTTCTCCAATCTTTAATATATAAAAGCAAGGCCGAAAACATGTCCTTCCAGAGTGCGCCAAGTGGCAGCCCTATATGTCAGATAAATAAGTCATTTTTCATTTTTTTTATTCATTTTTGTTTATTCTATATGTTTAAATATAAATAAAAAAATTTTAATTCTGAATTTTGAATTTTAGGTCACCGTCAGTGTTGCAGTTTGTGGTTGGATAATATGCAGTTTGAAATAAAATAATTTTGAATTGTAGGTAACTGTTGTTGTCCTTTTTGTCCTATGCTTTTATTGGCTATTATTGTGTTAAATTATTCATTAAATAAACTGGATTAATCATCTAGAATCTAGAATTTTTGACAAAATTCCTATCATCTACAATAATTATTTTTTAAGAAAATCCATTTACATATCCGCTCCATATTTACCAAAATAAACTTTTTTCTCAGGCCCTCCCTAGGTCTTATTATTTTTACATTGAGTTACTAAGTAATAATGACTGAGTAAATAATAATAGTCTAAAAAGTACATTGAATGAGAAAATCTAAATTTAATTTACTTTTAAAATAGTAAAAATGGGATATGGGAGAGATTGAGGGAGGGACTAAAGGACGTTCGACCAATAAGAATCTATTATTTTTAAATTGATATTTTGAAATTTTGTGTTTGTGGATGATTAGATATTTAAAGACCTTTTAAAATAATCTCAATAATCTACATTATGTTATTTCTATATATTTTATTTCATATATATAATATTTTTCTTTTTTATAATCTCCTGTCCATACTTACAATAACAAACTTTTTCCCCAGTCTCTTCTCACGGCTGTGTTAAGTCTTATTATTTTTAGATTGAATTTTTAATTTATAACCTTGAGAAAAATATTGAATGAGAAGCCTTATCCAAATTTGTTTTATAAGGGCTATTTTTTTAATATTGTTTAAAAAATATAGAACAAATTTTTTAATATTTTTAATAATTCCATCATAATACATTTGATGGATTAATCTTTAAAAACTTCTGAAGACTAAACTATAAAACAAATTTTCTCATAATAAAAAAAATTGTATTTGGAAATTAATATATCCCGTTAAAGAATGACATTGAGATAACTATATGTTCTTATAATAAAAGCCCACAATGTCTCTACACCTAGTACGTTGGTTTGCAGCACTGATATATAAATTGCGACTGTGTACCACATTCCTTCTTGCTTTCGGCTCTTTATCGTAACAATATTTATAAAAAAAAATCTCAGCACTTTATCGCAAACTGATTGCTGTTCGTTGGTTGCTCTTCCTCCACGTTCTCAGTCTCCCTCTTGCAGTGGTTTCATGGGTGTTAACGTGCTTAAAAAACCCTCCACGTTCTCAGTCTCCCTCTTGCAGAGGTTTCATGGGTGTTAACGTGCTAAAAAGAAAAATCTCAGCGCCTTCCCACAAGCCCCATACCCCATATTTATCGCAGACTGATTGCTGTTCGTTCGTTGCTCTTCCTCCACGTTCTCAGTCTCCCTCTTGCAGCGGTTTCATGGGTGTTAACGTGCTAAAAAAACAAATGTCAGCGCCTACCCACAAGCCCCATACCCCATATTTATCGCAGACTAATTGCTGTTCGTTCATTGCTCTTCCTCCACGTTCTCAGTCTCCCTCTTGCAGCGGTTTCATGTGTGTTTTCGTGCTACTGACAGTTATTAGTATGTGTGAGTATAAATATCTGCCTTCACATCCTCTTTAAGCATTGTCCCAGGCTTCTCATCAAACATATCACACACCCAGCAATATCATGGCTAACCTGTTTGATGCTGTTAAGGCTATCAATCCCTGTCAACAGAACTGGCGGATTAAAGTTTGGATTGTTCGTTTATGGACCATGCCTCCCCGTTACTCTATTGAAGAATTTTCCTCCATTGAGATGATTGTTTAGGATGAAGAAGTTGGCCTATCCTCCATCTCTTATATTTTATTCTTGCATTCAATCATATTTGTTGTTTCTACTTTAATCGCATAGGATTCAACTCCACTTATGTTGTGATATGTTTTTTGTGTTTTCAAGGTGACCGCATCCATGCTTCTATACGTAGTAGTTTTGTGAAATGACATCGTAGCAGCCTCCATGAAGGGAAGATGTTTGTCATATCTCACTTTGCTGTTGTTCCAAACACCAGATCATACAGACCCAGTGAACACCTTTTCCGCATAAACTTTCAATTTTCAACACTGGTTTGCTCTTGTGTGGATGACGGCCGCATTCGCAATTTTGGATTTAGATTTCGTTCCTTCACACAAATCATGTCTCCTTAATTTGATGATCGATATTTAGTTGGTGTGTTACGCTATCTTTTTATATTCTGACTTTATCTCTGGGAATTCATGCTTTTTAGTGATCAAATGTCTTTGTTAAATAGCAAATGTAATTGGCAAACTTATCGCAGTTGGGGAACGTGACAATTGAACTGTGACTGGTCAAGACCAACATAGAGTGGATGTTGAACTCATGGATATGATAATTGCAAGAAGGAATAACAAGTTCTTGGCTATACACTTGACTATAGGTTCATGGTCCAATGTCAAGTCAAAGATGACTCTGGGTCATGTATGTTTGTTATTTTTGATCGGGAATGCTCGAAACTGATTGGAGATTCAGCTATAGGTTTGAAAGAACATATCATGCGTGATCCTACAATGATTGGGGTATGCATATGTTAAGTATTTTTTGTTTTGTGATGATGTTGTTGAGAGTAGGCTCACATAGATTCAAATTTTTATTATTTGAGTTTTTGTAGGAAGAACCTGAAGAGCATATCCCTGAAGAGATATCAGCAAAACTAATAGGGTATAAATATCTGTTTAAGGTTCGCTTGCCAGCTGATTATTTGAGTGGCCGATCTAGTGCTTGCATAGTGATCCAAATGACAGATGATGATGACATCATTAAGGCCTACATAGCTGGTCTGCATGACAATTTGGACTCAGATGATGACAATTCTCCTGACCACCCTACTGAACAAGTTGTATTTGATATTTGCCATTTATTTCAATCTTTTGGGTTCTTGTCCTTGTAGTGGTGTGTATTTTGCTTATCTGACTTTGTGCACATGAATTTGGCTGTTAGGATATTGGTCCGATGCTCATGTGCTCTGAAGGGGCGAGTTCTTCAGTATTTAAAGAAAGTGACAATAGTACTGCTATGGTGAGCAAGGTGGAGGATGTTGGCACTGGGAAGAGTGGTGGCACTGTGTCTTATACACGCAAGAAGCAGAAATGTGTGAGCGAGAATTAGGATTGAGACCTTCTTTGTTTAGTTTATTATTTTAGGTGTTGCACATTATGAATTTAATGTTTATTTATATTTGTTGTAGTGGACCATGTTTATCACTTAATATTTAGTATTCCTATTTTGTGTTCCACTTATTCGTTTATCCATGCTATTTTCTATATATTTGTGGCTGCCAATTTAGTTGTTTGATTATTTCAATTTAATTTATTTAAAAATTTGGAGTGAAAGTTGGAAAATAAAACTGACCTGATAAGTAATGTTTAAGAAATGCATACTGATATTGTTTTAGAGACTCAAACATGCTTTTATTAAATATTTTATTCTACATATTCTATATTCATATTAACTCGAGAACCTTTTATTGAAGTATAAATAATATAAATGTTATGTAAATATAATAAAACAAGAGGAAAATGAATTTTTGATTTTTTTTAAATTAATAACTAAAAGAAAATACAATTTAATTAGATGCATAATTATTATTCTTGGTTTTTTTTATAAAATTAATGTAATTATTTCCTCAAATACATAATCAAACACACCACTCAAATTTATCGAAATCGTAAGACAAATATATACTATACAACAAGCAACAAAAATTCAATACAATCACACAAATTTAATCTACATATCATATAAATATGAATTAAGCTTCAAACAAAAAAATATATGTACACAACAATTAAAAAAAAAACTCCCCTGTAGCAGTGCAGATATTCAAGAATTGGAATCTGGGATTGTTGCCGGAATTTGGAAAGTCTTGGCCGGAAAATGCAAGAGCTCGCCAGAAATGGGGGCCGGAAAATTTCATGAACTCACCGGAAAGTGATGATAAGCTTTGGCAAGATCAAAGAGAGAGGTGGTGGTGGTGAATGATGGAACACAGAGGTCACAGAGGTGGTGCAAAGGTAGAGGAACAAAGACCGATGGTGAAGGTCGCCGGACTTGGGGGCCGGAAACTGGAAATGTAGCCGGAATTTGCAGAGAAATGCTGGGCTATCCTAAAGAAAGGAGGAAGGTGCTGTAATGATAATTTCCAATGTTAGAGAAGCTTCTGGCAGAGAAAAGAAGAGTTGGTGTTGACGGTGGTTATTCAAAACAGAGGAACGACGGAGATGGAGGTCGCCGGAGTTGGGGTCGGAGAAGTTGATGATCGGTGGCTATATTCTCTTCCAATAATGTCGGTGGTGGTTTTGAGGAAGACCCACGGTGGATAGAAAAGACACCGGTGTTGGTAGCTTCTTCCGATGATGTCGGTGGTGGTTGTGAGGAATGACGGAGCGGGAGGTCGCCGGAGTTGGGGCCGGAGAAGTTGATGATCGGAAGAAGAGCATGGTGAGATGATGATGATGCTCGGCTAACTCTCAAACTCCACAGCTCTCTGCACAAACTTTTATCGGGACTGTGTCTGTAGGTAAGGAAGTGAAGGTGATGATGATTTGTGCTTTAAATCTCAGTTTCCCTACTTCACGTGATGCAGGTCTGATACGTGTTTGCATGGAAAATACATGGGGTCTTTTGTGTGACTTTCCCCGATTCCTTTTCTTCCCTTCCAGTGACCCTTTCTGTAATTTTTTCAAATCTCAAAATATTAATTCGGACTCTCCAAAATTGCCAATTTAATCCCAAAACACCTGAAACATAAAATTAGGCATAATATAATATTAAAAGTATAAGAAATCATTTGCATAAATATTTAATAATTTATAACCATTTATCATCACTTTTGCAATTAATTCAAAAGAAATGTCTTTAGCTTAAATTAGTACTTAATTATACAATAATGTCTTAAGAAATGTATTAAAAATCCCAATTTAATTATAAAATATCATATAAAAATATGATTCAATCACTTCCCTGGATCTTATTATTTTTACATTGAGTTACTAATTACTAATTAAATAGTAATAGCCTAAAAAGTACATTGAATGAGATTTTGTCGTTTACATTTTGTACCTCATAAAATTTAAATTACTTTTAAGTTACTTTTATTATAAGGGCTATTTCTTAATATTTTTTAAAAAATATAGATGAAATTTTTTAATATTTTAAAATAATTCCAACATAATTCATTTGAAAAACATAACTTAAAAAACTTCATCAGAAGAGTAAACTATAAAACATATTTTCTCAAAATGCAAAGACTTTTCTATTTGGAAATTTAATATATCCCAATAAAGACTGTGCGTGGAATGCAATATATATAAAGCTATATGTTCTTATAATATATCCCACTATGTCTACGTGCTTGCTACGTGGGTAGTCACCGTTGATATATAAATCCCAGAACCAGAACCTGCGACTATGAACCACGTTCCTCCTTGCTTTCGGTACTTTATCATACAGGGATAATACTTGTATAAGAAAAAATCACAGCACCTTCCCACAAGCCCCATACCCCGTATTTATCGCAAACTTATTGCTGTTCGTGGATTTGTGATCACAGCTTATCGTGCTCGTAACAGTTTTTTCTCTTTCGTCTTCTGTAGTGGGGCTGTTCTTCCACGTTCTCAGTTTGTCTATTGCAGAACCCGCAACTGTGAACCACGTTCCTCCTTGCTTTCGGTAGTTTAACGTACAGGGATAATACTTATATAAAAAAAAAAATCGCAGCACCTTCCCACAAGCCCCATAGCCCGTATTTATCACAGACATATTGTTGTTCGTGGGTTTGTGATTATAGCTTATCGTGCTCGTAATAGTTTCTTCTCTTTCGTCTTCTGTAGTGGGGTTGTTCTTCCACGTTCTCAGTCTCAGAGAATTAGCAAGCCAGCAACACGAATTGGCGGGGAACAATATGCATCAACATAAGACAAATGAAAGGAATCCAAATACCAACCGCCTAAGTTCGAAAGAAGGCAAAAGCATTCATCATGGTACTTGCCCTGAAATAACTGTAAATCCAGGTATTTAGCTTCCACAAATAATTCCATCTCTCAGTATGATTAGGCTAACATAGTGAGCATCTAATCATGTATAACTATATTTATTTATAGGACGTCTAGCACGGGCTCGGCGACTTCAAATACTTAGAGGAAAAAGAAGCAGAAATTCTGAACATATTGACAGCACCAATCATTTTGAAGCAGGTAAATTTAAATTATATGCACTATGAACCCTTTTTTCTTATTTATTAAAATATAATGCATCAACAGAAAATGTAAACATCTCCATGGAGACACAAGTCATAAAACTCCACAAAGCATTCCTGTCAGCAGCATTTGCAACAATAACCAATAGTATATATTTCTAAATAGATCATACATTAATTTTTTATAGTGTACTATTATTTTCAGAAAAATAACCCTACAACATTTTCACGAGCCTAAAATTTATCATATTTCTTGTGAACACCTTGTCACATATATAGCCTAAACCTAAGTGCGTCTCAACTACTTGCATTGGGGTCTTCTTTTTAGTTTACTATAGGGTTAGGTCCTAAACTAAACATAGAATAAGAGATATCAACTTCATATAGATACGTATTAACAATATATATCATAGTATGTGTTTCATATATAGCTATCTAAATATAAATAATACATATATAAGTCTATAGAATGACCCACTATACCTTTACTGAATTTATTTATTGTATCTATTGGGCCAAGTACAAATTATAATTTGGGCTTATTATTTATATAACTATGTTGTTTTCGCAGAAAATTCATTGGTGTGCATAGAAACAATGTGCCGACAGCTACACAAAAGGCAACCAGCTCGACCTGCACTAGCAACAATAACAAATTGTTTGTCCTTCTACCTTAAATCTCTATTGTTCTTTATACATATTTAATACATTCTAACAACTAATAGAATTGTCTACTAGAGAAATAAGCAATTTAATAATTGCAACCTCATTTAAAGTTATAAGAAATGAAGTTTAAATAAGTTGTAGCAAAATAATTTATTTTAATATTCATTTACATTACTATGACGTCAATGTCTAATCTATTAACTATTTTAGTTTAATTATGTAGTTTTGTCATCAGAAAACACCACTGGGCCTTTTCCCATAGCTGACCGTGTTAATATACGTCGAAGGAAAACCTGCCGCATTCCCCAATCATCTGAAGAGAACACGTCTAGCAATCTGGGCCCAAATAGAGGAGTAGCCAGTAACGGTAATTTAATCATTGCACCAATTATTCTATATACTTTGCTTGCATTAAATGTATCAATAGTGAAAAGCACTTATCCATTAATTTATTTACATAGACTAACATTATTTCTAATATGAAATCATTTCCTTTGCTCTACAGAGCTATCCGTTTACAAAGACTTAGGGGACCAAAGTTTCATTTGTCCATATTGTGGTGCAAAAATGTGGTATGATGAACGACTTAGGAAGGATAAGAGTGAAAATCCTCCTAGATTTGGCATATGATGCCTTCAAGGAAAAGTACAACTTCCCAACTTGCAAGATCCACCAATTGAATTGCTCAACTTACTGTCTGGTCATCACCCTCAGAGTAAACATTTTTTAATGCATATTAGGACGTATAATATGATGTTCGCTTTTACTTCTATGGGTGGAAGAATAGATAGAAATATCAATTATGGCCGAGGACCTTATGTGTATAGGATGAGTGGTCAAAACATACATTTTATCGGAAGTATACTACCAATACACGATGCTACTCCCAAATTTGCCCAATTATACATCTATGACACATCAAATGAAATTAGTAACACAGTATCCCCCATCAAGTAAACATATTGCGCTTTACACAATTTAGCTAATCAATGTATGTATCTTTTTCTAAATTTATATAAATTGCATGATTGTTATATGTATCTTTTTCTAAATTTTTTGTAGTGGAGAAACTAACACTTCATCTTTAGTGAACAACTCTATCATCCAAATGCTGCAAAATATGCTAGATGAGCATAATGATTTAGTTAAAATCTTCCGGCAAGCACGTGATTTTATCAATGCTCATGAGGGACAAGATATAAGAATTAAACTTGTACATAAACGTGGGAGAAACACACGCCAGTATGACTTGCCAGCCTCTGGAAATGAGATAGCTGCTTTAATTGTAGGAGATATTGGATCCACAGAATATGGGCGAGATTTAATAATTCAACACAAGACAGGAGCTCTATAGAGAATATCTGAAAATCACCCTTATTTTCTACCTCTACAATATCCATTGCTTTTTCTTATGGTAAAGGAGGCTATAATGACGAAATACACCGTGTGTTATCAAGAGTAGTACAACGAAACAAGATTTCCTATGTTACAATGCGCGAATATTTTGCTTATATCATACAAGATAGGAATAATGAATTTTCAATTATATTGCATAGAGGCAAGCTATTCCAACAGTTTGTTGTTGATGCATGTACAATGATAGAAGCGTGCAGGCTAAGTTTTCTACAGAATAATCAAAAACAATTGCGCGCAGAAATGTACAAGGGATTGACAGATGCCCTGTTATTAGGAGAAATAGATGCAGCTGCACGAGGAAAAAGAATAGTCATTCCTGTATCATTCACAGGAGGACCACATTATATAGCAGAAAATTATCAGGACGCATTGACAATTTGTATTTGGGCTGGATATCCTCAACTTTTTATCACATTTACATACAATCCAAAATGGCCTGAAGTAACTAGATGTTTAGAAGAAGAAGATTTAAAGCCAGAGGATCGCCCTGACAAGGTAACCCGGATTTTTGAGATGAAACTAGAGCATTTGGTGCATGATTTGAAAAAGGGTGATATTTTTTGTCCTATTAAAGTAGGTTAGTGTATGGAAAAATTTATCCTAATTGTATTCAGTAATTTTTTTCTATTGTTCAATTGCACAAATCCTTATATTACACTGATCATTGACAAGATATATATAATACTGATGCTTGCTTATTTGTACAGTATTGTATGCAATTGAATTTCAAAAGCGAGGTCTCCCACATGCTCATATCATTCTATTTTTAGCAAATGAAGCTAAGCTCGAGACGCCACATGATATTGATCAAGTCATTAGTGCTGAGATACCTGATAAAAATGAGGAACCTGAATTGCATGAAGTTGTTAGTAACTATATGATGTATAGACCATGTGGCACAGCTAACCCTAAGTCTCCATGTATGGTAAATGGAAAGTGTGCAAAATATTATCTAAAACCATTCAACTCAAGCACTATTATTCATTGAGATGACTACCCATGTTATTGAAGAATGGATAATGGCCGAGAAATCATTAAAAGTGGGGTGCCTTTGGATAATAGAAGTGTGATTCCCTACAACCCCACCTTGCTACTAAAATATCAAGCTCATATTAATGTTGAAATGTGTAAAAAGAGGGAATCAATTAAGTATTTATTCAAGTATGTGAGTAAGGGTCATGATCGAGCCACCGCAGCCTTTTATGCTCAATCTTTCTCTGGTGAAAATAAAGTTATTCATGATGAAATAAAAATATACTATGATGTTCGATATTTGTCTCCATGTGAAGCTGTTTGGAGAATTTATGGGTTTGACATAAACTATAGATTTCCATCGGTGCAAAGGCTTTCCTTTCATCTACCAGATCACCAAAAAATTATTTATGAAAATGATGCCAACTTGGATGATGTGGTTAATCATAATGAAGGAAAAGTAACTATGTTTGAAGCATGGATGAAGGCAAATAAAGACTATCCAGAAGCACGGGCATTAACATACTCTAAATTCCCAACAAAATTTGTGTACAAAAAAAGATGGTCAGTATTGGGATGTAAGAAAATCTGGATTCTCCATCGGAAGGTTATATTATGTTCCTCCAGGAAGTGGAGAAGTCTTTTTATTTGCATTTGTTGTTAGCAATAGTTAGAGGACCTACATCATATGAAGATTTGAGAAATGTTGATGATGTAGTCTATCCCATGTTTAGGGATGCTTGCTATGCGCTTGGGCTGTTAGAAGATGATAGAGAATATATTGATGCTATTCAAGAGGCAAACCAATGGGCTACTCCAAACTACCTTCGTCGTCTATTTTGCATATTGCTATTATGCAATTGTATGTCACGCCCTGAAATTGTGTGGCAACAATCATGGAGATTAATGGCAGAGGATATACTCCATATGCAACAACAACTAACAGGTCACTATAGTATGAATCTTCCCATAAATACACTCTTATTTTATCTTTACATTTTCTGTCCTTTTACTTTATATGTACAAATGTTAATTAGTTCCTATATTACCAACTTTGCAACTAAAATATTGCACTATACTTCTACAGGATTTACTCTTAGTGATGCTGAGTTGCAAAATCATGTTTTACTTAAAATTGAAGATCAATTACAAGTTAATGGTATGAGCCTTTATGATTATCCAACTATGCCTTCTCCAAATATTTCCTTTCATGGATCAACATTAAATAAATTTATCCAGGCCAAGTTAAACTTTGATCGGAAAGTACTCATAGACCAATTACAAGTATTCCTTGATAATTTAACAGAAGAACAACGGTCAATATACAATACCATCATTGGGGCTGTTCAACAAATGTGTGGAGGGCTGTTCTTTATGTATGGATATGGTGGGACTGGGAAAACATATATGTGGCAAACATTATGTGCATCATTGAGGTCTGAAGGCAAAATAGTGCTTAGTGTTGCATCCAGTGGCATTGCATCACTTCTTTTACCAAATGGAAAAACAACACACTCACAATTTGCAATTTCTCTTGCCATTACTGAAGACTCAGTTTGTAATATTAAGCAAGGAATACCATTAGCACAGCTTTTGGTTCAAACATCATTGATAATTTGGGATGAAGCACCAATGGCTAATAAATATTGTTTCGAAGCATTAGATAGAACATTACGTGATATCCTGCAACGAAATGAGCCTGATGCTGCGAGTAAAGCATTTGGTGGGAAGACGGTTGTGTTGGGAGGAGACTTCGGACAAATCCTTCCTGTCATACCAAGGGGTACTCGTGAAGATATTGTGTTTGCTACTATTAATGCATCATATTTATGGAAACAATGCAAACTCTTCATACTCACCAAAACCATGAGATTATCCAGGGGTACTTCCTCATGTAATACTGAAGCAATAACAGAATTTGCAAATTGGCTCATTTCTGTTGGGGACGGTAATGTTGACATACAAGATGACACAGAAGATGTCATTGCCATCCCTAGAGATTTGTTATTATTTCCTTCAACGGATCTATTGGATTGTATTGTCAAGAGTACTTATCCAGATTTTGTTGACCATTTAGGTGATAAGTCTTATTTTAGGGATTGTACAATACTGACAGCTACATTATTTATTGTTGAAGTGAATAATTATATGCTTGCACAGCTTCCAGGCGAAGAGGTGATTTACCTTAATGCAGACAGTGTTTCCAAACAAGATGGTGTTACCAGTTCTATTGGGGAAATTCATTCGGTCGAGTTCTTGAATGGGATTACAATGTTTGGATTGCCTAATCACAAGCTTACATTGAAAGTAGGTGCACTAATAATGCTAATGCGGAATATTGATAAATCAATTGGACTATGCAATGGCACCAGGTTAATTGTCACAAGGTTAGATAAGCATGTCATTGGAGCAAAGATTATAACAGGAAGTAACATTGGTGTGCATGTTTTAATTCCACGCCTGACAATCACACCATTTGAAGCATCTTTGCTATTCACTTTGTGTAGAAGGCAATATCCAGTAATGCTCTCTTTTGCAATGACAATTAACAAAAGTCAGGGTCAAAGTCTACTAAGTGTTGAATTATTTCTTCCTCGCCCTGTATTTACACATGATCAGCTATATGTTGCACTCTCGAGAGTCCGGCAAAGGAAGGGACTAATAAAAATATTGATCCTTGATGAGCATGACATCCCACTGACAAAACTTCAAATGTCGTATATAAAGAAGTTTTCTGTAATCTTTTTGGTTGACTGTCAAATATATCATTCGGTTGTGAAAGCCATATTTGACAAATCTTCCTCATGTACATATTTTTTTAACTTACGTATTTCTTTAGTTTGATCCGTATAATGATATTTATTTGATGCACAAATTTGTTTAATAATGCACGGATCTTGAACTAGTAGAAAATAAAAATCCCAACGGGAAAGGCACAAAACGGCAATTGGGCCGTTCCATTATACGGTCATGTTTGGATGCGTTCACCCTTGTGAGCCTTAATAGCGCTTCGTTCTCTCCTCGAAGGACTTTGTGTCAAGGTTCTTTCTGTGTTTCCATGGAGTTAGAAGTTAAGTTGGTAGCTAGCATAGACAACTGCTTCGTATCCCTTCCTCTTCCTCTTGTCCAACTTCTGCATTCGACGCGCTCCACGCAACTCCCTAATATTCTCACTCTCGAGCTTCGCTCTCGCTCTGGCGATCTCTGGGTCGTTGCTTGGTCCGGAGCTACTTCTGCTTCTAATGCCATAGAGGTATGTACCTTCGCTATTCTTTTCTTTCAATCTCCTTGTCAGTCCTGTCATCGTTTTATTCTTGAAATTGGGCTTTTCTGGAGATAACATTTTGTAGCGATACGGGGGTCTTACCTGTAAGCCGACATGGTTGGCAATTCACTGGAGATGACAACTAAAATTTTATGTGTTTTGAATTGCCCAACAATTTACGAGCCCCCAACCAAAAAGAAAAGAAAAGAAAAGAAAGGGATGTTGAAAGAAGAAAGGTGTTTTTTTAGGCCAGAATTCCTTTTGCACATAGATTTTACTTTGAAAGGCTAGGGCTACATAAAATTTTGAAAATTTCCAACCTCAATGGAGGATATAACGCTGTTTATTTCTCTGTCTGTTGTCTTCTCCGGGGTGGCATTACATTAAAGATTTTTTTTTTTTTTTGATGGTGTGCTGGACATATTGTCCCTCCTCTTTCCAGAAAATGAGATTCTTTTAAAAGACTGTAATTTGAGCCTCTTATCTATGTTGCATAAACATAGCTGTACGTTAAACGTTGAAACGTGGGTCTTACCTATAAGCTGATATGGTGGGCAATTCACTGGAGATACAACTGAAATATTTGGTATTTTGAATTGCATAACAATTCATGAGCTCCCTACAAGAAAGAAAAAAAAGAAGAAGAAGAAGAAAAGAGAGAAAGCACTGTTAAAAGAAGAAAGTTGGTTTTTAGGCCAGAGTTTCTTTTGCATATAGATTTTATTTTGAATGGCTAGGGTCGACATGAAATATAAAAATTTACAGCCTCTCCAGGGTGGCATTACATGAAAGTTTTTATTTTGATGGTGTGATGGACATATTGTCCCTCTTCTTTACAAAACCTGAGATTCTGTTGAAGACCATAGTTTAAGCCTTTTATCTATGTTGCATAAAAATAGCTGTACGTGAAAGGTTGAATAAAATGTTTCTACTATTTTGCCTGAATATACATCACCATACTTCTAATTTTCCTAGAGTTTCTTGACCAATTTTGTTCTGGTCAATTGTTGTCAGCATAATCTTTTCATACGAATTTCTTTAAGCACACTAAAATAGAAAAATTTAGGTTGCCCAACATTTTGCAGAATTCATTTCCTTGCCAGATCATGCTAGAGTTCAAGTAAAAGCTGCTTCTAACGTGTCACATGCTTCTCTAATCACAATAGAACCCCATACAGAAGATGATTGGGAAATTTTGGAGCTGAACTCTGAGCAAGCCGAGGCAGCAATTTTAAACCAGGTGTGCAATTTAAGCCAGTGAGGTGTGGGGTTGTCGTTCTTAACTCCCCTCATCTGTATTGTGCTGTAGCTGTATTGGACCTCATTTGCGTGCTTCATGGGTACTTAATAAAAGCTCTTCATTACTTTGTCCATGCAGGTCAGGATTGTCTATGAAGGAATGAGATTTCCTTTGTGGTTGCATGGTCGCACAATGATTACCTTCATTGTTGCTTCTGTTGTTCCCAAGAAAGCGGTGGGTAAGATGATGACATGCTTTCTAGACCCTTTTTTTGTTATATTGCTAGACACGTGGACACTGCTCAAAGCTAGCTAATGATACTTTTGTTTGCTTTCTTTTTTAACATTGTGATATACTCCCCACTCCCACTTGAATTGTGATGGCAAATGTGCAATAGTTGTATCATTAGCATAGCGTTGTGCAGGTTGCACTGAAATCCAGGGAACAATTGAGTAAAACCCCATTTTACATAATCAAGGCTACCCCTTGTATGAATTGACTCTAATTATTTTTTTTATCACTTTAATATTCTAAAGTTTGATTTTGTTCCAATCTTCATCCTTCCAGTGAAAGTGAATGCTTATATACAATCTATTAAAGAACAAATATTTTATTTGGTTGAAATAGAATCAAACTTTTAAGTGAAGTGATTCAAAAAACTTTGAAGAGGAATAGCTTGATATTCATTTGTTGATGCACTCAGTATGTTTACTTTTATTTTGTTCATATATTCCTGCATGTATGTGCTCACATGTGTGTAAAAGAAAGAATGTTGATTTGTTATTGATTTAATTTATTTTGATTGATGGAGCTCCTAATTCTAATGTACAAATTTTACACGAATCAGTCATAAAATTTTAAGCCATCTTATAAATTTATGGCCCAAATTTGCTGTGATGCTTGTACACTATTAAATTGGTAGAATAAATACGCGTACATTATTTTTTAAGTCCCTTTTTCAGCCCAGACGATGTTTGAATATGCTGTTTCAATATTATTATGAAAATGTGATTTTTGAACTCAGAAAGTTGTAGTACGTGGAAGGATGTTGTGTGTTAGGAAGGTGTTATGTCGGCTTGTGATTCTATTCTTGGATGAATTTTTGTATGTGAGCACAAATAATTACGTTTAATGTTTTATCTAGTACTAATTCATGTTTCTTGTTACATGATATGATTTTTCCAGTGCAACTCATGCCAGGAACTGAGGTTGCAGTTGCCCCAAAAAGACGTAAAAGGTTTTCAAATTCACTTGCGGACTTGGATCCTGATTCACATGATAGAGAACACACTCCAAAGATGCTACTCCGTATACAGGATCCAGATAGGTTGTGTCGCACAAGTGCTTGTGTCAAAGGAGTCAATCTTCGTATGGAGCTTACTTCTGCTGCTTTTGTTCATCCAGAAACAAGCAAACGGTTCTCACTCAATAGGCTTCAATTGGTCTCCATAGTTCCAAGAATATCCAACAAGGCTAATGGTACTTCCAGAACGAATATTGTGAAAACAAAAGGCAGTTCAACTGCTAAGGAAGTTGACTCTGAAAATTTAACTGATGAGAAAGGGTGTCAACAAGCAATTGTTTATCTTCTCCTTTCAGAGTCAGTGGCCAAGGGACATGTGATGGTTGCTAAATCTCTTCGTCAGTATTTAAGAGTTGGTCTGCATTCATGTATGTCCAATTGTCTTACACTCATCTACCCTATATGCAAGCCCATGAAAGCCAAGTATCTTTAACATTAATGAAATATTCTGTCTGATGTTGCAACTGAATGTTATTGAATCCATTGTGTTTATCATTTAAGAGATCTTGGTAGTTTGGAGCCTGGAATGTGGCATTTTTTACATTTTGATGTTGCATCATGCATCACAATGACAGAAAAGGCATTTTTCTATTTTGACGTGCAGTGCACTTTCTGTGATACATTATTGGTCATGAATTTTCATGCTTTGACAGATTAGAATTGTGAAGTTGTGTTGAGGGACAGATTAAAAACAAACTCTTTTGGGCTGGGTTCTCCTTTTAGGGGTGTGATTTATGTGGTTTGAATGCAATGCTAGTTCCATATACCAGATTCTTAGCCTTGTTACTTAAACGAGATATGATGAGTTTCCTTCCTTATGCCATTTGTTCTGAGGTATTATAACAGAAACTTAGATAGTATCATATTTTCACGGGTGTTTTTCTGCTAGATATTCTGAATGGATCATCGGCAGCCTTTTCAGCTAATGCTGTTCCATCCCAATTTTGTTTTTAAAACTATGAGAAAAGCTTGTACTTGTTATTTTCTTTCTTGTCATATGTGAATTGGTAACTCCCTGCATTCTAACAATTTATTGATGAGAAGCAATCAAATTTCTTTATGCACATGCATAGGCCAGAAAATGGAGCTCCTTTATTTCTTACATTGTTGAGTGGCTATTTTCTTGTGGAATGTTTTGTTCTGGATTTTTGGTCAGAATTGGGGTTGTCAGTGGGATTCAGAGTAGTTTCTGTGTGTACAGTTCAAAGATTTTTGGCTACAAAAGATGGAAGAACTGTGGCAATTTGTGGTGTATCCAGTAATTTGGAATGCATGCCTAGAGTGGAAAGTTTGTATTTATGGGGTTGTTTCCTTTTCTCTTGATTGCTTATAGAATCCTGCAGTTTCATTTGTGGTGTTTGTCTCAAGCCTTGTTAATGGATTTGGGCTTTGGCAGCACTGTTGCATGTGTAACCCTTTTTTGGCAACTACTTTTTTTTTTCTTGTTCTGTAACTAGATGGTGGGCCTCATGTACTACATAGAACCCTATGTATAAGTGGCATTGTTCATAGCTTGCCAACAGTGTGGCTTTCTATAGATTTATTAGATATATAGATTTCTTTTTCTTTGGAGGGTGCCTATTCCTCTTTATTTGTTTGTCCTTCCAGTTTGGAGAAGTGATTTTCAAATATGATGTTTCTATTCTTGCAGGGGTCTATTTGAAGGCATGTGATGTTAATTTGGAAAAAGCTATTCCCTCCTTCTCGCTTTCTCCTTGCCGCTTCAGAATGTTAAGGGAGGATAATGATGGTGATAATGATATAGATAAGAACAACCTGACAAGGACTGCATCAGGTGTCTTTGGGGATTGGTCTATCCATAATGGAGTTATTAATGTTTTTTCAGATGAATCCCATTCTGAAGCAGATGAAGAGGTTGCAAATCAATTTGAGAATCAAAACGGACTACAGCATCTTCTAAGAGTATGGTATATTGCACAACTTGATGCAGTTGCTTCCTTTACTGGTATGGAGGTTAATGCACTGGTATTGGGTTCTAAAACCTTACTTCATTTTAAAGTGAGTTACATAAAGCTTGGAACTAACGGAAAGGTTCAGTTAGCTTCTAATTCATTAGAAAACAGAAGCAAGACAGCTGAAATATTGTTTTTATTGACTATTGGAGAAGATTCTTTGCAACATGAAAAAATTACTGCATATGAAATTGCACTTGGTGAAAGAAACAAAATGGACAGTAATCCAGCAGATCGACAGCTGTTTAAAAGGCTGAAGTTCACTGATCCCGTCTCTATCCAATCTCTAGAAGATAAAATATCTGAAGAAAATATTACTTCAGAAGTAACTAGCCTTGAGTGGATGAAGGAAGCTGCTTCTGATGTTATCAATAGTAGGTATTTTCTGTAAGGAGTTTCTATCTGCTCTTCAATTGATTCATTTTTCCCATCAGTTGTATTGCGTATCCTTGAATGTTCTTTGCTTGTGGTGTTTCTATCATGCTTAGTTGTAGATGGACGGGCGAAAAAGGAAATAATCTAGAGGATATGAGTGTTCAATTGCCAAACAACACTATGGATGTGGTGTTTGTTTTTATGATGAAACAGAACCTTGATTCTGTAGGTCCATGGGTACATACTTAAACAAAAAATTATATTTGTTTCGGATTTGAGGGTTTCTTATCCTCTACGCTTCATCCTTTTAATTTCTTATCAAGTTCCCCCCATAAGAATAAAAACGTTGACTCAAGTTGTCATTCATTCTAGTTTCACTTGTTAATTTTGTCACAAGTTTTACTTGAGGGAGTTGCAGGCTGTTATTTTTTATGCACCTTTGTATACATGCTAGTTGTTGCTTCTCATCATTCTTTAATGGGATAGGGGATGAAGGGGAGTACTATCTGTAGAGTCCCAGTATCTTAGATACTTAGATCCTGATATCTTAGGGATTTATCTTAGGGATAGATTAGATCCAATATTACAGGAGAATCATAGGAAAAGATATTCAGATATTATTATTGATTGTAAATAGCTAAAAATCAGGATCTTAGTCAAAGACCTTCTTCGGCCTTCTTTGTGTATATATTTGCGGCGTACTGACTGGAATAAGATCATCGGAATACAGTTCTTCGTCTCTGAATTCTATATGGTATCAGAGCACATCGGAGAATTTAGAGTCAACGCTCGATTACCAAACGTCTGATCGATCTACTCCTGATCGGTCTACACTGGAATAGAGCAGATCGGTCTACACCGGAATAAGATCATCGGAATACAGTTCTTCGTCTCTGAAGTCTACATGTTATCAGAGCACGTCGGAGAATTTAGAGTCAAGGTTCGATTACCAAACGTCTGATTGATTTGCTCCTGATCGGTCTACACCTAATTGTACACCACTCGTCGCATCACCTCTGTCAATTGCGTCGCACTTGTGTCTGCAATCATAGACCGGACTCTATTAGTCACGTCGACTCTCATCGCGCCGCTATTATCTCTTCATCGGAACGTCTAAGCTTCATCGTGCTGCTATTGTCTCTTCGCCAGAATTGCTGTTCAGCGATTCTCACAAACCCAACTTGACGCATCAGTGACCAAAGGTAATTGCTTGAGTTTCGACCATGACAAACCATGAAGCTTCCTCCACCTTTGCTAGGTTCTCGCATTCGGGCTCAGCCGGACCGATTCTCCAACAGTTCTCCTTGTTGTCGAGAAGCTCACTAGTGAAAAGTACAGAGAATGGACTCAATCTATGCTGATGGCAAGGGCAAACTTGAATATATAACAGGTGAAATCAAGCCACCTCCATTGGTGGACATTAAGGTGTTCAAAATATGAAAATCAGAAAACTCATTAGTCTCCTCTTGGCTAGTCAATGCCATGTCTTCATCAATTAAGAAGAGCTTCATGTTTCTCCCTTCAGCTTGAGAAATTTGGAAAGCAGTTTGAGGAGCATATAGTGACACAAGAAATTAGTCTCGCGTTTATGATACAAAGCAAAATTGTGGCAGGTAAAACAGGACCGCAAATCTCTTAATGATTATTATCTTGAAAAATCAGCTCTTTTGCAGGAATTGGATGGAATTAAAAATAAGGTCCATATTTGTCATGATGATGCTGTTGAAGGTCATAAAGAGAAGGAAGAGGAAAAAGTCTTTGAATTACTTGTTGGTCTTAATATGGCCTATGATGACACTCGAGTAAGGATCCTCAATTAGGACCCCCTACCTTCTGTACGTGAGACTTACTCTATTTTGCATAATAAAGAGCGTAGATGTAAATCCATGCTCCATAACAATTCTGCTGCTATTCCTCCTCCTTTTGAGACTTTGACCCTTGCTACCCGTTCCACGGAACTAGATATACCAAAGGCCGTCCCTTTTGTAACCATTGTAAGAAGCAGGGACACACTAAGGACACATGCTGGGATCTACATGGAAAACCAGCTGATTGGAAACCAAGAAAAGGGCGAGGAAAAGGCTATGTTGTTGAAACTTCCAGGAGTGATGAACCCCCTCCTCAAGACAATCAACCAAGTAAGATTTTGGAAATGTCGACTGCATTACAGAATGCAAAACAGCCCACTGCGACGGTTGTTAGTAGAGGTAACTTTCTTCAAGCCTTGACTACAATTAAACAATTTTGTATAGGAAATTGTTGGATTGTTGACTCAGGTGTTTCGGATCACATGACTTTGTTTTACCTGCCACAACTTTTTCTTAACATCAAATATGTGGGACCTGTTCCCTACAGTACTATATGTCTCTCGAAGGGTCTCCCAAATCTCTTGGGCTGAAGGAAGATACATGAAACTCTTGTTGATTGATGATGACATCGCATTAATCAGCCAGGATGATACCATTGCATTCTTAGACTTCCATATTTGAAATGCCTTGGTTTATGATTCTAGGGCTTTTTTGCTTCACCAATGATATCTTCAAGTTTGCCCCTTCCATCGAGAGGGAGGATCATGGATTGAGACCATTCCTTATAATTGTGACTAGTAAGTTTTCTCAAAGACAATAAGGAAAGTAGAGATATTATTAGACCGTGAAATAGAGGAAGATCCTTCAGATGACATATTGATGGAATTAAATAGAGCAATCTGACCTGAGAGAGTGAGAGCTATTAAATACCGAAACACTTGAAAAACACACCTCGAACAGGCACACAGACTGATCAATGAAGCAGTTTGAACACATGTTGGCCGCAGAATCAGACTATGGCAGACAGTCGACACAAGACGACGAAGCCAAGACAGAGAACGACCTTTGGACTATGGCAGACAATCAACGATCATAGACTATAGCGGACTAGTAGCTGAGTTCGACGATTACAAGCTTGACGATGATGGCAGCGTTGAAGAGCAATGGAAAGATCGACGGTGAGGCTCAGACGTGCACACCAAGGATGATGTTAATGACACTAAGAAACCGAGACGAAGAAGCCGACGATGACGCTGCAGATGAAAACTATAGACTATGTACCTCTGACGAGATGGGTCGACGATGACGGTGTTGAGAAACCGAGACTAGGAGGTCGACGGACCAGATGGATCAGTTGGCAATCACAAGGAGCAGCAAGGTGAGGAGATCAGTGATCGATGCTAGACAGGATTGGACGTTGAGTGGAAGTGACGAGATTTCTGGCGAGAGGGAGTTACCGGCGTCGAAAAAATATTTTCTTCAAAGCTCTGATACCATGAAGATAATCAAATGAGAATAATTCTTGTGTGTATTATTCAGAGAGGGAACGATTACATTTATAAATAGAGAGAATCAGATCATTTAATGAGATCCATATTTGATACTGTACAATCACTATATAATCAAGAAAGAGTCTGAAATAATAATTCTAATTATCTGCTATAATCTTGGATTTAATCAATCTCTATAATCATGGGATTGCTATAATTATGGGATTCTACATTTACTTATTTTGAAAGAAAGCATAAAAATGCATCAGCCATGCGAGATAAATCCCGTTTGAGCTTTAAATATTCTCTTATAACTAATGATATAACTTGCTGTTTCTTACTGATTGCAGGGATGAGAAATTTGTTATCTTCTGCCTCTGGTATGCCACTCCCAGGACATGTTCTTATATATGGACCTTCAGTAAGTAGATTTTTTTTTCCTACTATTTAATTAAGTCCAAGGTATTAGCAGGCAAAAACTCCTCATGATCACAATGTCAAGAGTTTGCAAGCACTTGTTTTACTCTTTTCAGCATATTGCACCTCCTTTATAATGTCTTTTGCTTTTATGAAATGCATTATCAAACAAATGCCGTGTCTCTGCAATTTATAAACATATATGTAGTTTACCAAAAATTGGCTTACTTAGTTTTCAAGTCAATAGAAGAGCTTATTGTCATTATGATTTGGACAAAAACTGGGCGATTAAAATTTAAGCAGAAAAACAATTCTTACTTAGTGTAGCAGAAAAACCGGATGATTAATTTTTTATGGTTTCTCGCATAAAAGTCATGCAATAAAAGCTCATTCAGGCCTTCTTACTGAGTTTTTTTTTTGTTTACAAGTGCTCTTGGTACATTACATTGTAAAATAACCCTAGCAACGTGATCCTGTGAAATATCTAAATTTTCTAGGCTTACCAATCTAGCAACATCATGGATTTTTTGATTTCTACCTTTGCGGCTAGGTCTATGATTGTATCCTGTGTTGAATATGATGGAAAGGAAATCATAAAACCAAACCAAACCCACACCAATGCTGCTTATTTACAGCCTCCCCTCGCTTGATTTGCTCAATTTTCAAGTTCATTTGGAGAAGGCTGAGAATGAGATATCATAGAACCAAATGTATTTGTCTAAAAAGAAGCAATGGTTTAGTCGTAGCAATGAACTTTCAAATGGGGGAGAATGTTTTTTTGGTCGAGTAATTCTGATAGTGTTATGCTTGCTTGTGACTTCTATTACATTTTAGTTTGGATGCAAGATCTTATTGCAAATGTGATTTCTATTACATTTTTTGGTTTGGATGCAAGATCTTATTGCAAATGTGATTTTGCACTGTAATCCTTAAAATTTAATCCCAGATCCTTCTCTTCGTGTTATGGGGGGTGCTTGTTATATTTGTTCAGGTTGCTTATCTGATATGGGTGAATAATCATTACGTTTGACAAATTTAAAACCTTATTTTTCAGGGCTCTGGCAAAACTTTACTAGCAAGGACTGCTGCAAAATACTTTGAGAAACATGAAGACATCTTAGCACACATGTATTGATTCCAATTTATCATGTGTTACTTTTTTCTTTTTTCCCACTATTGTCCATAATCAATTAATGTTGTTGGAATTTGAGGTTGAATTGAGCATATATTGCTGTGCAGAATTTCTGTTTCTTGTTCAAAACTGGCTTTGGAGAATGTCCCAATAATCCGGAAAGAAGTTACTAGCAACATTATCGAAGCTTTAGATCATGCACCTTCTATTGTCATCTTTGATGATCTTGATAGCATAATTTCCACATCTGACTCAGAAGGGACTCAACCTTCAGCGGCTGCTGCTGGACTCGCAGATTTTCTGGTTGACGTTATTGATGAATGTGGGGTAAGAAATTTTTTTAAATACAATTGATTTCCGAATATGTTATACACAGTGCAGTTATCTCATTGATACACGATTTTCATTGCCATTTTTTTTGGATGAATTCATTGTAATTTGTTTGGGTGATTGTACTGAGTGGGTGAGAAACAGAAGGAAAGAAGGGTTATTTCAAAACAGAATTTGCATAGCTATAAAGGATAATAGATGTTTAATATTTATGTCAGGAAAGTGAAATGTGATAAGGAAAATTTTTAGGGAGCCAAGTTGCATTCTCTATGACTTACTAAATAATAATATTATAGGTTAAAGAACTTCCAGGTGACAGAAAGTCTGGTTATTCACTTTTTTTTTTTTCTGGTTACATGGTTATTCATTTTTTTAATATTTCTTTGGATAAGGAAAATTCTTGCTTACATTTGCCTGCCTTGTCGATGCAACTAGGTTACAAAATTACATTTAAGAATATTCTAACTACATTAGAAGTCTAGTTTAGTGAAGTGTAAGAATAATTTACTAAGAGAAAGGGGAGGTTTATTTAGATCTTTGAGTCATCTTCAATAATTTTGTATTATGTGGAATAAAAAAGAGAAATTGAAACGGAAAGATGAGGGGAAGAGAGATGGGAGAAATAACAATCAACATGGGAAGAGCTGAATATAAAATAATAGAAATGCATTTTGGAAGGGCTAAGACGTTGATGTAATGTCTTGTGAAGGTATTGTTTTCTGTTATTGCGTTATTGATGTTGAGCTTTACTATGATGATTATGGCAGCATGTTGGTTTGTTGGCTCTGATGTGAAGGAAGTTACTAATAAAGCTCCTGGTATGACCTTAGGAGTTGTAAGTAGCGGCGATTCAAAGAATAGGGTATCAACTCTGGGGTTGGAAAGTATAGTGAATTTTCAATTTTGACCTTGGTTTCCAAGTTATATTTAAATCTAACAAACATTTCCCTTAGCACGCAAAGCTTTCCCAAATTCCTAATACCTTTTGACAAACATCCTTAGGCAAGTTCCTAAAATAATTCTATTCTGCACCCACTTATGTGGAATGTCTTGAGCCTTTGGCATTGTTATGGTACTCATCTGGTGGCTTTTCCCGAGAGAGATTTCTTTTTCTGAATTTCATTTTGCTTTCCTTACGTGTTCTGCTGTTCATCATTTTTTTTTTTTTTTTTGTTATCTTCCAAAATATACATTGAGAGTCTGAATGGTCCGCTTACACTCTTCCTTTCTTCCAAAACTTATTCTCAGAAGAAATGTCTTTAAACCAAAATGTAATTATAATAAAAACCCAACTTTTCTACTTTCAATTATTTTTAGATGTCTAATTATTGGAGCATTCAGAGAATAAATGTGGAAGTCTTTCTACCAAAATTAAAACAAGAAGAATGAAAAAGTCTCTTGCAGAGATGATAATGATAATTGAAGTGTAAAATATGAACTTGCGAAGTTATGGCTTGGTAGGTGAAGTACATAAGATATTCACTTTGATGCTGATACATATTAATGAATTTTCTCCCATAATTATTTGAGAAAATTATTGTCTTACTATTCCTTCAAACAGGAGAGAAGGCGGAAATCATGTGGATTTGGACCAATAGCCTTCATAACTTCTGTACAAGCTCTCGAGAAGATACCACAGAATTTAAGCTCTTCAGGTTTACTACTTTTTGCTATAAATTGATGACATAGTATAGTGAAACTCAATATGAACCAAGGCTCTAGGATTCTCTTGTCATTTACATTTTGTTTCATGTTTTGGGTGCTAATTTCTTGGTTCTATTATTATCAGGCAGGTTTGACTTTCACATACAGCTGCCAACTCCTGCAGCTTCAGAGCGGGGGGCTATGTTGAGGCATGAAATAAAAAGGCGTCACTTGCAATGTGCTGATGACATCCTGCTTGATGTAGCTGTCAAATGTGATGGCTATGATGGTTATGATATGGTATTCTGCTAATCTATTGATCAACAAGGTTTTACTGGTGTAGATGTTAGTGTATGTTTGTTTATTATCCATCACTTTGTTATTCCTTTTGTCATGTGCACCCACGTGTGTAGTTGTGTACGTATGTGGCTTGTAATGTGTAAAGAAACTGCAATGGTGAGAAGAAAAGAAAACGAGTTGCCGGGAATAACATTTCTTCTATCACATTGTTTTTGGTTTCACGTTTTTTTTCCTAAGGGAAGAGGGGGATGATTTGTTTAGCATGTTTATTGAGTTATTTTGTCTTTTGTAACTTTGCATTTTCAACTATCTGAACAATTTGTTAGTATAATATTTCCAAGAAAATATTGAATTCTAGTTTTTGGAAAGTATTTGAAGTATATTTCCAGATATCTTTTGTGTTATTATATCTCTAGCTTGCCCCTTCACGCTGAATCGCTGATGCTCTTTAGTCCAAGCGTAGGCCCACGCAATTCTATGATGAACTACTGAACTCCTGACCTCTTTAGAGGGTTAATACTGTGATATAAAACCACTCATTACAGAATTCATGAAGGATTGTTATGAAATTTGGTATTCTTCTCTTGAAGCCCTTTTCCCTTTCTGTTTAATATACTGATTTTATGATCTTCATAGAGCTCATTTCATATTGGGATCTGAATTCATACAGGATTTGTGAAATTTTCCTGCTGAAAGTTGTCAGATAAATGGTCTGCTAGCGGCAGGGGATTTCATGATCTTCATAGAGCTCATTTCATATTGGGATCAGAATTCATGAAGGATTTGTGAAATTTTCGAAATGAAAGTTTTCAAATAAATGGTCTGCTAGCGGCAGGGGATTTATGATCTTCATAGAGCTCATTTCGTATTGGGATCAGAATGAAATTTTCCTACTGAGTTTTCAAATAAATGGATAGTGGCAGGGGATGCGAAATTAATTGATTATAATTTGAAATATATATATTTTGCTTGAATTTGAACAAGTTTTGAAGATGGCCTTGCCGTCTTGTTTCTTCCTAATTTGATTGCTTTGTAAATGCCCATAATTGCTTTTTAACCATGTCCACTTAATCTCGTTGATGTTTGACTTAGTTTGTGAAAGTTGAATATTGTTTTATGCCAAAAATGCTATGACCATGTCTGAGTTGTATGTTGGATTTTAATTTTAAATAATTTTACCCTTTCCAGGAAATATTGGTTGATAGAGCTGTCCATGCTGCTGTATCCCGCTTTCTCCCATCAAATGCTGCTCTTAATGAGCATGAGAGTCCTGCTTTACTTATGGAAGATTTCTCTCATGCAATGCATGATTTTCTTCCAGTGGCGATGCGAGACATTACAAAAGCTGCTTCTGATGGTGGGCGCTCTGGATGGGATGATGTGGGAGGTCTTGTTGACATTCAAAACACTATTAAGGAGGTGATATACCTTTTACAATTCAATTTCTACTGTTTTGGAGTTTATTCTCTTTTCTTTTTGGTATATTTAAATCTTATATTCTGATAAGGCATTCTTTTCCGTTTGACACTTCAATCACAAGAGCTTTTAAAATGCATGGGAAATGATGGAAAAATAGGGAGGGCATAAATTGGGATGAAATAAATTGAATATCAAAATAAATATATATTATTGAAAGAATCAATGAGGGTTTTATATACTCCGATGCTGTGACCATTTTAGAGAATTGTACCTATTGACATTTGGTGCGCTAAAAATTGCTATAATCTAAGAACTTCATTCATTTCTTGATCCTTCTTAGTCCAGTGATTCCTTTTTGAACTCTTTCTAAATTCCTTATATCTTCTAGCGCATTCACTCAGGTTCGTGCTTGTAAATCTGGCAGCCTGCTACAATTAAGCCTAATTGATGATAGACAGATGTCCTTGAATAATGAAGAACTCCTGGAGTTCTTCAACTTCCCATGAGTGGCCCCTTAACGTTCCCTTATCCCCTCTTTTTGGCCACATATATATAACACAAACATTGCTCACAGAAATCTTTTACCTGTTTCTCATGAGCATCCCCTTGACTGTTCTCCACCATTTAGATTGCTCAACCACAGAAATGCCTTCTGCTATCAACTTTAGAATTTCTGCTCTTTGCTCATATTTCCTTGCGATGTTGCAACTTCCTTGGCAGCAAAATTAGCAAACCTAGTTTAGGTGAGATGTAACCCAGTATGGGTTCATCTCCCAACTTTTCTACTCTTTATTTTCTTATATTTGATAAGATTAGGATTAGATTTGATTAGACTATATTTTTTCCCCTTTTGATTGAACTTGATCTTCGGGCTAGCTGAAGAACAGCTTTTGGTGTTTCTCACCTAGTGTAAACCAAACTACCATGATCTCCACAATAAAACTGAACTTCAGCAGCAGTAGAACAAGATATAATTCTTTTCACATTTGAATCCCATCGTCCAGCCAAAAAATGGGTAATCTCAAAATATATGATTAACTTGCATTTAAACAGAGCTAAAGACTAAAGTCACTTATTTTTTGGGTATTTTATTAATTTTCTCTGTAAGTGGCAAAAGAAAAATTTTGCTTTGTAGAAACTAGTGCTTAGGTTCAAGGGAGACAACAAATAAGCTCTGATACTCTGTTGAGAAATTAAGGGACAGAGGAAGTTTGGGAAGAGAGGAAAAGGATGCCTAGAATATTTGCGTTATCAGGAGATTCTATTATAATGTGTGATGCATTTTCAACCTCTATTTACTATGACTACAGAGACATTTTTCTCGTGTTGTACAACTAATAACTATTTTTATAACCTATGCCGATCAAACTCGTGTCTGGCTGGTTAGAGCATGTTGGCTTTACTTTCATGGGTGTGACTCTGCATGCACCACCCAACTATTTTCTTAACATACATGACTTTCCTAAATTTTTAATGCCTCTTTTAAGTGTTTAGAATAACTCTTCTCTTCACTGACGCAACCCCTTAATTCTTATCTTAGCATCTATGTGCATGAAAATGTATTTGATTTTCAAGTGTTATTTATTTATTTATTTGTTTATTTTGTAAATAATAATGTAACTGTTTTTATCACAAGCATGAAAGAAGTTGAAGCATGACTAATTAGCAGTATTTGAACAAAAACTTAATTCAGATTGCTTGTAATACTTGTTTACCCTATCTTTTGTGTTTGCATTTTATTATGTTACTGTTTCTCATGTAGTTTTATTTCCAGATGATAGAGATGCCTTCTAAGTTTCCAAAAACTTTTGCGCAAGCTCCTTTGAGGTTAAGAACAAATGTCCTTTTATATGGGCCTCCTGGCTGTGGCAAAACTCACATAGTTGGTGCTGCTGCCGCTGCTTGTTCTCTACGTTTCATATCTGTGAAAGGGCCAGAACTGTTGAACAAATACATTGGTGCTTCTGAACAAGCTGTAAGGGGCTACATGGATTTCTTTAGCATTAGTTTCGCCTGCTATTCGGGACTTATTTGCTTGTTTATTAATCTATATACTCTGCTTAATATAGAAGCATGACATCCTACATCATAATTTCCTAAAGTTTATTGAGACTTCATTGAGCCAAAATTTTTTTATTTGTAGCTGTCTTTTTCTTTCTTTCTTTCTTTGTATGTCCAAATGGAGACATGGCCAACGCTTCTGTTCGTAGAGGGTTTTCATTTGTGAGTAAACATTTATACTTCCAACAGTAATCTCTAAACTTAATTACAATGATTCTATGATAATGGATCATTATATTTCTAATCCCTATAATTTGGTTATCATTACAAATATCTATGATGCATGAAAGAATATCCTGAGACTGTTGTATCGAAGCTAATGGCTGCTTAGATAGAAGGCTTATATATCTCTGGAGTGTGGTAGAAAACTATGGAGTTAAGCAACTAGAGCACAGTTAATGAGTCCTGAAGTATTTAACTGAATTTAACTTGTTATAAGCTGGTATAGTACAATATGCTATGTTGAATGTTGCTTTCAGGTTAGGGATATTTTCTCTAAAGCAGCTGCAGCAGCACCATGTCTACTCTTTTTTGATGAATTTGATTCTATTGCCCCCAAGAGAGGACATGACAATACTGGAGTTACTGATCGTGTTGTGAATCAGGTTGGTGATTAATTGATCACGTCTTGTTTTATCTTATATTGATCATAGTCTGATTTATATTTTCACTTTTCACAGTTTTTGACGGAGTTAGATGGCGTTGAGATTTTAACAGGTGTATTTGTGTTTGCTGCTACCAGGTTAGTTTTATCAGCACATATTTTTGCTTAAATTTTGGTTGAAACAGAAATGTGAGCATGAGAAGGCTTACACATGCAAACATTGTCGCAGTCCCCTCTTTATTAATTCTTAATTATTATTTAGAAATAGGGATTAATTACAAGTTAAACTCCTGAAGGTAATTGCAAGACTTCTAGGCCATAATAAGCTGACTCCTGAATAATGGTAAAATCCTAATTCTCTTTGGAGTTCCATTTCAATATATTTTACTATTATGACATTTAAGCTGGAGTTTGTTCTTGATTCAACTCGTCGCAAAATTTGAGATAAAGGACAAAGTTATTGAGGTTTGAGTCACAAGGGAGCATACTGGCTATTACAAATCCCTAGTCTATAAATACTAATATGACTCTAATGCAAGCAATTTTATACACTTTATTTTCATTTGAATTGGAAGCGTGCGATCATTTGAGCGACAAAGTTTGGTCTAGGTTTTGGATTCCAATTTTGGATATGATATTCTTTTGTTATAGCTGGGTTTATGTAACCAGCTCAAGTTGAACTTCGAATAAGCATTGGCTTGAGCATAGCTGTTAGAATAGTGAGTTCTTGTGATTGTATTCTACTCTGTGCTTAATGTAGTTTATACTATTAATAGACACATCAGGTGCCTTGCTAAGTAAATCAATATGCCCATTCAGACTACTGCAAATATGAGTGAAAATTTCCCTTTCTCACGCCTTTGCAATTCTGACATTTTTCATGTAAAGCAGTAGACCGGATTTGCTTGATGCAGCACTTTTGAGACCAGGCAGGTTAGATCGACTTCTATTCTGCGACTTTCCATCGCAGCAGGAAAGGTTTGAAATTCTCACAGTACTTTCTAGAAAGGTATGTTAAACTACCTGATTATTCATTTCTTACTTGCCCATTGCTCTCTCTCTCTCTCACACACACGCATATGAGGCTAGGATCCATCAACATTTGGACCAGAAGTTGTATTCCTAACAACATTCTCTGATCTCTAAAGGTTTCAACTTCCCATTCAGTCCGGAAATAGGTGTAGCACTCCATCATGATTCGCAAATAAAGAACCCATGACAGGAAAAACACAACAATATTCCGAAAAAAGCCCATTGCCAAGGGAACAAGAAAAACACACTAGAACAATATGGAAAAATTAGACCTAGATCTGTATAAGACCACTACCGAGTACGGAACCACCAGGTATGTGTCAGAAATGCATGGGTGATGCTAGAGAAGAGAGGAATCGTCGCAACCTCACCGGAAAAGTGATTCACACGTTGGCAACCCTTAATTAACGAGGAGAACGGTGACGGCGCGTGGGGGTGTGTGGGTGGCCAGCATCTTCACCGGCAAATTGGGATAAGCCAATCGGCAGTCTTTGAACACAGTGGTGGGGCGCATGTCTTGAATAGGGGTCGGGACGAGTTGGGTCTAGTTGAGGCAGTAGCGTTTTTTGGGAAAAATAGGGTTTTCTTCTAGGATAGAAGATCAGAATCTAGAAGCTAGGGTTTAGAGCCAACTTAATTCTGATACCATGTGGACAATGAGTGAAAAGTATTTTCTCTTATTTGAATCTCCTTAAGAATATTGAGATACATTTGCCTATTTATAAAGTAGGGAAGAAGACGAGATAATAAAAGTTCACCTGACAACTACCAACTACTAACTACTCATTAAAGGTGGAGGATATCTACAATAAATACACACTATTCCCACAGAAAAAAAAAAAATTTGAGTTGAATTTAAGAAAATTGAAGAAGTGGAGTTACAAAATTTTTATAAAAGAATATGTAAGATAAAAGAGCAAGAAAAATTATTTAAAAAACTTTTAGCCTTACTTCCCTCATTTTCTTAATTCCAACCCAGAAAAAATTTACCCTCCGCTCACTTTTCCTCCCCTTCCCTCGTACCAAATAAGCCCTAAAGAAACAAAGTGCTAGCCATCTTGTCAAAAGTTTAAGCTAGCAGTAGAAACACATCTTAGTTCTTTCCAATCTAGATCATAAGATCATATGCATTTAGTTCTTTAAATTTATACAAGGTTTCAACTTGGCTCCTTAACTTAAAAAAGAAGGTCTTTTTAGTCCTTTATCCTTAATGGTCATTAATAAAAAGTGTTAATATTGTTCAAAAAAATAATGTTAATATTGAAATTTTAATGCTGATAAAACATTATCAAATGCTAATGTTTAAAGCTTAATTTTCAAAATAATAATGATTGTTACAAAAAATCATCATTTCAGACCAATGGTAATAGGGTTAACAGACTGAAAAATACTTTGTAAAGTTAAGGGACTAAACTGAAACCTTCTATAAAGTTAGAAGACCAAATGTATACACCTAAAGCTAAACATCTAAAATCCTAATTAATCATTATCTCATTTCATCTTGGGTGAAGATGACAATGGAAGCCTAGATTAAAAAGAATGCATATCATTTTAAGCCCATAAACTACAAATTGGGCTAGCATATTTGATTTGCGAGCAAACAAGGGAGCATGTTATGTGGTTAATGGTAGATTCACTCTTGAAATGGAGATTGTTGAGATGTCAAGTATGAGGGGAATTGAGTTGATATGGAGAGATGAAGTTGGATTGGAGATAAGATATGAGTGAAAAAAACCTTAAAAGTTTTAGGTTAATATGTGGTTTTGAGTTCACTTATACTCATCCTCTTGTTGGTTAAAGATTTTGCTGTTAGAGTAAAATGGCGTTGTGCAATCATGTAGCCGATCCCATGTGTTCCAATTTGTTGTCAGGCTTGATTAACATCTATGCTCCAATTTGAGGGGGGAGTGCTGGAGAATATTATGTAATTTAGTATAGGATTATCAAATGAAATCTGATTTGTAAATACTTATTTACTTTTATAGGATTTAATAACATTGATTGTGTATTGGAGCCTTCTATGTTATAAATAGAGGCTCACATTGCTAAGAATAATACAAGAATTCATTTTCCTACTCTGATTATCAGAAGCCTAGGATAAGATCATACAAAACAATGTACTTGAGCATAACAGGTTGATATCCTAATGCAGTTGTTATTTGGTTATATGTTGCATTAGAAAGACACATAGAGGATGTCAAATAAAAAATGTTGAAAAGATAAATATTAACAAATCATGATTTATGATTACCTGAAAATTTAGAAGGCTATCTGGATCTTTAACTAGATGACATTGACTTCAACCAGAAATATTTGCAAGATGTCATCTTAGTTATTTACCCTTTACTAATTAGGTGACTCAGGAAGTTTCTCTATAAATGCATAAACCGGATCTTGCTTCATGACTACTATATCACATTGGCATGTCCTCAAATACACTAATAATTATCCAGTGGGGATGCACTAATTTCCTAGAATTTGTCTTTCAAACTCGATGGTTTCCCAACTCAAAATGATTTGGCTTTAATTGATGCAGTTGCCCCTGGCCAGCGATGTTGATTTGGCTGCGGTAGCTCATATGACTGAGGGATTTAGTGGAGCCGATCTCCAAGCTCTCCTTTCAGACGCGCAACTTGCGGCTGTTCATGAAGTCTTGGACGATGCAAATGCCTCTGGCCCTCAGAAAAAGCCAGTTATTACAAACACTCTTCTCAAGGGTACAGCCTCCAGGGCTAGACCGTCTGTTTCAGATGAAGAAAAAAGAAGACTATACAGTATTTACAGCCAGTTCCTTGATTCAAAGAGATCTGTTGCTTCTCAGGTCTATCTCCCTCCTTCCCTGTTTTTTGTTCATGTGTCTGTATTTTATGCAATGTTTTGGGTTAAGGTGCAAATTTTCCCCAAACGTTTTTCGCTAAGGAGCAATGTTACACCTGAAGTTTCAAAACGTAGTAATGTCCCATACCGTTAAAAAACTAATGTTGACGGTTAAAAAATTGACGTTGACCATTAACTTTTTAATGGTAAGGGGCAACATTGTTCCATTTTAATACTTCCGAGACAACATTGAACCTAAAAAAAACTTTTGGGGTAACATTCTTCTTCGGCAAAAACTTCCGAGGTAAATTTGGACCTTAAGCGCAATGTTTCTGTTTGGAGATTTCACATTTTGCTGTGCCATTTCTGATCTGGCTATCATATCACTGGTGCAGTCAAGAGATGCAAAAGGCAAGAGGGCAACTCTAGCGTGACAAAGTGACGCAGTATAATTATTTTTCATGAGGTGGAAATTGCTGTTTGGTATCTCTCTTGATGTTTTCTTTTTATATATTTAAAGTAAATATGTGCCTACCCAAAATTAATTTTGGCCGCTTCATTAGTCCTATCAGATGGTGCAAAGTAATTTTTGCAGTGTGATTAGTAATTTGTAAAAAGTGATGTATCTATAAGTTGATAACCAGGCGAGTTTTGCAATGAGCCTTGGTTCTCTAGTTGGGTTTTTATAACCAGGTTGGTTTTGGGCGGTTCATTTCGGTTGGATAACCAAAAAATAAGGAAAAAGTTCTAGCTTACTACCTTCATTATTTATCCCCTTCATATGTATTGAGTAATTTCATTTTCCCTTCTTTGGTATCTGCTTGTACAAAGACTTCTTATCATATGATGAAGCAGGAATTTTTAATATTTTTCTTGTATATAGTCATTTTTCAATTTTGTTATGAGCACGCGTTCCTTTCAATCTTAGAAAGCAAATGTGAATGTGACAATTTTGAAATAAAATTTTGAAAACAGAAATTAACTTAGTGGAAGGTGGTGAATGGGGGAGGACAATTAATTGGTTGATTATATTAATTGAATTAAATAAAATCAATAGTAAAAGAGATAGTGAGAAGGGGAGACTGAAGGATCAGGATCACGCTAATAATCTTAGAAAGCACTGAAATATTACTCAAAACCAAATGTCTTCCACCATGACACTTTGACCGTCGAACTTCAACCATGTCGGCATTGTCTGGTTGCCGTGGGGGAATTGTTATAAGGTTCCAAAGAAGATATTAATTACCAAAAAATCAAGACATGTAAGGACAAGTTTCAAGATAAAAAATGATAACATTTCACTGATTATTGAGACTTATTAGTAATTAAGGGGCTGTTTGATTTTGTTTTTAAAAACAATAAAACCTGTTTGGTGAAGTGTTTTTAAAAACAAAAAAACAAAAAATTGTTTTTGAAAACTACAAACGAAAAAAAGTTTTTAATTATTTTCTTGTTTTTTTTTCCTATTTTTTATTTTTTGAGGCAGCCACTTATTTACTATTGACATTACGTTACTAGTGACGACCACCGTCATGTCACTATCGGTGACTATACCTCCACGTCACTTCAAAAACAGATTTTTTAAAACAACTATCCAAACATATTTTTTTAGCATTTTTATTTTTAAAATTTGTTTCTAAAACTTGTTTTACAAAACTATTTCTAAGAACAAAAAACAGAAAATAGAATCAAACAAACCCTAAGTCTTCCTTTTCCTTAAGATCTCGAAGTAATTATCTCATTGCTATTTAACCCGCAACGATTTTGAATGCTCAAAGGAAGAAGATAAAGAACAAAAAACTAAACCCATAATCCTGCACTAATTAAAACAATGTGGTTCAATTGATGAGTACTCATGTTTACCAAGCCGATGAGTGTCAAATGCAAACATAAAACTCAGCATTTGGTGGCTCTCTTATTTTCAATTGGTATACTTAAACAAATATTGAACTATATGCTTCTCTTTCTCCAAATTGATTGTCTAATCTTTTTCTTTTTTTTTTAATCAATGTCTACGGTATTGACTAGTGGTATATTGTGAGATAAAAAAATAAAAAGAAAATTTCTTGACATGTTAAAATACACTTTACAAAAGAAAGTGATTCACTTTTATGTGACTAGGCTAAAATGTTATTCATCACACAATCATTTATAAAAAAAAAGGAATGTATATAAGAATTTTTTTTTTTTTTGCCAGCAATATAAGAAATTATTTTTACTTGAATTGAAAGTAATAAAAGAATAAATTATATTTATTTAGTTACCCTATTCATATAAAAAATAAATTTTAATAAGTAAACAATATAATATTAAAAAATATCATTTTTTTTAAAATTTATGAATAAAAAAATCTATAAAAATGTCCTTGCTCATAAGTTGTCTCAATAGTTTTTGGTGTTGAAATTTATTAGTTACTACCTCCCGTTCCTAATATAATAGTTAGTTAGTTAGTTAGTTAGTTAGTTAGTTAGTTAGGGTTGAATTTTCGTCTTAAATATAACACTTTAATATTCATCCCTCGTATTTATCATTTTATTTTTTAAATTGATTGCACATGTGTTAATGGAGTTTGCATTGAGAGGTAGTTTCAATGCAAATAATTTAATAGTATATTTCTAGAAACCAACTCACATTTTAAATAAATAATTAATTTAACTAATGTTATTAATATACCTATATTAGTTAAATAAATATTATAATATTATATGAACTCTATATAATTTTATACTATTGGCTAAAGTATATTTTTCGTCCTTTAACTTTAAACTATGTTTTATTTTAGTCCATTAACATTAAAAAATGTGCTTTTTGTTCTTTGAAATTAACACCATAAATTCATGAATGGGAAGTGACAAGTATAATTACTTTTATATTTTTATTTTAAAATCAATTTTCTAGAAATACATGTTAGCATTTTAAAATTGCTCCTCCGGCATTTTAAATTTGTCGACCCAACAAGGCTAAAAAGTAAAAAACACATTTTTTAAAATTAAAAAACTTAAATAGAACATTGTCTAAATTTAAAAGGAATAAAAATATAGTGGGATCTCAACAAAGTACCAATGCAATAACAAGGAAAGAGATCGTATTAGATTTTATGTTTTTGGATATATAATTCTACTAATTCCCCTGCCAACACTCCCGTTTCCTTCGTTTGCAAAGAAAATTTGAGAAGCTACTGCTGCGTCTTCTAAACTGATCTCACTGCAAACTTTCCTTCCCTGGAGAACTCAACGCCTTTTGATCATCCAGAAATCATGCTTATGGACGCGTCGTACCTGAATTATCCCTTCGAATTTCCGCTTTGCTGAGAACATAATTTCCAACGAAATTCCCTGGATTCGCTGAGAATTATCGTTCTCAATGGCTCAAATTCCCATCCTTGACAATGCCCCTGTCAATCTCACATCCGTTAGGTAAAAACCATTGCTCTGTAATCGTCATGAAGTGTAAGTCTTCAAATTTAATGTTGACTTTCTCTCTCTCTCTCTCTCTCTCTCTCTCTCGCTTAATTCAGGGAACAATCTCAAAAGGAGCTCATCAATATCCTCAAGAATGTAAGTGCTTGGTTTTTAATCCCCTCCATTTATTCATTTCCCAAAAATGGAAATCTGAGCTATGGAAAAAGAAAATTTTGATTCCGGCTTGCTTAACAGAGCTTAAGAAAATGTAACTAAGTAATTCTAAGCTCCTTTCTGCTCTGTAACTTTATGTTCAAGTATTCTACTTGATTTTCTTGCTTGCATATTGTAGCCATCCTAATTTTTGACGTTGCTAGCAGATTCGAGGAAAAAAGTGCTTGGTCATTGATCCGAAGCTTGGGGGCTCTCTCTCCCTAATTATACAGACATCAATACTGAAGGCACTTATCCTAAAACTACTCTTTCGTTGAGTTCTTTTTTCTTCTTCTTTTGGATTAAGGTTATGTTGATATTAGTAAAATTAATCATGGAATATATCCTTTTATAACTATCTTTTTTATATTTGAATGGAATGCTGGTGAGCAAAGAGAGGAGTGAGGTAGACAGCTGTACGAGGACAAGCAAGGGGTGATAGTCACTCACCATATGTAATGCAAGTGCTTTTGTAATCTACTTATTAAAAATAGTAGTAGAAGAAGGGAGGACGGAAAATATGCTCTCAATCAAAAATTAATATTTTTTTGCTTAATTGGACGGATTCATTTTTCATTTTGAAGTTTTTGTTTGCCAGCAAGCATTTAATTTAATTTCTGATGATAATGAGAGGTTACATTTAACAGGAGCTTGGGGCTGAATTGCGACATCTTTCAGCTGAGCCAACTCAAACTGATTGCAGCAAAATAGTTTACCTTGTGCGCTCTCAGCCTAATTTGATGAAGTTTATATGTTTGAATGTTAACAATGATATATCAAAAGGCCTGCAAAGAGAGTATCATGTTTATTTTGTCCCTCGCCGCACTGTTGTTTGTGAGAAAGTAAGTTCTTTTTTTTTTTGGGGGGGGGGGGGGGGTGTAACTTATCCATGTCTCTTTGATCTAAGCCCTTTTTATTGATACGGTTCTTTATGTATGCAATATAATTCATCATTTTTGCCATGCAGGTTCTTGAAGAAGAGAAAGTACATCACTTGATGTCAATAGGGGAGTATCCCTTGTATCTTGTACCAATGGATGATGATTTACTCTCGTTTGAATTAGATCTTGCTTACAAGGTATGGGGGATGGTGCTATATTAACACATATTTATTGAGACTCGTGTCTATTTTAGTTTGTTTTCTCGGTCAGGAATTGACTTCTACTTGTTATTTCTATTGACTAATGGCTTATCCTATTTTGCCATCTCTTTGTGGTAGGAATGCCTGGTTGATGGTGATACGAGCTCACTTTGGCATATTGCAAAAGCCATTCACAGACTTGAGGTCTTAGTTTACATTAGTATTCATATAGATTGATGTAAGAGTGGAACTTTAGAATCATTAGTGGGGATATAACAACAGAATTTCCTTTCTATGAATATCATCACAAATATGAAATCTCAAATGATTATCTGGTCTGTGTACTCTCTTATATGAATTTTATCATGTTTGTGATGCTTTCACTATATCTTTCAGTTTTCTTTCGGATTGATACGAAATGTGAGGGCAAAAGGGAAAGCATCTGTGCGTGTAGCAGACATTCTAAACCGCATGCAAGCTGAGGAGCCAGTTAGCTCTCCTGATGTAATTTTACATTTCTCTGCTTCTCTTCAAACTACTTAGCATTGCTGATAATAAACATGACAAAGTTATGAGATCTTATTTAATGAAAATGCTTCCTATAACTATTCACTCACATTATTGTTTGTACAGATGCTTGTGCCAGAGATAAATACTCTTATCCTTTTAGATAGGGAGGTAAGTCCTTTTTCACCATATCATCTTAGGTATTCATATGAATTAGGTAAGTCAAATTATTTATGTGTATAGTAGTCTATTTCGTAGCTTCTCCTTTATACACAACACAATCACCCATTAGAATTCTGGTTCAAAATATAATAGGCTATAGCCAAACCAACTTTGGGCTCTCCAATACATTTGAGATAGCTAACCTGGCAGGATTTAGCAGTTTAGTTGAATTTGGACATGGCAATCTTCAACTTGAGGTTTAACTTCTGACTATTGTTTAGAACTGTCATGAGCTTCACTCCCAAATATACTCAACTGCTCTTGAAAACTTATGATGTCAGCATCCTACTCAATGTCTAATGGACAGTCAAGGGATTTACAATGATAGTATTGGCTCCTTAGAGTTAGCCTCTTCTGTTGTAGATCATGAAGACATTATTCTTCTGCCTTTATCTCTTACAAGTATTTGCTCTTGATGTCACTTCTTTGTAGACCCCTGAGGATTTCTTAAAGAGTGGCCCATGTTTTCTCTGTCAAATTCATGCCCTCCCTCAGGCTAAAAATTCAACAAGTTTTGAATAAAACAGAGTATTTTTAAATGCTAATTTCCGATATAATCTTGATTAAAATACTATTTTAAATGTTAATCTTTAATTCTTAATATGCAAAATATTAATACTTTTCCTAATATCTTTCCATTGTCCTTCAGACCAAAATATTTTTTAAAGCACCATGATTTCTCCAAAGAAATTTCTTTTATACTAAATTTAATTGTGCATATCTGTTCTGCAAATGAGTGTGGCTAGGATGATACCAAGTTTTTGAATGGTTATGGATACAAAGTGGTGATAAAAATTGATACTATGTTTTCATTTGTAGAGGCTCTCTCTCTCTCTTTCTCCCTTTAGTAAAGAATTATTGAAAAAGCCCAAAGGGGAATAAAATATATGTAAATATGAAATCTATAGCTCAGCCTACTGAAGGCTCTATTATTTAAAGCATATGAATGTTAAGATGATTTGATGTTTAAGCTTATGTTCACTTAATGTTAGTTTTCCATGAATTTAGTTTTTTTATATCAAACATACCATTTGAATTGTAATTCAGTTCACTAATTTTTAGGTCAAGAGCTCTTTATATTATGTGTTTGGTGGCTTTCTAATGTGTATGTTGCAGGGAATTTGTTATTCATAAAAAGAGTAATTAATTCAAGTCTATTTCTTGAAACTTCAAGATTCGAAAATTGAACAAATTATTGCATATATATTTTATGCCGTGTGTTTATTTTCTGTGACATAGTTTATGTCTCCTTCAGAGTTCTTGTTATGCCAGATACATACAATTGATGTTTTGCATAAAGGGCTGATTCGTCATTTTAACTGATTACTTTTTGATGCAGGTGGACATGGTTACTCCTTTGTGCACTCAGTTAACATATGAAGGGCTTCTTGATGAGGCAAGTTAACACAGAAGCAGGCTATATCTTTCTAATTGAGCAACTATTGCATAAAAGATCTTGTTATTTTGTCATCTGATCAGGTGTTTTCCTTAGGATTTTCTTTAAACATATTTGGTCTTTATATATATATATATGAAAATAAATTTTATGTTTTTATGAGGATCAAAACTTGGGTTTTTGACATGTCTCATTATAATTCGGGCAAGGACTTCTGCACTATACATAAACTCCATGCCCTTTCTAATTTACATTTGAGTGTGGATTGGTAATGAAGCTGTATATTCAGCGGTGCACAATAAGACAAGATAGAATTTGTGTGTAGGCTTAATGGAAATTCGTATCGTTGTAGTTTCTTCACATCAACAATGGTGCTGTGGAGCTTGATTCATCCATTATGGGTCAACAAGAAGGAAAAAAGATGAAAGTTCCTCTTAATTCAAGGCAAGTTATTTGCTTTACTTGTTCTATTTTGGTGGTGATGCAAATAAGTATTGCATTTCCTGTGTCATTGATTTTTTATCCAAATTAAATTTATTTCATGTTTTCTCAAACATAGCCCCTAGCCCCTAGACTAAGCTTAGAGCAGACTAGTTCATCATTTCTGGTTCCTTATAATCTGGAGTCTGAGAATAACTCCTTGGACCAGTAGATTCGTTCCCTTCTATCCCTTGTGTCTTCCTCGGTTTCCTCCCATATGTTTTATTAACACCAGCAGTCTTGTCTGGTTTCTTTGCTGCTACTTATTTATTCTCTCATTTTAGAAATTGACTTGTATCCATATCATAATTTTATTTTGTACCTTGTTCTGCATGATTAGTTGATTTTTTTGCAAGTGTGTTTTGTGTGTGTTGCTCAGAAGGTAACTTGAGCAAAGGGAAATGGACTACTACTTTTAGGGTATGGATGGAGCTTCTAGAAAAAGTCTCAAAATTTTCCATAAGAGTGTGATTACATAGACTGTTTGTGGTTCCTTATCAGCATTATCTTTTTGGCCATGTTGAAATGCTATTTCTATATTCTTTTGTTTATCTGTACTTTGGTTTCCTTTCAATTATTTATTGATTTTTCATTAACTTGCATGTTTTTAATGTTAGTGACAAGCTTTATAAGGAGATACGGGATCTGAACTTTGAAGTTGTCGTCCAGGTTACTTAATTCTTACCACCTTTTGAGTCATGAAACCTTTTGTTTTTTATCTATTAACAATCTCTCTCTCTCTTTCTCTGTGTGTGTGTGTGATGCGCACGTGCATGTGCGAGTCTTGAGAGTTTGTGGAAGGGTTATTAAAAATATGATATTTGGATCTGTTGGAGCTCTCTTTTCTTAGTAGCTGTTTTGCAGATTTTGCGTCAGAAAGCTACATCCATGAAGCATGACTACACGGAGATGACAACTACTGTAAGTAGATAGGTTTATCCTTGGACACTGATTTTTATGTATACAATTTGAGCGCATGTGCACATATTGAATCTGTTTTTTTGAAGTTCCTAGTGATTTTTTGATATCATGCTTTATCTTTTTCTACCTACAGGAGATCAAATTGTCAAATAACATTAGTTGTGAATTTTTTTTTTTTTTTCGTTAGGCTTTTTGTTGTTGTATTACGTAATAAGAGTTGCTCATTAAATGCCTGAGAAATGAGAACCTAAAGAATCCAGGATCACTTCATGACAGTGCATTTACCTTATCTGCAGCTGTAATACTAGTTTTTATTAGTTTGGGAAAATTAAATGTATTCACAAATGGTTTCTAACATGTGACTCTCCGTCCTATCCAGACTCAGACAGTTTCTGAATTGAAGGATTTTGTGAAAAAGCTGAACTCATTGCCAGAAATGACTGTAAGAACTTTTTGTACCGATCTTGAAATTTCATCAATGGGATTTGGCCTATTGAATTTTATGTCAATAATATGCTATAAATTATTTATCCAGAGACACATAAATCTTGCACAGCACTTGTCAAAATTCACGTCAAAGCCATCATTTCTTGGGCAGCTTGATATGGAACATACAATTATCGAATCCCAAAGTTATGACATGTGAGTAGTTTTAAAGTTATTCCAATGTATACTGAGAGCAACTTGATATGGAATTTCTTTTATATTTCTGGACTGCAGATACTTGTATGAATTGAACATTTGAGATTATAAGTAGGAATCCACAATCAAATTTCCTTCTAAGTTCCTAGTCTTTGGTCAATGAAACTAATCTAACATCAAAGAGACATCATTTAGACATTGCCTTCGGGATATGTCATTTCAATTTTCTTGTTTTGCCTTTGTTTACAATCAATAATACAATATGTTGACTCTTAACTGCTACTTGAGTTATCAATAGATAAAGACTAATGGTTGGCTTGAAATGTCGATTATCTTGTAATCTAATTGTGAGGTATGGGACTTGAGTCCTATATTGGAAGTATAGGATTTTATGTGAAACTGATATGGCCTTTGGGCTGTCCAGTCTTGTGAGATGGATTTTTGGTGCGTCTCTCTGAAAGGTTCCTATATTGCAATTGTGCAATGTAGGTGATGGGCTAGCCTACGGTTAAAAAGCTAGTGCTAAGAGAGACTAAATTGTATTATGATTGTGTAGTGCTAGGTGATGCTGAGATAAAATTGCAGGTATGGGACTTTAGTCCTACATTGGAAGTATGAGACTTTAGTCCTACCTTCGGCTCTCCAACCTACTGCCTAGCTTTTGTCATGTAGTTCTCTCAAAGTTTCCTACCATAGTCATTTCTTGTGTAATTATAAACTTTCAAGCTTTAGTTATGATCGTTCACCTTGTGGATTTATAGATTTATGTTACGTACTTCATGTCTTACAGCGTGTTAATTGGATCTTATATTATATGAAAATAGATCTGTATACATAAATTTTTTTTTTTTTGTAAAACTGTCGATTCTTTTTTTTTTCATCCGAATTGGTGTCTTGCTGCTTTTGATGTGATATCATTCATAGAATGCTGCAAGTACAGGACTTAGAAAGTGCGAAAACTTATGTTGTTCAATTCATACGTGCAGATGCTTTGAGTACATTGAGGAGATGATCCAGAAGCAGGAGCCACTTACAACTGTCCTACGCCTTCTTATATTATTTTCTATTACTAATTCAGGGTTGCCAAAGAAGCATTTTGACTATTTGAGGCAAGAGTTTCATGCTTAATATGGCCTTTCTCCTTTTTTTTTTCCCTCTGGTGACACCTTAGATCTCGGGACTCTCTAACTTATAAGATTAACCCCCCATTTTTTGTTTTCCAGTTCTTTTGTTCTTTTTTTGTTTTTGTAATTTTTTGTTTTCCAGTTCTTTTGTTCTTTTTTTGTTTTTGTAATTTTTTTTAGGACTTAAATATGTCTGTATATTTTGCTTCCAATTTAGGAGAGAACTACTCCGCAGTTGTGGGTTTGAATACATGGCAACACTAACTTATAAACTTAACCCCCATTTTGCATTTTATACCTCTTTTCTTTTTTGGGAGGACTTAAAGATGTCAGTATATTTTGTATTTGCAATTTAGGAGGGAACTACTTCATAGCTATGGGTTTGAGCACATGGCAACACTGAATAATTTAGAAAAATCTGGACTGCTAAAAAAGCAGGTATATGATACATGAGTTGCAAACACAAATATATTTAAATGCTTACATTTTTCATCTCTCATTTTGCATATGATCCTTTCAGGAGACAAAAAGCAACTGGTTTACTGTAAAACGAGCTTTGCAACTTGTAGTTGAAGACACTGACACTGCAAAGTAATATTCATTTGACTAAATTGTTTTGTATTAAGTTCATGAGTTGTGACCATGATCTGGGTTTTTTGTCAACACGATAATGGATATGTAGTGGAACTGCAGTATGTCGAACTCTGTAGGTATATGCTGTATTTTTAATGGGGTAAACTTTTGGGGGATAATGCTATGGCAGATGTTATACTGAGGTCATACTGCTCAATTTGTTCAATGCTTTCCATTGAGACCTTCAAAATTATATTTGTTGCTTTCTGACTGAGCTTGCCCAGAGTTTGACAACCCATTTCAGATTAGATGAAATTGTTGAATGAATCCCGAATAATCTTCTGTTAACGTTTAATTCTCTCTGAGTCCTTGTTATTATGCACCACAGCTTTTTCCCCTTCCTTTTAGCAGTCCCATTTCTCTTTTTTAAGTTAATTGCTGTTGCTGCATACCTTTACTTGATTATTGTTATATTGATGCGCATGCGTCTAGTGCCTTTGTTCTTGCATTTAACCATCATTGTTTATATCGTGACGTTTCTAGCTCTGACATTTCCATTTATTGATGCCCTTTTGGTCTGTCAGTAGAAGAACTGATTGTATTTCAGTGTTGATTTGCATTGTAGTTGCAATTAAAGATGTCACATGCTCTTTTGGGTCTTGAATTTGTCTTGGCTTGTGTTATATTTTAAAAAAAAAACGTAGCTTATATATTGCATGTTTTATGGAGTTGTATTATTGCTATAAGTATATTTTTAATTTGTCATTGTCAACACAATATTTTTGCACCCTATATTCACAGTTTTCTTGTATTTCTTTCTGTACTGACTGTGAAATGATATCTCGACATGGCAGCCCCAATGATATTGCTTACGTCTTCTCTGGATATGCACCACTCAGTATTCGTCTGGTCCACCATGCCATTCGATCTGGATGGTAAATTTGAATCCTTAATGATAAATGCACCCCCAATTATATTTGAGTGGGACAAATTACTGTATCAAATTATTGTTCACCTGCAAACATGAAACAAGTTTGAATCATAGGCACTGTAAAATTCAACTTACCATTCTAGTTGAGTATAGGCGCTTAACTGTTAGATAGTATCGGCAAAAATGAATCATTGTGGACCATCGAGTATAATTCAAATTTTTGTAGACCTCTGCTCTGCTGATTGTAATAATATTAAGGTCCTGGCACATAATTGCATATAAACCTGCTACTACCTCCCATATAATATTGAATGCCACTTGTTGTCCAAGCTATGCATCAAGTATGTTGAAATAATGGAACCCAAAGTGATAATTATCAATAATAAAAATTGGCATGCATTGCTCCTTGTGGTGGATTAACTCAAATTTTTACTCAAAGCTGATAATGTTAACTAATAACTGTCTGTTTCTTTTGGTAACTCAATTTTGCGGCTGCTTCTTAGATCATAAATAGTTTCCCGCCAAATGATACTTTTTTTTAAGTTTTTATTTATACAAAAGTTTTCACATTATTTCAGGCAATTCTATGCTTTTGCTTCAAATGATGTATCTTCTAGTTAAGTGGTTGGATTGAATTTTCAGAGAAGTCTATGATTGATGAATGTAAACTTAGTAGTTTGTTAACGTTTCTATTTTTTTTTTTTCAATTAAATTTGATCATTGATACTTTAGGCGTCCTGTTGAAGAAATTCTGAAGCTGCTTCCTGGACCTCATTTGGACACTAAGAGAGTAAGTGCATAATCAGTTTTCGTCCTTGCAATTTTACTTCATAGTTCATTTCCAAGTTCTCATACTGAAAATTTCAAGTTATGTCATTTCTATATTCTTTACCCCTCTTTCTTGTAAACTCTAAAGTCTTGCATTTTCCACCTATTCGTGCAGGGTGGATTCTCCAGCAGCCCATCATTCGACACCCTGTCTGGCGCTTCAACCAACATAGCTAAGTATGTATTCATCGGTGCTAGTTTTCTAGGATTTTGCATCCCCTCTTCTTTTACCCATAGCAGAAGAGCTACTTCTATAATTGTCAGATGTTATAAGTTCCTGGAAGCTTATTTTTCACATCTGAAGTCAGGATCTATGTCAAATATTGCAGTTTAACATTCTAGCAGTAGATAATTTCTCACATTTCCTGCTATTCTCATTGTATTTCATTCACTGTCAGTCACTTGTGGAGCATACTTAGCACCTTAGATGAGGTTGGGTGCCTTGAGAAAATTCCTTGAAGCAGAAAAGACTTAAATGTGTTTAATCGATTTGTAGACATTCATGTTTAGGAATAATGTAACGGTTAAAACTGGTGGATTTACTTCAGCAGAGTTGTTATGTGGGTTTAGTTATTTGGGATTTCTTAGTTGTTTGTAGAAATTATTAAGAAACAGAAATATCAGTAATCCGTCGGATGACTTGCATCCCTAGTAGCTCATAAACATGGGACGATGGAGTAATTGAAATGAATAGTATGGTTTCCATTTTCTCTTGGTGTTCATATATTTGCTGATTTGTGTCATTCTTGAAGAAACCAATAAATATACTTGTTCACCTCTGTTATGACTCTTCCCATATTTTCCAGAGTAACTGATGGAAGGCGTTCACTGGTTCTCGTTGTCTTTGTTGGAGGGGTTACCTTTGCAGAAATTTCTGCACTTCGGTTTCTCAGTGCCCAGGTATGTTAATTGGTGTGGTTTTAGACCTGCAGCCTGGACTGCAGATGATGTGTGGTTACCAATACTTTTTCCCTGTAAATGAATTCTGGTTTGGCCCTAGACATATGAAGATATTTATCTGCTTATTAGTGCAGCTCTTGTTTTCCAAAATGTGTAGTAGTAGCTGCATATTTGTTATATACCACCTCCAGTCCTAAATGTAGGACCTAGTTTGTAGTTCAATATCAATTATTAATATTCAGACGAGCTATCAGGGATTATGTGGGTGAGACTTTTGCTTAAATTGGTAAATTATTTCAACATGATTATACATGTTTTGCATTGGTTGACTTGGCAAGCCTTTCCTTACGTTCCTCCGAGCTACTTATCTCTGTGCCTAAAGATCAAGCTTGAAGTATCTCCTCTTGGATTTTTATCTTCTAATTTGTTAATTTGGATTGCCTGGCAGGAAGGAATGGCGTATGATTTGATTATTGCAACAACAAAAATAATCAACGGACGCACTGTTGTGGAAACATTCGTGGAGAAGATGGGTTGACGACTGAGTACAGTTTTCTATTATTTCCATCTCCTCTATCTTTGGCATAGAAAACCAAGCCCATCAAGGAGTATGCCAACGTAAATGCAGTGCTGAAAGCTTTTTGGTACTATGATATCTTCTTGTGTTGATTTGTGGCTGGAAGTTGATTGGGAAAACTGAAGAATAGGAGCTCAGTCCTTTTGAAGGAATAATCCAAAATGAATACCAAGAGGGATACTTTTTTATTTTCTCTTTCAATTTTTGTTGCTAATGAGTGAGCTTGGTATCCCATGGGTGCGCCTACTTAGATTTTTTTTTTTTTTTTTCAGAATCATTTTTGTGTGTGACCTTGAAAAAAGAATGGGAAGTGGAAGAAAGAATAGCAACCTAATCTGATTTGTAATTGTTATTACTAATTATAAATAGGAGAAGGACTTGTTTTGTCTTTATGCAGTTGATGATTTATACATGTTCTCTCCTTATGCTTCTATGTTTTCTAGCTCTTCTCTAGTGCAATGTGCAGCTCACACCATTTTGGTTTAAGCCCTAATGAATGTCCCTAAAGTTGCTGCAGAAGTATAATTTGGTGCTTTTATGACCTATTGCCATACGGAAAATCCTAGAAGGATCATTTGAAGAATTGAAGCATCAAGTGATAAGTTCTTTGCTGCCCCCAACTCATCTTAAGAAGATTTTTTGGGGCATGCTCGGGTAATATAGGCATTTTTGAGCAATTATGGAATCATATGCATGTCATTAACAGTTTTGTTGAAGATTGAGAGTATTAATATAAATGTCCCTGGGTTAGTCTTATTGAAAGGAGTTTTGACTATTAAGTATGAAATCTTAAGTTCAAGCCTGTATAAATGCAGAAAATACCTTTGGAAGAATTATCCCTATTTAAGCTCAACAATGCTTGAATATAATGAGTCAGATAGCCATATTAAAGAAGGGTTAAAATGTAAACTTACTCTGTAAGTTTTTACTCTGGAACAATATTGACCCAAAGGTTTTTCAGATTCAAGGTTGCCTAGAAAACATTAAAATAGAGCAATATTGCTCATTAACATTAAAAATGTTAAGGGTTAGATTAACATTAGTTTCTTAACCATGTGAGCACATTACTATGTTTTGAAATTTTTGGGGCGATATCAAGCCAAAAAATACTCTCAGGACAACAATGCTCATTAACCATAACTTTCAAAACAAATTTGCTTCCTAACCATAATATATATATATATATATATAAAGGTCCATTTACGAAAAAAAGCTAATATGTTAAACCTGCCTGTAATGCTGACCAATCAAAATCTCTGATTGGTCATGTATATGTAGCATAGAAGTTCTGTCTATATTCAACATAAAAGTAAAGGGATTGGCATTAAAAAGCAATTAAAGAATACATGCAAACAATGGATTACAAATTTAAATATAAGGATTACAACGTCAAGCCAGTTGCTTGACCTTCTTTCTTGTGACCTTTAGTCACCTATAAAATTCAACATGACCTGCAATCTCTCTGCACAACAGCTTTGATGCGCTAGCTAGCTTAATGCTTTTAGAAATTACTAACCCTGTCAGTTTGTGTTTAGATTCAGGCTTGTATAACTCGGCATCTTCTTCCCTCCCTAAAAGCACAGCTTCTCTAGCAGGAATCACATTTTCCCACCAAAATTCTCGTAAAATCCTGTGTATCAAGTCCCAATACTCGCGCTCCCTGCAGACACGAAATATCGTGCTTCCATTTTTGGTCCAACAATATAAATCAACCCAATCACGATCCATTATTTCCATTTGACCTTGCACCTGAGGCATGTAATAGAAAGGCATGGCAGACCATGGTAAGGCAGTTTCAGGCTTGCCCTTGTTGTAAGGACACTTGACTTCAAGAATCCCACCTTCTGGGATGCAACCAAGAAGACCATCAGGTGAGGCACCAAGCCAATCAAACCGCTCCTTCGGATGAACGGCAAAACCCATTGAGCTCACCTCACGACCCGTGATTTGCTTGTACTGATCTATAGCCGCTGCTTCATTCAGCACACCCCAATCCATGGCACCTCTCTTAGAAGACTCCAAGATTTGTGCCTCTGATGCAAATACTTTCTCATTCCACAGCTCAAGACGACGGTTCCCTCTCCAAAATCCTAACACAGTGCTGAAGGTGCTTGTAGTCAGCTTATCCTTACGAAGGGCAAACCACTCATCTGATCTTTGTGGAACATCAGACTGGGAAATTTGGGATGTTAATACTGTAGATGAGGGTGGCCGAAGCATGGGAGGGGCTGTCGAAGAGATCATAGGTGATGAATATGTGGAAAATTTTCCTAAAAATCCTTTTCCACATGTTCTCTTTTCTAATGGTAATGTAAATGCCTTGTGAAGAACACTAGGTAATCTAATGGTACAGGAATTGCTTGTTGCCGGGGCCATCATTCCAGTCATTCCAAACTTATCTGCAAAAAAAATCCTATTAGAAAGCAAACAAGAATAACTGAAGAGCAAGCAAAGTATCACTATAAGATAATTCTTTTCTTTGGTGATAAAACAGGTAATTCTTTACCTACTGCATTCAATAAATATAGAAGCAAAAGGGAATCAGAACATAGAATTGCACAATAAGTTATATCGACAGCTAGTCCAGGGAAGTATTATCTGCTTATGTCTCGTTTCAATTCAAAATAAATGCCAGCTTGCAGTACGAAACATTCTTTTTTTGTTTTTAACTTCCATTCATATCAATACAATGCATTGCCAACATAACCAGCAATAGCAGCTGATTACCACTGACACAGTTACCTTTCTAATCCTAACCAAAAACAAGTAATCAAATTAGATCGATGATGAAATTTCATTTAGTGTAGCCAACATAACATGGAAAACGACCCATGGCTGTATACCCGAAGTTCCCCTATACACCGAGAGCTCCAAAATTGAAAAAAGAAGTTCAACCTACGCTAAGTTTTTATTAAGAACTTGATTCTACCGACCCGACAATACAATCTGCAACATCAAGTTGTCTCAGCTCAAATTTCAATTTCGAGAGTCACCAAAACGAAAATAGGGAGTAAATTGATGCGGAGATAAGAGTTTAAGAATGGCATTATATTATTGGGCACATGTGAATGAACAAGGACGAGAATGGTAAATTTGAAGAAATGAAGGCAAAACTATCTGAAACCCCACCATGGAGGAAGGGGGCGATACGGCAAAGAAATCATGGCGTTTTGTTCACTCTCGCGAGGTTTTAAGTTTAAACGCAAAGGTTGGACCCTTCTTTCAAGAAGGCTGCGGCTTGCACCAGGTAGGCGCAGGCGGACAAGGAAAGGCATACGAAAAGACCAAATTACCCTGCAAATAAAGTAGTACCTTCGAGTTTCTCAACCAAAGCTTGCGATGGAGCCCTAATCTGTACTGTAATGCGGCGCCGACGACGGTGAAATCATGGCTCTCTCGCGACCTTCTGGATTAGGCGCCCCATTCCAAGAAAGCTTGCTCTGTTTATAGCTTACCTGACTTGAAATGTCGACTATTATTCTTCGACGCAGAACTACACAGATGTTGAATACTTTTTTGGAAATAAACCACAGCAGTATTTTTTTTATTGGTATTTTAAAAATATAATTAAAGTTAACATAGAATTTTCTGTTATAAATAAAAAAAAAAAAAGATAAGAAAGAATAGGAAAAGAAGAGAAGGATGAGAGTAATTCTTATTTACTATTCAAAGTCTGTATAATATATAATATATGTCTCCTATTTATAGGCATAACCCTATAATCTACAATAAAAGAAATGAAATAGTCATAGAAAAATAATGGGGAGAAATAATAAGGAGATGGATATCCATATTAATAATATTTTAATATATTATTCATAACACTCCTTCTTAGATGTCAATAACTAAACATGTGCCTAAAAAAACCTTCAACTAAGAAAAACCCAGTGGAACAAAAACTTGTTAAAAGAAAAAGAGTACACAGTTTAGTAGTACACTTAATAGTGATGCCTCATTAATAACCTTGTTAAGAAAAACCATAGACAAGGGAAAAAGAGTACAACGTGCATCAACTCCCCAACTTGAAAACATTAGTTGATATCTTTGAGTTTGCAAAGTCCGATGCCACGAACGAGCTATTCAAAGGTTATATCAGGAAGTGACTTGATAAATAAATCTGTTAGATTTTCACTCAAATGGATTTGATGGATATCAATTTCACCACCCTTTTGAATGTCACGAGTGAAGAAGAATTTTGATGAAATATGTTTTATTATATTGCTCTTGATGTGCCCTTCCTTTAGTTGGGGATTACATGCAGTATTATCCTTATATATGGTTGTTGGGGTCATTTTATGAGGAGATAAACCACAAGTGGTTCTTATTTGACGTGTTATTGATATTAACCATATACATTCTCGACTCACTTCATGCATTGCTAAAATTTTTGTATGATTAGATGATATGACTAATATAGTTTGTTTCATAGATATGCATGAAATGGTTGTTCCACCACTTGTGAATAAATATCATATTTGTGATTTATCATCATGTGGATCTGACAACAAACCAGCATCTACATAACCAAAAGTTTATACTTTGGTACATTTGAGTAGAGTAACCCCATATCCATTGTGTCTCTAAGATAACGAAGAATGTATTTAACTTCATTCCAATGTCTTCGTATTCATAAAGAACCATATTTTGCTAATAAGCTCACAGCAAATGATATGTCGAGTTGAGTATGATTAACGAGATATATTAATGCTCCAATTGCACTAGGATATGATACTTTTGGATCAAGTAATTCTTATCATCACCTTCTTTACTAATTTCTCGAAGTCTAAAAGGATCTTTATCAACTTTCAAAGATTTTACTATCTTTGGAGTATATAGTGGATATGATTTATCCATATAAAAATGCTATAAGACTTTTCTTGTGTAAGTTTCTTGATATACAAAGATTCTATTTTTTAAATACTCAATTTGCAATTTAAGTCAAAATTTTGTTCTTCCCAAGTCATTTATTTCAAATTCTTTTTTCAAGCAATTAATTACATTTTCAAACTCTTTATAAGTTCCAATAATATTTATATCATTAACATAAATAAAAATTATAGTAAACTCATTTCCAAATCTTTTCATAAAGATGTATAGGAATATTGAATCATTTTTATATCCTTCCTTTAATAGATATTCACTAAGTTGATTATACCACATACGTCTAGATTGCTTCAATCCATACAAAGCCTTATTTAACTTTATTGAATATCGTTTTCGAGAACTTGAATTGTATGCATCTGGTAACTTAAGTCCTTCAGGGAGTTTCATATAAATGTCATTTTCAAGTGAACCATATAAATAGGCTGTAACGACATCCATTAGACGTAGATGAAGTCCTTCACTTACTACTAGGCTAATCAAATATCAAAATGTAGTAGCATTCACCACCGGTGAGTATGTTTCTTCAAAATTAATACCAGGTCTTTGTGTAAACCCTTGAGCAACAAGACATGCCTTATATCTTGTGATTTCACCCTTTTCATTTCTCTTTCTCACAAAAACCCATTTGTATCCAACTGGTTTTACATCTTTAGGTGCAAGAACTACAGATCCAAAAACTTTTCATTTTTCAAATGTTTTTAACTCTGCCTCAACTGCGTCTTTCTATCTTAGCCAATCCTTTCTTTATTTGCACTCGCCATTGACTTTGGTTCGTTATCATCATAATTATTTATTACATCAAGCACTACATCATAGGCAAAAATATAGTCAACAGTGACTTCATTTCACTCCCATCATATTCCATTCATAACATAATTTATTGAGATCTCATTTTTTTCACATATTTCAGATAGCTGAGTATCTTTTGGAATCAAGACATTGGTGTTGTCCAATGGCTCTTCTGGAGCAACTAATCTTTCTTAATTATTCTCACCTTGATCATCTATACTTTTAGCCCCTTTTTTCTTTCAAGGATTTTTATCTTTGGAATCGATAAGCCTGCTACTCTTCATGCGTGCTTTAAATTCATTTACAACAGGTTGTCCAATAAAGACATCTATTTTGATAGGAGCATTAACAACTGGGACATTTGATTTTTTTACTTTCTTTGGCTCAGTAAATATGTTTGGCAATTGATTACCAAACTTTGTAAATGAAATATTTTTTGAACTTCTAGTCCACATTCTTTTATACGAGAATCAAGGTGAGACAATGATAATTCATTCCAACTCATTTCTTTTCCCAACTATTTATTTTCTCCCTTAATGTTGGAAAAGATAATTCATTAAAATTACAATCAACAAATCGAGCAGTAAACAAATCTCCAATAGATTGTTCTAGATATTTTATTATTGAAGGAGATTCATACCCAAAATATATTCTCATTCTTCTTTGATACATTGTGGTGAAGTAATTGGAGTATATACAACACATCTAAAAATCCTTAGATGGGAAATATTAACTTCATGACCAAAAACCATTTGTAAATGAGAGACTTTTAAATAGAGCCGACAAAATGGGGCGAGCCCGTTTAGGCCCTGAATTTTTAAAGGCTAGGCCTCAGATTTTTTCCTCAAAAGTAAAAGCGGGCCTAAAAGGGCTAGCTCTGTAGGGCCACGGGCAGACCCTTTAGGCCCTGCATGTTTTTTTTTAATTTTTTAAAATTATTTATATGATAATATTATTATTGATTTTTATATTTTGTTAATGATGTTGTAAATATTTAGTTGATGTTAACTTTTTTAGAATTAAGTTTCATAAGAATATCTTGTATTAATAATCCTAAAAATTAAAAAATTATAAAAAATATTTCTTATTTCATAAGTATTCTTACCAATTTTGTATTTTTTGACTTATTTTCTTGTGATTGTTTTATTTATATCTTGTGTTGTTTATTTTATTGACTACTTACACTTTTCAAGACATATTTAGAACAAGTGTTTTTAATTTTGTTAAGTTTTCTCATTAATTATTTATAATTGTGGTATATAGACAATAGTTTACCTTTGATTATGACTTAATGACCGTGTTTGTTTGTTGCATGATACATACTGCTTACACTCTAATTTTGATAATATTTATGTGTTAAATTAGGAATTCTATTATTGTAATTTTTTAAAAAAACTGAAAAAATAAAATAAAATTTGTTCAATTTTGTGAAAATGGCTTCAGGCCCTACGGGCTGGCCCTGACCCTTATACTTTCGAGTCGGGCTTTGAAAAATAGTAATTTTTCTTACCTCGGGTCTAAAAGGACTAGCCCTTTTAGGCCCTGGCCGGTCAAGGGTTTGCCCTAATTCCCAGCTCTATTTTTAAATAACTTGTTGGCCTGATACGAATCAATGGTATTGCATGCAAAATTGCATGTCCCCAAGAAAAAATTAGGAGATTTAATCTAATAAGTAATGATGTTACGATTAATTGTAAATATTTAATTAATGATTTTGTAAGCCTATTTTGTGTATGAACATAAACTACAGGATATTCAGCATCAATTCCAAGGGACATACAATATTCATTAAATGCTTGTAAAGTAAATTCACTAGCATTATCAAGATGTATTTTCTTAATAGGATAATCAAAGTAATGTGCTCTTAATTTATCAATTGAGCAAGTAATCTTGCAAAAATTAGGTTGTGAGAAGATAATAAGCAAACATGTGACCATTTAGTTGATACATTAATTAAAATCATATAATACCTAAATGGTCTGCATAGTAGGTGTATCGGCCCACAAATATCTTCCTATATCCGTTCTAGAAATGTGAGGGACTCACTTTCTTCTTTGCTTTGTGAGGGCCAAATAATTAACTTTCCTTGGAACATGCAGCACATGAGAATCATAGGATTGTGATATTTGTTTACACTTCAGAGTATGTCCACATGAATTCTCAATTATTTTTCACATCATGATTATCCCGGATGGCCTAATTGGTCACGCTAAACATCAAATTTATTATTATTTGTAAACTTTTGGTTTACGACAACATATGTTTCAATTCTATTTATGATTGTGTAGTACAAGCTAGAAGAAAAGGTAGGTAATCTTTCTAATGTGCATTTTTTTTACTAGAAACTGTATTTTTGATATCAAGATATTATTGATTTCCTTCAGTGGTTGTTTCTATATGATATCTATTTTTGCGGATATCCTTAAAACTTGGTAAATTTCTTTTAGACTTCACAGAATAAAATGCACTATTAATGTATAATGTTGTTATTCAAAGTAACAATATATTAGCTCTTCCAGAGCCTTCAATCATATTTATACTTTCGGATATAATCTGAACATTGGCTTTTCGCCTTCCTAAAGAAGAAAAATATTTATTCTTTTTAAGTATGGCGTGGGTTGTTGCACTATCAATGAGGCACAAATATTCACGATTAACATCACTAAGAGTCATTCTTCATTAAAAGGAACATGTAAAAAAAATAGAAAAAAACATCATTAATAAAATGGAAATACTTATTATTTCGTTGGAAATATTAAAGTGTTACAAGTAGCAAAAAAAGAAAACACATGACAACATAGAAGTTCAAATTGAACAGAGGTAGTTTATTTTTGGACATTTCCCTCACCAATTAGGTGATCAATTCTTCTGCAGTATAATTGTAATTGTAATTTTATACTTAAAATGTAATTTTAATATAAATAATCTAATAACCACAATAAAAAAAGATATCAAAGTTAGGAAATAATTCTCAAAGTTAGTAAAAAAAATCCATAAAAAAATAGCTTCAGGCCACACTAAAGGAAATCAAATGTATTTTGATTTTATTTAGATATCATGTTACACACGAAGAAGATATCATGTTGGAATAAGTCAATTAATATAAATAAAATATTATGTTACTCACAATAAGATGTCCAATATAAAAGCAAAAGAAAGAAAGAAAGAAAAAAAGGATAATGCATGTTATACATTAAAACTTGATGAGTTCGGGCCATTTAATTGAAAAGTGAAAAAAAAATATTATATGACTTATGCCAAATAATATCAAAATAAGAAATAAAAATAATATAACTTCTGGCCATTAAATAAGATAAAAGAAATAAAAGTTATATGGCTTGTGGCCATATAATATCAAAATAAAAAATAGAAATAATATGTTTCTGGCTATTAAATAAGATAAAAGAAGGAAAAGTTTATCAACATAAGAAATAAAAATAATATGGCTTCTGGCCAATAAAAAAATTAAAAGATGTAAATTCTATGGATTCTGGCTAAATAATTCAAAATCTAAAATTAAAATTATATGGCTTCTAGTCATTTAATAAAATAGAGAATATATGTTATATGACTTCTTACCATATAATATCAAAATAAGAATTAAAAATTATATAGCTTCTGGCTATTTAATAAAGGATAAAGCTATATGGCTTCTAGCTATATAATCTCAAAAAATAAAATAAAATCATATAATATAATAGCGTATGAAAAGAAAAGAAAAGAAAATGAGTCAATTAAGAATAAAATTCAAATATTTCAATGAAAACAAAGAATGTAATTTTTGGGTTTTTCGAATCTAAATAAAGTAGGTGATAGGTCATTGAAGGAAAATAATGTATTCTCCGTTTATCCCTTAACCCAATAGTACAATAATGTAAATGAATAAAAAAAAAATATAACGTATAGATATGAGGTAATCCTTCAGGGATACCACAAATATAGATTAGAACTTAAAGTTCTGTCAAATATGGTGACATCAGGTCATCATGAGAGAGAAAAAAATAAGGCATCAATTGAAACTTCAGGTTCCATTGAAAACGATGACTTTAGGTCACATGGGAGTAGAAGAAGAAAAAGAAATAGTGGAGAAAAATCGAAACAAAGAGATATTAAGAATATCATACCCTGATTAGAGCTTCATGCTGATAACATGTTATAGATAAAGAGAAAGATAAGAGAGAACATGAGAAGAGGAGGAAGAGGAAAGTAATTCTTATTCACTATTCAAGATATGTACAATACATAACATACACCTCCTATTTATAAGCATAACCCTATAATAGACGATAAAAGATATTATATAATCATAAGAAAATAATGGGGAGAAATAATAGGGAGATAAGAGAAATAATAGGGAGATGGATATCCATATTAATAATATTTTAATATTTTATTCATAATTTCAAATTAATAGTTATTTTTTGTTATTTAAAATCAATATTACCTATTTTATTATATTTTATTAATTGTTGAACATTAACATTAAAAATAATTATTTCCACACATTTAAATTAAAAATAATTATTATTTAGGGAAAATGACAAAAAAAAAAGAACCTCGAAATTGCAAAATCATATTTTCCATAAAATAAGTTGTGAATTGCTATCAAGTGTAGTCATTACCGTATCAATTATAGGCAATAAACCTGATTTAGGATTTTACAATTTTTAAGTTCTTTTTATGTCATTTTCCCTATTATTTATGCTTAAGAAACTCTGCCTCCACTCCTTAGGTTCTATTTGGTTTGAAGGGAGGGGATGGAAGGAAATGATAAGGGATTATCTTGTTTGGTTTGGTTGGAGGAGAGGGAGGGGAAGATTTTTTAATGATCCTTTGTTTGGTTCAAAAAAGGATGAGGGAAAGATAATAACTAATTTACCACTTTACCCTTATATGTTAGCTTATATTTTTTTGTTTATATAAATTATTGAAATTCGTTGATTGAAAATTATTTAAATTAGTTTACATCTCAATATAAATTACATAATTTATGAAAATTCAAATTATGAAAACTTATATAATGATATTTTTATCTCATTATGAAAAAACAATTGTCAATGTGGAAAAAAAATTCTTGAGTTTGCTACTGGTATGCAATGGTTTTTCTTTGCATAATACTTGCTTGATTTTCACTACAAACACTTATGTGTGTTTCTTATAATCTTACCTGCTTTCTTATGCAACAAATTTGTCACAAGGATTTGGTAAAATAAATTAAATGAGATTAAATAATAACACTTTGAACAAAGAACAACACCCACTTTATTTGGACAAAGGAAACTTGAGCTAGAACACACCCAAGCAAAACTATTGCTCTTTGACGCAATTCAAGCCACCAATGTATCAATAGAAAGTACTGAGTTTCTAAGTCCATCTAACAAAGTAAATAAAAAATCATATCAATAAATAAATAAGTGAGCAAGAACACAAATGACATATTCACAAGGTAGCTATTTGTGTATTGATTTTGAGTTACATGTGCAACCAACTGAAATATACAGTGCTAGTAAATTAGCTAGCCTGCTGGCTAAACGGGGCGAGCTAGTGTAGCATGCCCCTTCGTGGGCTGGCAAAATGCAAGCCCAAGCCCGCCAAGGTAGGTTGGCAGGCCAACCCTCTAGCCCACCTATTCTTTTAAAAAAAAAAAAATATTTCACTCCATTTTTTTTTTTAAAATTATTACTTCCTTTCTCTTTCACCCACTCACATCATACTTCTTTTTTTTTTATACATTTGTATTAGAAAGTCAATTTCATTCTTACTTTCCTTTTTTTTTCATCTACTCACATTACAAAAACATATAAACACATATATTTTAAATTTAATAATAGTAGAATAAATAAATATAATATGAAAATAAAAGTATCAAATACAAAGTATGACGAAGTAGTTAAACACATATTAAAGAAAAGGTGATAAGAGTATTTGAATTCAATTTATAAGAAAAACTAAAAAAAAAAACTAAGCAGGCTAGCCCGTTGTAGCTCGAGCCCACCAATTTTGATGGGCTGGCGCGGCCCTAACCCATTTTACCAGCTCTGAAAATATATAACAAAGTAAATGAAAACAACCTCCAATTGATATATGTTCAAAGTAATAAAGTTACAAGCAACAAAATAGTACGTATAGCCAAACTTCTTGTGTTTTTTTCTCTCTACAGATTATTTATTAAAATAGCAACAAGTGAAACACCCAAGAATTAAAAAACGATAGAACATAAAAGGCTACCTCTGTTTCAATAAGAATCCTAAATATATGCAAGTAAGGAACACAATGAATGGCAATCAGATTAAAATAACCCAACAATAACAAACATAAGAAAGCTTATTCATTCAGAAAGGTTGGTATATTACTATTGATGTGTAAAAAAAAAAAAAAACCCCAACAGTAAGAAACTCAACACCACGAATAGTAAAATGCGTAAAAATCTCAGTTGGTGGCTGAACCAAATATTCTCCAAATCCAAGCGGTAAGGAAAAACTGATGTTTTGTTTGACCTTAATTTCATTTCCTCCATGTCAATCAACAACTGTAGCTTTTTTTTAATAGAAAATAGAGGTGATGGTGATGAATCTAGTGTGATGAAAAAAAATGCAGGGAAAGTGCAAAGCTAATAACATTTGGTTCAAGGAGCTAATACATATGTAGAAGACCATCTGCTTGAACTTATATCGAAAATAAATCTTGCAAGGATCTACAATAATTATCAATTTACTTTTTTATTATACATCTTGCAAAGATCTACAAAAGCTTACTTATGTTCTATCTCTCGACCTCTAAAACGTTTTACCCCAAAACTTTCAATTAGTCATTGTCTCAAACTCTAAATCTACATACAGAAGAAGAAGAAAAACTTACTAGGGAACATGGAGAGCACAATAATGGGCGGCCACAATGTCGATCTTCTAGTCGACGATGACCAAAGAGCCAACGAAGAGAGGCGAAGTGTCTGGAGTGTGTTTTTACTTTTTCCCCCAAGGGTATCAAGGGGAATATTAAAAAGTAAATGGGGGCAAATTAGACAAGATTTTTGGCTCCCCTCCAAAAATAAACACAAATTTAGAGAGAACCAAAATAAGGAGAGGGGCAGGGGAGGGATTTGGAAGGTATATGTTGGCTCCCCTCCCCTCCAAATTTTCTAATCATATGAGGGGAGGGGCTCATTTTTCCTCTCCTTCAACCAAATAAACCTTTAATATAAGATTTAGTTAACTTTTAAAAAAAAGATTAAAAAAGCTAAATAAATTATGTTAAAGTATTTATATTTATCACTTTTCTTCAAACTAATTTGTTTGACTTGTAAACTGATATATATAATCCAATGATACATAACATATATTATAATTAAATAACTTATTTTGTTTCTTTAATCTTTTTAAAGAAAAGTCAGCTAGGTCTTATATTAAAAATTGGAGGTAGTACTTATTTTAATATATTTCATTATTAATATTAATCAAAATGATTTATAAATTATCTTTCAAAATCCAAGGTATTGAGAAAAGTATTGATATAATAAATAATTGCTTCAATAAAAATATTAAACTACATGGAAGTATTATTTTAATACATGTATATATTTCTTATGAAATATTATTGATGATGCCTACAACAATTTTCATTAAAATTGGTCTGGTTAATAAAAAAAATGATTCATATCACATAAAGACAGGTATAAATCACGTTGCTAATATGATAAGCTAGTCATCAAAAAAATCAGTTCAAGGAAAAAGGTTATCAAACTTTGATTTATATTCTACTTCAAGATCCTGTCAACTGCAATAACTTTAATAATAAACTTCAGACAATTTCGGCTCCTAAGTTCCCCATGTATGTTATTTTGCAATGATCTCCACAAAGATCAATCCATTCTTCACCATAATTAATGCCAACTTCCATAGAAACAAATAAAGCAAGCCACATATAAATATATAATAATAGAAAAACGTTTTTTGTTGGGAAAAAGGCTCTTAAATACTACTTGAACTTCAAAATTCTAAATCAGTAATTTTTAAAAAACCTGAGTTGTCAATTGCTATACTCTTTTTGTCGATCCTATTACTCTTATTATCAACAAAACTAATTTGAGATTTTGAAGTTCAGCAGTATTTAAGAGTCTTTTGTAGACGATCACGAGCACAAACAGACGAACAACAGAAATCACGAGCAACCTGAAACAGATGATCTGAGTCGTGTCCGAGGACACTGTCCTATAGAGTTATTCCGCGACCACCGGCAGAAAGGAAGCGGTACCCCCCAGGATTAAACAGACCCTTCTTGATACAATCAAGGCAACAGAACTGGTGAAAGGTAATGGCAACGACAGTCAGAAAAGATTGAACAAAGGAGAGGAGATGAGAATGTAATGTTCTGAGCACCCCGTCTGTATCTCTTTTATAGGCGTTCTCATGGAAAGCCATCGGTCACGAAGGAACCCGGATAATACGTTCGCTGAACAGCCAGCAATTTCCAGTCACAGAGGGCCACGGACTTTAAATCCCAAAATATAGCGACTTTTCGGCAAGCCAAAATAAATATTATTTTTATTATCTAAAAAATAATATTTCCGGTGAGCAAAATATTTTACAAAAAGTACCAGTACCATGTATTTATTCACGCGCAAGAGGGGGAATTGCCGGATTTCAACTACATTTGCCTTCCAGTGGCCCGTTGTTGTACGCGCAAGCCCACCACTTCTCTAAACCTTTTTACAAGTCCAAATTAGTATAGTAATATATATAGGCTTGTGACCTCTAACTCCCAAACAATGTAAGACTAGCTTCTTTGACACACCCACTCAAACACTCATATTTTACAACATCTTTTTCCCTTATTTGTTTCATAAGAAGGGGAAAAAACCATGAAATGAGAGGTATTTGCTCCTATACAAGTAATTCCTGCTTCTCATAAGGCAAGAACAGGGGCTTCCATGGTTTGTCCTCTATATCAACCTGAAAAGAAAAATGATATCATCATATCATATAAAAACTATAAATTTAAAAGCCATTAATTAAATGACAAATACAATTTACATAGCAGCAGGGGAGCAAGGACAGCACATAATCAAAACATTACATGACAACTATAAGTTCATACATGTTAGCTGTATTGCTTACCAGGGAAATTTTTCACTCTTACAAGTTGTCTCTCTACCTTGATGAGGGGCTACAAATAGGTGAAAGTCCCTTAAAACTAGCAAATACAGGATCAGATAGATTTTGTTTCTCCTCTCTCAGTTTATCACAAATCCGAATCCTGAGGGGTCTCACATCAGATGACTCCATTAGTGGACAACCTCGAAGCTGGACTTCCTTCAAACTTGGCATCAGACGGTGCATTTGCTCAGGTAGAGACTTCAACTTCTCACAGTAGTTGATTGTCAGCAAAGTCAGTTTTCGGGCTGATAATGCTCCCTTGGGAAAAGATGCAAGTTTTGGACAATGTCTAATGCTTAAGGATCTCAATGATGGGAGATTTGGAGGAGAAGCTGCATCTGATTCAGAAACAGTAAGAGCTTCCAGATTCTTACAACCCCATATATCTAAAGACTTGAGGCTTGGGGAGAGATCTAATGGAAAGAACTTGAGTGAATCAAAGCTATCAAGCAAGTACATGGATGTGAGTAACTGGTAGCAGTGAGGACCATGTACTGGGAATTCTAAATTCCCACAATTCTGAATGTTCAATACGCGCAAATCAGGAGCAGTGGGAAGTGAACAAAGAAGCTGATTGCAGTCTGTAATTATGAGTAGCTTCAAAGATGGAAGGTTACAAGGTAAATCCCCTGTCAGCTTGGCACAACTCTGTATATGAAGTTCTCGAAGTTGACTGAAAGCCCTGAAGCCAGTGTCAGCATCATGACTCCATTTTTCCCATTCTGACATATGCTCAAATCTTAGAATTTCAAGTGCAGGGAAGCTTTTAGTTGCTGTAGAATAATGAGTTTCATTGCCAAAAAACTCGGTGCCAATGCTGACTAATCCGTCAAATCTACTGATTCGAAGCTCTTTCAATGATGGGAGCTGTCCAAGTGCTGGTAACTTGCAGCAATATTTACACCCCTTAAGTTGTAAAGACCCCATGTTGAAGAAGGAATTGTCCCCTATCCACTTGGGAAATTCTGTGCCTGGATAGCCATGAATAACAAGCTCCTTCAAATTTGTATTTGGTTGTAGGCTGGCCAGTATTTTTTTCTCAAGCTGTGAATCATCAGTATCACCACTCCCACACCAATCCAAAGATAACTTGTCAAGACAACTCTTTTCCTTCAACTTTGCTCTTTCAGAATCCTTGTGGTCAACAATATGTTCTAAGCCATGAATGAACAATGATCCATGTAAATCATGTAGTTCTCCCAATTCACCAATGACAGATCTGTGTTGATTTCCTAGAAAGAAATCACTCAACTTTTGGAGGTTCCTTAACTTGCTCATGTGCAATGGCATCCATTTCAAACAAGTGCCAGTAATATCCAAGTAACGCAAGTTAATAAGATCATGCAATCTTTTAGGCAGTTCCATGAGACTATAGCATCCAATTAACTTCAGTGTTTGTAAGTTGTACAAGGTGCAGATGGATTTTGGTAACCTGATGATCTTCGAGTCAGACAATTCTAGATACCGAAGATGTTTTAGTTCACCAATTGAATCAGGCAAGTTGTACAAATACACACCTACCAATGTTAACACCCTTAAGCGCCTTAACTTCATCAACAAATCATTTTGCATGTTGTTGAGCAAGTCAATGGAGGTAGAAAACAACTGTATTTGCAGAAAGGTGCGAAGACGATTTGCTTTGCAAACATCATTCATGTTTAGATGGGAGGAACTATCTGCAATAATATGTGACAAATGACGAGTTCTTTCTCCAATTTCATTAGAATTGCTATCTTCAATTCTGACAGAAAAGTCTCCTGATGCAAATTTTGCCAAGTCATTTACAAGATGATGCATTACAAAACATGTCTTATCACGTCTTGATTGCTGGAAAAATGATCTGGATGCTAATTCAAAAAAGTATTCATATCCAGCTTCTTCAATCCTTCTATGTCGTTTTGATCGCTGCAGCAAACCTTCTGCCATCCACAGCAAAGTTAACGTCTCCTTCTCAAATTCATAATCTTTTGGGAAAATCGAGCAGTAAGCAAAACATCTTTTCAAATGTGCAGGGAGATAATGATAACTTAGTCTCAAAGCTGGAAGAATGTTACTCTCATGGTCTTGCAACTCCCATATCTCACTGCTTAATACTTTCAACCATTCCTGCTTATCACTTTTAGCTCTCAAAAGCCCTGCAAGCGTCTTCACTGCCAAAGGCAATCCTTTGCACTTTCTAACTATTTCTTTACCTACTTTCTCCACACCATGATTGATATTCGAATCTCTATAACCAAATGCATGTTTTGCAAAAAGAAGAAGAGAAAAGAAGGGAATTAAAGAAGATAACTACGGTGTTTTAGAAAACACGTGTATTAATTAACTTAATCTAATCAAATTAGATAAATATGTCTTATATTAAAGACAGGATAAGTATATATTTGATCCCTATTAAAAAAAAGAAATTTAGATAAAATATTAGTATCGAGATAATCTAACAGTGTAAAACCTCGTTTTAAATCTCTAATTTGAGTCCCAAAGGAGATATCAAACCCTAAAATTGAAGTAGTCGGTTCTTTGAATACTTGGTAATAAAATCAAGAAAAAGCGTTAGATACCGGTTGATAATATAAAAAGAAAAAAGAAATGTAGTTAAAATGAGAGATAATTTTATCAAATTCATCAATAATTTGAATTGAATTTGATTTCAAAATTACTTTCCATCTCTTTTTCTACTTTGCCCATATTATTGATGAGGATCATGGATTAAGGTACTTAGAAAAAACAATTAATGTCATGAACAAGTAATTATGATTAAAAGAGTGCATAAAAAACCACTCCCGTCCTAAATACATGGCTAGATTGGCTTCTTAAAAAATACTCGCTCCAATTCTAAATATATAAGCTGGTTAAGAGATTTATTTTAGTTTTAAATATAAGATTTCATCTCCTTTACCGGTCCTAATATATAAAAAAATAATTTCATTTATCTCTCTTATATATTATTTTTCTCAAATTACCTTGTAGTTATATTCTTGTATGACATACATACTATGATAATGATACTTGATCGTGAATGATTGAAACCAATATAAATGATTAAAGTGTAGGTATTTTAAGAAAACTAATACATTTTTCATAAATAACTAACTTTATTTTCTTAAATCTACGTAAAAAGTTAACTACAACCAGGGGAGCATAAAAAAAATCCACATAAAGACAATACAAACAAAGCACCTTTTAAAAGGTGAAAGCTTTCCTTTAGAAATTAGAAGCCACCTCTTCTGATGGCCAAGCCAATATCGAAGTTCCTTCATACGCTTACAAAAACCATCAAGCTCTTTAACTTTTCATTAGACTTAAATTTCGAGGGGAGAAGGCTAAAGCTGAGGATGACAAAAATCTTGCATTCTTTTCTCCCGTAATTGGCATTTACTCCCCCGCGTATTGTGTGGAGAGAATTTTATTAAAGCAATGTTACATTTATTTTTAACCCATGTTAATCCATCATATAATCTGATACAACTTCAACAGCAAATGATGTTTATTTAGTTCTTAACATAAAACAACGCTACTCAAATTTAAATAAAAACAGATACAATAGCTTCTTCAATTTGCTAAAGTATAAATAATTTATATGACAACAAAGATAATATTAGATGGATATATGTCCGTAGGTTCTATTTGAAAAATGAATATATCTACAATATATGTAAATTGGTTATAATTATTCGAGTATAATTTTTTAAAATATAAGCAATTGATTATAATTATTTAAAAGTAGGCTTTTATAGATATAAAATCAACATGACTTGTTGATTGTCCTTTCTTTCTTTCTTCTTTTTTTTTTTTTTTTTTGTTTTGATATGGCAGAAATTAGAATAATTGTTTTTCCCAGAACTAATTTTTGCATCAACCAAACTTAATTCAGTTCACAAACCTTAGTATAATATGTTCACATTTTCTATGCCAAATAGATATCTCAAATTCCATATATAGTTCGTTATTAAAATTTGTCTTAATTGTAGGTAAGAAAGCAATTATGAATTTCCAAGCATAAATAATATCTTATAATGAAAGCTAAAGTAGTGAACATTAAATTTTGCATGGGAGCTTGTCCATATGGAACTATTTTTTGCATTTCTTTTTCTTCAATTCTTTTTAATTCATACTTTGACAACCTTGCTATTTTTATTAAAAAGATCTAATAGAATACTATTTGAACAATAATAACTATAGCTACATTATAATTAGCAGTAATAAATTCTTCTTCATAAAACTTTAAAATTAGTGCAACTCAATAGAATAATGCATCACAATTCTTAAATATCTATTTGTATATATTATAAAACAATATTTCTATGCTTCTTTGCACTTATGAATTTGGAATTATTTAATTTTAATTGCAAAAAAAAAAAAACTCAACTTCCTCACAAAAAATATTTCATAATCAAAGATATGTCATGAAATCACCACATCCTAACGACAATGTATCCCACAAAAATATTTCATAATCAAACATGCCATCAAATCGCCACATCATAACAACAATTTATTCTTACATGTCCTTACGTGATAAATTAAAATTTCATGAAACATGCATAGGAATGTTTAAGCCACAATTGAGAGAAGAGAAAAAATAAATCAACCTTTCTAGTTCTAAAGCTAAGTTTATTGACATTGCTTAAAATAAAGTTCACGCTGCAAAAAGGTGGGCCATGTTCACCCAATTGACGTGATAAACCTTGTGATGAGCTAAACACATTCAGCTAATCAAGTCAAATGAAGAAGACATCTAAGTCAAAGGCTTTCTAAAGAAGTTTAAGAGAAAATAAAGCTACAAAAAACTACCCAAAAATGAGATCATTACGGTAGATTGATAACGATGTTGTTTTGAGCCTGATCAACTTTTACAGCTAACACCAAAAGGATATCATGAAAATAGAAAGTGTGTTTACATGTGACAAATATATTTTCTAAGTATTACTAACTTTTACAGCTAGCATCAAAAGAATACTACATATATATGTTATTTATATATATATAATGACAATTGAAATGAAAAAATGTAAATAAAATTTGATAAAATAAAAAAATTTCTATTATTATTAGAAAAAAAAATAATGTTTATGCCAAAAATAGTCCTATCATATTGCATTGAATATTGCATTGACTAAATAGACGGCCGTTTCATTGTCTTTTTTTTTTTTTTGAGCTTAGGTTGTCATATTGTTTATACCAAAAATGGAACAAAAATATTAATTCTCTTCTCCACAAAGCTTCATCCAACCTCCATCGGTGACCCCCTCCGCTCTCAACATCTCACTGTTGCTGCCGCCTTCGGAGATAGCTGCAGTTTGAAGCTGAAACAGAGAAGGCGACGAGAGACACTCTAGAGCTGGAGATGACAGTGCCACGAGTTTAATAGGGACCATCCAAAACCACCACTGTCGTTAGCACCACTCGTCATGGGAGATACAGTTTCGGCCACTAAGGTAAACTTTTCGGCCCCCATTTCGGGCGACCTTCATCGTCATGCCCACTCTCACCTTCAAGCACCTCCTTTGTCTACATCAACCACCACAAGGCCGAGAGCTTGAAGAGGAGGGAGACTCAACACCACACCTTTATTTTTCGGCGAGGTTCTAACATTTTTGCTGACCCCATCTCCGACAAGTCCCATCTCTTTCCATCAAAACTTGCCTGGTTTTCGGCGACCACCTTTTCCATACAGAATTTCAGGATTTGCCCAATTTCCGGCGACAACATTTTCTATACAAAATTTCAGGAATGGGAGGACCACTCTCTAGACTTGCCGCATCAGTGTAGGAGACATCCGTCGGACAACAAATGAATACAAAAACATAACCGATCTTCATCGCATTCTTCCCTGGAAAGTGGTGCATGCCTCACAAAATGACAACCGAAAGTGAGAGAAAATGTGAGTGAAAGAGATGAAGTAGCCGTTTCATACGGTAGGATGAAAAAGAGAGGAAGGAATGAAACAACATTTGCATCTCATCAAAACAACTTTGGTTGCGCCGCACCTGAAGAGGAGAGGGAGGTCGGTCCGACTGTGGTTGGTCTGTGGAGCAAAGAAGTATCAGCCCACCAATAAAAATTTGGGATTGACTATCATGGGTTATATAGTGGTAAATAAAGATGATTTTGGCAGGGAGTTTGCAACTTTAAATTCAACTTTCAAATTCTCCTTTCAAAATAACTTGGCGCCTTTGACGAAGTAGCAGGAAGGACAGGTAAGGGAGACGTCACTTTCGTGTTGAAACGGCTTACACGTGATATCAGGATGATAGGGGCATCAGCATAATCTAAGCTATTGATATGTTGTGAACAGTGTTTTCCTATGGGAGAAGAAATCGCAGCGGTTGGTTCCTTATGAACAGTGATTTTGGTGGATTAGTACTATATGTTATATAGATGCTACATTATGGCCCACTTTACAATCTCATCGTCACAATTTTAAAAAAACAAACATAATATTTGAGGGTCTTGTCTATTGCAGCTAATGTATCAATTCCTTCGTGATTGTAAATCTTCAACTTAACTCAACACAATGTATATGAAACCAGAAAAGAGCATAACCAGAATTTACACAACTCATTATTATTGTGCTTAGAAGTTCCCAAAGCCAAAACATATCTTTTAGTACAGTTCCGGAAGCTTCAATTAGTAGATGGACGAGGCAGTCTTTTGGCAATTTCCTGTGAGAAAGGAGAAACTGGTTAGCTTTCAAAAGCCAGTTGGAATTTCCAAACTCATCAGCTTTGGAGATTCATTTCATAGATGCACCAGCTGATGTTAACCAATTTTAACCATTTCCTTTGATTCTGAAAATCCATTTTTTATATACCTTCTCATCCAATGTCCTCAATTCAAACATACAAAAAGAGCTGGATTTAATTATTTAAATATAAATCAACAAATATACAGCTTGCCCATATAGTTAGTGACAGTCTAGTAACAAATATTATGATGCATGCAAACAAAGAATTTATTAATGTGGTCCATAATAATGGTGATATTAAGGGGGGTTTTTTTTTCACAACATGCTGATTTGCACCATAGGCATCATAATGCATAATTAATTTTGAAATTGAGCTTTAATTGGAAGCAGATAAATGTCAACAGTACCTCAAACAATTCGTTTATATTATCTGCTGTCTTTGCAGAGGTCTCAATAAAGAACATTGCATTCTTCTCCGCATAGTCGATACCATCCTGTTCGAAAAGACACACGAGCATAATATATGAGATAACAAATGTTGACTTTTCTAATTCAGCAAGTCAAAATATTGAGAAAACAGCACACTACCTGAACAGGCACTTTCCGCTGCTCATGAAGATCAGCTTTATTACCCACTAAGGCCAAAACTATGTCAGAACTTCCATGCTTTTGCAATTCCTACAAATGGTTAACGTATCATCTGCTTAAAATATCAGAGTAATAATATTTCACAGAAGAAGTAGGAACTTGAGACTGTTCAGCTTCAGCCATGCTGTTGCACTGGCACAATCAAGCACTTATTTAATAAATATAAAAACTATTTTGATAATTGTAATTATATTTTACCAATAAAAAACATCATTTTTTTAGGGAGCAGCAGAAGATTTTTATGATTCTTTGATGTGTATGAGAAATAAGAATTTGAATCTTATACTGACAGAATAAATTACTAATGGCAAGAAGCTAAATTGTATAGGTGATTATTCCTAGTTTTGAAGATTGTGAAACAGCTTTTATGTATAGGTGATCCTCTTGATAGAGAAAAAAATTCATACCAAGGGAAAAGAGGCAAGGTGCATAAAAGCAGGCGAGCATTGAAAGCACATTGAATATTCATGACTGTTGTAAGTTCCATAAATCAAATTATCAGCTATCCTTTTTTATTCCTTAGGCAACACCTTCACCTATATGACCCACAAAGGCCAAAAGGGAAGAAATGCAGGTTTTTCAGTCTCTGTAAGGGGGTGGTAAATCATTATAGAACACATAAGTGCAGGAAAAGAAAAAAATTGGTGCTGTTTCACTTTGCTAAATAAAAAGCGAGATATGGACTATAAAACAAATCTAGCTAGCAATCGTTTGCATATTTATTGGTCCTCTGCATCAAGTTATCATCAGTTTATTGAATTACAATTGACTCTTCCACCTTTTATGCTCATATAAACATGCAGTAAGTTTATATTTTCTACTGTTCTTTTACATTTTATATGGCCACTACATAGTTTGTTTCAGACTCCATTAGTGTTTCACAGCCCACACCTTCTAAATCATACATAATTGGCTCACTAAGCTTGGTCTGTTTCTCTTTCACACGTCATATCCCTCTGAATTAATTGTCTTTTTCTATTACGCCATGAGCAGGCAGTCAAAGCCTACATATTCTAGCACCCTTCTCAGCACAAATAATCACCCAAAACATGGTTAAAGAACAGTCAGATCCTTTCCTTATTCAGTTAATCAGTTCACAGCAGTCAAGCGAGCATTTGCATCCATTCAGTGACTCAATTATTCCATTTATGATAATTAGAAACCAAGCAAGTGGATCAACAAATATATTATGTTGAACACTTGCAGCGCCCAAACTGCAACCAAATAAATTGTTGTCATACCAAAGAAAAAACTGCTAACAAAATGAAGGGTGATATAAACACCTTGTGATAGCTGAAAATTTACCTTAACCCAGTACTGTGCTTTATTGAAAGATTCCGGACTAGTTATGTCATAGACAACAACAGCAACAGCTGCACCTCTATAATACAACGGTGCCAGCGAGGCATACCTGAGCAACATAGTTTTAATCAACTTCAATCATCCCTGTCATTGAAATAAGAAAGGAGGGGATACTTTATTAGGAAAAAAACCTCTCTTGACCCGCAGTATCCCATATTTCAAACTTGACTGTGGTAGAGTCTTGCAAAGCTATTGTTTGAGACAAGAACGAAGCTCCAACAGTTACCTGATATAAACCAGAAAAAATAAGCATATCTCCATACAAATGAACCAGAATAACCTTATAAAGCAACATAAAAAAATTACTTCATATCCTTCAAAATGACATAAAAAGTGCAGTAAGAGGAGTAAAGTATCCCTTACCTTGGATGTTGGATCAAACTGACCACGGACAAATCGTAGAACAATGCAGCTTTTACCAACACCAGAATCACCTAACAAAACAAGCTGTATTCAGTGATATTAAAGGTTAGTTGATGGGTCCTAGGAAGGTTAAACATTGTTATATTGGCGCTATTATACAATTTATATAAGTAGTTTAGAAGGATCCACTAACACTCACCGAGGAATTGGTGTATAGTTAAACACCATACAATACGCAGAGACTTCTGAGTACTATATCATGTATGTAGTTATGAAAGCCTTGCATCTCTCTTTCTCAATATTATTAAGAAGCACTTAGTGGTAACCTATGACCTCCCATATTCGAACTGAGGGAGTGGTTTCCTATATATAGGGCGGAAGCTACTGAACTATGAATGTGATGTGTTTTAGCAGCATGCAGCCAGCAGCCCAGCACTTGTACATAACCAAGCACTTACATGCCTTCAATAAAGTTACAATGGTTATGATGGATAATTGATTTTTCATCTGTTATCATATTTCTATTATTTTCTTTTTCAAAGGCCACATTATTATTAGCAGCAACAATACATTCTTATAGCCTAAGAGCGCGTGTTGAAGTCAGCAAAGTAAGCGTCCAAAATATTTCACTGAACTTAAAAGATTAAATTGAACAGTAGTAGTTTTTTTTTTCTTGGGACTTTTTCAATCTCGGGAAATGAATGACTGAATCCCATTTCCAAATCAAAGCAGAGCTAACCACCCCAAAAATAAATTCTTCCCTATAAAGAAAAAGTTTGAAACGGCACTGGAAAAGCTAATGCACAAACATCAATCCTCAACAGATCATTTTAATTATTGAAATCACAATGGAAATAACTCTAATTAATCCAGGACTAGCTGAAACTGAATGAAAAGCCAGGATATTCATATTTCCCAGCTAGGCACGAAAGATCGCTAGATCATCATTGTTCCTTTCCCCACTCTGATTTCCTCAATCAACAATGAATTTTAAATTACAAAAGATAAGCAGACCTCTTTGAAATCATGTGTTCATGTTCGTGAAAATAAAGAAGGCCAAAAACTTTCCCCATGAAGTACCTTTACTCGGAGATTCTTTGCGTCCTGCCCTCCACCATTCTCCGAATTCCCTCGACCCAATTGATTCGAACTCCTCTCTGAAAAACAAAGAATCAATATACCAAGAGTTCAATGAAACCCACATACCGACAATAGCTTTAGATGAATAACCAAGACACAAGGTACCATACCCTATCAAATGCAAGCCATAAAATAAGCAATCGAACCCACAATCAAACAAAAGTACGGTTGTTAAGCTCAAAAATCAAATTTCGTAAATTGCAGGACAATTTCGTCCATTTCCATGAAGGAAAAAGAATTAAATGAGACGATCAAATAGATTTAGATGCATAGATAAGAAATTTACCAGGAAGGGAGGAAGAGCAACCCATAGCGCACGAGCCGAGACTTTCGGAGAATATTACAAAAATACGAGTACAGTGAAAAATCTAAAAATTGAGACAGAAAAGTATGCTTGAAAATAAATTATTGAGGCCTTTTCTTGGTAGAAATAGAATTAGGACGTTAATGGCTGATGCACTGACTTCAATTTTGGACTATCTTGCTCTACCGGAGGAGCACAATCTGAGAGAGTAGAACCTATGTTCTTGGAAGCTTTAAATCATTGCGTTGTCTCCCATCATTTAGTGTGTGTTTGGAATGGTTTATTTTTGTCCAAAACGTGTTTATAATTCGTGATTCACGGTATACGAGGTAAGTATGTGAGAGGAGTTTTTTCTCGGCTTGCGTAATAAGTGCGTTTTTACTGTGCAAAAAGCTTAAACAAACACCCACTTAATTAAATTAATGATGGCTGATGACTTGTGTATTCGGTAACATCCAAATCATGGTTTTAAATTATGGTTTACGTAATCTGAGATAAAACTTCTTTCATACACTTATTTAGTAAATCATAAAAGCTATTAAAAAAAATTAATCCAAATACACATTTGGTATGCGCCTTTTTCATTCTTTTCGTCTTTGTTAATTAATCCAGCGGGCGATTTCTAATCTTATTTATAAATCCTTTTTAATTAAATTTTATACAACAATGAAAGATAATTAACTCAATAATTATGATTTGGCAAAAAAAAATTAATGATTATGAGATAAATTTTCAATTATGCCCTTATTTATAAATAAATACTTTTCAATTTTTTTTTTATCTATCTTTAAATTATTTCTTCATTGGTATAATAAATAGGGCCAAAATTGTCACAATCTCATTTACTATATTAAAACTAGACTTATACATAGGATCAAATTTTTTGATAAAAAAAAAGATTTTTAAGTAGAATCAGATTGGTATGCAACAACTAGCCAAATCTTGAAAAGGAATTGTGGGATAAAATGAGTTAAAAGCACTGATTGGGTAAGAATAAGACATGTAATTTTTTTTCTAAATATACATTTATTTATAAATTATAAATCATAGGGAAATTTGTGTTTAGGTCCCTTAAAATACAATAAAATAACCTTTTAAAATCTCAAAATTGTATTTAAGTACCGTACAATTTTCTTACAATATATTTTAATTGTCAAATACTTATGGACTTATCAATGGATGCTTATGAACTTGTTAGTGTAAGAACCTATGAACTTGTCAATTAAATTAGAATTTATTATAAAAAAAAATCTTATGGAGCTTAAATGCAATTTTAAGATTTTAAAGGACTATTTTATAATATTTTTTCTTGTCTAGACCTAAATATAATTTTATAAATTATAAAGATGATGAGTGCGGGTGTTTATGTAGGGTGCCTATGTAGCCCAAGGTTCTGCCATGGCCACCAAGTGCCGGTAATTTTTTTTTCTTTGAATGTTTGAAGTTGTAGAAGTATGGAATATATTTGACGTTTAAAATACTCCCTCCGGTCCTAATTATAGGATAACATTTAAGAGTTGATCTTGGTCCTAATTATAGGACAAAGTTTTAATTTTTGTCAATTTCTTCCCAAAATACCCCCATTGATACTTTCACAATAATAATGAAACACAATAATAATTTTATAATACACCTATGTATTCTATGAAGTAAGTAATACTTGCAATTCATTAATATCACATACACCTCAATTCTACTGTTTCTTTTATTTTATAAGAATAAAGAGTAAGAAAATCAATTTAACACTATCAATGTCATCATCTCTAATTTTAAAAATTGTAACTTTCCTTTTCTTTAATTCCACTCGAACCAAACCGGCATAATTCTATTTTAATGACAGGCAAGATCACTTGCTTTACATCAAGGCAAGTGATCAATATGAACAAAACATGATTTCTTGTATGTATTAAATAAGGGCATTTTAGGAAAATAAATAAGATTAACTAACTTAACTACTATTCTTAATTTCTCCAAAATTAGGTAAATATATCCTATAATTAGGACCGGAGGGAGTATTATTTATCAGCTCTTAATTAGAGTTTTCTTTATATATAATTTATAAGTAGGAAGTCATCACTTGGACAGACAAGCCTATTCCACCGCATACCCTTGTTGAGCAGAAAATTACTCAGCTTTTTTATGAATAAGACCAAATAGCATGCTGCAAAATGTAACATGTTCACCATTTGGGTTGGGCACTAGGCTGAGGTTAAAAAATCTTAAAGAGTTTTCTTTCTTATTCAATGGAAAGAGATAGATGTAGAGAAAAGAAAATAACGAGAATTACACATTTAAAATAACGAACATGTGGTTATCAATAAAGTAACAAATGTTTTGAAATAGAAAGAATAGCATGTTTTGTTGAATTATATTCCTAGAGAACAGAATAGAAATACTGATCATCTTGTCAGGCTAGGCTATTCTATTGCAGGGGTTTTTGTCTTCTTTGATCAACCACCACCTTCGTTAGAGGAGGCGGTTATTGATGATTGATTTGGGGTTTCTCCTTTGATTTGTATTAAGTTCTTAGTTGTAACTTAATGAATTCTAGTTTCCATTCAAAAAAAAAAATAGAAGGAATAAAAAACATGGATCACTTTTAATTCTATTAGGGTGTTTATTAGTTTTTGGAAGTAATTTTACCACATATAAAATAAATATATAATATGAGTTTTACCTCAATTTATAATAAAATATTTTTATAAAAATGATTTTTACTGTTGCACACGTGGTAAGTACATAATAGTCAGCTTTAGCTTATGTGAAAAGACTTTTGGGAATGAGTTATAGGTGAGTAGCTGCCACTCTTTGCTGCCTACCATTCATCCTACTATTTTATCTTCTATCTTCATCCTATCACCAATAGTTAATTAAATAAATTATTTATATTTATTATTTTTTTAATCTAATTTATTTAATTATAAACTGATATATAATTTAATCATATATATAAGTATCATTAAGTAATTTTTTTTATTTTCTTAACCTCTTTAAATTAATTAGTTAATTATATTTTATATTAAAAACTTGATATAGTAATTTTTTCTCAAACACTAATTCTTGAAAACGCCTCTCGTTAAATTTGAAACTCATTAGAGATTTTTAACATTGATTAAGGATAAAAAAATATGTTCTTTTATCTATTATAAATTTGTTATTGATTAATTTATTCTTGTAATTTGTTAAGTGAAAGTTTTTATTATTTTAGCTGTTATAATCATCCCATATATCTTAAAATTTGATGGTTATATAATATTTTGCATGATAATAAATTTTAGTAGCCCAGTAGCCTTTTTTGTTTTTTGGTAAAAAATGTGTGTGAAAACATCTTTAAAGACTAAGAGGTGGTGGAATATAATCAAATCCCACATTAGTCAACCTTCACTAAAAAAATTTCTAGCCACGTACGCAATAGCTCTAGTAGCCAGCCAGCAATGAAACTCCTTTGACCGATTCTGGTGGTGGCAACCATCAAAACTTAGTTGAACGATATGGTGGGAGGTTCTTTTGTATATGAGGATAGATCATTATATATTAATATAAAGTTGGTCTAACAGTATAAAATCCAGTTATATTTCTCATAATCTTAAATTTGATTCTTAAAGGAAATACCTGTGATGAGAGGGATAGCCACGAACATGAACTAGATACCAGATGATAATATAAAATATAATTAGATCACTATATAAAAAAATTAATTTCAAAATGATGTATTAAAATTTCATAAGAATTAAGACATTTAGAATAACCATTTTGAGATTCTCATGTTTCGGAAGTTCTTACGTGTCTTTCTCCCAGTATTAAAGTTTACAAAGGATATGATTTTTATACATCAAATAATGATGAATAAAAAATAGATTTAAATTGAATTATTCTTTTGGCAAAAAAAATTATTTCTTAAAATAAAAAAGGAGAAAAAATTCTTTGCTTTACGGGGCGTGCCCACAATATACTCCTCCGATTTTTAATATAAGACATATTTAAGGAATTGATCTTAATCATAAATATAAAGCATATTTTTCATATTTTTCATTCTTTTTTTAATTTATCCCTATTGATGCTCCCTTAATAATAATCAATGAGGAGAGGGAATGAGGGAATTAAGGAAGATGACTAGGGGTGTTTTAGAAAATACTCCTCTAATCATTAATATAAGACATATTTACTTAATTTAATTAGATTAAGAAAATTAGTTGAATTAGTTAACATGACATGTATTTTTTAAAATACCCTAGTCGCCTTCCTTAAGTCCTTATTTTCCTCTCTTATTAGATTATTATTGAGAGAATATCAATAAAGGTAAATCAAGAAAAGATTGACAAATATAAAAACTTTGTCTTATATTTAGGATAAAGATCAACTCTCTAAATATATCTTATATTAAGGACAAGAGGAGTACATGTCATGCTAACTTATTCAACTAACTTCTTTAATTTAATTTAATTTAATTAATATACATTATATTATTAACCCAAAAAAAGTATTAAAAGTTGTGGACTTGAAATAAAATGAACTCATGAAAACGATTCTTGCTGTCCTTCACGTCTCCGAAAGGTCGTTTAGGTATGTAGCCCAAACTCATCTGGTTTTTTTATTTCTATCTTTCGTTTCTTTTTTGTTTTTTTGGTTTTTGGCAAAACAAACTCATGAGTTGGGTTTTAATGTATGGAATTGTTTTATCTTTTGTTGGCAAAAAAGTAATTGTCTTATCCTTTAATAAACTTTGATCTTTTATAATGAAAATGATTTTTCACAAAAAAAAAAATAATAAATGTACTAAAACAATAACACGGAGACTGTAACACCCCAAATTTTATTCACCAAGAGTATATTGTAATTATTTTATTATTCAATGAAATGATGAATATTTAATGCCAAAGGAATTAAATATTGAAAATTGAATAGTGCTTTAAGTGAAATTGCTTGCAAAGCAGTAAGTTTGGCATGTGGTTTTGAAAGATCGAATGATAAGCAAACATTATGAAATTTTACAGGGTGAAATTAGACATTCTAAGATTTAATTTGATATATTATATGAATCAATTGAAGCTATGTACAAAATGATATGAATTTTTGCAGTTAGTCCAGAAAATCTGGAAAGTCTCTGGAGCAGCGGTCAAAGAAATAAAATATGGGAATGATATGCCTCTAGATGGCTAAAGTCCATATTTTCCCTTGAAATTAGACTCAATAAGGGTTTCATAGCCTTTGGAATCACTCTGAAACAATGTCTACAAAATAAGTTATGTTTTCTCAAAGTTAGGGCAGAAAATCTACTAGAATTGACATTATTCCGAAAATTAAAAATAAAATGTGTTAGAAATTTATTAATGGAATTAAAGATGCCAAGTGTTCTGATCATATGAGGAGGGGATTAAATTATAATTGATGTGAATGAGCACATGTCAAATTGCATTAAAATAATGCTACATGGACATAGTGATCATGATAAGTGATGGTAAGGGATTAACTTAAGTGCAAGGTTGAGTGCAAGTTTGGTTTAGTTGGAAGAGCACTCATTTGGTTAGAAGAGCAAGAGGGAGGAAGTTAGTTCAAAACCAATGGGAAGCTTAATGGAGTAAGTATGTCATGATATGAAGGAGGTATGGGTTGTGATATGAAGGAGATAAGAGTTGGTACAAGTGTTATCCAATGTCATCATATGAGGGATTTTTGAATAATTTAGTAATTAAAGGAAAATAAGAGATACTTAGAAACTCTTCCTTCATCTTTCCTTGTCATTTCTCACACCTAGACATTTAAGAACAGAAAGAGAAAGTGTCATAAAATTGAGCCAAGTACATGTAGTGTCATAAATAGGATTTTTGTAATAAACTTAATTAAGGAAAATGGTAGGATATTTTAAAGTGCTTGTACATCTTTCCTTCCTTCTCATTTTCATTTTTAACCCACCAAGAGAGAGGGAGGGAGGGAGGGAGCTTGAAGAAAATCTAGAAAGAAGGAGGAGCCAAAAGGAAGAGAAAGATCAAGGTAAGCTTGGGATTTCTTAAGATTTGTCTTTCAAACTTGTGTAGCCTCTTCTCTAAACTCTTCTTTTTCATGAAAACTCATTGTTTAGCAAGCAAATCTTGAGCTTAAGGAGAGAGGAGGAGGACGCCTAGAGAGAGGAAATCCAAGAACTCAAGAGGTAACTACACCAAACTCAAATCTATACTATAATAAAGTTGGTGGTGGTGACTATTGTTGGTTTTGGTGATTTTTAGGTCAAGTTGTGAATTTGGAAAGCCCTAACCCTAAGGGGTTATGTTGCCCAAATTTCTTTGAATCATGGTTAGAATGTATTTAAATGAGTTAAAAAGGGATTAAAAGTGGAAAAGTACAAGTTTTGGAAGCTAAAACATAAGATCATTTTTCTATTTTTCTTCAAATGTTTTGGCCATAACTATTATGGGGGAAGGAGTTGGATTTTCATGAAATGGATATTTCCATTAGATTCAGTGGCCAAAAATAAGTGGGGTTACAGTTGGCCTCTTTTTCGGAAAATGCCGACAAGTGTAATTACGAAAACATCCCTAAAATCTCTAAACTGTGGCTGTCAAAGGTATTTTCATAATTTGACAGTGAATTTGGTAATTTCAAGCCAGGAAATGGATTCCTTGGGCAAAAGTACGTCAGGATAGCTCTAGTCAAAATTTTGGAAAAACATGCCATCGGGCCGAGCCGGGGTCCTGAGGGCATTTTGATAAATTTTCACCATAGACTAATATAACCACAAGAAACACTATGAAATATTCTAAAATGCTACTTGGATAGGTTATGACCTATTTCTTGTACATTTAATATTTTAGGACCGAGACGGAAGTCGAAATGACACGTTTTACGAGGCACACTAAAAAGGGGTTAAGAGAACTTCGAGGTAGAACATTATCCTTTATACATCATCCCATAATTATATGCTTGTGTGGATGCCAACGTTTGTAAATGCGCTTTATTAATCAACATGGTTTGTCTAAAGAGGAGCATTTAGTGCCGGGGTGCACTTACACAAGGAGTTGGCGGAAGTCCAACCGGTATAGATTGTGGGGCTGAGTCCTACTCATATATACATGACGATGATGTGTTTATATTATTCATTAATTAATGCATACCTTGGCATATGTCATATTTACTTTTCGCATTAATTTATATGAACGACATCATGTTTCTATGAGAATTCTTCGGAATTTCATCCTATTTTTAAAATAAACATCTCATCAGGTGCCAATGGGACGAAAGGAAAAGGTGTAGACGCCGAGAAGTGACTTGCATGTGTCTCGAGGCGAGGTTGAAGACTGTAGTTATAATTAGTTTATGCTTTAGATATTTTGGGATATCCTATATTTATTAAAACTTCCGCTATATTTTGTATTTCGTTAACGAACAATGTTAGAATTGTAAACGAATACTTTTATCAGTATAATTGTATTTTTCTGTATGCCCATAAAATCTTATCTTTATTGCTCTTCGATTATCAAAATGAAAATGGGTGTTTACAGAGACTTAACTTGAAACTGAGATAATATATATGCTTTTGAAGTTTCTCAACAAATAGAGTATACTTTATTCTCAAGATTATTTTCCATTTCCACGGGAAGAAACTTACTCACCAGGCTGAAATGTAATGAATTGAGCACGAAGAACTGCTAGCGGAAAAGAACTGTGTAGGCATTGGTCAAGCCCAAAATAATTCTACCAATAATAGATTATAGGGTTGAGACGAAATTTTATCAATAAAGTTTTTTTTAAGAAATATCTAGTATAAATAAGTTTTGGAAAGGGTAGGCATTATCAAACCCTAAATAATTCTACCAATAATAGAATATAGGGTTGAGATGTAATTTTATCAATAAAGTTTTTCCCAATGAGCGTCTAGCACAAATAAGTTTTGGAAAGGGTAAAAATACCAGTAAAAAATTTAAAATAGTGCAGATTCACTAAAGCTGTTAAATTTCATCAATTATCCATTAGGTTTTACTTTAAATTGGCTTTGGTGAATTTAATAAATGTTTAATAAAATTTAACGGCATTGGTAAATCTGCATCATTTTAAATTATTTATTGGTATTTTTGCCCTTTCCAAAATTTATTTGTGCCAGATGCTCCTTGAAAAAGATTTTGTTGGTAAAAGTGCAACCTAACTCTAGATTATATATACTCCCTTCAGTCCATAATATAAGGCATCTTAACTAATTCACAGGAAATAAGAAATGATAGTTAAGTCATTTAATATGTCTTAAAATGTAAGTTTTTTTCCACTTTTATCCTTATTGCGAGATGTGTTTGAAAAATGGTAAAAAAAAAAAATTTTCCAATTTGTATTCCATCACATCCATATGCTTTTTCAATCTCATGAGGTTTATTCAACTCCAAAAAGGCATTTATGGGGTTTATCAAAGAGGGAGAAAGTCATTTTATAAAAGCATTTACATAAAAAATGATGGTTATAAGGAGAAAGAAGAGCCACCATTTATTATTATAATTGCATTGGGATTTTTATTTGAGAGAGAGAGGATAAAATTAATGGGCAAAGTTGGAAAGTGAGTATTAATCATATGGGTAAAACAAGAAAAAATACATTAATTAAACTATAGGTGCTCTATATTGTGGACCATGTATTTCTTCTATAGATGTCCTATATTGTGGACCAGAGGGAGTACCCTCGGTTTCTTATTAAATATAACGCACAATTAATTCGTAAAAATTAATAAATCTGATCATTTACCATTATTGCGTACACAATGTATCATTCTTCTGGAATACCCCTTTAATTAAATGAAAGCATTACATGTGAAAGAAAAAAAGGGCGAAAAAAATTGTCGTTTAAATCATGGCAATACGAAAAAAAAAATTATATTAAGAAATAAAGTGGATGCTATATTTAAAACCAAGAGACATTCATTAATTTAAGTCATTTTTTTTAGTTATAAGGGCAGACACTAATGACGTAAATTTTAACAAACAAAATGAATTTTTGAGCTCTCACATTCATACCACTAGATTACAAAGTTTTTAGAATATTAAGTCATCATAGTGGAATTTGATAAAGTGAATATCCTACAATCCTAGATTCTTCCAATGAGAGATAAATTAGTTGGTCAAGAACTAATTATCCCATTACAAGTGAAGGCAAATATATATATATATATATATATATATATATATATATATATCCCATTACAAGTGATCAACTAGGTGCTGTGTTGTGAGTAATATATTTATATAAAAGAAAGCAAACATAATTTTTAAAATATTTTCATTAAAATCTTAGAATTTACCATCACATTTGACTTTTTTTTTAATGAGTATTTGTTTGGATTCACGGTAAAAATTACTTTTTAAACTTGATTTAAGAGGTAACAAGTAATTAATTGAATTAAAGTTGTCATTTTTAATTAAAAAATTTGACCATAAATACCTAAGAATATTATATTCACAACAATAAGAAACCATAGATTCCCTTGAGAAAATCATGAACAAGCAGAACCAAATCTTGTCATCTTGCTTCTACAATTTAGAACATGCCCTAAGTTAAAAAAAACAAAGAGAAAAAAACTTCATAGAAGTTGAGTGAAATTAAGTGTCCGTTTGGGTTAGCGGTAGAAACTGTTTTTATAATGTGATTAACGATGTATAAAGTAAGTATGTGAGAGGAGTTTTATCTCAACTTATATGAATGTGTTTCTCAAACACCAACTCAAGCAAACCTTTAAGAAGGCCTTGTGTTTGGTTGCAAAAGCAAGGAGGCAACAACATAATAAAATGGACCAAATCAACTATTCATGTTAACAGCTGAAGAAGTTTCAACTTTCAAGACACATTTGGTTAAAATTAGATAAGAAAATTTAATCTAACCAAATCTCTTAATCTGTTAATCACCATCACTAGCCCCTTAATCAAAAGAAAGGACAGAGGAACAGAGACTCCATTATTGAAAGAAAAAGAAGCAAAACACTCTTAATTCCCTTATAATTACCAGGATTATCACTCTCTGACCACACATAAGCTAATCAAAGCCTCAAGAAATTTCAGAGGCAGCACTATATATATATATACACACACCTCTCAGACTAATCAAAGTTCCTAAATCTATCCCTATTGAAATTCAAAATAAACCCTAACCAGAACTCCGATCATCCACTGGGCCTGTATCTAAAAGACAGGCCGATTAGTGATGACCTAATTCATTCAAATTCTTCCTCAACCATACAGAGTACAGATATATATATAATTTCAGAAATCGCCGGAATCTTGCCAGCAAACAAGCATTGTGACGCACCGGCGGAGGATGTAGAACCTGGCTCGCTGCTCCTTGACGAGCAAACTGCATCGCCGGCCGAATGATCGGAGAGGACAATTCTGGTGACTGAATCCATTACTCTGTTCTTGGCTCATCTTCGTCGAGAGAAATTTTCCTCGAGATTGATTTGCGAGATTGTTCGATTATTGTTCTTCTTCTTCTTCTGTGAGGTTGTGATGGATATGATCGGCGAAAATGCTGATATAATTGGAAAAGTTGTTTGTGCTTAGTTAAAGAATGGTTGAAGAGTAAGGGGAGGTGGAGAGATATATAGAGAGATTCCTACGAGTTTAGTGATGGTGAAGAGAGATGCTTTGTATGGGTTTTTTATAGTTTGATTTTCTTCAACCCAAGAAAAAAAAATCACATATTTTAAGTCAATAATATTCAAGTCAAAAAAAGTCAATAATATTAAATATTCATCATTCAATTCATCTCTAGTTATTTCTTCTTCTTTTTTTTCCAAAATTTTGTACAAATTTAATTGCGTTTTTTTTAGTTATCATCTATCCCTTTTTTATATGGAAAATACTTACATCAAGTTCCTTATATCCATTTCGTCAAGTTCTCCAATCACATGTGACTATGTGTTCTATTTTTGGATTATTATCAATGAACTATAAATCCAAATGTAAAAAGTAGGACACATGATCATATATGATTGAAGAACTTGATGTAATGGATGTAAGGAATTTGATGTAAGTATGATCCTTTTTATATATAACTCCAAATCCTTTGGTTTACTTATAAGAAAATATTTAAGGGTTAAGGTGCAAAAATACCCATGAACTTTTTTCAAAAGTGCATCCAACACCATAAACTTTTTTTAGGTGCAAAAATACCCATGAACTTCTCAAAATGGGGCAAAAATGTCAAACCGTTAATTAGTACAAACGTCCGTTTTGTGGGACCCACAATTTTATTTTTTGAGGTGCAAAAATACCCATGAACTTTTCTAAAAAGTGCACCCAACACCATAAACTTTTGAAAAGTTCATGGGTATTTTTGCACCCAGAAAAAATTTTATAGTGTTGGATGCACTTTTTAGAAAAGTTCATGGGTATTTTTGCACCTCAAAAAATAAAATTGTGAGTCCCACAAAACGGACGTTTGTACTAATTAACAGTTTGACATTTTTGCCCCATTTTGAGAAGTTCATGGGTATTTTTGCACCTAAAAAAAGTTTATGGTGTTGGATGCACTTTTAAGAAAAGTTCATGGGTATTTTTGCACCTTAACCCAATATTTAAATTAAGTTTCTTATATCTATTTCGTTTAGTTCTCCAATCACATAAGATCATGTGTCCTATATTTAAATTATTATTATTTAATTATAAACTCATATGAAAAAAGTAAGACACATAGTCCTATATGATTGGAGAACTTGATATAATGGATATAAGAAATTTGATGTAAGTCTTTTATTTTTTTTGCAAGAATCCAGTGAATTTTAGCATAACTTTTAGTCCTTGCATTTTTTTCCTCATGTATTAATCTAATTCCTGAAGTTTTACTTAAAGAAGTCAATTTTATAATTTATGAATTTAAATAATTATAGGGATTGAATTGTTTTGAAGGAAAAACTCATTTTCATGTAGCTATACTTCCACTCATTTTTAATTTGTTCTCTTAATTAAATTATTAATTTTGCTCTATTAACATAGTTGATTCCCCTAACTTTGCTTTATTAGCATTGTTAGCCCCTGTATAAGAATTAACTGTACAAACGGAGCAAAATTAAAGCATTTAATTAAGAGAAAAGAATACTAGGTATCATATTAAAAATTGAAAGAAAAAATATAGTTGGGTGCAAATGAGTTTTTCTCCCTTGTGTTTCTTATAAGTCGTAATCAGTATAAATCATTATATGTTTTGTATTTTATGTCGATATATTAATTTAGATTTATATGGAAGAACTGAACAAATTAAAATGTTAAAGTGCCATATAAAATTTTCCAGGTATTTTATCTTTCTTTTCCCCCCTAAAGTACTCTGCTATAATAAATGCATTTTATTTTGTTAGGCAAATAATTAAGGCCACTTGGTGAGGTAATTGATGGGAATATTGTTAGATGAGTAATGAGTTAGGCAAAATTTGTTTGAGATTCTGCATATCTCTCTACGTGTAATGGATTCAAAGCCCCGTTTCATGAGAACACCGTAAAGTAGAGTAGAGGTCGCCTCAATTCCTTTATAAGATTCCAATTTTAGGCCATATCCATCACCTATTTTGATGTGTGAACTTTGACAAATCATAAGGCATATATCAATATATAATACTCTATTATCTCCTTGATATAAGATATATTTATCTAATTTGATTATATTAAGTAAGTTAGTTAATATAACATATATTTTCTAAAACACTCTAATTATCTTTCTTAATTCCCTCATTCCCTCTTCTTCTTGATTATGATTGAGAGAGTATCAATAGGGGTAAATTAGGAGAACATTGACAAATATAAAAACTATACTTTATATTTAAAACCAAAATCAACTCTCCAAATATGTCTTATAACAAGAACCGAAGGAGTATAATATCAACAAAACCAGTGTTATGAAGATAGGATAGGACTAGCCGGTTTGGGTAAGATGGCCAACTAGTGGTCCAACCATTCCGGTCTGGTAGGTTGAACCGGTGCAACCTTAAAAAAATTTAAAATTTTTTTTTTTAATTTTATTCAAAATTTTATATAAATAACCCTCAAATCTTCACTTTCTCGTTGGAGGAATCAATTTGGGGAGGCCTTTGTAAGGGTAGGGCCAAGGACCTAATCGGATCATCATCCCCTGTTAAGCTCGGAGAGGTAACAGATAGGAAAGGCCCTTTAGATTTGAAGCTGCTTGGCTTCTGTATAAAGAGTTCAGCAGCATGCTTAACGAAAATAAGAAGATCAATGAAGAATTATCAGACCTGGAAAATAAACTCAAAACTTGGAACTACAAATCATTTGGCCATCTAGCTAGGTAGAAGAAAGAGATGATGAGGCGAATAGCAGGAATATAAAAAAGACTTCAAGAAGGACCTAGTCGACAGCTTGAACTAAGGGAGATGCAATTAAATATGGAATTGGCCGAAATCCTGAATAAGGAAGAAGTCCTTTGGTTCCAAAAAGCAAGGACTCAATGATTGGTAGATGGGGATAGAAACACTTCTTACTACCATACTAAAACAAAAATTAGAAGAAGGAACAGAATCACCATGCTAAGGAATGAAGATAATGAGTGGATTGAAGGAAAAGAAGAAGTGGGAGAATTAGTTAATAATTTCTTTCAAGAGTTGTTTTGCGAAGAAATCGAAGAGCGAAGATGGATTACTACATCTCACTCATGGCCCTATCTTAGTCTTGCAGAATGGGACGCAGTAAAGGGTGATATATCTCGGGAAGAAATAAAGGAAGCCATGTTTGCCATTGGGAGCATGAAGATACCTGGAGAGGATTTTCAACAAAACTAGGAAATAGTAGAACAAAGTGCGTATTCGACCATTGAGAGGTTATGGCATAACCAGAATTGATTAGTGAAGTCAATCAAACTTTGATCACACTCATCCCAAAAGTGGACAAGCAGGAGAAAGTGAATCAACTTAGGCCTATTTCATTATGTAATGTGATCTATAAGTGTCTATCAAAGGTGTTGGTGAAAAAAGTGAAGAGAATGAAGAGAATAATGTCCCGATTAGTTTCGCCGTTTCAAGTTAGTTTTGTTCCAGGGCGGAATATACAAGATAACATTATCATTGTGAATGAGATGATACACTTAATGAGAAAGAAGAGAGGGAGGAAAGGTTTTATGGCAATCAAAATCGATCTAGAAAAGGCATACGATCGTATTAGTTGGGATTACATAAAAAAGGTGTTTCAGGAAATCCAGGTGCGCCCCAGAAATGATTGCAAGAATGATTCGATGTGTTTATACAACGTCTACTAGAATTCTTTGGCATGGTGAAAAACTTGGCCAATTTTTTCAATTTAGAGGATTACGACAAGGGGATCCCTTATCTCCGTATCTGTTTGTACTGGGCATGGAAAAACTCACATATTATCCTAGATAGAGTGTGAGAGAGAGAGAGAGAGAGAGAATGGAGAGGCATGAGAGTAGGCCGCTCTGGCCCTACAATAACTCATATGATGTTTGCTGATGACCTTGTTCTTTTTGTAGAAGCGGATATCCCGCAGATTGAATTAATTTTGAATTGTTTGCAGGAATTTGGAGAGATGTCGGGGCACAAAGTGAGTAAGGAAAAAACTCAAATTTTCTTCTAACCTAATGTGACGCTACAACACAGGAGAGAGATTTGTAGACTCAGCCAATTTAAACAGGTAAAGGAGCTAGGGAGATATCTCGGTGCAAATATTGCCTTCCCTAGAAAAGGAAAGAAAGATATAATGCAATAGTGAACAAAGTGAAGAAGCAGCTTAACGGTTGGAAAGCAGCTAGCCTATCTCTAGCAGGACGAATCACGTTAGTCAAGTCAGTAACTAGTACGATTCCCCTATTTCACATGCACGAAAGAATACCTCTAGGAGTGGGGGAGAGTATAGAAAGAGCACAGAGAAGATTTATCTGGGGAGAGCAAGGGGAGACCAGAAAATGGCACCCAGTATAATGGCAAACAATGTGCAATGAAAAAGGAGAAGGTGGAATGGGACTTAAATCATTACATTGTATGAATGAAGCCTTCCTCTTAAAATTTCTTTGGAGGATGTACACGGAACGTAATGCATTGTGGGTAAGTGTCTTACAAGGAAATTATGGCTATGGGCTAGGCAGGGGAGAAGAGATGTAGGTTAAAGCAGGGGATTCAAATCTTTGGAAAGGAATATGTAAGATGGGAGAGCAGTTCTGAGAGAATACCAGGATGGAGGTACGAAATGGAAATGAGACAAGGGTGTGGTTTAACAAGTGGGTGGAAGTATGTGAGGCCCTCATCTCATACATCTCGGAAGATGCTGTGATTCATAAAGAAATGCGTGTAAAGGAGTTAATTGAAGATCAGAATAGGTGGAACTTACAACAATTGGTACAGTTGTTAATGTGATACAAGCAATAGCAAACCTCCTTGTCCCAAATGGGGAAAATGATGAAGATACTCTGGTATGGCAGCTCACTGGAGATGGAAGCTTCTTGACAGCAAGTGCATATAAAATGCTAAGAGGAAATGGAGGAGTAACTACAAGCCGAGTATGGAAACATATCTGGAAGTTAAAGATACCAGAGTGGGTTAAAGTATTCCTATGGCAAGCAAATCACAGACGGCTACCTACCAGCGCAATAACAGCAAAATGGAGGATGGATGAGTCGAGATGCAGAAGGTATGGAGCTGATAAAGAGGAACAAATTCATGCACTACATGACTATCCCCAAGCCAGATAGATGTGGAGTAACCTGGTACCACATTATAAGAGAGAAATGTTCTATGAGTGAGAAGGAACAGAATGGTTTGAATTTAACATAATAACCAGAGGAAGCTCAAAAGAGGACCTTCTATGGCCTGAAATATTCACTGTTGGGTGTTTGTTTAACTGGAAATAGCGGAATAAAGAACTATACGAGGTAGATTTCCAAAGGCCGGCGGATCCAGAGTAGTGTGTGACAAGGCTCCTGCACAACTATAAGAACAAGTGGACAGGAGGAATGAATCTTCTCAAGAGACAGTAAACGAGGTTGGTAAAATGGCAAAGTCCACAAGCAGGCTGGTGCAAACTAAACGTGGATGGCATGACGGTGCAACAAGAATACTCTGGATATGGAGGAGTAATAAGAGGAGATTGTGGGGAGTGGCTTGAAGGATTCTCACAAAAACTAACTAAATGTTCAAGTCAAGAAGCAGAAGCCTGGGCGATTTGTGAAGGGATGTAGATATGTTGGGAAATGGAATTTCGTAAAGTTGAGGTAGAATGTGATGCAAAGATGGTGGTGGAAGCCTTAAACAGAGGGAAGAGTATTGTGGGAGGCTTCTTGCCTTCTAATAAGATTTTCGGCATGTTACAGCCAGACTGGCAAATCTCCATCAAGCATATATACCTTGAAAGTAATAGACGTACATATATAATGGCAAAATTATGCGCGGTAATAGGTGAAGATCGAAGGTTTTGGAATGAACTGCCTGAGGAAGTCAGAGAAGCATTGAACGCTGATACAGTAGGAACTTTATACCCGTGTAGGGTCCTTGAGTAATTCTGGGGCTTGACCCTTTTGTTACAAAAAAAAAAGTAAGTTGGTTAAGTTAGTTAATATGACATATATTTTCTAAAATACTCTAATCATCTTTCTTAATTCCCTCATTCCCTCTTCTTCTTGATTATGATTGAGAGAGTATCAATAGGGGTAAATTAGGAGAACATTGACAAATATAAAAACTATACTTTATATTTAAGACCAAAATTAACTCTCCAAATATGTATTATAACAAGGACCAAAGGAGTATAATATCAACAAAACCGGTGTTATGAAGATAGGTTTGGGTCAGATGGCCAGCTAGTGGTCCAACCAGTCCAGTCTGGTAGGTTAGACCGATGCAACCTTACAAAAATTTTAAAAAAATCTTTCTCGTTGGTCTAGCCCTATTTCTTTTCTTTACTTGTGACATTACATTGCTTGTAAATAATAAAAGGGTTGCTGTGCACACTTGCCTGTTGCGAAAATGAGAAAAATGCTTATATGACTTTTATTTTCTTATTATTTTTTCCATGATATTAAGGAAAGAGAAGTGATGAAGATAATAATGATTCAGTTGATATATCATCTACATCAACTATCCGTAGATTATCTTCACCTTTTTTATTTTATCAATTTTTTAAAATATTTTTTTTATTTCAACTATCACAATGTATACAACTAATATATATAAATATATATGCAATATTCAATAAGATTCATGCTATTTTCAGTCATTTCCCATCTAAACAGATTTTTCAAATACTAATCCAAACAGGTTTAAGGTTAGAAAAAAAAGTCACTTCTGCCACCACCAATCCAAACACAAATCACATCTACAATCTAACTTTTTTTCTATCTGACTTTTTCAAAAGCCCATCTGCAAAAAAAAAAAATCCTTCTCCACCGCTAATCCAAACATGCATTTATAGGACCAAAAATATACTTTGTAAAGTTAAAGGATCAAAAGTATATTTTATGTAAATTTAAATGACTAAAAATATATTTTAACCAGTTGTTGTGGGGGGGGGGGGGACCCTAACTTGATTCTTCCATCTGCTGCTAAGAAGCCTGAACTATGAACCCATTTAAGAGAAGCATGCACGCATTTTAGCAAAAACAGGGATTTGCCAGCACTTTGTTACTCTCAAGAGAAAGTGTTGCAAAGGCAAACCATGCAAGACAAATTAAGGAATGGCAGGAGACATGTTTTTAGATTGTTTATGATTATTATCCCTCGTTATTCATCATGAATCGTGGAATATTAAGAGAGAAGAGGATCTCTTAAACTCATGGGATGGGTAGTGCCATGATTATTCATGTTATTAGTTTTAAGCTGCTCATATGTTTTGTTTTGTTTAAGGATGTTGTGCTGCCTCTAGTCGGCTCCTTTCATCCACTTTGGACTAGCTCCATTTTCAACTTACATTTGGCTCCACCTTGACATCTCTGGTGTTTTGTTTACGGATTATGCTCTTAGTGTTGGGCCTTTATACTTTATTGTTCTAATGATTTACTTGTGCTTGTTTTATGTTTGTTGTATGGCTCTTTACTTGTTTTCTTTGTTGCTTTCTGTTGCTGGGCTTCACCAGATGCATGCTTGAGCAAACCTTTTTAAATGTTTGGTTTTATCTAGATATTAATAAAACTGTCTTTTATATTAAAAAAGAGCGCCAAGATAGTGATAAAGTCCATTTTCTTTTTGCTTTTTTTCGTATGCATCCGGTATCCTATGCCAGTCCTTGGCGAACTCAACGAAAGCCCACTTTCTTTTTGTGTATTTTAAAACTTGGTATGCTTTTTTATCTTATCATTTTGCTTATTATTAAAAAATAATACTCCCTTCAGTTCTTAATATATAACCTAATTGAAAAATTAATATTGGTCCTAAATATAAAACATATTTCTCATATTTATTAATGATTTCCAGATTTACTCCTATTGATTTTCTCTTAACAATAATCAAGTAAGATAGATGTTGAGGGAATTAAAGAATATGATTAAGGTGTTTTGAAAAAAAATGTTATATATATTAATTAACGTAACTAACTTCTTAAATTTAATCAAATTAAGTAAATAGGTATAATATTAAATACACGAGGAGTATTATTTATTATTGTCAAAGTCTACTTTTATCTTTACAATATTTTTTTTTTCAAGAGTATTGGTAATTCTAAAATTCAAGTTGGTGTGTACGCGTGTTGGCGAGGGAACATCAATACCTGTCGAACTTAACAAAAGAATATCGAAATAATATGAATATATGATTTATATCAGAGAATAAAGCATAACCTTTCTTTTCTTTCTTTCTTTGTTTTTTTTTTTGAGAATATGTTCGGAGCATATTTGACCATTTGAGAGAATAAAATGACATATTAATTAATTAGAATGCCAAAGCGTGTGAATATTGTATAAAATATATTCCTAGAATACTTAGAAATTACATTTATGCTTATTTATGTGACAAAATCAACAAAAAATCCTCCCTAGTGTTTTTAGATATGTTTTATTTAATATGTGCGTGCGTGTGTGTATCTAATATAAAATAATTGTACTGAAGAAATACCATATGCTTCCCTGATGCAATCATTAATTACCATTCTCAAATTATTTGGGGATTAAAAATGAAAATGAGTTTCAAACAAAATAACTGATTATATTAAAATCATAGTTTATGAGATACCTATTTCATTTAAAAATAAAAAATTTTAATGATTTGTTTTTGCGATTAGAAATTTGAGATTTGAATGTGTATCAGACTATCAATGTATATAAATCTGAGTTGTTTTAAGACATGTGTTTAAAAATGGGGAGAACAGAGATAGAATGAGTGCTCGTTTGAAATATCTTATTTTTTGTCAATAAGTGCTTATAAATCGTGATTCACAGTATACGAGGTAAGTATGTGAGAGGAGTTTTATCTCGACTTACGTAATAAGTATTGTTTAAATGAATTGAAATAGTACTACAATTTTGAAGAGCTTTTTCCCCCCAACAATTTTATAGAGTTAAATCAAATATAACACTGTTAATTAAATTTTAAAATATATGTAAATTATCTCCTTGACTTTTAAAACTTGATAAAGAATCCCGTAAACTTTAATATTTGCACAAACAAATCTCATGCAATCAATTATCTATAGGTTCAACTTTCAAGAGATTTATTTGCATGAGGTTGAATATTTAGAGGTGTTATGTATAATTTAACCTAATTTTAATCAAATAGCAAAAAAAAAAAAAAAAGTTAGAGTGAAAATATAGCAATTAAGAATAACATGGAAAAAACAAAAAGAGCATGAAGACTATTGCAATAGGTATTACTGGGACTTAAATAGAAATTGACTCTAGTATTGTAAAGATTTAAATTCCATTCTTATCCAAACATATCGAGTCCAAACTTAATAGTGGTATATAGTTAATATATTATACTACTTCATAAGTAAAATAAAAGAATAATTGATGGAAAAAAGGTTATTAGCACAAATTTAAAAGCCCTGGAAAGCCTCTCTCGTCAAATTCAAAAAGTCAATAAGATTTTTTACGCATAATATAAAGTTCTAAAGTTTTGTATGATTTAAGTTTGAAAAACAAAATTATTATTCACTAATTAGATTTAATTTTTTTAATTAGGTAGAATATAAATGACGTGAAACTTCAAATGCTCCTCAGATGAGTTTATTTCCTTAATCCTCGTACAAAGATTATAGGCGTTATTTTATTAATAATTGCCCATATCAATTTTTTGGGCCAACTTGCATTACTAAAGCCCAATGAACCCACTTTAAGTCCCACATCGGCCAGACGAATTATTGACGCAGCATTTATATACCCTACGAACACCCTTCTAGTTGTGTTCTTTGAAAGGAGAGATGGTTGGCATCTCCCCTGACAGGGACGGGAACAGCCTCCGGGCTTTCCTGTTACCACACATACGGTTAAGGCAACCCACTTCGGTGGATCTATAACCCAATTTTTTCGTTTTCTTTTTCCCCAAACTATTATTCACATTCACGTTAACATAAAAAACCTATAATAAACAATATGGAGTAATATCGCACCCAGAGCATATAGCTTACAGCTTCACACTTTAAACAGATATTACTACTCCATTATTTAATTATTTTTCGTTCCATAATCCTCAACAAACAAAGTGGCTATATTATACATATTACATGCACCAAAGCCAATATAATATTCATCATTCATTATACACTACTACTGGTGCGTGTGTATCTGTAAGGATATGCAGTAAAAGCAAGTTACATGGTGTTTCTTCAAGGAGTGTTCTTATTGTCGACGACCTTCCGAGCGGAATTACAAGTGATTGATCCACCAAGACTAAGAGGCTGATAATTAATATATCTGCTGGGACCTGAAGTAGGTCGAAACCGGCCTTTTGGCAAACAAGCTTCCACTACACCTCCTGAGACAGCATTTTCATGGCCTATATTAGGCTTCAACTTGGTGTACTTGTACTGATCATCAGCAGCATTTGGTTCCAAAGTGACGATGGGCCGGCTAGCGCTCACGAAAACCCGGCCAGCAGGAGCCCGAGAAAGCAGCAGGAGGAGCAAGAGGAGGAGAGGCTTCATCACGAGGAAAGAGGACGGCATTTGGAAACTTTGAGTTATTGGTTGGACTTAAGTAGTTGTGAAGGTTTTGGTGGGAAATAATAAGAAGGAGAAGGAGGCCTTAAATAGGGTCATGTGTGGAGGGGTTGGGAACGTAGGACATGTGTTGCTGGCAAAAGATGTAAGCCTTTTTGGGGCTCACTTTTTGAAAACCATAACATGCAGATCCCGATCAACCCCGCCGGCTATTTGGTCGGTTCAGGTACTCGGCATCAATCCGATTAACTTGGGATTAACTATTATATTAATTCAACTCAAGTTGGATAAGTTGGTCAAGTCAGATTTTATATAACTTTTTCTTTATTGGATGCGAAACTAGTTATTTGAGTTCAAGAAAACATATCAGTTTATTACTTTTAATCAGGGTTCTAAAATTGGACCGGCCACTAAACCGATCGAAGTATTAGGTTAAGGGTCAGTAGGTCAGATCGGAACTAATTTAGGGCAAAACCTATAAGAAATTGAAGATTTCAAAGTTATTAATATGAAATTCTAAAAAAAATATAAAAAATCGATTTTAGAAAAAAAAAAATAGTAAACTGGGTTGATGTCCTGACATGACCGGTTGGTTGGTTTCCGGCCTGAACCGGCCAGTCCGAGTTTCAAAACCCTGCTTTTTATAACTATTTTGTTGGACTACATGTGATTTATGCATAAATAACTTGTTTACTTGTGAATTAATGCATTTTATTTAAATATTACTTTTTCATGGTTATGTATGAATATTTTTATAAATTTTAATTAAATTACATTATTCTAATCATGATTGGTTTTCCCTTGATTAGATCATAGTTGAACAACTAACTTTTAATCACTATTTCAAGAGGAGTTCCATTTTTCATACGCAGTATTTTGAGCGATCGAGACTCATCTTATGCTTCCATAATTAATACTATCTCTGATTCTAAATATAAAACATAGTTTATAATGCAACGAAGGGAGTAACATTTGAATATATTTCATGTCAAATTCAATTCGTATTATTCTCTAATTACATTTTCCCTTTATCTGTGTATACATTTAATAGGCTCGTGAGGAGGAGGAATAGTACGTAGTAGATAGTATGTTGCTGGCAAGGATATGCCTTTTAGGATTCACATTTTGGAGATGGCTTTTCCGAATTATTCTGTAATGCAACACATGGAAGAAGGTGATTGGACCACGTGTGGTTACAGTAGCTACCTTTACATGTATTAAGTTTGAATTGTTCGTTGAGGTCGCTCCTATCCTTAATACGATGACTCACCCATACGATGTCGTACGTGTCTTGCTTGTCTTCGCGACACGTACTCCTCTTGTGGTAATGCGATTTGCAAAGATTCGTAGATTCCGTTACAGGATCTCATCACTCACCAACTACCTCATGGAACATCGGTCTAAATTTATCCAAAAAAAAAAAATGTAATTAAGAATATTAAATCATTAATAAGCTTATATATATATATATCAATATCACAGAGGTTTTCCTGCTGATAAAAATGATAATCATAATACACCTTCATTTGCTTATTGGACAGTTGAAGATAACACTATACTGCAACAACCTCATTACTTTCCAGGTTTCGTGGGAAACCCTGGAGCATGCTAACGTGATTCTTGGTTACTTTTGAACTACGTTTAATTCCCAAAAACAGTGCCTGGCCCAATATAAGGCCTTAAAACATTGAAGGCCCAATATTAAAAAAACTATCCGGTTTGATATATATATATAAATATATATATATATTAGCCCAGGACTTTTTTTGAAGCAAGTGAAGCCCATTAAGCGAATGCCACAACACCTATGTATTTGACCCAATGAAACGACCTAAGCATATTTTTTAGTTTCTAAAATATTTTGGAGTGCATCCAGTATCCTAAATTATTTTTTTAATGTGTTTCTATCTTCCTAAAATATTTTTTATACAGTTTTGCAATTAACAATTTAGATGATTTAGGGTATTGGATATACCTAAAAAACATATCAGGGTGTTGAATGCACCAAAAAATAATTTAAGTGTTAGACACACATAAAAAAATATTTTAGGGGGATAAACGTACCTGAAAAATATTTAAGGCACTGATATACCATAAAATACTTTAAGACATTGAATGCACATAAAAAAATACTTGAAGGTGTTGGATGCGGCTTAAGCCAAAATAATTCATCACTATGTTCTACTTTTACGGTGTATTAAGTAAGACCATGGCTAAAATTATTACAATATAATATAGTATTATAAACACAATCCCAAATAATAATTCATAGTATTGGCGCAGGAGATAAATTATTTGTAATCAAATAAAAAAATGCTAGACAGTCCCCTGTTTTATAGCAAAACCATACATGGTATAGCAAAAACAGCTTTACTAAATTATTCACATATATATATATACTTCATCATTAGACCGCACCGTTAGATTATTTAAGCGGCAAACATTTTTTATCAGAAAAAAAAAATGTCCTGGCCTGGAGAGAATATTCACACAGATAAACAAAGCACAAATAATTAATTAACAAGGCATATGATCCATTAATTAAAGTCATTGTTTTTTATAAAGTCATTGATAACATGACATGTGAAGCCAATGGCTGGGTCCGAATCTACCTAGGATTGCTTATGTATGTGAAACCAAATTTTTTAAGGTGGGGTTGCTTTAATGTTTTTGTGTGTATGTGTGTGTGAATCGAATCTACGTCGGATTATTTGTGTTTATGTGTCTGTGCATGTGAAAAAGAAATCTCAGATCCACCTTCAATGCTTTCAAAACGGTCTTGGGATGAGAAAACCTCATCAACAATCACATGATTAATTAATCTAGGATTCGGTGATTGTACTACACATAGCATAAAAATTCATTAATCAACCAATGAGTCTAACCTATGAGTTGCTAATTAATCCAAGCATGAAGATTTTCAAACATGACGATTGATTCCTAGCGTAATACTCTCTCCGGTTCTTATTATAAGGACCCCAGCATGTTTCATATTAATAATATATTATGTTTTGCTCAAAACATTAATTTTTTCCCCTAATGGACCTAACTAATAACGTTAAAACTTACTAACTAGCTACCCAAACTCCTCTAACTAATACTACCTCCGGTCCTAAATATAGGACAAAATTTGTAGTGCAAAATTACACTATAAATTTTGTCCTATATTTAGGACCGGAGGGAGTAATTTTTATTGAGGATAATTTTAATGTTTTACAAGAATTAACTAATTTTATTAACTAGCTTCATTGATTTACCTAAAATTTAGTAGGTGCTTGTAATAATTCAGAGGTGGTTAAAATATTACATTTGTTTGAAAATGAAATAAGAATTCTGAATTTGTCCATATTTAAAATAATTAATTACTTTTGAGAATAAAAATTTTTCATTAAATTTTAAATAAGGGCAATATTAAAAAACTGAAGTTAATACCACATTTAGTGATTTATAATAAGAGCTACTAACTTCTTATAAGTGCCGTATAATAGGGATCAAATAAAATATAATACATGCATGCATAACAAATATACATAACATCTTATAGTCTCATCAAATATAACTTATTTATGGGAAATTTTTCCTAATGCAAAATATTATTCATTTTTCTAACTTATCTCGATAATTAATTTTTTTTTCATAAATACCCCTCATCAATACTTGGGATTCTTAAAATCATGAGAGATAAATTAGAAAAGCCATTAGATTAATTTAATATACAATGTGAGACCGGTCAACTATTTATTTATGGATAAATCTTGAAAATAACTATGCTTTGTTTGGTACAAATTTAATTAGCTATTTTCTTGATACAAGTGTAGTAGCCAAGTAGGTATTAGTGGTTTATAGTATTTCATACAAGGGAGTATTATTTATCAATATTCAGTGGCTGTTTTTATCTTTATAATTTGAAAGCATCTCAATTTGATACAATTATAACTTCTAATTGTTTTTAAATATTTGGCTACCTACCTAAGTATTGTGTTTTATAAAATAAAAATTGGCCAAAAAGAAAAAGCACTGTTTATGTTCTCTATGCCTTTTCTATATTATATATGTTGGATGAGGTAAGATGTCATTATTAGAGTCACCTTGGTCCATGATTCAGCAGAAGTACTAGGTTGCGGGCTACCTCATCCACCAAGTTGGATTTATGCATTATGTGAATGTTTGAAAAAAAATTGCATTATTTATGATATAAATTATGTGATTTATTGAAATTCATAAATCATTTATGAATATTAAAATTTTCTGTAGTGGTTGACGCCAGATGTTTTTTCATATAGGGATTGGCATGTAGAAATTCATCATAGGTATAAGGAAGACCTCTATTGTGTTGATTATCTTATTATTAAGTTTGCTTATAGTATTATAGAAAATTTTTGTATTTTTGACCTATTGTTTAATAGGTGGAGGATGATGAGGGAAATAGATGTTATAGATCCTTCTATATATTATAGGTGATCAAGAATGTATTCAGTTTACATTTAAAAAATTAAAATTTTCTTGAATTAGCGTGAATTTAATTCATAAATAATACTTATTCGGTTATTTTCTCTTATCCTAAATATAAAGTTCATATGAGAATTTTAATTTATTCATAGATTGTACTCGTTTGGATGAGCGATTGGAATACTTAAAAGCAACTTTTCAATCGTAATTTACGGTATACGAGGTAAGTATGTGAGAGGAGTTGTGTCTCGATCTATGTGAAAAGCAACTTATAAGCAATCTGATCGTTAAAACAAACATGCCACTACACTTTTAAAGTCTCATTCCTCTTGGATCTTGTATTAAATTTGTCTTTCCAACAATACCCCTATTCATTCAAATATTTTTACCTCTACACTTTAAATTTTAGTCATTAAATGGCATGAATATATTTAAATAAGTACCACAGAATATTTATATATTAATTACAAGTAATTATTTTATCTATTTCTACCAGTCAGGAAGAGTAATCAAGAAAATAATAGGCCAAATCAATTTCTCTTCAATTCCCTTGCCTTTTCCTCATCTCCCACTTGTGACTTGTCAATCCAAGTATTTGTCTCATATGTCCTACAACACTAGTACTAGCGAGCATTCACACCTCCAAACAGAGATGGATGATAGTTCATGACAAGTTTCATTAGAATAGAGTCACTTTCTATCAGATTCTGCTATCTCATAATGGCCTTTTATTTGGACATTTTTACTATACCAAACTCACTTGGAGCTCAATCCCCTTCATTTTTCTCTACTTTCTGGGGACTCTCTATTGGCTCTTCATCAAGAAAGATCTACTCTCTCCGATCCTAAATATAAGATAAAGTTGATTTTTTTGAAGAGATTAAGGAGGTTAATTATATTACTTTAGAATATTTTTATTTTTATTTTTATTTTTTTCCTCAAAACTAATTAGTTTAGTTAATAAATTAATATATAATTTAAGGATATACAACATATGTATATATTTAAGTAATTTATTTAACTTCCTTAATCTCTTAAAAAAAAAAGTTAACTTTGCCTTATATCGAGGACCGGAGAGAGTACTATTGATTATGGGAACGACTCATTGAAAATTATCTGCATTAACAAAATTAAAGAAGAATTAACCTCCGGCTCTCTTCTTACTACTAAAGATGTAGTTTGGAACGACATGAATTCCCTCTTACAATTTTCTCCCAAAACTCCTTATTCGCGGCCCCCTCCCTCTATTTTATAATATAGTTAATTTTTCTTTTTGTTCTCTTATAAGTGCTACTTTGTAATATTCCTATTTTATTAGTATCATCTTGCCATACTATGAAAAAGAAAAAGGGCAAACTGTACTATGTTTTTAATAAAAGAAAAAATGACATTAAAAAGAGTAGTAAAATGTTTTACAGAGTACTAAAGCCAACAGAACCAACATGAGAATTAAAATAACAATTAAAGAAAAACTGTACTATGTTTAACGTGAGCTGTATGAGTTATTAGAAACATTATTTTTTTCCTTTTTGAAAAAAAGGAAACATTATTTTTTTATTCTGTGCATTGTCATTATTGCCCATTCAAAAAGCAAAGTTTTTGTTTATGATTTATTTATTTTTTCGCAAGACAGTGGTTGTTTGTATTTTCTTTATTCCAACAAATTATTCTGTCTAATAATTCACTTTTTTCGCTCCCCCATACACTAGCATAAACTCAAAAAAAAAAAAAAAAAAAAATCTGTTTTTTTAAATAAATATTCATTCATTCATCTCTCTCAGACTCTCACAAATAGTCAATGCGCTAATCAGTCTTATCCTAACACATATATAAACCTGCTTTTTTTAAGGATTAAGGCACAATTTTGTTTAGGAAGTTGTTACTAAGGAGTAATTTTATCTCGAAAGTTTTTTAGGGACAATTTTGTTTTGAAAGTGTAAAAAGGAGACAAATTTTGCTCTGGCCATTATCCCAGTTAATTTTGACAATGGGTTGATCAAATATACTGAATTGATAGTCCATATATCATCTAAGTCATTTTTGTTAAAGTAGAAATTTGCCCCGGAAAGTCTATGTGTCATCTTCATTTTTTTAAAGTTAGATTTAAGACAAATACTTATATATTCTAAGAGTATCACTTCATCTAAATTATGTTCAATAAAAACATAACAACTCAGATAATTTTAATCCTAATTGACTCATGACTCATAAAAAAATTTAAATTTTATCTTTTTTTTAAGGAAAAAGCCATCTTAATTTGAAAAAAAAAACTAAAACAAACTGATTAATCAATATTTTCCTTAAAAAAAGATAAGATTTGAATTTTTTTTCAGATGAGCCATCAACCAACTAGGATTAAAATGATATGAGTTGTTAGTTTTTTAATAGATAGAGCTTAGATGACACGGTACTCCTGGAGTATATAAGTATTTCTCTAGATTTAAAACTTACGTGACAAATTTATATATTAACAAAAATGACGAAAATGACATGCAGACTTTCAATTTAGCATATTTAATTTGATCAACTAATGATAAAAAATAAATGGGATAAAGGTTAGGAAAAATTGTTCATTTTTTGATACTTCTAGAACAAAATTATCCCACAATGACAATTTAACTTCCTAGATAAAATTGCCCTTATGCTTTATTTAATAACTTTCGATTCTTATTTTCTCCCCAAAATAGTTACTTGCAGCCATCAACGTCATCATTACCTCACACCCCTTTCACTTCATTTCTTTTGCTTTAGGTCACATGGTCCCCTTTTGCCAGTTTCTCTGCAATTTGAAGCTTTGAAGACGACAATGCCTACCATTATTTTTCTCAACCCACAACTCTGTTTCCTTATTTTGTGTTTTTATAATAATCTCATTATATATTTTAGTTATAACATATATTATGTTATTGTTTTAACCAAGATATTTTTAGTTTTGATTACACTATTTAGTTTTATTAATACCACATATATTTTATTTTCATATTTTCACAACATACAAATATTTTTCGGGAGAATCCAGTTTAAATCCATTTAAACTATCAAAATTCAGAATCAGGCCTGCACTTTTAACAAATCCCTAATAAGGCCTACATGCCTAATTAGAGATTTATGAATGTTGTTAAAAAATCATAATGCCCCTTTATAATTAAAAAAATCGAAGATTTTTAATTGCACATTCCTATAACTTTTAGCCCTAACCCCATAATCCACTCCTTCTTAAAGCATCATGATCTCAACTTTTAGTTAACTCAACAATATTGAAGGGTAAGCCCTCACAATTTTTTAACCCTAATGTTGCAAAATTTACATGGAATATATATGGGATGATTGAAAGAATAAATATCTATAGTGTGTTTTCACAACTATAGATTTGTAAAAAAAATTATCTTCGATTTGCCTAGAAACAAAATCAGTTCAAATTTCAAGGTAATTATAAATTATCTTCAATCAGAAAACTATTTCTTGGTTATGTGTGATTGGAGAGGGACTCAAAGAAGAAACTAAGACCTGAATAGCATGGGGAGAGGAGATGCTAGGAATTGACGAGATCGAGATGAAGATTTTTTTTTTTTAAAAAAAAGAATGAGACAAAGAAGAAATAGCAAAATGACATATTGATAAAATCAATAAATTCATAAATCCCTAACAGGCCTATAGGCCATATTGGGGATTTGTTAAAAGTGCAAGCCCGATACTAGATTTTGATATTTTAAATGGATTTAAATATAATTTTTGCATATATTTTTTTATATTTTATATTAATTTTATTGTTTCAAATAAAATAATTCTATTTAATCATATATTCAATAACTTTATTGGCTTTCCTAAACCGGCTAAACAATACCACAATTGCGGTTTTTGGCTCAAATTATCAGCTCTAGATAATAGTATCAAAGCTTTCAACATATATTTATAGTATATTAATGAAGTAACCATTTAATAATAAATCATGTGTCAACATATATATATATATATATATATATATATATATATATATATATATATATATATATATATGATTATTTATTTTATGAAAATTAAATGTAAATGCTATCTTTTTTTGGTCGAAAAATATAAATACTATCTAGAGTGATTGGAGTCTGCTCTTATGGAGATTGTATTTGAAATTGAACACCTCTTTTTCACTTTTTAGACTATTCTTTTAAACTCACATTTAAAAAATATCTGACTGTAATTTTATTTTTATTTTTAAAATTTAATCACAATATTACTGAAGATAAAAAATGAATATAAATTTTCTAAATTAAAATAAAAAATTAATATTTTCTATGTAACTGTGACACAAATGTGCTGTTTTTTTAAAGGAACCTAAAGATCATGCATTATTAGTGTTACATGACTTTCATGTTCTATAGAAAGATAAAATGAATTTAGACAAAACAGATCACGCACATATATAGTGATAAAAACTGTAGTTTAATTTGTTCTCATTATTGGAAAACTAGTTCGGTTTAATTTGTAAGTTAGTTGGTCTAATGAGCCTATCACTTGTCAATTGATTAGCCATTAGGTGAATAAAATCATCATTAGCCGTTCAGCTCTTTATAACACGCGCGCACCTTGTTTGGTTATTTTTGATAGGAAAGGAAAATTTTCATTAAAGAATACAAAAGAATAGACATTACCAAAAGAAATGTTATATTTCAAAAAGATGTTCAAAATGTTAACAGCCAATCCAGTGTGTTCAGATATAGTCCTCTAACAAAGCATATATATAATCCCAAAAATGATATGCCGATTGCATGCAGCTTCTTAATAAAGGTTGAAATTCCTGAAAAGCCGGTTTATTTTGATTAGGTTATTAAGACTCAAGAAAAGAGGTTGATGCACAAAAATAATTTAATTTTTTGTTGATTAATTTAGATCACTTTCAGTCTTATACCCCCTCTGGTTTATATTATAGGGTATCTTCTAAAAAGTGTTCTGGATCCTTTTTTTTTTTTTGATAATAAAAAGTTTAGGTAGGTTCGGCACCAGTCCCCTACCCAGGCCAGGGCACGGCCCCAGGGCTCTTCGAGCACTTACAAGGGACTTACGAGATCGCCTACCAATGAGGTCTCCCCATCGGTCAGAGGGTTCGAACATACTCCCTTGTGATCGGGGTGGCAAGACCTTAACCAACTGTGCCAAACCTCATTGGTTCTGGATCCTTTTTACAAGACATTTGTTAGTTTAAATTTTAAAAGAATGGATATTTTCTTTTGGGGAAATGACACATAGGTCCCAAGGACCAATAAGAACAACAAAAAATTCCATTTGAAAAGTCAAATATCATAAAATTCTCTAGGGACTTTTCTGTGATTATTTCCCAAAATCAAATGATAAAGTTGTCCTTAGTTCACTAGTCATTTTACAGTTGATAACTTTATCAGTCATTTACAACTCCATCAGTCATTTTTACAACATGTTTTTATGCAATGAGTTAATTTCAAGTTTACTAAATCCCTATGTTCACAATTGTCATTACGAGTTATAACAACTGCTTGAGTGATTTTTTACACATTCTTTTTGTTGCCTAAATGAAATGAACTTTTCCAAAACTCTAAATATGATAACTGCATATGCCTTGTTTAATAACTGGTTATGTTTGTGTTTATAACATGTTTAGTATTTTTTATAATATATTTTTCAGGTTACAATGAAATTACTTTTTTAATAACTATTCACCATTACAAATTGCTTAGTTTACAACTCGTTAAGCGTGTTTTCACAACATGTTGAGTCATTTTAACAACTTCTTTCTCATGTCTGAATGAAACTACCTTTTTAAACTTCTCCAAGTTCAGCACTAAAAATTTCTCAGTTTATAACCGGTTAAGCGTGTTTTTATAATATATTGAGTCATTTTTACAATTTATTTCTCCGTGTGAATGAAATTACCTCTGTTCACATCTCTAAGTTTAACTGTAAGTTGCTCAGTTTACAACTTCTAATGTGTGTTTTTCTAACATCTTGAATCATTTTTACAACTTATTTCTCGTGTGGGAATGAAATTAGCTTTGTTCACATCTCCAAGTTTAACACTACAAGTTACTCAATTTACAACTTTTAACTCGTGTTTTTACAACATCTTAAGTCATTTTTACAATTTTTTTTCATGCCTGACTGAAATGACAAGCTTCCAAACTCCAACTTTCACAACTACAAATTGCTTTTTTTAACAACTGGTGATGCTTGCTTTTACAACATTATGAGTCATTTTTGCAACTATTTCATGCTTGATTGAAATGACATGTTGCACAACTCTAACTTTCACAATTGCATGAGTTATTCCTGTAGGGTCTGTCACAACAGTTGAATTGGTTTTTAACAACTTCTTCTGCCTTGTTTTACAAGTGCATGAGCCATATTTATGACAGTATGAGTCAGATTGAATTTTATCTTCTTCACCATTTAAAAATCTCTTCTCACATGAAAGAAACATAATAGATTATTCCTTGAACTAGTTCCCATCTTTCATGACAATCTGCAACATGAACTTCGTATTAACAATTGTCATAACAATATTAACAACACTTTATTAATACTTTTTTAATATTATATCAGCATTTTGTAATCAAAGAAACCACAATTACATTCAATCATTCCCCCTTAAAACAAAGCCATCCTTTTGTTACTTTGCCTAAAAACAAAGCATTCCCTCTATTATATTGCCTAAAAACAGAGTACAGGTTCTGTATTAACAACTACAACAGCCATATTAACAACTACAATTACATGAATTAACAACACTTTTTTTTCATATAAGCGTTTTAATAGCAAACAACCACCATCACATTCAACCATTCCCACTTAAATTAAAACAAAGGACTCCCTCTGTAACCTTCCCAAAAAATAGAGCACTATAACATTTACATAACCCAACCACAATAAAACCCCAACTTTAATGGTCAAGATCATATTTTTAGCAAAATCTTAGCATTACTTATCTACCTCCTACCACTTAGTCCATTATTGAGCCTAAACTCTAACCTTTGACTAACCCCTCAATCTCAATTCAGCCAACGTACAAAAAAAAAAAAAATCAGTTCGCTGTTCTACCTCTACCACATCACAACGGAGACTTGGGCAGTAGAAGAGCGACGAAGGCTTGGGCAGTAGAGGACCGACGGATGAACACACCAATGTTGGGACTCGGAGGAGTGGCGGACGATGCAAGGAAGACGCAAAAGCAGAGTAGAACGAAGGAAAGAGAGAAATAATAGTGTTTTAAATTCTTGGGGGCATATTTGTTATTTGACATTAGGAAATAACCACAGAAAGATCCCCAGAGACTTTTCTAATATTTGACTTTTCAAATAGACTTTTTTATTGTTTTGTTTGGTCTTTAGAACCTATGTGTCATTTTCTCTAATTTTTTCCCATATACATCCTTATTTGATAATGGTAGTGAGGAAGAGTATAAATTAATATGATATTAAAATTTAATATAGTTAATAAAGGTCATATTAAAAATCAATTGAATTTTTTGAAAAACTGAGTGATTTTATCTATTTTTATAGGTACGCATGAATAGTTAGAAGTTATTTATATTTGAAAAAATATTAATGTGTAAACAAGCATGTAATTGTTGGGGTGAAGTGTAGTGTTAGTTAATAAGAAAAAAATGAATTAAAGAAAATATATATGATTAGAAATGACTAATAACCCTAATAACTTCAGATTTTAAGTTAAAATAGGATGTCAAATCTATGTGCAAATGTCCCCCGCCCAACGATAATGTTTATAAGTTTTCAAAAAGTATTAAAATAGGACAAAATATAATGATAATATATAGACTATAATTTGATAAAGATAACGTTTGTACACGTAATTAATTATGATAAAGGACAGCAAATTAATCAAAAGAACAGGGAAATTAATCTTGTTTGGATCAATAACAGTAAAATTGATAATGATGGTGATTAATATATGCCCATAAAGACGACATAAAGTAAAAATTGAAGATACTGACAAAAAATTTGACAAGAGAAATATAGAACCTTAGTTATGTCATGTAGGAGATAAAATATTGCAATTAATTCTTGATATGTATAATCAGTCTTTAACTCTTTATAAAATTATATTTTGTTTGTACAAAAATTAAAATTTTGATAATTTTTTACAGATAAGAATGATTGGGCAGATTAACATTATTTATATTGGAAATCAACCTTACACCTAACTTAACTTTAATTAAAATATATATATATTTTTTGAACTAATCCAACTTTATTATAGTGGAGATTTAGTCAGACCACGAACATCCTTATCAATACAGTGAAGTACTTAATCATCGTATTTTCATATAATTAACAAGGGCCATGTTCAATTGTATTTAGTTTAGTGATAGATCAGCTAGAGTACAAAGTGGGCGAATTGAATTATAATCTTGCTTTGTTCAAAAAGATCCTTAGGAGAGGCTTTCTGGTTGCAAAGGTTGGATTTAAATTAGTTGATTGTTCGGATACCTAATAATAGAATTCAGAAAAACGTGCGGACATCGGGTGGATCAAAAAGGTTATTAAAAAAAACAAGAGCCACAATGTTAGGGTTAAATTTTATTAATTTGAACTAGTTTAGGGAGTTGTAACCCAATGATAAACACTTTAATTTCCTTGATATTTTTAAGTGTGAAGTTGTGAGTTTGACCATCTATATAAATATATTAGGTGTGTGAGTTGAGGAAAAAAGAAAAAAAAATTTATCTGAACAGAAAACATCATTATAAATAATTTCTCAACTTTTATTTATATTGTTACTTAGAGAATATGCCTAGTTTGTCACTTGCATGTTCATGTAGATTCCTTTGTTTGTCGTAGAATTACATTGAATATCATAATATTATTTACCAGACGTGTAACCCATTTTGCATTATAATAATAAATTAATCAAAAGCTCATAAAAATGCCAAAAAGGTCATATGGGTCGGTTTTAATTACTTGGGTAGGTTTGCTTCCAATTGATTTCTGTTGGTTTACTTTCGTTTTTAAAAATTGTGTCCGTACCTTCTTCACGTGGTCAGAGATATTTGCCAAGATCTAGCCAGCATGAAGAAATTATTGTTTAAAAAGTTTAAAAAATAATAAACCAATAAAGTCATCCTCCTCAATTTATGGTCCAAGGTCCAGGAGCGGAAGAGCCTAATATATCATTATAAGCAGGAGTGTAAATTAATAATTAATAATAGTTCAATACTTCAATTGGCCGCCTTAGCAACTCATGCATATTAACTGTTCGTTTGTAATAGTTTATTTTTAAGTAATAAGTGTTTATAAATCGTGATTCACAATATAAGAGGTAAGTATGTGTGTGTTTGGTATTGCTTATTGGGGATCAATAAGCACTTATTACGTAAGTCGAGATAAAACTCCTCTCACACACTTACCTCGTATACTGTGAATCACGAATTATAAGTACTTATTGTCCAAAAATAAGCTATCCCAAACGAGCACTAATGTGAGAGGAGTTTTATCTCGACTTGCGTAATAAGGACTTATTTTTTAAGAAATCGTGATCCCAAACATGCCTTTAAGATACTTGTACTATTTTCCTTTCATTTTTTTTCCCTCGATTGATGATTTTCCTTTCATTTTTAGTCTGGTTACCTGAGTATTTTTTCTCCTTATTAAATCTCTTAATTTTGTTAGTATTGTTAATGCCTGTATTAAAGTTAGTTGTGCTAACAGAGTAAAATTAATAAATTAACAAGAAGAGAAAAATACGCATGTATCAGATTAAAAATTTAAAAAAAACTATAGGTATTGCTCAAGTGGCTTTTCCCATTAAGAATGAGATAATAGTTAAAATATTTTTTTATCTCAAGAATCGTTTTCCCCATTAAGAATGATGAGATAATTGTTAAATTACATTTTTTGATGCGAAAAAAAAATTAATAATTCAACTCATTTTTAGTTTTACTTTTCCAATTCAAATGAACTATAAACTAATAAAAAAGTTTAATTAATTGATAATTTATATGATCTAAAGTTGTTTGGGTGCCATTTTTTCTCCAAAAAGTGTGGTTTAGGAGATACTAGTTTGATTAAAAAAATAAAAAATAAAAATAAATGTACATCTTATCTTCAAAAAATAAAATAAAATTAAAACGATAATTTATTTGTTATTTATCTGCTTTTATCTACTCAAGGAGAGTGGGGGGTTAGCAGTAAAAAATGAAAAAAAATGAGCATATGTATTTTTCTTTTTTGTATCAACGGATTTTTTTTTTTACTTTAAAGATGTTTTATGAACTATCCACTAATAATTTAAATGTTTTTTTAGAAATATATTTATTTTTTAATGTTTGAATTTGGTTGAAATGAGTAAATAAGTTAAATGAATAAAAAAAGCTGTATATAAAGCCTAGCTAAAAGTATTTAAAATTTTCAAAATTGTGTGCGTAAGGATTGGAGCACTTATTCTTAGCGTGTGGAATTGATGCCTAGCGTGTGGAATTTGATTTTCTCCTTGTTTCCTTTCATCTATTTTCTCTTCACTTCTTGTCTCCATGTCTAGATTAGAATTTGAGCATTTAAGATTTAAGATTTAATATTTTATAAAATAATTCTTTAAATTTTTTAAAAGTAAATTTAAGTAGTTTAAATTTATTTATTTATTTTTAATAAGTTGGATCTTTAATATAAAAGTCAGTTGCCCTTTTTTGAAGAGGTTAAGAATGCCAAATTAATTACATTAAAATATTTATATTTATTATTTTTCTCCAAATTAATTTACTTGACCTATAAACTGATACTCCCTTCGTTCTTTAATATAAGACCCAATTGACTTTTGTTTGGAGAGATCTAGAAAGCTTAATAAGTAACTTAATCATAGCATATGTTATATATTACTAGATTATATATTAATTTACAAGTCAGACAAATTAATTTGGTATAAGAATGATAAATATAAATAATTTAAAGTAATTTATTCAGCTTCCTTAATCTGTTCAAAAAAGTTAAGTGAATCTTATATTAAGGAACGGGGGTAGTATTTCATCTAAAGAAATACTTATATATTCCAGGAGCATAATCTCATCTGTACTTTGACTAATTAAAATACAATAACTTATCTTATTTTGATCCTATTGGCAGATGAGTCATCTGGAGAAATTCAAATTTTATGATTTTAAAAAACATAAAATTTATATCCTAGAAAAACAAAAGAAGCAATTTCCTCATATGAGTTGCTATTTTTTAAAATTATAAAATTTGAATTTTTCGAATATGACTCATTTTTCATATAGAATTAAAATAAAATGAGTTGTTGTATTTTAATTAGTTAGAGTATAGATGAGGGGACACTCCTGAAGTATGTAAGTAGTTCTTTTTAATCTAATTATATAATATGTTATGATTAAATAATTTATTTTAATTTTTTTAATCTCTAGAAAAAGTCAACTGGATATTATAATAAGCAGCAAAAGAAATAATAATTTTTTAAAATATTAAATTGTTAGGGGAAAAATATATTAATAAAAAAAAAAGATCCAAGTCGATAGCTAGCCTCGTGTATATATAATGACCTCAAACAAACGAGAACTATACAACACATATGTCCTCTCCTTCTTTCTGTCTCTCTCTCTCTAAAGTTGAATATCCCTTCTTCTTCAAGCCCTGAAACTCTTTCTTCTTCTTCTTCTTCGTCTTCCACCTTTACTTTTCCAGCAATCTTTCTTCTCTTTTTAATTTCTTCCGATTAAAACTCTTGCATATATAGTTCACAAAATCATCATCATCACAAGTAGCTACCAGATTTTTGTATGTGTGTGTGTTCGAGAACTTCTAGGTACATGTAGGTAGATAGCCCAGGTTGCCACCTAACATTCATCGTACACACAAACACCCAATACATATGAATCCACCGAATAATATATTTGGTTGATTTTTTTGTTTTCTTTTTGGTTAATTTTTGGGTTCCTGTTTCTTCATCTCTTGTTCTTCTTTCTTTTTTCCCTTTAAACTATTCTCAACTCTCTCTCCCCCCCTCTCTCTCTCTGTTCACACACTCAAATATTATGTTCCGCTGAAACCGTGTATTCTAATATTCTTTTTAGGGTTCCCTCAAGTTATCCTTTTTGGTTCTTAATTTTACCTGGGTTTGTTATGCTATTTCAACCCAAGACTTGAAAGATCAGTGCTTTTATGATTGGCAGATCAGATAGATATTATATTGGAGGAAATTTCTGGAAGCTTCCAACAAGTGGCCGTTTGATCCAATTGAGTCATTGTTTGCAGGTGCAGCATCATCAAGATTCACACACAGAATCTTTATTAAGGTTCTCATAGGTGTCTTGAGAATCTTGATGATGCTGCATCAGCAATAAATGATTAATAAAACCTCTCTTCCTTATTATTGCCCTTTCTGCTTCACTTTCTTTCTCATATGATTAAGGGGTAAGATTAATTTTAATTTCATTGCCTTTTCTTTATTATATTGTTGATCTGTCTCAGATCGAGCTTCTTCTTTTTTCCAGCGCAGATGTTTTTTTCCTTGAAGCTACACTCTTCTGCATCAATATACGTGCTTAATTTAGGGTTTCTAAATTTGAATGTAACAAGAAATTGAATCTTTATATGTGGTGCCGTATTATATATATTCCTTTCACTGCATATTAATATGTGGGTGTTTCTTTTTCAGGTTTAGTTATTCTTTGAGATACATATATACAAGGTTTGAAATCTTAAGGTTTTTGTTGTTGTCCATGTACAGTACTATTTCATATACAAGAATAGCTATATGATATCAAATTATGTTGCTGAATAAGTTTTACCTAATTGGGTTAATTACTTTAACCAGATCCTCATTACTTCTCTGAAAATTTATCTTCTGGCGTGTGTGCATCTCTATACAGAAAAAATGCCATATCTGCAATCTCTAAATGACATTTTTAATTAACTAAATAAACATAATCATCTTAATCAGCATCCATCATCTTGTACTCAACCTAGAAAGTGAATGTTTACATGTCTCTCCCTAGAAAAAGTTGTTGAAAAATCTTTCATTGCCTAATTTATTGGCAACATGAAATTTGTTTGAAGGCACAGGTGCAACCTATCTTCAGCAAGTGTATAGTTTTTAGCTGTGTGCAAAACAAGAGACACTTGCACATAACTGAAGATAGGTCGCACATATAGCTGAAGAAGAGTTTCACTCCCTCAAAAACAAGGTTCATTAGGTTCTTTTGAACAATAAATTTTGCAACTGGGGTTTAGTTTTCAGCAATTTCCCTACACACACACATATATATAAATCGTTTTAATTTGCAGCAATTTATGAGTGTTGTAGGTAGTAGGACTGAACATTATAAGTGGGTGGAGTCAATAAACTCGAGCCAGTCCCCACAATAGGACAATATATACTGTTGGCCAGGTGGTTGGTTATAATAGCTTGCTGTTTAATTTCACCGCTTCGTACTTGTTGTGCTCATGAATTTGGTTAAAACCGGGCACAATTTATCATCTTACCTGAGTTCCTCAATCAATATATTGCCATGTGTGTTCCCAGCACCTTATAAAATGTGTCAAGAAGCGGTGGATAACATGACTTTTATAAGGTATCTTTCGTTTTCCTTCTCAGCCTACGCCTACGTGGGACATAACAAAAGGGTTCAAATTTTAGAAACAATTTCATCACCAGCTGTAAGAGTAAGGCTGCGTACATCTAACTTTCCCCATATCTTACTTAATGGGAGCCTTGTATAGGGGGTGCAATTGAGTAAGACTTGTAATATATTGATCCTGTTATAAGGACTTGGCTTGCTGTACCTGCAGACTCAATTATCTCATTTTCAATTATATATATGTGTACTATATGAGTATCTATATCAATCAAATGATTTGGGACACAAAAAGAACAGAGTAAATTAAAAAAGGTGAAAGAACCAAAACAAAATTGATGAGATCATATACCACAGTTCATTTTTAACCTTTACCTTTTTAGCACTACAAAAACTCTACTGTCATATGCTACTAGCTTGATTGAGTTTTTGTATGTGCTAAAAAAAAATCCGAAAAAGGGGGAATAAAGGAGCTAGCTTATATGTATAATTAATTAAGTAATTAAAGTAATTAATTATGATCCAAAAAGGAGAGAGAGCTCAGTGCATCAGCATCAGCTAATAGATCACATGTTTGCATGAGACATATACGTACCGCACCAACCACATATATACCAAACAAAATGCAATACAACAACTACTTCACAACTCAACTTTGGCTCTCTCTCTCTCTCTCTCTCTCTCACACACACAAACACACACAAGGGCATAAGTACTTTGGGTACTATACGCATAGTTTCTTCCTGTTAAATCATTATATACATCCAGGCTCAAGTAGCTGTCTTTTTGCTCAAGTTTTTGCATGTGTGTGTGAGTGTGTTTGGCCTGTCAGTTTATATATTTAAATTATAAGAAAAGCTGTGAGTGAAAATATCTTTTATTGAGTAAAGGCTCAAGATATGTAAAGTTGGGACAAGTAACGACGAAGCTCTTTTGTCATATTGAAAGTCTCATCAACAGATGAATCCACCGGTGAACTATTCCTTATTTACTGCAAAAATTGTAATTCTTAATTAAACATCGTTGTTCTGTCTTTTACTAAAGTTGTGAGGACGAGTGATTAGTGTAAATCGAAATTAGATTTATATTATTAGCATTTAGCTGTACTGCAAGAAAGTAACCTTTTAATAATTTACCATTTGGTGAACAACACAGTGATTCCGGTTTCCCCATACATAGTTTCCACAATAGGTTTTTCCTAAGGCTTAAACCAACAACAAGAGCCATATCTCACTATATATATATATATATACACGGGGTAAGTTACATGATCGCATAACGTTGTTGTGCTTTAGCAATAACCAAATCTTTGGATAGATTATTAATAAAAAAATATTGTTTAATAGCTTCATTGAGTGTTTTCTTCTGTCTTCCTTTATCTCTTTTTAGAGGACTCCGTACTGTTTTATTTACTCTCCTCACTTATGTATCACATGGCCTTCTTTGAATGAGTTTGAACCACCTCAAACTATTTTCTACCATTTTCTTTTTAATATAGATACCACTTCTACTCTTCTGTGTATATGTTCATTGCGAATCCTATCTTTTCTTACATGATCACACATCCATCTCAACATTATCATATTGGCCACCATCACTTTATACTTATGATGCTACTTTAAAGCCTAACATTTACTACCATATAGTATTACTGGTCTTATACCAGTGTAATAAAATTTCCCTTTTACCTATTTATTAGCTACTTTTCAATTACAAATAACTCTAATAGCTTTTCTTCATTTAAACCATCCAATTTGAATTTTATGATTCACATCTTCATTCATTTCTCCTCATTTTTGTATAATTGATCACAAATATATAAACTTTGCCACGTTTTTGATGATTTAATCTCGCAATTTAACCTCCAAATCACTAATAAGTTGTATCTTATCAAACAAACGATTGTGATGTTTTGATGACTACTGATAAACAAACAACTGACGTTTTCATAAAATTATTAAGGCTAAACAAACAATTGTGAGAGGAAAGATAAACTGATCTGAGAAGAAAGAGGATATGTGAGAGTGGGAAAGATCTGAAGAGAAAGATCTTTCTATGACAAACTAATGATATGTTCATAAAATTATTGAAATGCTCATCAATTCTCTCTCTGTTTTTTATTTTAAAATGTAAAATTATTAAGTGTTATCTCTGTCAGCGTGTCTGAGTCTGACTGAAAGTAAAAAGAATAAAAATTACTCTTTACAGTCTCACCTTCGAAGATCCACAAAAAGTTCATAATCTGATAAAACAAGGACTATTCATCGGTACAAATATATATGTGATCGCAGCGAATCAACTTTGGAGAATTGGAGAATCTGTGTTCTTTTGAGATAAAATTGCTACGTACTGTATGCTATATATTAATGTGTGCGAGAATAGTGTTTAACCTGTTTGGATTTATGATACCTTCAATAATGTGGCTTTTTTAATAACAAAATGTTCAGGTGAGTTAAGTTTCGGGGCTCATCAAGGGTAGGGCATGCCTCAGGGCTCAACAAGCACTTGCAAAGGTATTTACAGATCACCCACAAATAAGGTGGCCATATCAGTAGGATTCAAACCCACAACCTTATAATTATGAGCCAACTTCTTTACCTACCGGATCAACTTTTGTTAGCAATAATGTGGCTTTTATTACAACATATAATGGTAGACTTATAATATGGCTTTATTTTATATGACCACATAATGAGACATGATCTCTTAAATTTAGCAACAAAATCACACCCATGCATCGCAAAAACGATCATGAATGATATTTTAGGAGTTTTCTATTGGTGAGACTGGTTCTCTAAGGAGTACAAAAAGGAAAAAAAAATGAAAAAGTAAGTAGTACGCAATGTTTTCAAGGTGTGGGTAACACTTTTCTTTAAGTTTAATTTGTCCCCACCTATACCTATCTTATAGAGCGCAAGTTGGTTTGACGGGTGAAAATCCTTCAGAATACATTGAAGATCCTTGAGTATGGATTACACTCTCAACATTCAAGCCAAGACAATAATGACTTTTATAAAGTGATAATTTGACTTTATTTATGTGTGCACTAAAAAACAAAGGCAATGAGTTTGATATCTTGTTATGTGGTGTGATGTGGTTTCTTATGCCACAAATGAAGTGACGGTGCAATGTATTTATAAAGACTATGAAGTGACGCCTTGAAGTAGTACCTCTTGAAGCAACATATCTTCAATTAAAAATCATAATCATATGTTAAATTCATGAACTCTAATATAATGAACCAACATAACTTAAATAACCAATGATTATTTAAAATAATTTTTTCATGAAGAATTACACATAACTAGTACGTAGGGTTTTTTTAAAAACCAACACAACCTTTCACCAAGTGGTGGTTATCATAGTGGTGGTTATCACACCTTTGATTATAACCTTCCACATGTGTCTTTAGAAACTAAAGAGACATGATCTTGGTGACCTTTAGTGTATTATAACTCCCTATACAACTCTTCATATTAATTCTTTAATTTATAGGAACATGACTTTACAAAAAAAAAAACACATCTTTTCATTTCAAAATATTCCAACATTTTCAAGTATCCTAGGTTTGATTTGGCAAATGATGAGTCTTTTTTTTTTTTTTTTTTTTGCCTTTGGAAAAAGTTAAGTCTGAACTCATTTGGCACCATGCCCTTAGGGTTTTTACTATTTCCTGTTGGTAGATGTGAAACTCCCATATTTGCAATATAAATACAATGATCCAAAGTTGAAACGATCATTCCCCAAAAAGAAATCCAGAGTTTGCATTGTAATGTGATACAAAATTCATTGGTTTACAAAACATTATCAACTGTATATTTACTGACCGGAAAAACAGGGGGAAAACTACTTATATCCTTAAAAGGTTTCAATAATCAAACGCATTTTTAGAGTTGGTTTTAGTTGAAAGGGCTTGGGCTGCTTAATTAAGTACGAGGTCTCGAGTTCAAATTCATTACTTGAATACAAAAGAAGCCTTTAGAAGAGTTGCTTGTAATTGGACCTGACAATACTTGAATATGACCCCATCAGATAGTCATATAAAAAAAATAATATGAGGATGAGTTTTTGGTACAGTTGTTAGACATTTATTTGCATTCATGTTGTAGGAATTGTGGGGAGAACTTGATATATCTGTTGTCCAATCTGACTTGATAAGTTTACATAGTCATATTCTTATGTCACTCAACACACTTGAAATGCTTGAATGTGTACGAGGTATTGATGGTTGGATTGAGAGGAAAAAAACCTAAAATTTCTTTAAGGTTGAGAGTTTGAATATTACGGATAAATATTACTCCCTCCGGTCCTAAATATAGGATAAAGTTTGTAGTGCAAATTGCACTACAAACTTTGTCCTATATTTAGGATCGGAGGTAGTACATCACTTTAGCCATGATTAAAGGGTTATTATTGAGTATTTTAGGTTTAAGGCCCAATTTTGCTTTAGAAGTTTCTGCATATATAGTTGTAATTATTGCAGTTGTTTATCTACTAGTTTTTATAGGTTTAAGGCCCAATTTTACATCACTTTTTATAGTTTTCACCACACATTCGAAAGTTTTTTTTTTTGGATTAATCTACTATATCTGATTAGTCCAGTTTGCGAGAATATAGGTCCATAATGGGAGGAACCTCTCTACCACCAAGTAATTATTGCAGTTGCATACCCAAGGCTCAAACACAAGATTACTGATTAAATTGAAACAATGAGTTAAGGTATTACAAAATTGAGCAAATTCATCCTAATCGTTAACATTAAAATTTACCATTAGTATTTTTAATGGGAAGGACCAAATTGCTCCTTTTTTTTAATGATCCCAGGGCAAAATTGATTAAACAAATCCTTTCGGATACCCATAGCTCCTATTCGAAAAACTTCTAAAGCAAAATTGGACTTTAACTCAATATTTTAATGATACTTGGCCACATCTTTATTGAATGATGGATGATTTAAGAATCATGTTGACTTGGTTCATAGTAAGAAGAAGAAACACGATTTAGACCCAACAGTGCCAATCATCATAACACCAAGGAGATAAAACTAGTGTTTGTTTGGAATGGCAATTGGAGTCTTCAAAAACAGTTTTTTAATCATTATTTACAGTGTACGAAGTAAGGATGTGAAATGAGTTTTGTCACGAATTGCATAAATAAATAGTTTTGGGATGCCACGGGATCCCAAACAAGTATAGTGTCGGTTATGCTCAGTTGGAAAGTATAGAAAGATAAGTTTCAAATTCATCCAGCACTAGTCATAATAAGATCGCCTGGCTCTAGCTATAGAAAGACTAGAAACTAACATTAATTCAATTTGTGTTATGAAACCAAGAAAATATGAGAGATTGAAATGAAAGAGATGAAAATATATGAAGAGAGAATTGGAGAGAAAGATGAAGCAATAACTTATTCATTGGGATGCCACCAAAGTGTAGTACATAGTACTATATTTATAGGCTCTCAACTTCAACCAAGAGTTACAAAAAGTAAATAGAAAAGTTAATTCTCATGAGTGCACAAATTGTAACATTTAAGCTATGGGCATAAAGATTCCTAAAGACTATTCATTAGAGAGGTTATGTAGTGTAGAAAGTGAAAGGCCAAGAGTTGGGATTTTATAGACATCCACTTATCTAGTATTTTTACAACACTGTCCCTTGGATGTCTATGAACAAATATTGTGCCTCATTAAAATCTTACAAAGAAAAATTTAGTGAGACAAAAACCTAGTGAAAGGAAAAGATTACACAATACAAATCGAAGCTGCCTTGTTATAAACCTTACTAGGAAAACCCGTGGGACAAAACCTTGGTTTAGGAAAAGCGTACAACATGGTCTCTACTTCACCTGACGATAAGAACATCACTTCCAATGTATTTTCGAGAATATAATTCTGTTGGCTGCCAAACTATGAATGATGCATTGTGACCAAATGTTCTACTAAAATGTATTCCTCTAACATATCTTCTAGATATGTTAAAATATCATATTCTACCTTGGTATTATTCATTGTGGAAATGATAAAGGAAAATTATTCTGAAAATCACCAAAATATATCTTGTAACCACATATTCAGTTTGTTCTGAAAAAAATAATATCATATAATATATTCATAGGACTATCACATCAAATCTCATGTTCGTTATCCATGTGTACCTACAAGAACTAATTTTCACTATAAAAAAATGACATTTTGTAGCAGTGAATTTATAGCGGTTACTATTAACAGCTACAAATATTATTATTTGTAGCGGTCTATACATAAGCCACTATAAATTTGTAGCAGTAAGCTTTACGCCAAGAGGCGCGAGGGTAAGCCAATGTTATTTGTAGAGGTTTACAAAAAAAAGGATACAAATTTGGCGCCAATTTCCTGCCATAAGTTCTAGTAGCTAATTTGTAGTGATTATATCATGTAAACCGCTACAAATGTAGCACCAAATTGGCCTGAATCAGGCGCAACAATTGTGGCGGTTGTTTTGTAGCAGTTATATGGACATAAATAGCTATGGAAAGCAAAAGGTTGCCTTCTTGTAGCAGTTTTACAGAACCACTACAAAGGTAAATGATATTTGTAGCAGTTTCTTCCAAAAACCTCTATAGAACTTCAAGAGTCTTAATATTTGTAGCAGTTAGAGGTAACCGCTACAAAGTGTTTTGTTGCCCAAGGTGATTTATAGTGGTTGGTGTAACGGTTTTCTTAATAACCGCTACAAAATTCAGTGCTATAAATTCCAAATGACCCTTTATTTGGCTCATTTGGCCATTTTGTTTTCTGATGGTTCTTTGAGAGTTTTCCTTTAGATATAAGCTTTTTGACGTCTCTCTGAGAGTTTGCTGCAGCATTTCACATTTTTCTTACTTGAGGTACGAAAGTTACATATTTTCTTTCCACTTATTATTATTATTATTATTATTATTATTATTATTATTATTATTATTATTATTATTATTATTATTATTATTATATTTTATATATAAATGTGACTATTTTTTTTTAATTTTTTTGCAGTTAATATAGCTTTAGAGAGGATAAAGGAGAAGGACCCTGGGCTTCCCCCTAGACTGCTTCTGCAGGGTGGTAGCAGCAGAGGAAGGGGCGGTTCTTTGAGAGTTTTCCTTTAGATATAAGCTTTTTGACGTCTCTCTGAGAGTTTGCTGCAGCATTTCACATTTTTCTTACTTGAGGTACGAAAGTTACATATTTTCTTTCCACTTATTATTATTATTATTATTATTATTATTATTATTATTATTATATTTTATATATAAATGTGACTATTTTTTTTTAATTTTTTGCAGTTAATATAGCTTTAGGGAGGATAAAGGAGAAGGACCCTGAGCTTCCCCCTAGACTGCTTCTGCAGGGTGGTAGCAGCAGAGGAAGGGGCAGTAGGAGGGGGTAGCATGGAGGGAGGGCAATCGCGCCACAGCAGATGGCCCCACAGCAGTTACAAGAGTCAGCCCCGCCATAGCCACAACATACGGCCCCATAGGAGGCTACTGCACCACAGGTGCCTGAGGCTGTTCAGGGAGAGGGAGGTGAGCTGAGTGTCAGTGACTATGATGAGAGCGAGGAGCTCAAGATCCCAATTCCACTTAGTGACATGGAGCGGTTCCTGGATGAGGAGGAGGCGCGGGACCAAAACAACCCACGACGGTCATCTTCCCGGTCGATTGGGTTTGAGGTGCAGGCTCAAGGTAAATATATTTTTTTATTTAATAAATTAAATATTTAAATTTGACCTGTTAAATGGGAATTTAAATTTATCTAACATATGTGGTAAATTGTGCAGATGAGCAGGGGAACATTTCCACGAGGAGGCTTGATGTGGCAGGTCTGAACAGCCTGGATTTGACACTATGAGTTGTAGTTCCATAGAATGAGACCATGGATTAGCCCATCGAAAATGGGGGTCATCTGTTCAATCGCTTCCTAAACAACTTGGGCTCGAATTGGATGCGGTTCCCCCTTCACTTTAGGACGTGGAGGAATGTTCCCAAAAGGTTAAAGGACCTGGCATGGGATGAGGCAGTAAAGGTATTTAATAGCATTTAATTATATTATATATTTTGTAATTAATTATATTTAATTATTATTTATTAATTGTATCATTTGTAATTAGTCGTATTTAATTAATGTTTATTCAATTGTGTTACAGCTTAGGTTTGCCGTTCGAACAACCGGAAGAGGTACACTCTGATAAAGATGGGCGACAGCTGGAAGAATAGGAGGAATCATTTCTTCCACAGTATGAATATGGATGGGATGATTTTTCTTCAGCAGCTGATTGAGAATGTCCCGGACGACGTCCTACTAAATGATTGGGTGAGTTTTATCCAGTTCAGGAGGAGCGCAAAAGAGCAGGTAATTTATTTATAATTATAATTATAATTTACATTTCAAAAATTGTATGTTTTTAATAATAATAATTTTTTTATATTTTTTTAATACTTGTAATATTTTTTTACAAGCGCTTTCTCATAGGAATATGAGGTGTCGAGGGTTGTAGAGAATCCACCACCCGGCAGGATCGAAGACCTTTGTTGTCACTTACAGTGAGCTGGTAATTTTTTACAATGTCAATTACTTTTAGCTGGTTATTTCATATTACAAATATAGTGTTTTGTTGTTCATAATGCTAATTTAATTTTTTAATTATTTTAGGAGAGGAAGGCACAACAGGAGAACCGTTAGATGGACTATGGGGAGTTATTCGCTAACACCCATAGACACCATGACGGGACTCTGACCTCTTAGCAGGTAGAGGAGGTCATTATAAGTTAATTTATTATTTAATAATAATAATAATAATTTATTATTATATTATTTATAAAAATGCTTTATTGTGAATAATAATAATAATTACTTTTTTTATAAAATGGCAGTAGCAGATGCAGCAGTTGCAGGCTGAGCTGTGAGAGACATAGACCTAGGAATTATAGGGGTCTGTGGAACCCACTGCGCCATTGAAAGCGGGTCTGGGTCCAGTTGAGCACCCTGGACGAGTGAGGGGGATGGGGATATGCACCAAACCTAGTATGGTTTATGGTAGGAGTGGCGCCTCCAAGGATAGTAGCTCTCTAGCGCAGATGTTTGGGGTTAGACGTCTGAGGGATGAGTTTGTTGAGGAGCTTCATTTAGAGGTTGCGAGGACATAGGCTGTGGTGGCCCATCAGATGCAGCAGCAGGTCGATTTCTACTATGCTCAGCATACGCAGTGGCAGGATGTCACAAGCTACATGCTGGAGCGTCATGGAGTTACCTATTCCTTGACAAGGAGCATCCACAGGTCTCCCATGTCCTTAGGTTCGTCGTCTAGTCGGCTCCTCCTGCTAGTGATGATAATGTTGTTAACTCTGCTCAGCGCCCTGATACAGCCGCACCAGAGGGAACCCCCTTAAAGGAGGACCTGATGATCAGTGTTGTGATGCTTCCCCTCCTGAGGGAGGACCTGATCATCATTCTCCAAGTAGTTAATTTATGTTTTTGATTAGTTAGATTTAGGACAGTTGTATTTTTTTTCCAAACATCTATACAAAAACTTGGATATTTATTTTTTCAGAGCCTTGTTAAATTCTTCTTTCATTTACAATAGTTATATTTATATTTTTAGAATGAACCAAAAAATTAACAAAAATAAATAAATAAAAATTTTATTTGTAGCAGTTTAAGGTGGTAACCACTACTAATTGAAATAAACCTTTGTAGTGGTTACTCAATCATAATCGCTACAAAGTGGAAAAAAATTAGAAACACAAACAATGGTCATGACACTTTGTAGCTATTGAAACAACCAAAACCGCTACAAAAAGGCATTTTGAAATTTGAATTTTTTTAAATCCGGCTATGCAGATTTGTAGTGGTTTTTCAGTTAAACTGCTACAAAGTGTCAAACAATTGAAATTTGAATTTTATATCTGGCCAATGGTTGTGAAAATTTGTTGCGATTTTCTTTAAAAAATCGCTACAAAGTGAAAATAAAATTTGTTTTAATGGCTAACGGTTATGAAAACTGGTAGATGCATTCTCCGATGCGGAAATTCTCATAACGTTCTATGAGACCAAGAAGACTATTAATAAATTGGGCTTGAACTACTAAAAAATTGATATATGCCCTAAGGATTATATGTTGTATTGGGGAGACGATGCCAGCAGGGAGACTTGTAAGTGATGTCACACATCGAGGTATAAGACAATTCATAAGGGGAAAAAGCAGAAGAAGAAACTTGCAGATATTCTGAGGTACTTCCCTTTGAAACCGCTCATACAAAGATTGTTTATGTCGTCCAAAATGGCGAAACACATGAGGTGGGATGACGTTGATAAGAATGAAGATGGCAAATAAAGACATCCTCGGGATGCAGTCGCCTAGAAACATTTGACAATGACATTCCATCTTTCGCGGCTGACCCCAGAAATGTTCGGCTTACTTTGGCAACTGACAGTTTCAATCCATTTGGGAATCTTAGTACAAGTTATAGTATTTGGCCGGTAGTCTTAGTTCCCTACAACTTACCCCCTGGATGTGTATGAAACAAAGCTTCTTCATTTTGTATATGATCATTCCAAGAAAAAAGGCACTGGGTAATAGCATCGATGTGTATCTCTAACCACTTATTGAGGAATTACTTGACCTGTGGAATGTCGGCATTGAGACATATGACGCATATAGGAAGACATTGTTCAACTTGCGTGCAGCCTTGATGTGGACGATTAGTGACTTTCCTGGCCTAGGAATATTATCCGAGTGGAATGTACATACTGGGTTGGCGTGTCCTGCTTGCAATTTTGACTCTGATGCAGTGCCTTCCCCACAACATAAAGTAGTGCTTTATGGGGCATCAGAGGTTTCTCAATGGAAGGCACAAGTTTAGATTACAATGAAATTGCTTCAATGGGAAACCAGAAAAAAGAGGACCACCTCAAACTTTATCCGGTACAGATATCTTACAGCAGCTTGAGGATGTTGAATTCGAGTTTGGAAAAAGCGACGATACAGCAAAAGTAGGGTGAAAGACGGGCAGGACTTTTGTGCTTCAGCAATGGAGGAAGATAAGCATTTACTTCACTATTCCATATTAGAAATTTAATTTACTTCGCCACAGTCTTGATACATGCACATTGAAAAAAATGTTTGTGACAAAGTGCTGTATACGCTGCTTAACAAACCCGTCAAGTCAAAAGATCATCTTAAAGCGAGGAAAGATTTATGCCCCTTAGGAGTTCGTGAAGATGCGTAGCCAAATGAGCATGAAAAATTTTAACTGGCAAAGTTCACCCTCACAAAACCGAATAAGGAAGTCTTCCTCGCGACGTTAAAGAAAATAAAAGTTCCTGATGGGTATTCAAGACACATTTCTTAGTGTCTTGACATGCAGGCTCGAAAGGTTGCTGGCCTGAAGAGTCATGACTCACATGTTCTTATGCAATAGTTACTCCAGCTGGCTATAAAGAATGCACTTCCTCTTGAAGTGTCTATCGTTTTAGTGGAACTTTGTTCTTTCTTTTGGAAGTTGTATTCCAAGGTTTTGATCATTGAGGAGCTCAATCAGTTATAGTCCAAAATCATTTTTATGCTTTGTCATTTGAATATGATCTTTTCTTCATCCTTTTCCACTATGATGGTTCACCTTATAGTCCACCTTATTCATAAAACAAAGCTTGCTGGCCCAATTCAATATCAATAGATGTATCTTATTGAGAAGTACTCATTTTACATATATGTGTCATTGTTAGTTCTTATATTTGCTAGTCGTCTTTTTCAGCATTTAGTATCATTTTTCCCTTATTTACTTAGTAGGTTTCTTGGAAATTAAAATCTTATGTAAGGAATAAATTATGGCCAGAAGGTTCTATAGATGAAGGTTATATATGGGATGAGGTTTTGTATTTCTGTTCAAGATACTTTGATGACATTGAGACAGCTTTCAACCGCCTTCCTCGTGTAGATGATTGTTCTAAACCTACGCTAACATCAAGAGAATTTATCCCTCGTGTTGGTAAACCAATTGGAGGAACTGATAACTTAAAATTAATGGCAACTGAGAAGTTGCAAGCACATAGATATGTCTTGATTAATTGCACTTAAGTTGAACCCCTCCTTCATTAAGAATTATACACTCATATGTTATTCTATATTTTTTGTAACATTTTTTACTTACATTTCATGATCGCCTTCAATTCCCATGATTAATTGCACGGAATTCAGAAGTCATGTGAAGCGTCAACTCAGGATCCGTACACAAACATCCTAAAAAATTGACAAAAAGGTCCACAGAGAATTCTCAAGATGATTTGCGCTCAGAATACTAAATGACCACAACTCACACTCACCAGATTTTAGAGCTCTCACAATTAGCCTTGTTGACCATACAAAAAGGTTTACAGCATACAATGTCAATGGTTTCACGGGATCAAGGATTGCAAACTCAAAATTCAGGTGTTCATGGCACCTTTGGGACAAGGAGTTATGCGAGTAGCAGTGACACCAACATGCAGTTCGGAGGCGTCCCTTACTATGGAAAGCTTTTTGATGTCATCAAACTAAATTACTAAAGCCGTTTCACCATGATGTTGTTCAAGTGTTTATGGGTAAATACCACAACTTCCCGAGGACTCACAACTGACAACTTAGGTATCACATTGGTAAATTTCTCATGGTCAATTCACACTAATCATTCTGAAGATGATGAGTCATATATTCTTGGCACAGAGGCATACCGGGTTTATTATGTCGTCATAGTCTTCATTAGTATTTTAAAAAATCTTTATTTTCACTTAAATATCTATATATTTCATATTTCAGCTGGGACTGCAGGTTCATAATTTTCACATATCAAAATAATGTAATCCCATTTTCATTGCGTCTTTTCCCTTTTTACTTTCCTTTTTTGGCCAATTACCATCCTATTTACTCGCAAGATAGATTTATGCATAAGATCCTCAATTGATCACATGAAATTATTATCAAACTCATTGTCGACAACTTAATCTTTTCGGTTCCATTTTTCTTATGACATAATTCATTAAGATCTCTTTATTACTTTTAAGTACCTGAACCTCTTTTGAAGTTTTTGCAATTAGTTACGTTTTGACCTCTTTATGAAGAACCTGCCTCAATATAATCATCTTGATTATTTGCTCCCTTTTCTTTTCTTTTGGAACTGGTTATAATGCTTGGGCATGTCTCACTTTCATTTATGTTGATAAGAGCATTTTCAATGGGAATATGAGATTTAGTAATTATCATTTAGCCCAATCATTACATCTGGTAGATTTTATGCAATATTTTATCAATGCAAAACTTAATGAACTTTTGGTTCATATTGCTATATTAGTGGATCTATACTTGATGGTAACAATGCATTTCTTTTGTTCTCTTTTCCAGCTATTCAATTTCTCCCCCCCCCCCATATTAAGAAAACTTTGTCAAATGACAATCGACTAATCATGCAACATAAGTCTCCTAAATTCATTTGTTTCCGATAGAAACATCCTTTTTGTTTTATTTAGAGACAAACAAGAATGAAGTTCTTACCTGACATTTATCCCAATTTCCTTTAAATATCCATTTATGTGCATTGTGGTGGATTAATAAGAATGCACATTCAAACCTTTTAAGATATAATATCCTGGCTCCTGACCAAAAGCCAATTTTATCTGGAGAATTTTGTTGGCTTGATGTATATGAGTGCCGCAATATATGAGATCAAATGTGCCAACATCGAAATAAAAATTTATTATCAAAAGTATTGATCTAGCTATTTATGGAGGTTTTAATAAATGATTTCTGGATCATATTATTTGAAAATTGCATGCCAATATAATGATTTATTCAAACAATCTTGCAAAATTCAGGTTGCAAACTAATAATAATCACACATATAACTATCTTATATAGATACATATATCAAATTAATTGAATACTTGTATGATTTACATGCTATTTGAATAGGCCGTGTATGAGTTTGATATATTTCCAAAAATATAGAGATCCATTCCAAATAATAACTTGTAATACTTTCATAATCAGATTTCTTTGAGAACAAGAAGCACATGATAATTCTTGAATCATATAATATATTGACTATTCATGAAAAATCTTTTGGTTCTCCAATGGATATCATACGTAATCTTTTATATATGACTTGGGTCATCAAATAAGTTATGCGAACAATAAATTTATTTGGGTCAGTAAACTGCTGGTTTACTATGATATGTTGCTTAACCAATAACAAACTTTTTAATTTTCATAAGATATTGTTATAAAATATCAATATGATATCCGTTTTTGGGAGATCAATAGGTTTTGTAAAGAAGTATATGAGTAGAACTTTTTAATATTAACTCACACTTGTATTCTAACAATTTCCCCCTTAAGTGTGAGTCATATAAATACAATTTCTTTATTTCTATATTTCAAAGACAAACCAATATATAATAAGTCAATAATCTATCTTTTAGTTGAAAGCTTAAGTATTTCATAACTCACATACAATCATGGATTTCAATCCATTGGGCTATCACTTAGACCCTTTAACAAAGTGAAACTCTGATGTAAATCTATAGGTCATAATATTTCATGATCAATTTTTCTTTTGCCCATAGAATTAAGAAAAGTCTATATTAGTTCTCCAGGAACTATATCGATTTTGTTACAATTATGTTTTTTAGGAACTAACATATATTATCAAATTTTTATATAACTTCATTACTCATTAATAATAATATGCTTTAATTTTTCTCTTTTGATGCATATTCAAAGTATGAAATGTTTAGAATTTTCCACTACATGAAGAAACATGAGGAGATCCATAATTAAAATACATAAAGATCTTATTGCAATGATTTGTGATGCTTAGGGGCTAAAATTAATTTGAGAGTAATGTAAAAACAAATGCATTATATTAAGGGTGGAATCAGGCCAGGCCTGTTTTGTAACAGAATGCTCTGAGCCTAGCTTGTGGCCTATTAGACGCTTTTTATTGGGCCTAAGATTGTCCTGTACATAGGTCTAACCTTGTCTGTGGCTTGTTAAGGAGGCCTGGATTTTTAAGAAATTTTAAGCAGGCTAACAGGCCAACATCTTAAACTTGCCGAAAACAGGCCTACGCAAACAGACCAAAAACAGGCCTAGTTACATAAATTAAACTAATGATCCAACATACTTATATACATCATAAAATATGAAACAAAATACAAAAACTTAATTTTCATTACAAGTTCATCAATTTTCAAATGTAAAGCCACTGGTTCTTCTCTCCCTTCACATAAAATCTTCAATATAATTTCTTCTTTTCCTTCAAAGACCTTGAAAAAAATTAATCAAATATATAGTATTAGAGTATAAAATAATTTAACAAGTAATATGTATAATAAATGATATTATTTTAACAAAGCAAAATTTACACCTTTTGTTTCTTCTTTTAACCGTACTTGTTCCGAAGCCAATCCCCACCACAAATAAGTACTTCAATTGATTCTTCATCTAATTTAGAACGATATTCAAAGCGAGATGACATTAACTAGAATCTGTTGGTGCTTGTTGATAGGCCTTGTTACGGGTGTAGATGATCTATTAAATAGTGCAAGTGTACACTGTCTTAATCAAGTAATACAGAAGTGAGTAGAGTATCGTTCCCATGAGGATTGATCACTAAGTACCAAAATAGGTAATTTTAATTCTATTTAGTCGATCGATAAATTGGTGATGGAAAGTACAAAATAGAAAATGATTAAATATGAGTGCAAATAATATGAAAACAACTACAAGAAAAGTCCTAGGGGTCAGATTTCACTTAACAAATTTTGGATTGAATCACTTATCTATTCTAGTCTAATTTATTCTACATGATTGATAGTCGAGTTTCCCTCATTTAATTACTAATATCTTCCAAGGTCAAGTAATTCTTAATTAATTGCTAATCCAATATATTCCTATATGAATTTAAGCAATTAATCATGCATTAAGATTTATGGAACTCATTAAGATTACACAACTCATATGAATATATTCCTATTTCATATGCAAATTATGGTTTTAATTATAGGGTCTACACACATGTATCTCCTTTCGGTCTCAACATATATATTGAAATCATTCAAAATATGGCTAATCAAATGAAAGCATTAAGAACAATAATTAAAACTCAATCATGAAGGAGAAATTAAAACTACATTTAATAAGTTAAGATTCAATCCATTATTAGTATGCTACGTCATTACCATAGGAAAATAGAAATTTAGCTCATGATGAAATTAAAAAACAAAATAAAAATAAATTAACATTACATAAAACTAGAATGAAAACCTCAAAAATACTGGATAAAGCTTGAATATTAAATTCTGAAACATAAATATACAACCAAAAGATGCATGAAAAATGAAGAAATCTAGCCGTCCATTTAGGAGGTAAAACCTTCCATGTAGGCGGCATGCAAAAAGTAATACAATCCTAAGCCTTCAATGTAGGAGGTATGCAAAAAGTAATACAATGCATGAAATTAAATCTAGAAAATAACTCAATTTTTACAGAACTGTTAGAGAAGGACCTCTAATTGTCAGAGAAACAAGACTCTACATCTCTTCCCTCCTTCCTCCCTCATTTTGTGAAGAGGCACATATATATATATAGGCAGGTGAAGTCCTTTCACGAGTGCCACAGTCCATTGCTTTTTTTTTTTCCATAGGTGCTACAGTGTTTAGTGCTTCTTTTCACAAATAAACAATGACTTGTCAGCGACTTACACATTTTTCCACAACTGCTATAGTGTTCTGTAGCTTGCTATAGTTCTTCCATCCGCTACAGTTACTTCCGTGTGCTACAGTAACAGTCTTCGACAGTAGTCACTTCCGTCCGCTACAGCAACTTCCGAATTTTATTTATTTATTATTATTTTTTAAATACTATTTATTCCAAAAACATTATTTATTTATCAATTATACCCAAATTTATTATATTAAGCTCAAATTTTGTCTATAAAATCATTATATAAGGGAAAATAAATATGTAAATATTTTAATTATTAGGCCTCAATAGCATTTGAAGGATGACATCATTTCACTCCCAAACGGAGATAACATTAACTAGAACTGAAACATAAAAAGTAATGTAGTGTTAGTTTAAGTGAAAAGAGCAACTTACAAATTCATTGCACAACTTTTCAAAATATCAACTGATAAGCTCTAAATCAGTTTTTAAAACTAAAATCCAAACCCCACAACCTGTAAAACCAAACAACAAGTTTTTTTTTTTTTTTTTACATTTTGGCCTTAAAGTTCAGATTCCATAGCTACCAACACCATTCATTAAAATAACACTTATAAAATGCAACTTATCACTAAATCTAGCTTTATTTAATGCTCTTAACTACTCTAAATAACTTCTCTTTTAAATATTGAATTTTCAAGCAACTTAGAATTAATTTCAAGCTTCAACAATTCCAATCCTCAAATTGGAAACAACAATACATATTAGCCTTCCTTTATAACCATTAAAATTATCTAAAATAATTGCTCCTCATTTGCAAGTATAAAACAATAAGCCTTCCAAATAGTAATTATACTAAAAAATGACCACTTAACCAGGTGAACTATAGGAGAATTAATGGCCAGTAAAGAATTAAAATCAATTGCGTAACGACCCGCCCTCCGCCACACAAGCTGGACACGGCCGGCCATGGTTCACCCACCACCACACAGGCTTGGTCCCTCCTATGGTAGGTACTGTCCCCTCCTTCGCACCATACAGGTGCTTGGGGCTTTATTCCAACCACACAGGAAGGAATACACCTCCCCAAGGGCTCGAACTCTGGACCAAAGAATAAGTCCAAAGCCTAAGAGCCACTTGGTAGCCAAGTGTGCTAATACCTGCCATGGGAGGAACCAAGCCTATATGGCGATGGGTGAACCATGGCCGGCCTCGTCCAGCTTGTGTAGTGGAGGGCAGGTCATTACATAAAAAGCCACCTTTTTATGTAACGGCCCACACACAGAGAGGCCAGCCACGCTCACACAGCCACACAGTACCATACAGTACTTGATAGGATATTTGCACTCCCCAAGTGCATTTCTTTCTCCTCCCCAGTCTCGAACCCTCATCCTGAGGGTAAGTGTGAGAGTTTGGCGAGAAATGGTACCATTAGACCAATAATGTCACACCCTAAATTTTATTCACCAAATATGTTGTAATTAGTTGAGAAATTCAATAAAATGGTGAATATTCATGAATTTGGAATTTATAAATTTTAAAAATGTTCATATTCATGAGAAAATGGGCAAAATAATAATGAAATTAATTTGGATAATTTAAAAAGCCCAATATTAAGGTCCAAAAATAGAGAAGTAGTAGAGAAAATATTTGGTCCAAAAATATATGGGAATTGACCAAAGAAAAATGAGAAAAGAAATTAGATTAAAAAGGTAATGGTAAAATCGTAATTTTTCCAAATTATCACAAAATTAATTATTTTCTGATTAATTGAAGTTAATTTCAATTAATTAAGGAAAATAAAGGGGGAAAATTAGGTGGGGTTACAGTTGGTCACTTTTTCGGAAAAGTCCGAAAAAGCATAATTACGAAAACGCCCCTAAAACCCTTAAAGTGGGGCTGCCAAGGGCAATTTTGTCTTTTGGTAGTGGATTTGATAATTATAAGTCTGGAATTGGATTCCTTGGGTGAAAATATGTTAGAATAGCCCTAGTCAAAATTTCGTGAAAAGTACAGTCAGACCAGGTACGGCGGGGCCGGGTCCCTTGGGGCAATTTAATAATTTTTCAATATAAACTCATATAACCCCCAAAAACTCTATGGAAGTGTCAAAATGGTACATTTGGAATTGTAGGACCAAGTTGAGAGCCTGAGTTGCTGGCACACAAATCGAGGAGAAAAGATTGGAGGTAGGGGACTTACCTTATTTACATGTATTTGATATCTCTGCTTGTGTAGTAATATATGTGATTGCTTTACTTGATTGTGTAGAGTATATTTGAATAAATGAAGCACTATTTCTATTTTCAATGTGACCATAGTTTTGTTACATGAAACATTGAGCTTGCAGAAATGTCATTATGGGGCATATATCTAGTTAAAGCTAATATGACATATACATAGCATCTATCATACATGCATTATGGTATCTGTTTCCTACTGAGATTCTCTCGAATCTCATCCTCCCCGACCAATAATTTAGACAGGCGAATATAGAAGGTATGCGAAAATCAGAGAAGAGAACTGCACGAGAGAGGGTTGTAGTGGTGGAGCAAAGACGGGAAGAAGTTTCTGTTTTACTGGGATGTGTTTAGAAACCCTAGTAGCCCAGTGTGGCTACCTTAATTGTAAGTATCATGTACGAACCCTTATGGGGATTTTCTGTAATCATGCATATATTATCAGTATATTTATGATATTTCTATATTGCCCACTAAACCACTGTCATTTTCCGTGAATACTCTGAAATAGCTAAAAATAAGATAAGGGTGTGACATATTGCCTATGTTTATAGCCATCAGTATTGAGATAGTTTTGATGGGCATGTGATGGCTTGATATTTCTTTGTTCTGGTTAGGTTGTGAAGTGCAAAACTGCCTATGGCTATTGGTGTTTCGACCTTATCTGTTAGTTATATGAAAATTTCAAAAAAAAATCAATTATTTTAATAAGTAGATTATGAATTGTAATCAATATGGGATGTTTAGGATTTATTTAAAACCTCTGGATCATCCCTATACCAAAGAGAAGTTATGATTAAAAAATGATTTCAGGTGGATATGGGGTGGCCACTGGACGACCCTTTGTCTAGGGATTATGTTACAACAAGGAGTTGAGTCTTAATCAGTACTACTATGATGATTACTACAAATTAACCTATCCCTACACTCTTAGTGCGTCATACTATAGTCATGGCCGTGGTGCTCTGCCTATCTCTTCCGTCTATTTCCAGTAACAGAGCAGCAAGACAACAAATAGCATTATAAGAACCAAATCAAAAGAGTAAATGGGCAAAGCAGCAAATCAAAAGAACAAGAGATCTGGAGATCTGTCACTACTTATAATGAAAGAAGAGAAGAAATAGAAAATTGAAGGAGAGGAGTGGACTTACTAAATCTGGAGATTTGTTGCTACTTCCCTATAAGTCACCAAGGAAGAGAGAGTTTAAGTTGGACGAAGGACGACTAACGGAGAGATTAGACGATGGTGACTCTTAGAGGAAGGACGTTCAATTGATGGGCGATGAGGGATTGTTCAAGAATCAATGCGAAGAGATGAACTTAGGGTTTGGCTGTGGGTTTGACTGTGTCTGGGTGAGGTTGAGAGTGGGTGAAGTTGTGAGGGAAGGTGGCTAAGTGAGTGAGAAAAAAAGGGGGTTGTAAATGTGTAATTACAGTTTCAACCCCACCTTTTTTTTAAATATTAACAAGCCAGCCTGATAGGCCTAAAAGGCTTATTTGCAGGCCTAGGCCTAGCCTGTTAAGAAAAATAGGCTTTGAAAAGGCTTTAGCCTGGCCTTTTATTTTAACACGCTACCCCTGACAAGCCTAGAACAGGCCAGACAGCAGGGCCAACAGGCTGCCTGACCTGTTTCCACGCATAATTATAATATAAAATAATGAGTAATTATGATATACACAGTATTCTTTCAAATATTCCCTGCTATTTGATCATCCATAAATTTGACTTGCACTATATATATATAGTTCATACACATTACAAAAATGGTTTTATCTAACAAATCATAAACTATTCATAATGAATTTTCTCATAAAATTAAATAAATTCTCATTCTCTTAATTCAAATATGATATATGATTTTTTTACAAATGTCACATAAAACTAATTTGATTCGAATATATATCATCTTATTTATATTATATTATATCATAATTAATGTATGAAAATGTACATATCATATGAGAATGCTGAGAAGTAGAAGAAATGACAATATAATGAATTGAGAGAGAAGACAACAACTTATCAATACCAAAATAAAATATAAATTACAGAGTATTTGTATGCCTTTCAATAAAGAAATGATTGGGAACTAAGAAATTAAAAACTGCACATATATGTAAGGCAACATAATAGTGCTCAAGAGTCAAGAGGAGAAAAGAGATTTAAGACAAAGCTAAAATAAAAAGTAGGACTAATAATGAAAGAAAGTACTTTGATGTTGAGGGATATGAGTTGAGTGTTTGTTGAAAAATCTATAGTGCAATAGAGAAGAACAAGTCCCAAGAAGAAAAATGGAGGTAGGTTTGATGTGGTAAACTCCATTGATGTATAAATAATATTCACATACATCATATACTTAAAGTTACAAATAAATTGTACAAGTATACATGAAAAAGAGAATTAAACAAATTAATTGTATAATTGAAGGTTATATGAATAAATACTAGAAACCATTTCATTTGGGAGTTATATGGTATAATGACAACAACCATGAGATAAAATCTTAAAAGGCCATGAAATCAAAATATCAATAATTTCCAATAATGTTTAAATTTGTACATAAATTGGCACTATATTAAAATTTTAAAAAGACCAATTCTTACCTTTTTGTCCATTTGATTTCATATATCACTCATGAACACTTATCGATATCGCAATATCAAATATTAATTTCTCTCTCACAAATTAATCATAATAAATTTAAATTTAAACACTTATCAAAATCAAAATCATATACTCTTCAGGGTTTACAATTATTTCTTTTGGCCATCTTTCTCCATAACTTGTGGCTTTAAGCATCATAACCATTTTTGGTATTTTTCATAATATCTCATGGTCTTTTTGACTTTACATCCATTTTGATCTTTACTTTCAATAAATTGATACATATTAGTCTATATGACTTCTGGTCATATTATACCATTTTTTCTATCCATATGACTTATAGTTATAGTATAACATTTGCTCATAATTTTAATAACCTTATAAATGTTATTATTCCCACGACTGTGGTTCAATAGCCTAGACAAAGTATTCTTGATTTTTAACTATCAATTCCAGCAATATAATGTGATCATGTTCATTTTCACTCTTATAAACATGTTCTTTGCTTTAAATAGCACATAATCAATTTCTCCAAACATTAGTCTTCAGGACCATAGTAAATATGTGGAAATATCTAATAAAAGAGAAGGGTGAATTTTGGAGGATGTGATTTTGTTGCCAGTGAGAGTTCCCGGTGAGACAGTGAGTTTGTCATATGGTTTTGGATGACCAAATGATGAGCAAAAATTATGAAATTTTACATAATGAAAGTAGACATTCTAAGTTTTAATTTGATAGGTCATGAGTAATTTTTGGAGTTGTATGTAAAAAGGTTATGAATTTTTGAAATTAGCCCAGAAAAACTGTTTGTTTTTTGAAACAGCTTTCAAAAACTAAAAATCTGGGAATGATGTACTTCCAATTAGCAAAAGGCTATGTTTTTTTCTTGAAACTAGACTCAATAAAGGTTCTATAGCCTTTGGAATCACTTCAATTCAATGTCTATAAAATTAGTTATGATTATTCAAAGTTTGGGCAGAAAATCTGCCAGAATTGTAAAAAAAATCCGAAAATGGGAAAAATGAGATACAAGCATACATGTGACTTGAATAATGTCATGAAGCCAATTTGGACCTAAAGAGAAGGACCCTAGATGTCATTTATCATGGGCCAAGAAGAGGAAAATAGTATATACACGTTAATTGGGCTTAATGACATGCTACATGTACATAAAAGTCAATATTTTGATTTCTTTTTTGGAAAATTAATTAATTAAGGGAATTATGACATAAGCAAGAAGTTACAAAAAGCAATTCTCATCATCTTCCCTACTATTTCCGTCATCTAAGGCGAAAGAAGAGAGAGAGAGAGAGAAAGCTTGTGCTGATCTAGAGAGAGAAGGAAGGAGAAAACTTGCAAGGTAAGTCGATTACTCCGATGATTTAGCTTCTAGCATGTGTAATCATTCTCCTAAGCTCCTCTTCTATGTAATTTAAGGTGTTAGAAGCTCAAATTTCCTTGTTATGGGAGCTAAGGTTTCAGCCAAAAAGGGAGAGCCAGAAGGAGCTTAAGGTAACATCTGAAACTTTGAATATTGCTTGTTCTGACTGTTGTGGTCGATTTAATCGGTGAAATTTTGCCGGATTGTCTTTGATTCTAAATTTAGGAAATGGGTTGTTGGAAATGTTATGCCTCCAAAATTGGGACTAAATGGTAGTTATAATGTAATTAAATAGTTAATAAAGTGATTAGGATAAAAAAAAGATCACGTCTGCGGAGTTAGAATCGAAAAACCCCAATTTTCCCCAAAGTCCTGTAAGTTTTTGCTAGAGCTAGATGGAGGGGTTAGAGTTGGATTTTTTATGTTCTGATGATTCCATTGTGTTCAGGAGGGAAAATTAGGTAGGGTTACAGTTGAAAACTTTCTTAGAAAAGCCCGAAAAAGCATAATTATAAAAATGCCCCTGAAACTCAGAAAACGAGGCTGCCAAGGGCATATCTGTCTTTTGGCAGTGAATTTGGTAATTCTGAGTCCGGAAATATATTCCTTAGGCAAAAATATGTGAAAATTACCCCAGTCAAAATTTCGAGAAAAGTACAGTCAGACGGGTACGGCCGGGCTAGGTCTTTAGGGGCATTTTGGTAAATTTTTACAATAGGCTAATATGACCACTGTAAACACTATAGAAGTGTCTAAAATGGTACATGAATGGATTTTAACCTAATTCTTGTATATTTGATATTTTAGGACCGAGTTGGGAGACTGAGCTTGGCATGTTTTATGAGGCACTTAAAATGGGGTGAAAGAGACTTAAAGTAGGGGCATTATCCTTCATATATCATGCCATAGTTCATATGATTGTGTGGTTACCATTATTTGTGCTTTTATTAATCAATATGGTTTTCCTAGAAGGGGCAATTAGTACCGAAAATGCCCTTACACCTGGGGGTTGGGTAAAAATCCAACCGGTGTTCGATTAGTAGGGTAAGAGCTCTACTCATGTATACATGATGATGATGTTTTATATTGTTCATTAATTGGTGCATATCATATCTACTTATCGCATTTTATGTGAATGATAGTATATTTCTACTGGAATTCCTTAGAATCTCACCCCTTTTTCTAAATAAAACTATCTCAGTGGGTGCCAGCGGCTCGAAAGGCAAGGACATAGATATGGGAAACTGATGGGAACGTTTCTCGAGATGAAGATCATGGTTATACATAGTTTGCATTGGGAATATTTTTGAATATACTATACATATTTGTAAATATTATCAAATTTTTCCTGGTTGGTTTCGGTCTGTAAACAAATACTTGTTATCAGTATATTTGTTCTTTTCTATATGCCTATGGGACTTGGTCTCTATTACTCTGTATATATCGAAATGAAAACGGGTGTTGACATTTTTTGTATTAAAGCCCAAGCGGTTCTGGCAGAGCTAATAAGCGGTTTTGGCACTATCAGAATGGTATACTAATATGGTCTTTTTTGTGTGGTGTAAAGAATCAAGAGTGGTTGGAATTTAAGCGGTTCGAGAGAGAAGCATGAGGGATCACTCTCGTCGGTGAATCAAGGTACTCTAGGACAAAGTATCTCTAAGGAGCGGCGGTCTATTGAGATGAGGACACCCAAGGAATAGGTCCAGGTTAGAGTGGTATATGAGCCTCAGTCGAGACCTAAACTAGTATCTCGAGAAGGGATGGGAGATTCTGAACAATCACAGACCGATGACTTAGAATCAGATTTGGGTTATGCTGCCTGTTTCAGAGCTGGAACCGTGCACGTATTACACGACTTACGACCAGATGGAGATTTAAGGGAGTATGTGAAAGGTATATATCGGTGGGCCTTCTTTGCATAGGGCACCCCTGTTGATTGATATATGGAATATCTGGAAGAAATAGACACGTTACATGTGGGGCAGAGCTACTTTGATTTGGATATTCCGGATAATGTATGGATTCATCTATATTATACTTCCTTCCGGATATAACATTTTATACTAGAAAGAAGAATGATATAGTTGAGGGGGCCCAAATAATAATTTCAATGAGTTTATGGAGTATATTACTGTCCTAGTACAACGATACATGTACATCGAGTGATGTGGGACCCATGTAGTACATTTTGGTGACTGGAGGTGACCGGCACGTATTGCGAGGTAAGGGCAATCATATGGACTAGAGGACGAAAGAAGATAGAGTTGAAGTTGGCATTTTAGGCAGATACATAGAAAGTTAAGCGTGCTCAACTCAGGGTAACCTAGGATGTGTGACCCCTGGGAAGTTGTCTATAACTTAAGAGTTATATAATATAAAAGTGACTAATATGTCATGTACAGTAATTTATAGGTTGTGTGATTTCCTAGCTTTCTATAACTACTGTAAAAAGCTGATGTATGTTATAAATGACATATCTGTGTACCTAAACTATTATGAAATAAAGATACCCTTGCAACTATATGAAAATTTATTTTTCCTTATTTTCATTTAGTAAGGTACCAAGATGATGCGTATAAGGGAAGGAGATCATGACCTAAATTAAAAAGATAGTCCTGACTCTATGCAACAAATTCGGAGCAGGACGATACAACAACAACTTATGATAAATGATTCTAGAGATGAACTGTGCGATTTACAATAGAAACAGGGAAGATTAGAGCATCTTGAAAGGCAAGAGGGTGAATATAATTCATCTGAGCAACCTCATTAGGATTCACCACCCATGCATGTGTATGAAGCAAACAGTTTTCAAACATGGGTGAAACGGTTTAAGAAACAACAACCTCCTACTTTTCGAGGGATCTGCAAGCCAAAGAATGGTTATCCACACTGGAGCAAATTTTCACAAGACTGCTGTGCTCTAATGATATTAGGGTTCAACTAGTCGTTCACAAATTAGAGGGAGGGGCGGATATATGGTGGAGGAATACAGAGCTAATTCTATAAGTATAGAATATTCTAGTAACATGGGAAATGTTCTAGGAAAAATTTAATGAAAGATATTTCTCTTAACCATACAAGTTTGCAAAAGAAAAGGAATTCCTTAACATACGACAGGATAATGAAGAGAACTTCGATGAGTACCTGGCATGTTTTGTCCGATTGTCTCGGTATTCCTCGTACCTAAGACATTGGGATGATGAGGAATGAAGCTCTAATATATTGATACAGGGATTAAAGCTAGAATTGAGAAAGAAATTGGTTTCTAAATATTTTAGAGTGTTTGCCAAGGCAGTTGAAGAGTGTCGATTTGCCGAGAATGACTTATTGAGCTTATACCCCGACAGAAGTGACAGCTACAGAAATGTGTCTAGTAGTGGGAATTCCCCACAAAAATGAAAAGATTAGGATGAATTGTCCAGAGGGAATTATAAATAGCCAAAACAGGTTGGGGGTCATGGAAGTCAGAATTCCGCTAAGGGTAGAAAATGCTGGCATTGTTACAAGCCATACTATCCTGGTAAAGCGTGTAGTTGGCGCTAGGAAGATACGGTCCAAATGGACAGGATCCAGCTAGCCGAATCTGTTATTAGTGTCGAGAACTAGGGCTTCTTACTAAAAATTACCCACAAAAACAACAACTATAGGAAGTTAGACTAGGAACTCAGAGTGTGGAACATGCAATAATTCAGGAGGAGGCTAGAAAATCCCCTAAACTTATCCAAGGTATTGTTTCTTTCAATGACAACTCAATTCAAGTAATGCATGGTTTGAGCTTTAATTATTTCTCATTATATATGCTTCCTAGTGATGTTTGATACTTGATTGAATTGGGAAGCTAGTCCTCAATGTGAACAAAATAGAGAAAATAGAAGATAGGACAGTGGTTAGTAAATCCCTAGGTCCTTCCAAAAGATATTAGTGGACGATAGGTATAAGTGAGGTGAATGGTTTTAAACCCTAATAAAATTGAGCTTTGAGTTGTGATTGAGAAAACTGTAATCTGAGAAGCAAACTTCGTAGTTGAGTTGACTCTGTAGGCATTTGATATGGTCTAAAGTTGTTTGAGGTAATAGAATGTGATACATGATGTGGGGTGATTATGCGGTATGCCGATCTTAGAGGATCCGATCTGATGATATTGAAGGTTGGGGATAGGCCTGAATTAGATCTAAGCTGAAATCATACTTAGGTCAGAATGTGAATTTGCTGCACTATGGTTCTGTTCCATAATGGAAGTTTGAACCTTGTGGATAATGTTGAACCTTCATTAATGTTTTAACGATATTACCTAAATACCGTGAAGATTAGAATAGGTGATATTGATCATGAATCTTAGTGAATCTATAAGGTATAATTGAGAAAAATGATTTCCAATGTATGCAATGTTAAGGTTCCAAATTTCATGATGGACCTAAAAGTTGGGTTAGAGACCCTAGACTGTAAAATCTTACATGCTGGATATTGTAGTGGACCTGCGTGTCCAAAGGCCCTAAGACCTAGTAGACTAGTATATCCTTAAATGGCGAATTTATTCAGAATCATATCGTGATAGTGATAATTCATGGAATTGAGGAAAGTGATTTCTTGGATCAGCTCATGTTGAGGCTCTAAGAGTTGAATTGTGATTCAAAAATCAAACTCAATAGTTGAACTGATTTCTTAGGAATTTGAATTGACCTGGATGGTCTGTGGTACTACAACATGGTACTGGAATGCATTAAGATTGCGTGAGGTTTCTTGAGGTTGCTAGTTGGTAGTCTAGCATAAGGAAAGACTCGATCATAAAATGTTCCCATAGAAAGAATGATTGAGAGTAGATCTTTGACAGAATAGAAGATAGTTGGGAATCGTGTTTTGACAGTCTGGTAGGCTGACAAATTCTCTGAAATTTGTTTCGAAGGATATGAATAAGCTACCCTAGAAAGGGTAGTAGAATTGGTAATTAAACCTAGATTCCCATATGAATAGATTGTGCCTATACCCACAGGTGTTAGGGTTTCCACAGTTAATATATGTATACGTGATATAATGACTATCGAGGGAAATGAATCGACAATGGACTTGATTGTCCATGAATGCATGGATGTATGGCTTAGTAGTAATCCTCAAAATAGGTTGGCTGATGTCAAATGCTCCTGCTATGTTTATAGACCATATGAATCAAATTTTTCATCCGCATATGGTCCGTTTTGTGGCAATCTCTGTTGATAACTTATTGGTGAACGATGTTGAACACGGTAAGGGGAAAAACAACTCTATGCCAACGTAAGTAAATGCGAGTTATAGCTTTCAGAGGTAATATTTCTGGGCCACGTAATCTTTCAGCAAAGGATCCTGATGGACCCTGGTAAGTGGAAGCAATACCGAACTGGGAAGGCCAGAAACTGTGGTTGTGATACGCAGTGTTTTGAGTCTTGATCATTAGTATGAGGAGCCTATACCGAAATTCCCCCGAACTCAACATTATGCATAGGATGATGATTGTGAGAGGAGCTTCGAAGAGCTGATGACGAAAATTAATTAAAGTACCAACACTGATAATTCCAAATCCACAATGAACCTTTGTTGTCTTCACTGATGCCAGACAGCATAGATTGGGAAGGGTATTGAATCCCATATGTGAGTAGGCATGGATTGAGATGGGAATTGATGCGAGCCAGGAGAAATATTTTTGGATATCTCGTAAATATTTGTAAATATTATCAAATTCTGTACGGTTGGTTCCGGTCTGTAAACAAATACTTATTATCAGTATATTTATACTTTTCTGTATGCCTGTGAGACTTAGTCTCTATTACTCTATATATATCAAAATGGAAACGAGTATTGACAAAAACAATTAAATCATCAAAGTGCCAAAGTTTTTCTTGTCAATCATGCCATTTAATGAAACCAATAGCCTTTTTTATATAAGAACTATTATAAAAGTGATGTGATTCTAGTCATCTGATCACGAAATTAAGAATATTATAGTTTCAGGCCTTTCAATAAAATTAAAATACTATAAAATAAATTAAGTAAATTCAAATTCATAACTAGATATAAACAATAGATAAGCCTATGATCATATAGATCACATTATATGATCATATATAATACTATTATATATAATAATGTAATAATAAACAAATGAAAATAAAATATTGACATAATGATATAACAAATATATATTAATATAAATAAATGAAATGTAAATAAAATAACAATAAAACAAGATGAAATAAATAACATAAAATAAAGAAAATAAACAATAAAATATAACATAAAATTAAATAAAATAAAGAAATAAAAAAGTCAAATAAGTAAATAAACAAATGAAATATAAATAAAATGAAATAAAATAATATAACAACATAAAATGTAAATAATACTAGAATATAAAATCAATAAATATAAATATTTCATACGAAGTGATTCCCAGAAAATGATAAAGAAAAGTAAAAAAGAAAACTTGCGAAGGAGAATAAAGTACCAATAATCTCCAATCTTAGTCATGGAACTCGATATATAAAAAAATTGGTAAAAGGGTCTCTTTTATTCCATATAATGGCTTAGATCATCCCAAAAAAGTCAAATAGATATACAGTTAAAGAAGGTAGGAGAAATCGTTAAACCAATGGTGAGAAAAATATACCTTTATTAGAGTTTCGTGCTAATAACGTCTTATGAGATCAAGAAACTATGAGAAATGAGATGAAAGAGATATGAAGAGAGAACTCGAGAGAAAGATGGAGCAATATCTTATTAATTTGGATGCCACCCAAGTGTAGTTCATAGTGCTCTATTTATAAACTCTCAACTTCAACCAAGAGTTATATAAAGTAAATAGCAAAGTTAATCCTCATGAGTGTACAAAGTGTAACATTTGAGTTACAGACATAAAGACATCTAAAGACTATTCATTATAGAGGTTAAGGAGTGTAAAAAATGAAAGGCCAAGGGTTGGGAGTTTATCGACATCCACATTATCTAGTATTTTTACAACAATTTGAACTTTTTTTTTTAAGGAGACTAGATCTGGAGTATCATAGGGACAGTAGGCTTACAAACACCGTCTATCTCTACTCAAATCTCGTCTTTTATTTGATGTTTAATTAGGAGTTCTGTATTCCCATTTTATTGCTTATTTATTTCATCACATATATTTTTAAATCCCCAAGCTAGATGCAGGGTTGTAGCCTCGCTCACTTGGGGTAGACTAATTCGGATTCATGTTTTAGTTATGACTACTTCCTCTGCTCCTTTTTAAAAGAGTCCAAAATTTGAATTATTTTGGTCTTTTTTATAAGAGCCAGACAATATTTGTTTCAACATTTGATGATTTTTTTCTTTTTGTGCCTCTTATTAATTATATATATTGCATTAATTAAAAGATTGATGATGCTTATGTTAACTCTATTTTTCTCTCTTATTAGCCCCCTTATACATAAAGGCATACTTTGGGGAAAATAAAAAGTTTATTTAAAGATATACTTATTATTTTTCACTAATTTTAACCGCTTTCTTAAACCGCATAATTTGATTATCAAGCACTTATAAATAGGACCAAAGGGAGTAATAGGTTAATTGTATTATATACATAGCATATGATATAATTAAGTAACTTATTTAACTTATTTAATCTTTTAAAAAAAAAGTCAACTAGGTCTTATATTTAGAACCGGAGATAATATATATACTTAATTATATCATATGTTGTGTATGATTAAGTATATCAGTTTATAAGTTAGACAAATTATTTTGGAGAAAATGATAAATATAAATACTTTAAAGTAATTTAATTAATTTCCTTAATTTTTCTAAAAAAAATTAATTTGATCTTATATTTAAGATCAAAGGTAGTATAATTTATACATGACTGGCTATCACATAGTTAATGATTGATGTGATCCTATATATATATGTGGCATCTAATAAGGTGGCGTTCAATATGGCATCTATATGCCAAATCATTAATTCATCCAAAATTAAATAATCCAATGTTAGGTCATCCAAGTGGAGGAAAGTACAAGTATCCTCTTATAAGAAGAAATCTTATCAGATGCTAAGGGTTCGTTTAATTCAATCTAGTTGCACCCTGCATGTGGTGCAATGCAATATTAATTACAAGATAAGTATTTGATTTTATTTTTAAACAAGGTGTAATAAGTTTTTTTTAATAATTTTTTAAAATAAATGTATAACACAGTTTATTTTACCCTTAACATAATCTTCATAGGAAAAAATTGCTAAGAGCCATCGCATTGCCTTGCTGGGGATCATTCAACAAAGCCCACCACCGCCACCTTACGCTCTAATTTAGGAAAACAAAAAGACCAAACAAAATACTTGAAAATATAGAAGGACTCGTTAGTGGTGGGGGGTGGCAGCGGCGGCGGCGTGGTAGTGGTGGGATGTGATCGATGGCTGGAATGAAACAAGTGAAGCAAAAATAAAATTAAAGGGTAAAATAGACTTTTTTAAACATATAATGGGATAGTAATAAATATTCATAAGAGGAAGTATGAATAGCGATTACCAATTTTTTGGCGATCATTATTATCATGATAAATACTCTCCTCTTGGCAATATAATTATAATTACCATTACAAACATGTAATGGAGTTGAACTAAATGGGTTTTAAATGTGGGAGCGCCTTTTCTAATAGGAATTCATATCTTGGTTGACCTAATGTAGTGAAAGAGAGTGGCTCCTTCCAGTATATACAACATCGTTAGTTAGAACCAAATATATATTTATATTCAACAGGCCAGAATGTATATTTGAAGCCCAAATCATCGTATGAAGACCCAAAAGCACATTTATGCTTGAAAGTGGCAAATCGAGCCATAATGTTACATATTAGATATGGAAGCCATAACATCTGCCCTTACATCAATAATTGAATATGTAAGAAGTACTGATGAGAGGTGAGAGTGAAACACACATAGAACTAGGAAGATACAAAGGGACATCATTAATCTAAGACTAGGATAGACTCTAGATATTTGTAATGGCTTAAAGTCATGTAGTTCAAAGGATATAAAATTAATCTACTAATTGATTGACTGATTGAGAGATAGTTATTAATTAATCAAATATATAAAATTGTGATATATTAATATGATGACACTCACGAGTCCTACCATTATGAATGTACATGTACGAGTCAGAATCAGATTCATCATTAATCTGCCCAATATCTAGGTCATTTCCAATCATCTATTGTTGATCTCATTAAGTTTAATCACCATTTCAATTGCTTCATTTCTTTATTTTAATAATTTACTCATCGCTCATTATATAATGGTTATTTGACTAAAATTTTACAATAACAATTATGACCTTCTTATAGGTACGACTCCGAAATACCCCAACTAATTTGTAATCTTTCATATATTTCCATTTTAATAATCATTGAATTTTTTATTAAAAAAAATTCTTTTATATTTTTCATAGTCTAAAATAACATATATAAAGTATGGGCACTTTGATACTCACAAAATCACTAAAAAAAATCTAAATCCAATGATCACATATACATTCGGTGAACATGTCTGTCTCCCTCCTTTGAAAGAACTGAAAAGCAATACACGTACATAATTAATTGATAGGATCAAGCTATATGAAAACCCTTCAACCATTTGGAAGATAATAAGGCCCAATTATTTTCTCGATCTCTTTCATAATTATTTCTATCTTCCACCATTTTAGATAAATAAATAAATTTATTTATACCATCAAATAAAACTATATATATATATATATATATATCCTGCTGTTACTGATGTAAATATATTTCCGTTTTTTTTTTTTTTTTGAGTATGAAAATATATTTCCTCCCCTCAAGTATGAATAAAATATCCAATCATCAGATATTAACAACCTCATACATATTTTTTCCACATATAATGTCATTTGCATAAAGCCCTAAAAGCTGGCTAACTATTTACAAGCTTAGGTCAAATTTGTTGGGGGGAGTTTATTTGAAAAAAAGAAAAAGAAAAAGAAAAAAAGAAGAGAACACATCCTACATCATCACTAATTAATTATATCAATATTAAATCTATATAAAATCCGTGGAAAACCACTTCATTCATAAGTTGTAAATAATATAGTTTATCTCTACTCATATATATACAAAACCCATCCTAATAATCAATTGAAACGAAAGAGATGCTAGTACATACATTAAGATGTAAATTGTTGGGTCTCACAAGAGATCTAGGAGAGAATAATACCTTGGCATAGAATTTTCTTCATATTTGTTATTCTTGTCAAAATCAAGAACCAAAAACATTTATTTGAGTGACAACAGCCTAGATGTGGAGACTGTCTTTTCTCAGCACATAGAAGTTATTATGGATCTCAAGTGGGAAGATACTACTCCTTTTGATCCTTAATGTGTGAGGTAAATAACTAATTAATTTATAATGATTAAGAAAGTTAGTTAAGTTAGTCATTTGTAAGAAAACAACATGTATTGGTTTTCATTAAATTCCATCTTTAATAATTTGCATTGAAACTATCCTTTAATAGAAATCCCTTGATATGGACAATCAGGATGGGTAATTTTGCTAAAAAATGGGGTTAATTTTAAAAAAAAATTATAAACTTGGGAAACAAATTGAATTGAGGTAATACATTTAGGACAAAAATTGATTTTATAATTAGCTCCTATATTTAGTACCTGCCGAAGGAGTACTAGCTAGAGGCTTTTCTTTCTTTCTTGGATTAAGGTGCAAATTCATCCCGAAAGTTCATTTAGGAGTAATGTTATCTTAGAAATTTTTCTATGTTCAATTTTACCCAGGAAGTGCGAAAAAAGAGTAATGTTGTGTTAAAAATTTAATGGTTAACATCAATTTTTTAATAGTTAAAATTAGTTTTTTAACGATATAAAACAACATTGCTCCTTTTTAATACTTCTGATGTAGCATTAAATAAAAAAAAAACTTCCAGGACAACATTGCTCCTCGGCAAAAACTTTCGGGGTAAATTTGCACATTAGCCCTTCTTTCTTTTTTCTTTTTCCATTTTTTTGGGGGATATGAGATATGAAACTAGAGGAATATAATTCCACTTCCCACAAAGTGAGTTGGATTCACCTTGGTTTGGATATGGTTCAATTTACTAAGGACTGAGACTATCTATGGGCTATGTATACCGAATCCAAATCAAAATAGCAGTTAGATTAGGGTTTTTACTAGAAGCTTGAGATTTCTATACCAAACACGGTAGCTAAGCTTATGAGAATCGGTCTTCGATGATTTAAAAGCTTTGTACTACTATTTGGGATTAGAGTTGCAAGAAAGTTAGGCCCTATAGTAGTGACTGCTCTATGAAAGCGTTGTGCTGTGGATCAATACAAGTAATGAATGGAATGGGTCAGTCACCATTGACCACACATTTTGAGTGGCTATTATTAGTTGTACTAATTGGCTTACTCCTCAAGCATACTCCAAAGTTGCAAGCAACAACTGTCTTATTAGCTATCTGAATTGCACGATGTTATTATACACTATCAACAATTAAATCTTTAGATAAATTGTTAACCAATATAGGTCATGCTCAATAACTTCACTAAATATTCTCTTCAGTTTTTCCTCTATACTCCTTTTTAGAGAATTTCATACTACTTAATCTCCCCACCTCACTGACACATCTAATGTCCTTCTTTATATATACTCGAACCATCTCAAACAATTTTTTATCATTTTTGTTTTCAATTTATGACACTAATGATTCCTTAAATATATGTTCATTACAAATTTTATCTTTTCTTGTTGTCCATTTAAAACTCAACATATAAGTTTTTATTTTCCCTAAACTATAAACCGTAAACCATACACGTCCATCTCAACATAATCACCATGACTGCCCTACTATAAGCTCTTATTGTCCCTTTGAAACTCAAACATATACGATCATATAACATTGCTAATCTTATAACATTACAATTATTAGGTTCTTTCTGATCACACTGCATGAGCATTTAGTTTAATTTATCTCTGTGGATAGTCCTACTTAAAGGTGAAATTATTTAATTATACTCTCTCTCTCTCTCTCTCTCTCTCTCTCTCTCTCTCTCACACGCACACACGCACACACACACGCACGCACAATGGAGCAATGAAGGCGTACCAACTAGCAGTCTGGCTTTCATTGATGATGCTGTAGCAATATAAACGTTGATAATATATTGGAGGGGTCATTGATGGCGATGCATCTTTACCTTAGCAGTAGGCTCTTTTTCGCAAAGCTCTGTAATTCACTTTCACAACCTTTTATGCCAAAATTAAGAGAATAAATGAATTTTGATACTTTAATAATGGTCCCCCTACATATAGCTAACTATTCAGTGATCATGAATCAAATATATATAAAGACCTTTTATTTACAAATGGTCCCAAAAGCTAGCTAGCTCGCTCTTAGCTATTCAATTCTGTTACGCACGTATAATCATGCCAACTATATATATATATGTGTGTGTGTGTGTGTATTATTTGACATATATATGTGTCCCAGCTGATTCACCACTCCTTTTAGGTTGTCACTCTGCCACAAATTGTACCATTATTTTTGCTTTGCTTATGTAATATTGCTACCTCATTTTCAATCCATTATTCACAACTTCGTACGAATACAGATATTATTATATACTCTTCTCTTTCTTTTACAGTTGTTGTTTATTGCTTATCCATCATGTCGCATTATTCATCACACACATTTATTAGTTACTCAGAAATAATGTATGTGTATTACTTCATAACAAAAGATTGATGAAAATGTGTGTGTATGTGATATATATGTGAATGCATATATGACATGGGAAATTAGCAATGTGTAGGTTAGGGGCCTCTTTAAACTCCTAGCTCGCTGTTAGAATAATTATTAATTATTAGATTCTACAAATTGTGGGCAGTTAAGAGTAATTGTTGCTACAAGTTAACAATAATCAGCAATCGTACTGCCCTGTACTTAATGAAAGACCCGATTAACTAATTTGAGTAGATTATTAATGATGTTATGTTAGTTAACATGATGTTCTTTTTCTAATTAAAAAACCACAATCATCTTCCTTAATTCCCCATCCTCTCTTACTTGATTAGTGTTAAGAAACTAAAAAATAGATCGGCCAATGAATCAGTCAAGGTAGTGATTCAAGGATTAGTGGGTCAGGCCGAAGGCTAACTCGGCTCAAACCTGTAGTAAATAAAAAATATATTTTAAATAAAATACATAAAAATACCTATTAACAACACACACATATATATAGTTTATGTTATAGTAATATATTTATATATAATTAATATAGAAAAAGTACTAAGCCAATTTAAAAATTTGAATCTTATAAAAAGGATTGGAGGAGAATATTTTTATATATTATCAATATATTTTTCTATATCCTTTTCTTCTTTTTCTCAATAAACTTCTTTCTTCTCTTAAAGTTTTTGTGTTTCAAGCATTTTTTTAGCAATTTTTTCCAACAAAAAGTGACTCGGGTCAACTCCTAACTAGGCCAGTTTACCTTGGGTTGGTCCGAGTCACACCGGATCAATGCTCCCTCGATTTTCTTGCTCACCCAAACCAAACAAGTAACTGGGACACCAGTTTTTGGGTCAATTTGGCTGGTCCGGTCTGAATTTTAATACTATAATTATTGTTGAGAGAGAATCAATACGGTTAATTTGGAGAAAAAAATAATGAACATGTGAAATACTCCTTCCGTTCCTCATTATAAGAAACAACCGCTACACATACTCAGGTTCTTTTTATAAGAAACATTCAAAGAATGTCTTATTTTTTACTTCTTTCTTTTTCATTTTGCCTTTATTTTATTACCTTATTTAATGTCAATATATTAAATCCACACTTACTCTCTCTTTCTTCACCACACATTCTCTTTCTTATACAATCATCTTTATTACTCTTACTTCTACCATATTTATTATTCTATCTCTTCTACAACCCTCCTTATTATAATAATTTCTTTATTCTCTCTCTTATTCCCAATCTCCTTATAAATAAGGGTATTTTAGTAAAAAGGGTTACAATTTTGACACACTTATGGATCTTAACCACTACTTTAAACTGTGAGATTTAGTTAAACATTTCTTATAATAAAGAACGAAGAGAGTAGGTATTACATTTAAAACCAACAATAACTCCTCAATTAGGTCCTATGATTAAGAACCAGAGGAGTAATTTAAAAACCGCCACAAAATTAATCATGCCTTTTCTGATTGGACTTAAGCTAAAAAAAAACCCTAATTTCAAATCAATTAAATATCCTTGGTGGCGGCTTCATTATCTTCTCATGTAGTCCTTGAACTTGACTTTCATTAGTTTTTCAGAATCCTCATGCAAGTTGCTGCTTTTTAATTATTTGAAAAGGCCTTGGCTTTCGTGTGCAATCTTTCTAACTCTTTTATTTTTTGAGCTTTTTCTAATATCCTCTGATCTATTCTGCAGATTTATTCCTCTTTCTTAGAACTCTACTGTCTAAGTGCACAAGTCTGGTAATGATCAAATTCAAGCTGAGTAGTTAGTTAGGTCAAAAACCACAACACATACTCGTTAACATGTATTTTTATTTATTTCCTAACTTAATTGATCACGAAACCCATCACAATAACTTTAACCTATAAAAAATCAAAGACTTAATTATCTTATCTTGTGATGTAATGAACCTAAGACACACCTATATATAAACCTTCATTTACGTTTACTTATGTTTAAAATAACCAAGAACTTCGATCTGTGTGTGCATGTCCTGAAAAAAGTTCAGAAAAGAGCAAGAATATTGTCGAGCCCACCATGAAAAAGCAGGAAGGTAAAGTGTACAAGGTTAGGGCCGACATGTCCCCCCACTGATGAAAACCTTACAGGGAAAAATATATACAAAGATATCATCAAAAAAAAAAAAAGAAACCTGACTCATTATTGTAATAAGAATCTGAGGTCTCTGAGCAATATCTTTGTACAACTCAGTTTGAGACCACAAACGAACATCATTATTAACCGCTAGTTTTTGTACCACACATACACATATATTGAAGTAAAGAGCCCTAGCTACTATGATACTTTTCTCTGTTTTCTTTTGACAAGGACAACTGAAAAATTTGAAGGTTCAGTGTATGTATGTATATATATAATAGATCCGCACGCACGCACATTTAGCTAGTTGTATTTGTGTATATGGTTTCATTTATGCTTTTTAAACTTTAGTTAGATATATAAAATTTATAGGGTCTCTTTGGATTAACATTTGCAAAAGTGACTTTTACCCGAATTGGTTTTTGCAAAACGAAATTGGGGGTAAAAGTCAATTCATATAATATAATGTGATTTGTATTTAGATAATGTAACATCCAAAACCATCTCTAGGCTTGATTTTACATTAGATGCATATGCTTGCTATGGTTTCTAAATCCCACTCAAATGATTGTTAGCAAGAGGGAGAAGAGAGAGAAGAATAAGTATTCAAGTGGTGAAGATTCGAGAAAGGGTAAAGACAAGTCAAGTCTGCTAAACAAAACTTGTAAAAAGAATATACTACCTCTAATCCTAAGTATAAGATTTAGTTACTCTTTTTTTTGAGAGATTAAGGAAACTAAATAAGTTACTTAATTATATCATATGTTGTATATAATTAAATTATATATCAGTTTATAAGTCAGATAAATTAGTTTGGAGAAAAATGATAAATATAAATACTTTAAAGTAATTTAATTAACTTCCTTAATCTCTTAAAAAAAGTCAATTGGATCTTATATTTAGGGCTGAAGGTGGTATATGGTCTTAATTTAGTCAATCTGGCCTCAGAAAAGATCAAGAGTATAAAAAAGGAGTTACTAGCGACTCATTAGACAAAAAAGTTATACAGATAGAGAAGAAAACCGTTGAAATTTGAGGTTGGAGGCCATGTTTCTTTAAGCTATCTCCAATTACAGGCATACGTCGCTAGATGAAGACCAAGAAGATGAGCCCCAATTATATTCGTCTGTTTGAAATTCTAGATAAAGTAACAATCTGAAATTCTCAAATTATTAGTGAGCATGTGATAAAATGTAAATTTGAAATTATGGGCTTCAATTAACCAATCGCCAAAACCACTTAAACTTTTGCGTGACAATTTTAAGGAAGGATCATTTGCTCCAAATGCTAAACAAATGATTTTTGTCTCCAACTGTCTTTTAAGGGTTCAAAAATCAGTTTTGAGCTTCCCCTATGCATCCCAATCAAGTACCTAGTGGTTAGAAAAAACTTATACTTATCCTCTTATTTTTAATATAAGATATATTTGGGGAATTGATCTTGATCCTAAATATAAGACATAGTTTTCATATTTGTCAACCTTTTTCCTTAATTTACCCCTATTGATGCTCTATCAACAATAATTAAAAAAGAAAATGAATGAGTGAATTAAGGAAGATGAGAATGGTGTTTTAAAAAATATATGTCATGTTAACTAATTCAACTAATTTCCTTATTTTAATTAAATTAGGTAAATATGTTCTTATCCATAGGAGTATATATGCATGCATGTATGTTTGAATATGTAAATGAAAAAATGAATTAAGAATTCATGCATCTATATATGTGGTTATGTGGTGCCATGGTGATGTGGTCCTCTCGAAAAGGTTTTAGCAATAGTACGTACTGATAATAATTATTATCTTTCTGCGTGTAACCCATTAATTCAAACATTTTAAAGTTTCATGGGGTCCAATTTATATCTATCCATCAGCATCCTCCAATTATGATATTGTTGAACAAGGAAGACCAAGTCTGACAAGTTAATTGGGGACAAACTCTAAATTATTAAAAAGAGGAAAACTTATTTATACAGACAGTACTTAAAAAAAAAGGAGCAGGCAGGATAGCTACTGTTGAGATTACATTAATCTTTAATATGTAATTGGAATTGGAAAAAAATAATTCCTTTTTCTCGAAAAACAACATTTGATCCACGGAGATAGTATTTTTCTTTCTTAAATTGTGATTCCCAGACAATGTTTCTTGATATACAGGGATTTTAAGGTTTTAGTCAGAACCTTGTAGTGTTATAAGCAGAATATTATATGAGAGAAAAACATGTACATGATGTTGGGTTTTAAGGGGAATTTTATTGAAAGAGGAATAAGGAGTCTTGAAGATTGTGTTTGAACCTGTAAACCAGAACACACGAAGGCTGGAAATTGAATAAACCCAGTCAACATGAATTGACTGGTACCTCTATTATTTATAATAATGAGTTTACATACACAACCTCTGTATTGTAACATGTGGGCTAAGCACTAACAATACTAGCTGATACGAATCCAACAGATATATAAGCCCAATAGGCCCAATTACATAGCCCACAACATGACACTACTCTAACACCCTCTTCAAATTGAGGGCCATACAAATTTATGGAACTTAATTTGTCTAGCAACCTGTCATGATCCTCTTTGCCAAGTGGTTTAGTTAATTCATCTGCCAATTGATCTCCTGAACTGATATGTAGCAAGTCAATAACTCCTTGCAATTTTTCACAAATGAAGTGACAATTGTCAACACCCATTAATATTTTGATATACACAAAGTAATGAGCGCAAAGTTCCGTAAGACATATAGAAATAGCATAAATATACTAATATTAAGTATAAGTTTACATACAGAAGTCTTCCCGTAGGGATTGGTAACATATACATGTTTTCCCAAATTATCCAAAATATACAAATTAAACTAATATAACCCAACTGCTCTGATCTCGGGGTCCGCGCCCTTTAATTGCCCGTGTCTACTACTTTACCCTTGGAGCTACTGGTTCCCGTTGGAATATTTATTTGATTGAAAAAAGGTGAGATTCAAACGAATCTCAGTACTAACAGAAAATCATTCATAGAAGATACGATAAATACATATGTCGAATACCAGATAATGCAATATTATACTAACACATAACTTAATTCAGTTGGAAATGTGTTCAGAGCCAATAACTGTTACAACCTCTACACATTCCATACCTCAGTCCTCGACTGGGAATATCGGTGTACCTGTAGGCACAATTCATCAGTGTACCCATAGGCACTATTCATCAATGTACCCGTAGGCACTATGTATCATACATATTACAGAAGATGGCATATACAAAGCATATAAACATTCACATAGTGTATGAAGGATAAAGTTACTACTTTAACCCTTTTTTATCCTTAAAATAGGCTCCTCAAACTTTGTGGCGCAGCTTGAGCTATCAATCGGGTTCTAAAATTCCAATGTACAAGAATTAGATTAAAACTCATTCATGTACCACTTTAGAGACTTCCAAAGTGTTTTTGGTGGTTATATTAGTCTATATTAAAAAATTACCAAAATGCCTTTGGGGATCCAGCCCAGCCCCTCTGTACCCGGTTCGACTATACTTTTCCCGGAATTTTGACTCGAGCTATTCTTACATACTTTTACCCAAGGAATCCATTTCTGGCCTCGGTTTTGGCAAAATCACTACCAAATAACAGTTTTGCCCTTGGCAGCCCCTAATTAGGGTTTCAGGGGTGTTTTGGTCATTTCACTTTCTAGGGCTTTTCTAAAAAAGTGTTCAATACTAACCCCACCTAATTTTCCCTCTTGATCACAATGGAACAATCAATTTCATGAAAATCCAACTCCTAGACCCACTTTTACACTTGGCTGAAACTTAGGAAATAAAAGGGAAAATTGTGGCTTTTTATTTTCAACCTCAAATCCTTGTTCCTTTTTACTCCTAATCACTTTATTACTACTTAATCACATTTTAAACATGATTTAGACTAAATTTACGCAGCATAACAGTTAGGGTTTTACATATCCCAAATTTACAAATCATAATAAATGAACCATAAAACCACCAACCAATCCTACAACAACAACAATAGCAACTAAGATTTGAAGTTTATGAAGTCACCTTTGATTTCTCCTTGGTCCTCTCTCTTGGTCAAAAATCAACCTCCACAAACCCTAAGATTTTGCTTCCTAGATACCTTGAATCATGGAGAAGAGTAGCTTAAAGAAGGAATTACACAAATTAGAAGCTAAATCACAAGAGAAATCACAACTTACCTTGAGATTTCTCTCTTCCTTCTCTCTAGAATTTCTTGAAGCTCTCTCTCTCTCTTTATGGGGCTGACGGAAGGGAATGTTTTTAAAATATCTCCTATTATCTCTAATTAATCAAGTTACCAAAATTCCAAAATTTGACTTTTAAGGCATAAAGTGTTTTGACCTTATCTTGACCCAATTGTGTCATAAAGCTCAATTAACATTGAACTCATATTTCCTCTTCTTTGGTCAGCCCAACATGACGTTTAAGGGTCCATAAGAGTAAAATTGGCTGATGGGTTTATCCCATAATTACAAAATGTGCCATCACATTTTTTTCATTTTCGGATTAGTGGCAATTTTTGGCAAATTTTCTTCCCAGATTTTAAAAAATCATAACTTTATTCATAGACATCGGATTGGAGTAATTCCAAAGGCTATGAAACCCTTATTGAGTATAGTTTCAAGGAAAAATATAGCCTTTAGTGTAATATCCTGAATTGTATTTGAGGGCTAATGACCTTATAAGGGATGTAATTAATGTTAATTAAGCACTTTTGAAGTATATGATGTGCAATGTGATAAAAAATGTGATGGGTGATAGTTTAGTAAGTATTGTGATAATCAGGGGCAAAATGGTAAATTACCAACCGAATGGTCAGTTACCGAAGAGGAAACTCCTTCGTAATTGAGATCAATGGCTAGGATTGAAAGGGGGAGAAGCGGAATCTTACGCGTGTAAGTCCATGTGAATCCATGATGGGGAGAATAAGATGGTGACATGTGGAAAGTTATGGATCATTGGATCAAAGTCAAAGTTTCAAACATTTTTACCTATCTCTTCTCTCTCAAAATCGGTAGTAAGCTTGGGAATAAGGGAAAACTTATTATCATCTTCTTCATCATTATTTCTCTCTCCTTGTCCTCCATTGTTGCTAGAACTAGCCAAAAAGGAGAAAAGCAAAGGTGAGTTTTTGACTTGGGAAATAATCTCTTTGGCCCAAATGTTATGTTTTAAAGTTGTTCATAATAGTAAGGGCTTCATGGCTATGGTTTCAGATTTTTGAAAAGTGGTGATTTGGTGTGTGCACAATTTTAAAAGTTGGGAAAATAGGGATTTGATCTTACCAAGTCGAAGAGGTAAGAATTTGATGCATTTTAGTATATTTATGGTGATTTTTGGTTGAGCCTTGTAAATTTTGGAATTTTTGCCCTGATTTCATGAGAATTGAATAATGAAAGAGTTTGGAATGGTATGGTATAGAAAATAATGTTAGGATGTGTTATAATGTCATTAAGTTTGATTTGAAGTTGGATGAGGAAGTTTGGTAAATTGTGGTTTTGTGTGGCCTTGTGAGTTAGAGTTGAGATTGTGTTGATAGAAGGGGAATTTAGGTTTTTTGAGATTACCAATAGGTTCCTTAGGAGATTTTGTGTGGGGATGAGTTTTGGTATAGGTTTTAGAACTATTGGGATCAGTTTTGGCCAATCTGGAAAACCTTATCAGTTGCTGCGATTTTGGCTTCTAATGAATAACACTCGAGTGAGGGAAGGGTTCACTCGAGTACTGCGAGACATTTTCCCTTTTTCCCTTCGGTTTCTCTTGGATTCTCAGGCAAAGCTCAAGAGTACACTTTCGTTCCCGCGAGTGATATAGGCCATCACTCGAGTGACCTTGGTTTCACTCAAGTGAGGGAGTAAGTTTAAGATTTTGGGATTCATGGTTGCTCTCGGGTACTCACCCGCTGCGTCTCACTTTTTGGTGCTCGAGTACATTTGAGGTCATCACTCGAGTACAGCTTCCTGTGCTCAAGTGAGGGTGTAAAACATATTAAGGTTTGCTCTTGGGCAAACACTTCCAGTGTGGCACTTTTGGGGACTCGAGTGAATCTGGGGGTCATCACTCTGGGTAGTTTCTTCCAACCCTTTAGGCATATGTTTAGGTATTTAATAGCCACCTAAATAGTTTACATGAATACCAACTTAAAGTATTATGGAATTAAGAACTTGGAAAAGAGATTGATCTATTGTCCCTAATTTGGTTTATAGGATTTGACATCTGCCGTCCTCGTGAGCCCACTGTGCCAGCGAACGTCAGAAAGGAACAAGGTAGTGACTTTTTCTTTTATACCATATGTGATGCATTGTATGTGTGTTATATCAGTGATTTGTGATGAATTCATATGCTACGACATTTGTGGATATGTGTAAGCACCGTCATGCCAATAATCCCTGAGTGCTAACAACGGTTCAGGTGAGGACGGTGTGCCTTCCCGGCGGTAAAAGGGGATGAGAATGGGGTGTGATATGTGTGATTATGTGTAAAGCCGAAAGTCTATTTGTGAAGGTCGATGGGCCAATTGTGAAAGCCGGATGGCTATATGAGCTATAAGGCTATGTGTATGCACTACCACGCCAACAGTCCCTGAGTCACTAACAATGGTTCGGGTTAAGACGGTGTGCCTTCCCGCTGGTAAAAGGGGATGAGGGTGGAGTGTGATTTGTGCTGCTGCTGCTGTATGATGATTTGCTTACATGCTGTGTGCTTATGTGTGGTATGAATGATTTGTTACTACTGGAATTTTCTTGAATCTCATTCCTTCCTTTGATTAACATTTCAGACAGGGCAAGTGGCTCCAAGGAGAAGCGAATGACCTGGAGCGGTTAGAACCTTGTAGGGACATTTGAGTCGGGTCATGTTGGTTATTCATTTTGGATAAGGATTACTGTATGATATTTTTGAGTTGTGAATAGTTTTTGAATACATGGTGGTGTAATCCCCTAATTAGAAACTGGAACCCTATAGTTATATATATAGATAAAGCCCGGGGGTTGCCAGGGATTAAGTTATACACTCTGATATGTTTAAATGTGATATAACTACACAGGTAATTATATTCGATATTTGAACTTGAGACCAGAATAGAGAAGCTTGGAAATTTTGTGAAGTCCCTACTATATGGAGGGAGTCTTAAATGAGTTTTGAATCATACGACGGTCTCTATTCCATTTTATTATGCATTATCAAATTTTAATTACGCTAATTAAGGTAGGGGGTTACATTTAGCCAATCCAAAGCATAAGATTCTCAGAATTTAAGTTTTTAGACATTGTTCTAGAAAATAAACAGTTTTCTTGGGCTAACTTCAAAAATTCATAACTTTTTGCATACAACTCCAAAAACTACCCATTACCAATCAAATTAAAGCTCAGGATGTCTACTTTCATCCTGTAAAATTTTACAATTTTTGGACATCATTTGATCATCCAAAACCATATAACAATGTTGCTGCCTCCCAAGAAATTTTCTTATAGCAAATTCTTATTCTTATGACTCTTCCTAAACTGAGGCTTAACAATCCAAGTCATTCAGGCTTATTCTCATGCCTTTAAACCCAAAATTTGGGATATTACAACAATCGATCTCGATATGTTTCGTTCGTTTGCAAAATACATGATTACTTGTAATATGAATAGCTGCTTAGTTATCAAAGAGTGCCTTGAATGGTTCCAAATTCTTTACACTAGACCCTTTAGCAAACGTGTCATCCAAACCAGCTCCGAAACACTAGAATTAAGAGCCCTATACTCAGCTTTAGCTAATGACTTTGATGCAGTGTGCTGTTTCTTAGACTTCCAACAAACTAATGATCCTCTAAACTTGATTGCATAGCCTATGATAGACCTCCTAGTATCTTGGCACGCTACCCAATCCGAATCAACAAAGCATCTAACTTTATTTGTGTTAGTGACTCTCAACAGTATCCCTAAACTGGGGAAACCCTTAAGATATCTAATGACTTGGACAGTTGCTTCCATATGAGACTTCTGGGTGCACTCATACTAACTAAGTCCTTACACAACAAAACAGATATTAGGTTGAGTATTTGTAAGATAACACAACCTACCAATCAACCATCTATACATTGCTAGATCTTTGCGTAGATGGTTTGTTGCTTGAACTTTGTGCTTTTGTTTTTGTCGCATGTTTTTCTTAGAACTATCTCTTCCTTCAAGGCGCAACTTAATGTTTTTGTCCATGGGAACACTTAAGGGCTTAACGGTTGTGAGACCCATATCTGATAAAAGGTCTAGGGTGTATTTCCTCTTATTATATAGTATCCCTTTTTCTGACCTCACCAACTCAAGCCCCAAAAAATGCCTAAGGTGACCCAAGTCTTTAATCTTAAACCTGTGATGCAAATGAGCCTTGATTGCATTGATCATACTCATATCATTACCTACTATAACCAAATCATCCACATATGCCAAAACTATAATAGTGGTAGTGTGTGTTTGTTTAACAAAGAGAGAGTAATCATATTTACTTTGACGAAACCGCCTTCAATTAGAGCCTCTATAAGTTTTGCATTCCATTTCCTAGAAGCTTACTTTAGGCCATACAAGGATTTATGAAGTTTACAAACTTTTTTATTTCCAAAGTCATTAAATCCTTGTGAAGTTTGCATATATACTTCCTTATGTAAGTCACCTTGTAGGAATGCATTATTGACATCCATTTGAAAGAGAGCACAATTCTCATAGTAACCATCTTTACAACTGGGGAAAAGTTTTCAAAGTAGTTTACCCTCTCTTATTAACTATAACCCTTGGCTACAAGCCATGCCTTATACCTTTCAATCTGACCATAAAAAATGTATTTTACCTTAAAAAAACCCATTTGCATCATATAGCACGTTTGACCTTAGGGAGATCAACAATAAATCGTGTCTGGTTCTGCTTTAAGGCTTGCATTTCTTTCCTCATAGCCGCCATCCAGCTTGGGTTTTGTGCAGCTTCTTGAAAGCTACAAGGCTTAACAACAGCATTAGTGGATAGCAAATAATTCTTATAATCAGAAGAAACGTGAGCGTAGGTGACATACTTATGTATAGGATATTTACATTTCACTTTAGAACCAGGATGCAAACCTGTCTCAGCTAAGAAAATATTATCCTTTAGCCATGTAGGGCCCTTCTTATTATGTCTAGGCATATTTACCTATGGTTGTAATTGTTTTGTATCACTATAGGTTTCATTCCTAGGGTTGTCATAATCTGATCCTTCATCTCCCACATGCAAAAGACTAATATTCTATGTAAGTGTAGAGAGAGGAACATGTTGCACCAAAGGAGGGTTGTCTTCATAAAGAAAGGGATCAAAAGGCTAAGATAAATCCTGTAAATGACTAGTAGGCACAAAATCCTTAAAAGAAAACTTATTTTTAGCAAAATTAACATGTCTACTTACCACAACAGATTTGGTATGAAGATTATATAAAATAAAACTCTTTTGATTAGGTGGATAACCCAAATATATGCAAGAATCAGATTTGGGAGAAACTTTATCATGGTTATTGGCAACAATAGCAAAGGCTAAACATCCAAAGGTTCTAGGAAGATTCAAATCAGGTTTCCTTTTATAAAAAAATCTCATATGGAGTTTTAAAGCCTAGAACCTTTGATGGTGTTCAATTAATGAGGAATGTGGCCGTTTTAATACTTTCTCCACAAAATTTAATTGGAACCCTAGAATGAATAAGTAAACTTCTTGCCACATTCAAGAGATGCATATTCTTCCTCTCAACCACCCCCATTTTGTTGACGTGTGTGGGGGCATGTGGTCTTAAGAACAATGCCAAGATCAACCAAATATGTCCATAAATGATTATTAATAAATTTTAAACTATTGTCATGTCGAACTTGTTTTACATGAGCAAAAAATTGTGTGCTAGCATAAGAAATAAACGTTTTAGGTAATCAACAACTTCACTTTTATTAGTCATCAAAAAAATCCAACACGAAGTGAAAAAAAATCTATGACCAACAAAAGTGGGATCTTTATAGAGACCCTAAGTATCTACATGGAAAAGCTCAAAACAACACGAAGTGATGGAAGTAGTAGATGTAAATGGCAATTAGGTCTACTTAGCTTAAGAACACACATTACAATTGATTCTATCAAGCATAGAACCTGGTACGAGACCTTTCCTTATAGTGTCTAGATGTTTGAGAAGCTCTAAGGGTGCATGGCCTAGTCTATAATGCTAAAGATGAGATTTTTGTACATTATGTTCACTAGTTTGCATGTTCAAGAGGCCATAACTAGATATAATCCATCAAAAAATTTACCAATCATGTGAGATTTTCCAATCCAAATCTCCTGTAAAGTGTAAAAGTCCAGGTGAAATGAAATAATACATTTTATCTACTTAGTTAATTTGGACACAAAAATCAAGTTGAAGAAACATGCAAGGGCATAATAAACATCATGTAACATAATACCATCAAGCAATTTCTGTGACATCCCAGTATCTTGCTCTCGATATTGTCCCCTTTGGTGCCTTGTCACCCCTCACTGCTTCAAAAAGCATCAAGAAAGGGTGAAAGAGCCCCAAAGCCAACAATATAGAGAACGAGTTGCCAGGATGTCACAAATGGTATCGAAGCCAAGCTTGGGTTGTATGCCTGCAAGGACGTTGGGTCTGAAGGTAGGTAAAGTGTTATGTCCCATCAGCTGGAGAGGGGAAAGAAAGACTCCTTATAAGGGTCTAGATACCTCCATCTTTTGATGTGTTTTTAAAGCTGTGAGGGGTGGCGGGGCCCTCAAAGCGAATAGTATCGAGAGTGAGGCGCTAGGATGTTATAATTGGTATCAGAACAAGACTAGAGTCGATGAGGGTTAATGTGCCAGCAAGGATGTTGGCCCAAAGGTGGGTGGAGTATTATGTTCCATATCGACTGGAGAGGGGAACGCCTCATAGGGGTCTGGACACCTCCCCTCTCAACACGTTTTAAAACCGTGAGGGGTGACAGGGACTCCAAAGTGGACAATATCGAGAACGAGATGCTAAGATATTACAATTTCACTGTGCTAGTATGTGTAACAGTTATCTTATCTCTATTAAGTATTTTAATTTTTCTAAGAGGTCTAGTGTAAATAGTAACATTATCAATCATGTTTAAACTCCCAACTACGACATATTGCTCTTGAATCTAATATCAAATAAAACTTAGCAAAAGTAATAGGGGGAGCATTAATAGAACCTGACACGTGGTCATCTTTACAGTCAATGGATCCAACAGCCACATCATTTGTGTCCTTTCTCAATAGGTTGAGGATCTGCTCATATTGCTAGTGAGTAAGAGATGGCTGAGAGGTAGTAACCTCAAAGGAAGGCTTGTGAAAGGACTGACCTGATCGTTGGATTAATCTGGTTGTCTCGTTCTCTCCTATTTCTTGTGTTACTAGGAAATCCCACTAATTGATAATAGTTGTCATGCATATACCCCTTCCAATTAACATAAGTACATTGTTCTTGAGAGCTGCCACGCCTTTTGCCTCTTCCTCACCGTCCGCCTTTCATAGACATTGCAGCACCGTCTAATGAGGAATTATGGCTAAAAGATGACGATGATCTTTATCTTGTGTGATCATGGAATAAACCTTATTCATACTTAGTAAGGGAGACATGAGTAAAATCTATGTTTAAGCTTGTTGATAAGTATCGTTAAGCCCCATAAGAAACTGAAAAAGGTGTTGCTGCTGAATTATTTTGACATATTCCCTTGAGGTGTCACATTTGCATGAAAGTAAGGGTATTGATACAAAAAATTCATCCCACAATTATTTAAGTTTAGTGAAATATTCAACCACAGTATGAGTGCCCTGACTAATGCTATAAATAGTTTTAGGAAGTGAGTAAATTTTAGTACCGTTTAATTTCTGAAACCTTTCTTGTAAGTCTATCCATACTGTAATGCCCCAAATTTTGATTAAGGACTAATGATGATTATTAAGAATGATTTGTGAATTAAATATGAATTATTATATGTTTTATGGTAATTTCAGTAAATGTGCCAAATCTGGGAAAAATAGAGAGAATGGAAATTGTTGGTTAATTAGTCAGTGATTAATGGGAAAATTAATTACTAACTAAGAAGAAATGAGATGTACAACCAAATGGCTAATGGAGTGGTTAGAGTAACTAATTAGTTACTTATTTGATGAGAACTAATGGGATTGAGACATGTGGCAAGCTTATAGGATGAGAGAGAGTGTTGGAAAGTCAAATGGAATATTTTAATGTTTTCTTCTTCTCTCTCTTTCCCTCATTTTTACTGAATAGGTGTGAGGAGGAGTGTATGATCATTGATTCATCTCCTTCCTCACACTCTTTTCTCTCATTCTCTCTCTCCATTCGCAGCTATTGGAGCCTTGGAAGGAAGAAGAAAAGCTTGAAAAAGGTAGGAAGAATCACCTCAAATGCCAAAACTCTTTTCTCTAAAGTTGTTCCTTGGCTTGAGAGCTTTATTTTGATGGTTATAGATTGTTCATTGGTGTTGGTTTGGGCTCTCAAGATAATCTAGAGGTTGGAAAATCAAGGAACCTATTTGGAGAAGTTGAAGAAGTAAGTGAAACAAACCTTTCTATCTAGGTTTTGTGTCATTTGGCTAAGTTTAGAATTTCTGGAATTTTTGGCTTATTTTTGAAAAATAAGGGTCATTGAGTATTTGGCATGTTTTTGGTATAGAAATGGGTGTTTTGGTATGTGTTTTGGATAGATATATTGATTTGAGATTGGAATGTCATGTTTAGAGATTTTGGGAATTTGGTGTTGAATGTGGCCTAGAACCATAGCATGATAATGGAATAAAAATTTGGTGAATTTGATGCTTCCATGTGATTCCTTGGGTGAAATTATGTGGGGATAGCTTTGGTTGTGGCTTTGGGGCCATTGGGAATTACTTGGGTAAAATCTGGAAGTGCTGTCAGTTTTTCTGCGTTTTCTGGGTTCTGATATGGCTCACTCGAGTGACATGGGGTCACACTCCAATGAAGCATGATGCTTTCATTTTTCCCTCAGTGTTTCTGTTGTGCTTCCATGTTCATAATCCAAAAGTATTGTCTCACTTGCAAATGTTGTGGATTCTCACTCGAGTGAGCTTCCTCTCACTCGAGTACAGGTGTATATGACACCATGAACTCTTGTCTTGGGCTGTCACTCACAGCCAATTTCTCAAAAGTATGTCTTAATACTTGCGGGTGGTAAGCCATCACTCGAGTTCCAAGGTTCATGCTTAAGTGATATTCCCTCTTAAAAGTTTCTTGTGCTCTTGGGTGAGCACTTCCTGACCCTCACTTTAGGGGACTCGGGTGAGCATTAGGCTACCACTCGAGTGATTTGGTTTATGCTCAAGTGCAATGAGCAATTCTGGTTTCTGTCATTCCTATCTGCTCTCAGGTGAACACTTTATGCGCCTCACTTCCTAAAACTCAAGTGAACATTTGGCTATTACTCGAGTGTTAACCTTTATGCTCGAGTGCAGCAGTGAAAAACCATTACTTGAGCTTCCAAACAGGAGATCTTTGAGATAGTTCTTCCAATCCTTTAGGGCTCTTATTAGAGGTATTTGTAGCTTCTTAATAGACATAGATGATAACCAATTTAAGTGATTTGAAGTTATTTAAGTATTGGAATAAAGAATAACACTTCGGCCCTAATTATGAATTATAGGATTCGACATTTGCCTTACTCAGGAGAGACCGGTGCTAGAGCACTCCCGAAAGGACCAAGATAGTAACTTTTCTCTCATGTTGTGTAGGATGCTTGGTATGTATGACTTATTATTGTTGTGTCGTGAAAAATCTTTGGCATGAGGCCATTGCGAACTTGTGTATGTGTTATCGGCCTTAGGGCATTACAATGTGAGTAGTTCAGTATGAGTAATCGTACAGGGTGATGGTTATCATGCCTACCCCTGCCGTTGCATCTGCCATTGTAATTACCGAGGCTGCGTTGTGGAATCATGAATTCCTGTTTGATTATCCGGCTAATGTGGCTGTGCGTATGTGAAATATTTTATATGGATCCCAGCTTTGGTGATATATGTGATATGAACATGTGAACGTTCAATACAACGTGAGCAAACATAAGGGTGACGCAAGTCATACTTGCCCTTGCCGTTGTAACTGCCATTATAGTTGTTATATGTGGTGTGATGATTTGCTTTCATGCTTTGTTGTTGTGTATACTATGAGTGATTTGTTACTACAGAAATTCCTTAAAATCTCACTCTCCCAAAACAAATTTCAGACAGGGCTAGTGGTTCAAAGGAAAAGCTGGTGACGAAGGGTGGCTGAGGCTCCGAGCTAGGAGTTTAAATTGGTTTTTGGCTATCATTTTGTAAATCATTGGTAGTTTGTTGGGAATTACATGTATATTTTAAAGATAGTGAATAGTATTTGTGTAATCCCCAAGTTAAGGGAAATAGATTATGGGTTTGTGTGCCTTGTAAAACCCTTAGTTGATTAATGGAACTCGAGTGTGTCGGGAATTTACATTATACTCTGATATTTATTATTGAAATCGTACTGTACAGGCTATTTAAGTAATTGAAATATGAATATGAGACCATTGTTGAACAGGTTTTAGAAAAGTTTTTGAAAACCCTAATTTTAGGAAATTTACTTTTATTAAGTCCCAAATCATCTTACGGTCTCTAATTCCACATAATTATGTATTTATGAACTTAATCTTGGCCTTGATTGTGAAGGGGGTTACACATACGAGATGAGAAGTGTCAGTAAACATGATATTGCTTGCAATATTGTTGCTCACTGAGTCAATTAACCAATATAGAACAATTGCCTCACAACGATCCCAAAGGTCTTTCTTGTCTGGCTTCTTATTACGATGGTATGAACCATCAATAAACCAAGTTTGTTCTTCCCTCGAAGGGCTAACCGAATTGCATGGCTCCACACGGTGTAGTTGTTCGATCCGGTAAGAATTTGAAGAATAAGAGTTACAACTTGGGTGTCCAAAAGATGCAAATTGTAATGACCCAAAAATGGGATTAAGGACTAATGACTTTAAAAGTGATGTAATTATTGTTATATAAACACTTTTGAAGAATACAATATGAATTTTGATTCGAATGTATTCTGATTGTGCCTAAACTCTATATTTAAGTTCAATGGTGGATTAACTAAATTGAGTTAAATAAGAGGGAGAGCACATGGTTGAGCAATATGATCCATAAACATGTGTTTAGTGATTATTTAGTAGGAATTGCCAGAAATAGGGGCAAAACGGGTAAAAAGGAAGGTTACCAACCAATTGGTCAGTTACCGAAGAGGCAACTCATTGGTAAATTGTAGATCAATGGTTGGGATTACATGTCAAGAGATTATGAGAGAGTGATCCTATGCTTGCATGAACATGGAAGGAATTAAAAGGAGGAACAAGATCATGACACTTGGCTACATATGAACCATATATCAAGGTCAAAGTGTCAAAATTTGCTTTTATCTTCCCTCTCTCATTTAGGACATCTAATAAGCAAATGAAGGGCCAAAAAATTCAGATCATCATCTTCATCACATCTCTCTCTCTTCAAATCTTCCATTGTCATCCAAACCAAGCAAGAAAGAGAAAAGAAAAGGTGAGGTTTTTTGTGGTTTAGTGTCCTCTTTAGATCAAATGCTCTTTTATAATCTTGTTCAATGTGATGAGAGCTTCATCTTGATGGTTTTAAATTTTTGAAAGAAGGTGTTTTGGAGCTTGTGAAAAATTGGAAGAAGAGAAATCAAGAAACTAGTCTTGAAAAGAGGAAGAGGTAAGAATGTGGCACATTTTGACATATTCATTGTGGTTATTGGTTGAACTTTGGAATTCTTGGATTTTCGCCCTAATTTTCATGCCATTAGGGTCTTGGGTATAGCATGGTAATTTGGTATTGGAGTGGGTATCTTGTTGCATGTTTTGAACAATGAAATTGATTTGAATTGGTTTGGATCATTAATTGGAAAGTTTGGAAAAATTCTGCATTGTGTGTTCATGGCTGCCCAAAACAGAACATGTGAATGTGTGATGGGAATAGGGATTCCAATGGGTTCCTTGTGAAAAATTGTGTGGGAATAGGTTTGGTTGTTGATTTTGGAGCCATTGGACACATTGGTTGAAAATTGGGAAAAATTGTCAAGTGAAACTCTTTGCTGGGTAGTCTGGTTGTATTGGCGTTTTAAATAGGCAAATGGTGTCTAAAAATTCTGAAACTTTCTAGTCTTAAAGTTCACATTCCAAGCTTCAACATGGATGTATAATTTGTGTCATTTCGTTTTGTGAGCTGGGATTTCTGGTTGCCCAAAGTTTGATGTCGAAACTGGACTTAATTCTGGAGCAGTATGGAATTTTGTGTAATTCTAGAATTGTGTGGTGATTTCTGGTAATGGTTCATATTTTTATGAAGAGAACTTAAATAGATTTCATTTGGCTTTAGGATCACCTCATTTTGATTTTTCTATAATTAATTATGATTTTTTGAAGTTTCCTTGGCTGCAGCCAGAATTCTTGGCTGCAATGCAAAACTTTTTGTGCACTTCTTGACCGCAGCCAGGAAATCTTGGCTACAGCCAAAAACCTTCTGTGCGCGTTTTGGCTGCAGCCAGAGGATTTTTGGCTACAGCCAACACCCATTTTTAGCATTTTCTGATTTTGAAAAGTGGTTTCCAACCTAGTACTTCCCAATTCCTCTAGGTTTTCGTTGAGCCTACTATAGACACTTAAGGGACTTAGGTGATAACCCATTTTAAGTGTTTGAAAGCGAGAATTGGGAGTAGGGAATTAATCTACCATTTTGATTTTGGTGTTTAGGGTTCGAAATTTGCCCTGATCGTGAACGAATTGTGCCCGAGCACGCTCGGAAAGAACAAGGTAGTGACTCTTTCTCTTATACTATGTATAAAGCATTGTATGTATGTTGTCATGCATTGTGATGCTTTATTATGCTTTGAGATACTGCTGCCATTACAGCGAAAGATGTCGTATTGAGCATAGAGATTACAGTAAAAGCTGTCATATTGTGTATACAGCCGTGAGTGCTGTCGTATGTAGTGTGAGCCATGTACCATTGTGTTGCTGCTAAACATGATCTTACATGCTATATGTTTATATATTGTATGAGTGATTTTTTACTACTATGATTCTCTTGAATCTCATTCTTTCCATTGACTAACCTTATAGACAAGGCAAGTGGCTCCAAGGAGAAACAGACGACCAGGAGCGGCTAAGACCTTGTAGGGGTATTTAGTTTTGGATTGTCGGTTATCCATTTTGGATTTGGGATTACTGTATACTTTTGGGTTGTAAATATTATTTTGGGATATAGTTATGTAATCCCCAACAAGGGAATCTTGTAAACCCTTAGTACATATACGACACCCGGGGGTTGTCGGAATTTTTGTTGTATACTCTGGTATGTATTAATGTGATATAACTGCATAGGGTAATTATATTCGAAACTTGAACTTGAGACCAGGATAGGGAAATGTTTCAAAAGAATTTGTGAAAACCCTACCATAAGGAGGGAGTTAAAATGAGTTATAAATTAAGGTTAAGGTGCAAAAATACACATGTGATTTTTCTCAAAGTGCAACCAACACCAAATGCTTTTTTTAGGTGTAAAAGTGACTATGTGGTTTCAAAATAGGTGCAAAACTACCTTTTGACAGTTAGTTTGACTTTTTTATCCTGAAAGTGATGTCGTGTACGATGACATGGACGTTGGAGTGACATTCTGGAAAAAAAACTTGCTGACTGGTGAAGCTTTGCAATTAATATTGCCCACATTTCACTATTTCAGTACCACTTTCGCCGAAGTAGATTAAAATCTGAATACAAAGTGCTTAACTCACTCGGCAGAGCTATTGCCCTAAAAAACATACTATTGCTCAATTTTTCCCAACCCTAGATTTCTAATATTATTAAATTAAAATCATTATAATACATATATTATATTACTATTTTAAATTAAATTATATGATTTATTAGGAAAATTTGATTTTCATTGCCCAGTCAGCAAGTTTTTTTTCCAAAATGTCACTCCAGCGTCCATGTCATCGTACACGTCATTACTTTCAAGATAAAAAAGTCAAACTACCGGTCAAAGGGTAGTTTTGCACCTATTTTAAAACCACATAGTCACTTTTACACCTAAAAAAACATTTGGTGTTAGGTGCACTTTGAGAAAAATCACATGTGTATTTTTGCACCGTAACCCTATAAATTATCCGTCGGTCTCCAATCCATTTTAGTTATGGGTTATCGAATTATAATTACGCTTATTAAGGCAAGGGATTACACAAATACTGTCAACACCCATTTCCATTTTGATAATCGAAGAGTAATAAAGACGGAATTTTGTGGGCATATAGAAAAGTACGTATATACTGATAACAATATTCGTTTACAATCCCAAAGTCGTTGGTAGACAAAATACAAAATATAGTAGAAACTTCAATATATACAAGATTTCCCAAAATAACTTAAGCATAAACTAACTATAACCACCGTTTTTAACCTTGCCTCGAGACACATGTCAATCACTTCTTGGCGTCTACCCCTTTGCCTTTTGATCCACTGGTACCCGCTGAGATGTTTGTTTAGAAAGAGGGGTGAGATTCCAAGGAATCCCAGTAGAAACATGCTATCGTTCAAAGAAAATGTGAAAAGTAAATATGATATGCGCCATGTATGCACCAATTAATGAACAATATAAACATATCATTTGCATGTATACATGAGTAGGACCCAGCCCCACTAATCTGCACCGGTTGGATTCTCACCAACTCCCTGTATAAATGCCCCTGGCACTAATTGCCCCTCTCTAAGTATGACATGTTGATTAATAAAGTACATTTACAACAATGGCATCCACACAATCATATAACTATGGCATGATGTATAAAGGATAATGTCCCTACCTCAAAGTTCTTTCAACCCCTTTTTAGTGTGCCTCGTAAAACGTGTCGCTTCCGGCTTCCAACTGGATTCTAAAATATTAAATGTACAAGAAATAGGTCATAACCTATCCAAGTATCATTTTAGACTCTTCCATAGTGTTTCTTGTGGTTATATTAATCTATAGTAAAAATTTACCAAAATGCCCCCAAGACCACGACCTGGCCCTACCATACCAGCACGATGGCACGTTTTTCCAAAATTTTGACTAGAGCCATCCTAATGTATATTCACCCAAGAAATCCATTTCCGGGTTCAAAATTACCAAATTCAATGTCAAATTATGAAAATATCCTTGACAGCCCCAATTTAGAGTTTTAGGGGCGTTTTCGTAATTATGTTTTTTTGTCCTTTTCCGAAAAAGTGACCAACTGTAACCCCACTTATTTTTGCCTCCTGAATCCAAGAGAATCATCAAATCATTGAAAATCTCACTCCTTCCCCCAGATCTGGTTTTGGCCGAAACTTTGGTCAAGAAAAGGGAAAAATTGCTCTTGTGTTTTAACTTCCAAAGCTCATACCTTTTCACTTCTAATCCCTTATTAACTCATTTAAACACATTCTAATCATGATTTTAAAAAATTTGGGCAGCATAACTGTAACACCCTAAAATTTATATTCATCAAAAATATTATAAATATTTGAGAAATTCAATAAAATGGTGAATATTTATAAATTTGGAATTTATGAATTTTATAAATATTCATTTTCATGAGGAAATGGGCAGAATAATTATGGAATTAATTTGGATAATCTAAAAAGCCCAATATTAAAGTTAAAAAAATGAAGGAATATTAGAGAAAATATTTGGTCCAAAAATAGATAAAAATTGGCCAAAGAAAAATAAGAGAAGAAATTGAATTAGAAAGGCAATGGCAAAATCGTAATTTTGTCAAATTATCACAGAATTAATTATTTTCTAATTAATTGAAGTTAATTTCAATTAATTAAGAAAAATAAAGGTGAAAAATATATTTAGAATATTTTGGTCAATTAAATATGAATTTATAAAAATTTGAGCAAAAATGCAAATTTGACCAAAATTGGACCTTTACGTATATACGTAACCGGAACAAGTTGTGAAGCCAATTGAGACCATAGGGAGGGACCCCTAGGTGTCTCTTACATGTTGCAAGAGGAAGAAAATATTGGTTGGGCTTAATGAGCTTGGTTACATGTACATAGGATTTATGTACATAAAATCGATTTTGGAAATTTTGGAAATTCCATAAATCATTAAAAAAATCATATAATACAGTAAAAACACTTTTCCATCATCTTCCTCAGCTCATTTTCGTGCCCTAACAGATCTGAACTAGTGAGAGAGTGTGTGAAATTCTAGAGAGAGAGAGAAGAAAAACTTGCAAAGGTAAGTAATTTCTTCGGTAAATCGGTTCCTAACACATATAATTCTGTTTATAAGCTACTCTTCTTTGTTCTTTAAGGTTTAGAGGCTCAAAAATCTGTTCTCTAAGGGTTAGGGTTTCAGCCATATTTAGGAAAATCTTGTGGGAGCTTGAGGTAACTTCCAAACCTTCATATATTGACTATTCTAGTTGTTGTAGACAATTTAATCGGTGAAATTTTGCCGGATTGTCTTTGTTTGTAAATTTTGAAAATTTGATATTAGAAGGGTTATGCTGCCCAATTTTAGTTCAAATGGTAGTTATAACTCAATTAGATGGTTAATAAAGTGGTCAGGAGTAGAAAGGAACGCGTTTACGGAGCCGAAATTGTAAAACCCCGATTTTTTTCAGAGAACACCGTAATTTTGGCCAGGGCTGTTAGAGGGCCTTAGAGTTGGGTTTTCAATGATTTGATAGTTCCATTGGGTTCAGGAGGGAAAATTAGGTGGGGTTACATTTGGGCACTTTTTCGGAAAAGGCCGAGAAAGCATAATTACGGAAACACCCCTAAAACCCTAAAAGTTGAATTTGGTAATTTTGAGCCCGGAAATGGATTCCTTAGATGAAAATACATCAGGATAGCCCTAGTCAAAATTTTGAAAAAACGTGCCATCGGGTCGGGTCCGGTAGCGCCGGGCCAGGGTCCCAAGGGCATTTTGGTAAATTTTTACCATAAGCTAATATAACCACAAGAAACACTATGAAAGTGTCTAAAATGATACTACCTCCGGTCCTAAATATAGGACAAAGTTTGTAGTGCAATTTGCACTACAATCTTTGTCCTATATTTAGGACCGGAGGGAGTACTTGGATAGGTTATGACATATTTCTTGTACATTTGATGTTTTAGGACCGAGTTGGACACCTATAGTTGACACGTTTTACGAGGCGGACCCTTTAAGACAGAAAAGAGGTTAAGGTAGGGACTACTATCTCTCATATACTATGTGACTATTTGGATGATGCATGTTACTGTATTTTGTGATTTGAACTCGTGCTGGAGGCATATTACCTAGTTAAGGTACACTAGTCTACCTAGTTGTAGTCAAAGACTCGGCTGAGGTACATGTAGGGGTTTCAACGCGTTAATTGGCCCTGAATTTTGTGTACACACACGGATGATATGAGTTTTCATTTTACTTGATACGGTGCATTGCATATTTAATTTTCGCATTTTATATGTTGATCGTATGTTTCTATTGAGATTCCTTGGAATCTCACCCTTTTTCCTAATCTAAATGTCTTAGTGGGTACTAGTGGCTCGAAAGACAAGGATGCAGAAAAGGGAAATTGATAGGCACGTTTCCTAAGATGAATACAGTGGTTGTATATAGTCTGTATGTGAAATATGTTTGGGACATTTTGTACATATTTGTCATTATTATCGATTTTTGCTCTGTTAATGACTGTCTGTAAACAAATACTTATTATCAGTATAACTATACTTTCTTGTTTGCCTATAAAACTTATTCATTATTGCCCTGCGCATATCAAAATGGAAACGGGTGTTGACAATAACCCCTTAGGATTAGTGCTTTCCAAATTTACAACTTAACCAAAAATCATCAAACCAACCACAAACCTCAACAACAATATCATACAAGAATAGATCTAAGGTTTGTGAGGTTACTTCTTGAGATCTTGAGTTCTCTCTCTCTGGGCGTCCTCTTCTCTCTCTCCTTAAGCTCAAAATGTGTCTTCAAAACCATGGATTCCATGAAGAAAAAAGTTTAGAGAAGGTTTTCATGGAAGATCACAAGAAAACTCTTAAGAAATCACACCTACCTTAACTTCTTCTTCTTCCTTCTCTCTAGAACTTGAGAGTTCTCTCTCTCTCTCTCTCCCCTCTTCTTGTGTTGGATGAAAATGAGGAAGGGAAGAGAAAGGAAGAGTGCTTTATAAAATATCTCCCTTCACCCTACACCACGTGATTTCATCAAGGCATATGATGGTGATACTTGTCGTATTCCACACCTCCTTCATATTTGTGTCATAATTGCTCCATTAGGCTTGCATTAGCATTGAACTAATTTCCTCTCCCTTTTGGTTAGCATAAAACCGTCCCCCTTAATGCTCTCCCTAACCAAATGGGTTTTCTCGAACTAATCTAACCTCGCACTCAAGTAGTGTACCATTATCATCATTAATCATGATTACTATGTCCATGTAGCATTATTTTAAGGCAATTAGATATGTGCTCATCTTCATAAATCATAAACTAATCCCCTTACTATATGATAATGACACTTGGCATGTTTATGAGCCAAATAATTATTTCTCCCTCCTATTTCTTTATTTCACAATTTATACAATCACCATTACATCTTTCTTTTTCAAATTCACAACAATTAGCAATTTTGGTAGATTTTCTGACCAAACTTTGAAAAATCAAAACTAAATTTGTAGACATTGTTTTGGAGAGATTCCAAAGGATATGGAACCCTTATTGAGTCTAATTTCAAGAAAAAATATGAAATTTAGCCTGTTGGAAGCACATTATTCCCAGATTTCATTTCTTTGATCACTGCTCCTGAGACTTTCCAAATTTTCTGGGTTAACTTCAAAAATTCATAACTCTTTGTACATAGCTTCAATTGATTCATATGACCTATCCAATTAAAGCTTAGGATGTCTACTTTCATCCTGTAAAATTTCATAATTTTTGTTCATCATTTGATCTTCCAAAACCATATGAAAAACTCACTGTCTCATAGGTGATTTCACTGAAAATACTATTCACCTTTCAATTTTCAATATTTAATTCTGTTGGCCTTAAATATTCACCATTTTATTGAATATATAAAATAATCACAATATATTCTTGGTGAATAAAATTTGAGGTGTTACAAATACCAAGGACTTGGGCCTTCAGGATCAATCACAAAACAAGGCTCTAATATCATGTAAACCAAAACACACAAAGCCTGAAAATTAAATAAACCCAGTCAACATGAATTGACTATTACCTCTATTATCCCTTTATATATTAAATCTGTATGACTAGTAGCCAAGCCAAGCCAAGCCATATGCAACGATGGCTTCTTACTCATTTTACTGTTCATATGAACAGTGCCGGCTTGCATGTGGCTTTGTGCCAGTACTGCATTGCACTGTTCATATGAATAGTTATTGACAGCACATGGTGTGAGTACCTGCCATTACATTCCCAGCATAATTCAATAATTCAATTCAATAACTATAAGTAATAAGTAAATACATCATAAATCTATTAAAGTGACTAACTAGGCTAATTCAATAACTATAAGTTGTTCGTTTATACATAATAAATCTATTAAAGTGACTAACAAAGCTAAATATATACACCAAATCTAGCAAGATGTTGTTGGGGTTTACTGTTAGAATCAGTAGGCATAGCGGAAGAATTTTAAAAATTTTCACCGATCCTAATCAAGGATCTATCAACGGCGTTTAAACCAAGTTGGAAGGATTCATACCTTTTGATGATTCAGAGTTTTCACGATCTCTAGGAGCCAACACGTCAGGTCCGTTCCCTCTACCGGTATTCACACGAATGCTCTCCAACCGAGACTGTGTGCTAGCGCCTCTAATGTCTCCTAGGGTTTCACTTGCGGCTCTCAATTCTCATGTGCCTATCAATATATATGCTCTATCAAGTTTATAACCTATGAGGGCTATTTTCAAATTTCAAAATTAATCATCATTAATTTCAAAATTAATTAACAATTAATTATCTTGATGAGCTAATTAAATAAATTCAGTTTAAATTAAATCTGTCCAACATTTTTAATTTAACCTATTTATTTAATCCAAATAAAGAGCCATTAGATTTAATTTATCTTTATAAATTAAATATAAGATACTATATCTCTATCATGTTAGTTATTAAATTTAATATATCTTAATAAATTAAATTTAAAACTAATACAATATATTAATATCATATAATATATATATATACATATATATATATATAAGATATATATTTCGAAAAAATATATATCTATATAATATTATTAATGAATTTTATATTATATATATATATATATATATATAATTCGTCCACCCTAAATTAAACATTATCTCTTGTTGGGCCATTCTTATTTGCGACCCTGTAGGCCCATATGAAGTTAGCAGTGGGCCAATAACTATACTAACCCAAAAGTCGCAAGCGGCCTCTAGCAAGACGTTACGACTACCCAATTCATATGAGGATCGTTATCACAATGCAACCTGTCATACAACCATGTCGCGTCCCTTTTGTCACACGATATATCGATCAAGGATAAGGCATGGATAATGTCATCCTCTTGTTCCTGACCATTACTTTCTTGATTCCTGAGTAGCCTAATAACAGAGACAGAAACTCCTTTTATCATAGTATGGCCATACATTTCTCAGACTTACTCATCGAGGGGCCCAGTAATATCTCTCTACTAATGTGAGGAACAAATTCCATCTTGATCATTCATATTCCTCTGCATGAAAAACCACCAAGCCCGATCATAGCCTTTATCATCACCCGGTCAACAGTGACTTTTGACTAGTTCAAAGCTTAGCAACTCTCATGTAGGAATCCATGATGACCTCAGGTCTAAGGGCATTGTGACGTGGTTATACATGAGAAAAGCTTATGACTTTATCCATGTAGCTTTCTCATAGTGGGTCGGTCCAGCACCTTGTACTCTTACAAGTGCCTAAGACTTTGATTCGTATCTCCATATCTTATCAAAGTCATACTGATCTTGTTTCATCTCTGCTCCCGCATAGATGACCGACCAGGGACATTTTAGGACAATCTTTATGAATTATCCAAGGATACAATTATCACAGTTAACATGCAAATAATATGATAACAGAATGGAGAAATTTCATTAAAATAGTAATGTTCAAAGTACAATGATTGGCCCTTAGGGCACAATTTCCAACATTTACACAGGCTACTCATTTAAACTAAAATTAAATTCTCATATGGCTCCGAATCTGGTTTGTCTAATAGCCTCCAGTTCCCACCTCATATATTTACTTGCGTCTGGTTTGTTATGGATAGCACGTGGTGGGGTGAGTATTAATCATTCCCAATACCTGCCATTACATTCCCAGTAGAATTCAATATTCAATAACTATAAGTAAATACATAATAAATCTATTAAAGTGACTAACTAAGCTAGATATATATACCAAATATAGCAAGATGTTGTTGGGGTTTACACAGGCTGCTCATTTAAACTAAATTAAATTCTCATATGGCTCCGAATGTAACCCCCTGCCATAATTATATCTGAAATACGCAATTACGCTGAAATATAGACCAATAAGAAACAAAACTTATTTAAAATCCCATCTTCACAATAGGGTTTTCAACAAATAACTTTTGAAATATAATTTACCTGGTCTCATATTCAATTTCGAATACAATTACATTACGCGGAATATCACATTTATACAAATATCAGAGTGTACAACAATAACTTCCCGGCAACTCCCGGGTTCATACCTTTACATAGAATTCATAGGACACATTCGCCCTTTACAATTACTCAAACGGGGATTACACAAATCAAATCTCCATAAATAATCAAATATACATCCATATATACACATCCAAATCCAAATCTATATACTCCCAACTATGATAACCAACTACCGAATCTTCAACCCGAAGGAAGTCCTTGCCGCCCTTGATCACTTACTCCATCCTGTCTGAAAGGTTAGTAGGGGAGGATGAGATTCTAGAGAATCTCAGTAGGTAAACAATATCAATATGCACGTACGATACATGTTTAATGCATGACATGCTTGCATCACACAACTCATGATAACACAATGACAATTTGCAAGCTCAATGCTTCGAACAATATACCTATGGCCATAGCATAAATTGAAACATAGCTTCAAATTACACACAATTATGCAAAGCTAAGACATGCACCAACACACTAACACATATATCAAATACAAGCAGAAGAGATATGTTCCCTACACTCTTTCCACGTAAGCTCCAGCTCCGGCTGCTCACGATCAGGGCAAACACCAAATCCTATAACCAAACAAGGACATAGGGTTAATCCCTTTCTCAATTCCTCAACATACAAACACTTAATGTTGGTTATCATTTAACACCTTTAGGTGGATAATCAAAGCCCAAACATATGCCTAAAGGCTTGGGAAACACTTGACCAAAGATCACCTTTTAAATGTCCAAAATGCTGATTTTTGGGGGTTGGCCGCGGCCCACGAATCCACTGGCTGCAGCCAAAAACTGCCCAGAAACATTTGGGCCGCGGCCCAGAATCCGCTGGCCGAGGCCAAGAAAATCCAGTTTCTTGGCTGAACTTCCAGAAATCATAACTAATTCCACAAAAATCGAAATGAGGTGATCCCAAAGCCAAATGAAAGCTATTCAAGTCCTCTACACAGGAAAAATATTGGCCATTGCTAGAAATCACCACAAAAATACAGAATTCCCCACATTTCATCACTGCCCCAAAACAGAATCCATTTTCGACCTCAAACTTTGGACAGCTATAACTCCCAGTTCCCAAAACGAAATGGCACAAATTATATGTCCATTTTGAATCTTGGGATGTGAAATTTAAGACTGGAAAGTTTCACAAATTTCAGACACCATTTGCCCAGTTAAAAAGTCCACACGAACAGACTGCTCAGACAGAATTCACACTGGACAGAATTTCCAAACTTTGCACACAATGTATCCAAACCAATTCCAATGACTAAGTACCACAACATGACACCATTTTCAACATAAAACAACATCCAATTCCACCATTCACATTCCACACGAAAATACCATAAAATCAGGGCAAAATTCACAATTCACCATACTTAACCAAAAGTCACAAAACTTAGATCAAAAGGCTTCAAATACTCACCTCTTCCCCTTTCCCAAACCAATTTCTTGATTCTCCATCTTTCCACTTTTGCTCAAGCTATCAAACACCTCTAATCAAGAATCTAAAACCATAGAGATGAAGCTCTCAACAACATGATCAAGATTAGTGAAGAGGATTTAAGCATAAGAGGCCATTACACAAGCCAAAGCTCACCTTGTTTCTTTCTCTTTCCTTCTCTATTTGGATGAACATGGAGGTTTTGGAGAGAGAGGATAAGATGAAGATGATGAAGTGAATGCAGATTTTGGCCCCCAAAAACATCCAAATAGAGAGGAGAGGAGAGAGGGAAGAGTTTGACATCTTGACCCAATCCAAAGGTCCAAAACTTGCCAAGTGTCAATATCTTAACACACCTCCCATGAGCTCACATGAGTACACCACATGGGATTCCACCCTTTGATCTATTACACAATCAATCTCAACCATTGATCTTTGAGTTACTAAGGAACTTCCTCTTCGGTAACCAATCAATTGGTCGGTAACTTTACCGTTTTGCCCCTGATTATGGCAATCCACTTGGAATCACCATCAAAATCATTTTCTCATTCATTTTCTTTCACAATACGCCCTCCCCTCTATTTTAAGTCAATTTAGAGGTTAATCCATAATTAAACTCAAATACAGGGTTTCGGCGCTACTCACAACACATACGAATCACATTCGAAACTCAAATCACATTGGATTCTCCAAAAGGGTTCATTTATCACTAACTACTTCCACTTTTGGAGTCATTATCTCTTAATCACAATTTAGGATCCTACTAAACCAGGGCTTAGCAGTCCACTAATCTCAGGCTTATTCTCTAGCCTCAAGTCTCAGAATTCGGGGTATTACACTGAACCTGGTTTTTCTAATAGCCTCCAGTTCCCACCTCATATATTTACTTGCGTCTGGTTTGTTATGGACAGCACGTGGTGGGGTGAGTATTAATCATTCCCAATACCTGCCATTACATTCCCAGTAGAATTCAATATTCAATAAATATAAGTAAATACATAATAAATCTATTAAAGTGACTAACTAAGCTAAATATATATACCAAATACAGCAAGATGTTGTTAGGGTTTACACAGGCTACTATTTCAGTTCCCATTAAATACTAAGTAGCCATTTTAAACACCTGCCGTTGTCATTCCCACACCCTCTCACAAGCTGCTCAAGTTAAACACCAGCCGTTCTCATTTCCACACCCTCACGTAGAATATATTAGAACCTCCCTCACGGATTTCCTTTTGGTTGTTTACATTGTTCTGTACTAACCTTTCCGCAACGTTCACCAAATGGCCAGTCCATACAGTCACCTTGACAGCATCTCACCTAGTTCAACAGCTTGGAGAATAATGGTTAAGGTGGATTACTCATTCCCAAGGACTGACTATGACTTGTATGAGTTGGATTTTTGCTACCCGAAGATGGTTTTATCCGTTGACCTTATTGTCTTCGATGAGAAGGTGTGTTTTCTACTAATATGTTTGTGTTTTAGCAATTTGGTATTCGTATACTTATTTTGGTTGAAAAATCACAGGGGTCACAAATGATCATTCGGCTGGGTACTGATGAGGTGATTGATCGATTTGTAAATCTTTTGAAGCCAGGAAAGGTTTTTTATGTCAAAAACTTCATTGTGGCAGAAGGAGGTCAAGGGATTCATGACAATTACCATGTCATTGCCCTCCCAAGCACAACAGTTAAGGAGTATAATGTCAATACTCCTAAGCATGGTTTCAACCTAGTGGATGTGGGTGACATTCAGAATGGTTTTATACATAAATCTTGTGCTACAGGTTATGAAAATTTTCTTACTTGAGTGTGTCAATAATTGGTATGCTTGTCATATGTCATATCAGTTCTTACGATTGCTCTTGGTTTTAAATTGTCAGATGTTTGTGGAATCCTTTCATCTTCTGTTCTGGTGTGGTTACAAGATGTTGGGGTTTCCTTTACTTGTATGCTTTATTTTTTGCAGTTTTTGTTTCTCATACCTACATCCTCATGTTTGTTATATTTGAATCAAACAATTGCTTAATCCAATATCTGTCTAAATTTTGGAAGTAAATGAACTACAAAGGTGGGTATTGGCAGATTTTTTTTGATTACCTTTACTAAATAAGGTGGGTAATGAAGCTGAGTGTTAACAAAGTTGTAAAATTAATAGACATATCGGGTTAGGAAGAAGGGAAGAGGCTAAGAAGATTGTTGTTTCATGATCTTTGGTTACAAAATTGTGGGGAAAAGATATGAAACTTATGACAAATACGGTCAATTGCATTATCTGTTGTACAAATGGTTAGGTTTGTCTAAGTTCATGTATAGGTGGCAAATTGTGATGACTTCTTTTGGTTAAATGTCAAATCGAAGCATCTTGGAAGATCTGTTTTGTTTGCTGTCATGTATCTATATGATTTGACTAACTTGGTTCTAATCTGCATTATATAATTATTTGCATTGTGTGTGTTAGAAATGTCTGTTGTATAATATTGTGTCTTTGTAGGATGCTCAATTACCTAAGAAGTTATAATATGTAGGCTTAACGTTATTGTTTTATATAGGTTGAGGTTATTATGGACTGTGGCGTTTAGGGTTTACAATCATAAGGCAGGAAAGAGTGGTAGTGGTTGGAGTTCTTTCTTGGCCGATAGCATTAATGATATGAAGAGGAAATCTAATTATCCCCCTTCCGTATCTCAGCCAAGTCAGAATAGACCTGCATCAGTTAATGAAGGACAATTGTCATATAGTCAGGTGTTAGGTAAGTTTGTTGGTTGTATTTATGAGCTTTGGCGTATATCTTGGTGAATCACAAGTGTTTCATTGCTTTTTATCATTCTAATGAGAGGTATTAAAGTTAATGAGGGACATTTATATTATTTATATTGATTTCCAAGGTGAATCAAGCCATCATAATCAAACAATGAATAAAGTTAATATAAGTGGATCTATCTCATCCTCTGTACTTCACAAAGGCACAGTGCATTCTGTTGTAGCATCTGTAGAAACAGATGCACTTAGTTCGAACCATAAGCGCAAAGGGAGGCGTTGTGTATTAAAGGACATAAGTAACCTTGCCACGAATTTGGAGTCAAAGTTCTCTACCTACACGTCACCTAGTTAGTTGCAATAATAATTTTAGTATCATGTTTTCAACGTTTCTGTTAATAATCATGTTGTGATGGATGCAGGGGAGTTGGACTTTAGAAATAGTGTTATTAAGCTTTGGGGTGCCCGATACCGTGCCTTTGAGAATTATGACGAAAACATAGTCAATATGTCAAGTCATTCTCAATATGGTTCATATTATGGCAGTGTTGATGCAGCAAGTTCCATTCAAACAAAGGATCACCGCTATAAGGATTCGATGGATATTGGCGCACAAGGTGGAGGAAATGTCATTTCTGATAATTCAATATGTTTGATCACTTTTTTATTTTAGTTTAAAAAATTTTATGGTTTATTTAATTTCATTACACTTGTGATTTCTTTCAGTTGTTATTGTAAGTATAATGAATTATGAATGCGTTTTTCTGTTTATCCCTCAATGCATAATTGGTGGGGCAAAATACAGGGTCTGAAGTTGCAATGAATCCGGCACAATCTTTGTTAGGACGAGAAGATTATGATGGTAATATTTTTTGTTTTTTTGTTTGTTATGGAAATTTTTTTTTTGTTTGCTATTGAAATATATTCATGCCATAATCTAACCTCATATCAGTGTATATGATAATTAAGAGTGGTAATTAAGAGAAGGCAGTAGGAAAACCTGAATAAATGAAGCCTTTCCCATTGTAGTTAAACCAACAACTCACCAAAGTTTCCTTGCCATAGAGTAACAAACTTTGAGAATGATGACAATATGAGAGAAAAGAATTTTGGGAAAACAATGTATTTTTCTTGATGTGAATACTGGAATACAATTAGGCATTTCTAAAACATAGGAGACAAGATAATAAAACATTCTAAAGCCCACTAACTACTAATTAAGGATCTTCAATAATTAGGAAAGACAATGGGTAAATAATTACGAATCATTTTTGCTTGTACTAACAATAAACCCATGAGCCTACAAGAAAGTGTAGTTTTCACACATATTCCCACACACCATGTTGAAGTAAATTAATAAGAAACCATTGGGATTCATAATCAGATCAAATTTAAAAGAATCATGTTACCTAGGAAATCCATTAGAAATAAGAAATTGTAGTTAAAGATTACATTGCCTAGCAACATGTATTAAATGTTACACTCAGCTTTTTGTGATTAAAAACACATATAAATAGATTTGTAATTAAAACTTATTCCTGGATGTAAAAAATGAGTGGCAAGAACGAACAAAATTTATAGAGTCATAGAGTAGCCTTCCAACTTGGTGATAGACAAATAAATTTAAACTTTTCATGATGCCAGTTTGATGCAAATTATGGGTAAAGAGCATAATTATTATTTTTATAACAAATTATGATGGGGTAGAGAGAGCAAAAGCCACTAGAAATGAGAAATTGTAGTTCTCTCTTTTGAATTCTTTAAACAACCCATTTGGATGTGTTAAAAGAAATTTTAGTTTGCACACATGTTCCCACACACCATGTTGAAGTAAATGAATAAGAAACCATTAGGATTCATAAGCAGAACAAATTTAAAAGAATCATGTTAGCTAGGAAATCCATTAGAAATAAGAAATTGTATATCTCTCTTTTGAATTCTTTAAAGATGAGGTTGTAAATGAACCAATCTATTCATGACCTTATGATATTACAAAAATAATAATTTAGTTGAGCCCTATTACTAAATAGATAAGCTTAAAACACTAAGCATGTTTACTTCAAAAACACAAGTTAAAGACTGAAGATGCATGGCTTATTTGGAGAAAAAAATATAAGTATATAATATAAATCTGAACACTTAGTATAACTAAATTAAAGCCAAAACCTCTGTATCTATAAACTCAAACTCAAACTCAAGAAAGAGAATAATAAGTTCATCAACTGCAATTATGAGGGTAAAAAGCAAATATCAATACAAATAAAATGCAATTGTATGATATCAAACAGATAATGATTTATGCCATGAACTAAAAATACCATATACCTCTTCTTCCTCCACCAAGGTCTTCAAAATAACATCAATTTCAGATGTGAAAACCTCACAAGCAATGAATGGAAACCTAAATCAAAATTCAAAATTCAAATATCAAATGCTGAGGTTGCAGAAACAGGAAAATTGAAACTAAAAATTTCATTCTAAGTTCATACACAAAAAAATTTATGTTAAAATTAAAAACAAAAAAATTCTGTTACAACAGCATACTTGAAGGTCTGTTTGCTTTCAGTATTCTCGGATGGCTCTTCAATAATGTAGCGTAGTAATTGTTCCACTTGTGCTCTATCTCTGAGGCTGAAATAAGAAAAATGTAACCAATAAAAATACATTTGTTGACTCATCTACATGACTACATATCCAATTTCTCCTCCTATGTAATTATATATAGCCCCGTTGTAATGAATATAGAAGACTTGGGATAATATAAGAGGAACACTAAGAGGAGAATCTGGAATGTTTGTAGCCAGGGAAACATAATTTAAGTTTAATTATTCAATTGGTTAAATTATGATGTAACCAAGGAAGATTTCATGTCTTCTTAAAGTATACCTTATTGTCTGCATTCTCAACTTTAATGGTTCATTCTCTCTCTCTTTTTACATCTTCTCATACATCAACACTTACACCTACTACCAGAACTCTAGCACCACTGCTTTAACGACACCAAGTACATCAGCACTTACATCTACAACAACAACTCTAGTACCACTGCTTTAACAACACCATGAAACTAGACGCTATCACATTATGTACCCAATCTAAAGGAATAATTTTTTAAAACAAAATATTTATGATACATGATGCAAATCCAATCTACCCTCAGATCCTCTCTTTGAGAGGAGTTTCTAAAATTCTCCACTACAAGACTAAATGCATAGCAAATGAAAGAAAAATACACTAACTTTGAGTTCTTTTATGCTAGCCAAGGGGGAAAATGATTATGATGAATGACATCAACTAAAATCCTAATAAAGCATTCTTTCAACTATTAAATCAATAAGCATTAACTCTCACAACATGACAAATAATATGTACAATCACTATAAAATTGAGAAATTTTACAATCTTCCTCTTGCAAATGAATATTCATCTACAGCAGCTAAAACAAGATTATGCCAACTCTTAATCAGCAAATCTCAAATTCATGATGCAAAAGCAAACCCCAACCTTGACTGTATTATGAACCTCATTCAAATCCATGAATTCAATGAATGCGCAGCAAATACCAACATCCTGAAATTAAATGGAAACTTTAGATATTGGGACATACATTAACCACTAAAAAATTTTCAAGAAATACAAAGACCAGACTTTGCAACTTTGGATGACAACGCCATCTGATTGGACCAAACTTTCTAAATTCCTCCTCAATTTCAGGAGCAGAAACAGTAGGAGACAAGCTTCTCACATAAACAGATTTGATTTCACCTGAAAGGATTTCAAATCAAATCAAAATTCAGGACAAGTATATGATACAAATTGCATAAAACGACTTCCTCACACAAATTAGATTACCCATAGAATAATGAGGCATAAAGCATCAAAATATATTTCAAAACCAAAGATGAATACGACTAAATATATATATATATATATATAAACACGCGATTTTTTTCAAAACCAAGTACTGTGCAGTAACCTTTATCTTCTGTTTCCAGAAGATCCTCTACTGCAACTGCATCAGTCTCAGGCCGATGTTGTTGGTTGCTAACATGTGAAAAATTAGAACCAAGTGCGGGAAATAGAGGAAATAGGAAAAGGAAAGGGAAAAATTTAAAAGTGCAAACAGGATTAGACCTTTTGCCGCTCACTTTCAGTCTCGAGTCGTCGGGCTTGCCGGCGGCGACATGGTCAAGGAAAGGAAAGGGGAATAGGAAAATCCACTCGTGTTTTTCTGGGGATAGGTCTTTATTGCTTGGTGAGTAAAGGACTTTGGGATGGGGATGCGTAGCTGAAGCTGAACTGCTGAAGATTGAGAAGATAAGGAGGAATAACTTCCATAGGAATTGATGAATTGCTAAATTCGGGTCTGTCATTTTATCTGGCCATATGTGGAATTGGGTAGATGCAAATTATAGTGATTGTAGAGTAGGTGTCGGTTAGAGATGACTAAGGTTTTGTTTTGCCAAGTTGAGAGGTGACTAAGCTAAGGGAATGAGAAATGACTATCAGTGATGTACAGCTGGAGGCACTGGAAAGTTAAAAAAAAAAATAATATTGTGGGTTATTTAAATTTATTTATTCCTCATGTAAGAATCTTATCTCCTTATTTCTTTGAGGTTATGGTATTTAATTTTTTGGTCAAAAGTTTAGCTATAGCATTAGGTTTTTGCTTTTTTTGAATGGAAATTTTCTGGCTTTTATTTAGAATAAATAAAGTATAGCCTTATGTTTGGTTTTGGAGTTGGATAGTAGCGTTATTTTTTTGGACAAAGTAGTAGCATTTTTTAAGACAAAAGTATTTGGTTATTTTTGCTATCATGAAAATAACAATTTGGTGGATTTCCTGTTATGAAGGGAGGTTAAATGTAGGTGAGTTGATGTTTCTTGTGGTGTTAATTAATGTGTGTTAGTTTAATACGCTTTTTAAAGTTTAATGCTTTATATGTGATGACTCTTATTATTGGTTATGATTGTAGTCCCCGCTGAGGTTCGTTACAAAGAAATATATTTTGAATATAACGCCGATCCAAATATCAAGAATGAAGATTGTGGTAATGAGTCTGAATCTCCTGAAGGTTAGGTTTGGTCTGTAAAGATTTGTCACAAGTATGTTGTCATCAATGTGTGACATATTTTTATTTATAGGTGTGTGCATTGGTGGTTTTGATTTATCGGAAGACGACAACGAGGTTACGTTGGAGGCAATGCATGTTAAGAGAAATGAAGTACATGGTTAGTGGTAAATGGTTTATCTGTTCATGAGGTTGTATTTATTTTTTCATTAATATATTTTGGTTTGCCTGTTTTTGAAGGCTACATTGATGAAGGAAATGCAACATATAGTTGCCAATCATATGGTGCTAGGTTATGGTTTAATGAAAAAGTTGGAAATTTGGGTTCATTGAATGCTCTATCATTTTCAATATGCTACCTTAAAGGGAAAGTTCAGTTGCCATTGATGACAACTCCACCAAGTGAACTACATAGCTTATTCTTTGTCAAAGAAAAACCTAAATTTAAGAATTTCCATGCAAACATAAGGTCATATAACAATATGTTCTCATTTACTTCTATGGGTGGGAAGATTGATTATTCCAAGAGTAGGGGCGATAGTCCATACACCTTTGTTCTATCTGGGATGAATTACCATAAGATTAGGAGTCTTCTACCTCCTGAAGGTCAGAAGCCAGTTTATTCTCAACTATATATATATGACCCGAATAATGAAGTCCCAAATCGTATAGAAGCAGTGAGGTAGGGATATGTCTATAATTACCATTCTCTATTGTTACTATGTCTATGAAGGGGTTCTGAGTCTTCATAGTTTTTCTTTAATTTGATATGTTTGAGTCACTATTATTGTTGATAACTAAAGTGATGTGCATTACTGTGCTATTTTTTGTTTAACAGCAAGCATTTGAAGGAATCTAGCATTGACAGTGAGATAGTTGCACAGATTAAAAAGGTTCTTGATGAGGTTAATCCGTTTGTCAAACAGTTTTGTGTGGCATCATCAATTATACGATAGGCTCAAAACCATGACGTTAAAATTTGCCTTATAAGTAGTAGGCAGCAGGATGGTCGTATGTATAACTTGCCAACTGTTTCTGAAGTTGCGGCACTAATTGTAGGCAATATTGACATGAATTTTGGCAGATGAGATATAATTGTGCATGAGTTGTCAGGGTCTCCACAACGTATTGATGAAATCTATTCATCTTATCTACCCTTGCAATACCTAATTTTGTTCCCTAAAAGTGAAGATGGGTATAGGGAGGACATTGAGCACCGTGAAGAGACACTGAGTTCCACGAAGAAGAAGAAAAGGCTTAGTTTAAGGGAATATTTTGCTTATAGGTTGATACCAAGAGATGGCGAGGTATCTACCATCTTAAAGGCTGGCAAATTGCTGCAGCAGTTCATAGTTGATGGGTATATGATGGTTGAGTCACAACGGCTATTATGGGTTAGGACGCACCAGAAGGAATTGAGGGCAGACTTGTATCAAGGGTTGACTGATGCCTTCATGAGTGGAGAAAGGAATGCATATTTTGTTGGCAAGCGTATTGTATTGCCATCTTCTTTCACAGGCGGTACCCGTTACATGATGCAAAATTACATGGATGCTATGGCTATTTGTGGTTATTTTGGGTATCCAAGCATCTTTGTCACATTCATATGCAATCCTGCATGGCCTGAAGTTGTTCGAGAGTGTAGAGCAGATCCATCTTCTGCAGCTAATAGGCCAGACATTTTGTCTAGGTTTTCCATATGAAATTGAAGGCTTTAATGGCTACGATTAAGAAGAAATGCATTTTTGGCAAGGTTTTAACAGGTACGATGCGATATTTGGTAGTATCTTTTTTGTATATATTTACTTTTCTACTCAATTTATATGGTTGACATTGATTGTACACAATTTGTAATCGCAGATGTTTACACTATAGAGTTCCAAAAAGGGGGCCTTCCATATGCACATATTCTTTTGTAGGTTGATGCTCGTGAGCGTTTCAAAGATCCGTTGGAGATTGACAAGATCATTTCCTAGACTGCATGATTTGGTACAGAGATTTATGATTCACGGTCCATGTGGTCACTTGAAACCTAAAGCGCCATGTATGAAAGATAAGATGTGTAGTAAGCATTTTCCTAAGAAATTTGTCAAAAATACAACTGTTGATGAGGATGGTTATCCAACGTATAGAAGAAAGGATGATGGGAGAGCAATCAAAGTGAAAGGTGTCCCATTAGACAATAGATTTGTTGTGCCATACAACACTGTGTTGTTGTCGGTGTTTGAAGCCCATATTAATGTTGAGAAATGCAATCAATCGTCTGCGATTAAATACCTATTCAAGTATATAAGCATGGGTAATGATAGGATTGTTGCTTCAATGTTTGATAATACCGACGGTGGGAGTCGTGAAAAGCCAATTGATGAGATACTACAGTATTACAACTTTAGGTATATTTCTGCATGTGAAGCTGCATGGCGTATATTTTCTTTTGATATACACTATCGGTACCCTGCTGTTGAACGTTTGAGCTTCCACTTACTAAATCAACAATATGTTGTTTACACTAACAATGAAGATGTTGGAGAGTTGCTTGAGAAGCAAAGTGTATGTGAGTCAATGTTTTTCACATGGATGCAAACGAATGATGGTGATGATGAATTTGCAAAGATGCTTACATATAATGAGTTCCCACAGTACTATGTATACCAGCGTAGTAAACGAGCATAGAAACGTAAGGAGAAGGGGTTGGTTATTGGGAGGACAACTCATACGGCACCTTCATCTGGGGAGTTGTATTTCCTTCGCATTCCTCTCAATAAGGTTAGAAGTCCCAAATCATTTGAGGACATTAGAACTATGAATGGTGTTGTTTATCCAACGTTCAGGGAAGCATTTTATGCAATGGGATTACTAGATGATGATAATAAGTATATTTCTGCCATCAAGGAGGCTTCTGTTTGGGCGTCTGGGGTAGCATTCTGTAGGATGTTTATTAGCATGCTTTTGTGTTCCTACTTGAGCCGTCCAGACTTGGTTTGGAAAGAGACTTCTAAAATTTTGTATGAAGATATGCTATACATTCCTCGAGCCAATCCTTTAGCGGAAAGTAAGTATTTCATGTACATTTTTCTATGAACATTTAGATGTGTTGTATTTTTCACATGTCACTTTGACCATTATTTATTGTATAGGTGTAGTAATATCTGAGACTGAAAAGGAACATGCTGCCTTGAGGGAGATTGAAATGTTGCTTGAAGAGAACAGGAGGAGTTTGCAAGACTATCTGTCTCTTTCGTGTCCACCTTCATCCTCTTCTATTGATGTATCAAACAATCTACAAGAGTTAAGTTATGATCATTGTTATTTGCATGATGAGTAAGTGAGGCTTCTACAAGCACTCAATGATGAGCAGCAGCACATTTTTGAAATTGTAATGGCTTCATTGTCATCTTCATCTGGGGCATTTTTCTTTGTATATGGGTACAGAGGTACAGGCAAGACATTCCTATGGAACGCATTGATTGCTACTATTCGTGCCAGGGGAGAGATAGTTCTTCCTGTTACGTCAAGTAGGATTGCTACAACATTGCTACCTGTTGGTCGAACTGCCCACTCGAGGTTTGCAATTTTGATTCAGGTTAGAACATATTTTGAGTTTAAAAAACAACATAATCAATTATATTATTAAGTATTGACTCTTTAACATATTTGGGTGATCTGATTCAGGTTACGGAAGAATCCATTTGTAACATCAAGAAAAATTCACCATTATCAAATTTAATACAACAAACCAAACTGATAATTTGGGATGAAGCACCTATGGTACAATGACATTGTATTGAGGCATTTGATCACACCTTGAGGGATGTTATTCAATGCAACCGTCCGTTTGGTGGAAAGTGCATTTTGTTTGGTGGTGATTTTCGTCAAATCCTTCCTGTGATACCCAAAGGGACTCGTGCAGACATTGTTAATGCATGTATTAGTCCCTTATTTTTATGGGAGCATTGTAAAATATTTCAGTTGACAAAAAACATGCGTTTGACATCATCATCATCAGATGAACAGCAAGCTTAGGAGTTGAGGAGGTTTTCTCAGTGGTTATTGGATGTTGGTGATGGCAAGTTGCGTTTGCCACACGATGGTGTTGCAGAAATTGATATACCTAAGAAATTATTGATACGACATTATGTAGATCCCATTCAAGCCATTGCATCTGCCACTTACCCAGATTTGTTGGATAATTTAGGCAACACTAATTATTTCAATGATTGGGCCATTCTAGCTCCTACAATTGAGGTTGTCAATCAGGTGAATGAGTATATGTGTTCATTATTGCCTGGTGAGTCAGTTGACTATCTTAGTTGTGATGCTGTTTGCAAGACATATCAAGACCATGAGGGAGTCGAAGATCTTTATATTCCTGAGCTATTGAATAACATAAATTGCTCAGGGTTACCAGTACACAAGATCTCTCTAAAGTTTGGGACACCTATACTATTGTTGAGGAACATTGATCAGGCAGCTGGACTATGTAATGGTACACATCTATGTGTGACACAAATTGGTCAATCTGTCTTAGAGGCAGTGACTCTTAATGGGTCAAGACCCAACCAAAAGGTTTTGATTCATAGGATGGACATGAACCCTTCAGACAATCGTTTGCCGGTTCGAATGAGGAGGAAGCAGTTTCCTATATCTATTTCAATTGCGATGACCATTAACAAAGGCCAGGGGCAATCATTACAATGTGTGGGTATATACTTACCAAAGCTTGTTTTCACACATGGACAGTTATATGTTGCACTTTCAAGAGTTAGGAGTATGGCGGGCTTGAAGATTTTATCACATGATGATGGTATGACTTCTGAAAATGCAACAACTAATATTGTGTATAAGGAGGTGTTTAGGAACCTGACATGACATAGTTAATGAGGATGTATTCAACACAAATGTTTAGGTTAGTTGCTTCGTGGAATGTTTTTGTAATGAGGATGTCATGTATTTGAAGTTAACATATTTTGTATACCCAATTGCTTGCATGCTTGCATTTGAAGAAAATACTTCCCACACATCGCGCGGGGTAGTAAATGCTAGTTTATAACAATGAGTTTACACACAACATCTGTATTGTAATTTGTAACATGTGGGCTAAATACTAACAATATACCAAATACAAACCCAACAGATATGTAAGCCCAATAGGCCCAAGTACACAACCTACAACTTGACACTACTCTAACAGAACCAACAGGCATTGGCCATAGTAGAACTAAGTTTCGACTATCTAAAAACGAGGTTTTGAGTTAAAGCTCATATATGTGAAAAAAAAACTTTTAAAAGAGTTATTATCCGCAATTGGGTTCAACAGTATTCAAATCTGACAAGTCATCATATAGCCATATTAAAAAAAGATTATATTTAAGATTCAAGTTTTACCTTGAGGACAGTTTAGGTTAAATTATAATATTTTATGAGAAGTTAATTTCTCAAAAACAATATTTTCTGAGAAGTAAGTTCATTTATATATCTTACTTATTTAACATTTTTTTCATAGAATTATAGTTGAAATTTTTAAATAAATATGTATGTTAATGTTCAAAGTTCAAGACACCAATCCCCTTGTTTTATGGTTAGAAAATTTAATGGTGAATGCATGAAATTTTTATAATTTTAAAACGCTTAAGAATAACAATTTTGGGATTTAACAATTTCATTATGAGTGTTACTCATTCTTCTTCTAGGTGGAGATCAGAGAAAATGATTGCTAAAAATATTATCCAGAAGATTGCAACTCATGTGAAAACTTGGGCCTTCAAAAATTTGTCATGCGTTGGAAGCTGCTGATTTGTAGACTATATTTTGCCTTCTAATTTCTATGCATGCTTATATATTGGTCTGAGATTAAGTTTTTATTTTAATTAATTTTCCCGAAAGTATTGTGAAAGAAGTGAATATATATATATATATATATATATAGGGTTAACGGGTTCGAATGCTTGAAAGTTTTCACATATGGATATTGAACAATTGGAAGTTTTCAAGGGGACAAATAAGCTCTGGAAGTTTAAAAAATAGGAAAATTCTGCCCTTCCGTTAATTAGCCCTAACGCTCAACATTTCTTGACCAAATATGCAAATGTAACATACCTATATGATATCCACCTCATCTTTTTTTGTTCACGTCAGCCGTCAAATTTTTTAGTAGGATTTTTTTTATATAAAAAAAGAACTAAGATCCTCCCCTATAATGTATCTCGTCCTTGATATAAGACTCTATTGAGTTATTTGGGGAGATTTAAAAGCTAAATAAATTACTCAACTATATATTAATTTGTAAATCAAACAAATTAGTTTGAAAAAAAAGACAAATATAAATACATTGAAGTTAATAAGTGCAGAATTTGAGTTTTTTTTTTTTTAAATATCCTACTAAAAAATATGACAACCGACTTGGACAAAAAAAAGGTGAGGTGGATGCCACATAGACATGTCACCTTTATATATTTAGTCAACAAACGTTGACCGTTAAGGCTGGTTAATGAAATGGGGAAATTGCCCCATTTTTGAAACTTTTAAGACACATTTGCCCTCTTTAAAATTTTCAGGTGCCTAATGGTCATACACGAAAACTTCTAGGATATTTAAGTCCTTTAACCCATATATATATATATATATATTGTGAGTTCTTATGAGGCCAAAATGATAGTGGAAAGAGCAAAGGCACTTGTACCATGAGACTAATGTTGTTTTAATTACCAAAGCTAGCGGACGACTGAATTATGAGAAAATATATATATATATATATATATATATATTTATATATATATGCGCGCGCGCACTCTCTCCCGCGCCCGCCCGCTCTATTGGAAAAAAACAGAAGAGACTCTATGGGATAAATGTGTGAATGAGGTATATCTACGAGGAAAAAACCATTTCCCGTGATTATACTTTCACTCCATTTTTATTTTTAATTTGGTATATATGTGTTTTGTCTCTTAATTAAATGTTTTAATTTTGCTCCGTTAATATTGTGATTTGTGAACTCCTATACATGGGCTAACGGTACTAAACTACTAATAAAGTAAAGTTATGGGAGCTAATGATATTAAAGAGCAAAATTGATTATTTAATTAAGAAAAAAAAACATTCAGGTACTAAATTAAAAATTGAATAAAAGTATAGGTACTTGCAAATAGGTTTTCTCTATCTAAAAAAGGAGGAGCTTAGACTTAAAAATACCCCCTTCGGTCTTTATTCTATGACATAATTAAGGAATTGATATTAATCCTAAATTTAAAACCTCTTTCTCACTTTTATCCATTTTCCTCAAATTAATCCTATTAATATACCTTCAACAATAATCAAGTAGGAAAGAGAGGAAGGGGTTATAAAAGATGTTTTAGAAAATACATATCATGTTAACTTACTTAACCAACATCCTTAATATATTTAGATTAGTTAATTAAGTCTTATATTAAGAACCAAGAACTATCTAACAAAATGTATGCAGGGATAGATGTCAAAATAGTATGCACCTCAGTTTGGATCAGTGTTTTATTTTAACCCCTCTTGCGCTTTATGAAACAAAACTACTTGTTCACATATTACATGTACAACACAAAATTACTTAGATAAGCTTATCCAAACTAGTCATTAGAGGCTTGCAAGCTCTAATAGCATGTGTATGTTCAAGCGATCCTTTTGTAAGAGGGAAGTATAATTTGCCTTAACATCTCTTGTTTACATGTTTGATTACAAAGAAGTGATATCTTACAAAAGACAAGTTGATTGCTTTTAATTACCATGTTGAATCGCTTGTTTAATTTGTATGCTAGAAATTTACCCTCTAAAACCATTGTGAGCAATAAAGACAGAGAAGTTGAAACCTGCCTTATTTGCATTTTTATAAAGGCAAAATAAGCAAGGAAATATGCTTTGCACCCAGGTTCAGGAACCTGGAAACCGGCAAAATGGTCTGGTCCGGTCCGGGTTCTAATTTTTTAAAAAAAAAATTTTATATTTTTTCTTTAAAATTTTATATTATAAGCCTAAAATTTTCAATTTCTCACCGGTTTGGCCCCGGTCTGACCCACTGATCATTAACCCAGTATCCCGATCAGTTCAATACCCGATCCGAGTTTTAATACCTTGCTTTGCACACCATTGTAGTTAATTGGGAAGTGACTAAATTGCAGGTGTTACTAAAGGTTAAGGCTGAAATAGGTGGTGTGAAAATGAAAGCTTGAATTCTTATATTTTGAGAATATACGTAGCTAGTTGTTTTCTACCTTTTTAACTGCCAATTACAAGAGTTAAAAATGGTTGGTCGGTTACCTTCGATTATGTTAAAAACCAACCCCGTATACCTATTAAAAATTGACAAAAAGTAAATATTGTTAAATATTAATAATAAAGTATAATAGATACTACCTCCGGTCCTAATTATAAGATGAATTTGAATTTTTTTGGAGTAATTAAAGAAGCTAAATAAGTTACTTAATCATATCATATGTTATATATCATTAGATTATATATTAATTTATTAATCAAACTAATTAGTTTGAAGAAAAAAATATAAATATAAATACTCTAAATTAATTTAATTATTTTCCTCAATTTCTCTAAAAAAAATAAACTTTATCTTATAATTAAGATCGGAGAAAGTATTATATAACAAAATAATTCCTTTCTTCTGTTTTTCTTCTCTAGTTCTTAAATCGCAACCAGGCAAAACTTGTGGCCACTTTGAGGTAATTAAAACCCGTTTCCATTAAAAAAATTGAAATATACAGCATTGTATTTATTGATTGTTATACTTCAACAATATCAACATGGTGCTTTTTAGCAAAGACTAATTTTTTTTTGGAATGAACCACCCAATATTCTGAACCCTCCTCATGTACGAGAACTTTAACAAGGCCCAAACTTATCTGGATCAAGTTGGATGCGGACTCTTTCAAGTGGTAAGCTCTACCACCTACACTATTACATTCTCGAATTTAAACTCAAGACTTTGGTTATGCTGATACAATTCTCTTCTTAGTTGAAACAAGTGCCCGATGATTAGATAATTATGTTTGTTTGGAATAGCTTATTTTTGGGTAATAAGTGCTTATAAATCGTGATTCACAGTATACGAGGTAAGTATGTGAGAGGAGTTTTATCTCGGCTTGCGTAATAAGGACTTATTTTTTAAGAAATCGTGATTCCAAACACGCTAAAAAACTATTTCAATCCGCAAAATCATTTATTTCACTGATAATTTATCATTATATATAGTTGGGCTTGGTGAAAGTTCATAGGAGGTCCATATACGTGTGAAGAGGATACTGGGTTAGGGCCTCATAGTTTTGTCTTCAAACTTTGAATTGGGCCTCATGCTTATACATCATGTTTATAGAGCTTAGACTTCATAGTTGGCCCAATTTTAGAGTTGAATGTTTTTGTCCTCAAACTCTTAAATTGGGCCTTAAGCCCACAACAAATGGGTGGTTATGGGATCTTTTTTGTGACCTTGAAAATTCACCCGATTCTGAATCTCTAGGAAAAATGTTCATATTTAATGTCTGACAGTATCTTAAATAGGATTATCTCTAATAAGAGGATACCTATACTTAGCCAAAAAAAAAAAAATCAACAGAAGAAAGGTATAATTTATTCCAAAACTTAATGCTACCTCTAGCCCTTAATGCAAGAGTTAGTTCAAGATTAAATTTGGTCATAAATATAAAATCTCAATACACTTTGTCTTTAAATTTTAAAACTTTTGTTCTAAAGCATTCATATTAATTACATACATCAAGGAGTTCTATCGTAGTCATGCTGAAAGATGGTATTTTAAAAAAATCAACATATACTTGTTACAAAAAAACTAACGTAACTAACTTATTTAATCTAGTTTTTCATCCAAAAAAAATTTATTTAATCTAATTAAATTAGTCAATTAGTTCTTATATTAAAAATAGAAGAAAGTGCTATAATTAAAAATTAGATTTAGCTGTTATAATTTTTGCTTGCAAAATTTTTACATGGTTGAGTTTGGGTGGCGTGCCCACTAGGGTTTGCGTAGTGCTATCAATGATGACTTGCCGTTAAGTATGATGTTTAAATTATTTGAATGAATCTACTCTACATTGTATAAAGTCTTAAAACTAAAAGTAAAATACTCTAACCTCTATTGCATATTACCTTAATTACACTGACCTTCCATTTATTTTAAAAATATATACTTAAGTTCAAACCCTTAACATAGTTATGAATATTTTTTTTAAATAGTTTAGTTACATTTTTATCAAAATAAATTTTATTTACTAATTTACCTTTCATGATATTAAATCTATATTTTTGGTTCCTAATTGTTTTAGCTTATTATAAGTGTTTTTACATCATTCGAGATAAATATGTGAGAGGTGTTTTATTTTGATTTGGGGAAAAAGGCTTCTAAAACTATGTTTTGGGAGTTTTCCAAACAAACTCTTGGTTAAAATTGTTATGAATAATTTAATATTTTTTTTTATTTTCCATAATTTTTTTCTTTTTCAAATTTATTTTTTTAATATTTTAAATTATATCAGTACATAAGTTTAATTGATCGATTTAGTTAATGTAGGTATAAAAACTTGATTGAAAATTTTATTAATCCTTTTTATAAATATATACAAATTAAATGTGTTTATAAATGTTTTAGCAATAAAACTGTTCAAAAATTATAAATTATAAATTTAAATAATTTACATAATCTCTTAGATAGTCAAACTTATTCCATTTATACTCTATGATAAAATAAAAAATATATTTAAAATTTATTTTTAACCATTTAAAAGAAGAATCATACTTGCATCATATTTTTTATATTCATTATATCAAGTTCTCTAATTACACATAACCATGTGTCTTTTTTTTCATATGGATTTATGGTTAAATGATAATAATTAAAAAATAGGATAGATGGTATTAAAAAACTTGATGAAATGGACAGAAGGAAAACTTGACATAAGTATTTTCCTTAAAAGAAATATAAATAAATATTTTTTAATAAACATGAGAAAAATAAAAAAAAATTATAAATTTCATAAGATAATCAAAATTAATTTTATAATATATTAAAAATTTTGAATTGATATCTATTTTAAAATTTTTGGTTATATAATTGTTTTGAAAAATAACAACATTTAAATAATTATTATGTTAAATGATCGTATTTTAGTCAAAATCTAAGTTTAATAATCAAACTTAACGGTTCACTAATGGTTGGATGGATGAAAATAAAATTTCAAAATAGAAGTGAGATTTGTATAACATGCATTAATTTTAAAAGAGTTTTATCTAGGTTTTTTCAATAGAGGAAAGATTTCTATAATTTAAGTAAAATAGAAGGATAGTTCATATATTTTACTCTATAAATAATTTATATCAGTGATCATTTATGAATAATCTAATTTGTTAGAATTTCAAATTATATGCATCTTTGTTTTTTTTGTTATATTTATCATAGCACATAAAGGACCTTGGAGTAGCCTGAATTTGTTTCTAGCATGGTACTAAAACTCGAATTGGACCAGCCGATTCGGCCCGGAAACCAATAAACCAGCCTGTAGACTGACCCGGTTCGGTCACTAACTCAGTTTGTGCTTTTTTTTTTCTTTTTTTTTTGAAAGAAGTGCTTTTTTAAAAAAATTTTCATTAGAATTTCATATTAATAAACCTAAAATCTTCAATTTCTTACCGATTTAGTTTCAGGTTAGCTCCAATTTGACTCTGACTTAATCCACTAACTCTTAACCCAATCCCCAATCAGTTTAATAACCGATCCAGATTTAATTACCTTAATTTCTAATGTGAAACAGTTGAAGAGATGAACGGCAAAGATAGAATGATTGGGAAAGTACACCAATATTACTCGATTGGAGCTTTCATTCTTTATAGTAATCAAGAACGATCCCCACACAAAAGCCAATCAAATTTTCTATTTTCAACATATTATTATATTTCTCTTTGTGTTCTTAATATAAAACACATTTATTCAATTTAATTAGATTAAGAAAATTAATTAATATGACATATATTTTTTAAAATGTTATAGTCATCTTCTTCAATTCCTTCATTCTCTCTTCTCCTTGATTATTGTTAATGAAACATTAAAAGAAGTAAATTAGGAAAAGATTGACAAATAGGAAAACTTTATCTTATATTTATTATCAAGATTCACTCCCCAAATATGTCTTATATTAAATACAGGAGGGAGTACTTCCTTTTGTACTTGCTATAAAACATATTTGGAGAATTTCTCCTGATACTAAATATAAAATCTATTTTTTATATTTATCAATCTTTTTCCTAATTTATCCCTATCAATACTCCCTCTGGTCCTATTTATAAGCAACTTTCTTTCTCATGGGTCTGGTCCTTTTTATAAGCAACTTTCACTTTGTATCTGAAAATGTAAGCTTCTTTTTCTTATTTTATCATTATTAAATACATATATTTATAATTAATTATCACACACACCAAGAGTTATCTCTCATACTTTTTATTCATTCTCTCTCCCATACTCTTTTCATAAATATGAATATATATGAAAAAGAACATGGCATTTTTGACACATTTATTGCTTTTAACTATCAGTTCATTTTGCACAATCAAGAGGAAAGTTGCTTATAAATAGGATCAGAGGAAGTAATAATCAAGGAAGAGAGGGAATGAGAGAATTAAATAAAATGGCTAGAGTGTTTTAGAAAATACATGTCATTTTAACTAACTTTCTTAATCAAATCAAATTAGAAAAATATATCTTATATTAAATATAGGAAAGAGTATCTGACACTTTCTTTTGTACGTCTGTTGCCTGAGCAATCAATACTTCATCCCCAAGTATAGGTGATTTCTAAATGATTTATACATATGGTTAAAAATGTTAGAAATATTAAATTTATTATAAAATTTGAAACTAATTTTAAATATTAGCCTTATAACATCATATGATTATTAATTTATACTCACTCACTAACCTTATTAAATATTGCACACACATACCAAAAAAATAGTCAGTACTCCTTAAAACTATCAAATATTGTATAAAAAGGATTAATAACACCTTTTAAAATGCTCCCATAGTAGGGATCGGAATAGTATTATCTTTGTTGCATTCGATAACATAGGGTAAAATTGCTCATATTTTTATGTTGGGGGCAAATTTGCACCACTTAATAGTTTAGGGTCTTAGATGCACATTTTACCCCTTAAAAATATGAACTACACAAATCTTATAATTTTCTCGAAATTTTAAGACAAATTGAAATGGTAATCTTAAAAAGAATATAATTAATACCCAATCGGTGGCTTATAATAAGGATGACTCATATTTTCTTAAAAAATTTTACTTTCTAATAGGAACAAGAGGGAATGCATGGTTGATGAAGATTCTAATGGAGCCTGTGAGAGGGCCAGAACCCAACAAGGCCCTTATGGTCCAACTGAGTATAGTTCTTTGGATTTAACTTTGAATGCACGAGTCTTTTCTAGATACGCCCTTTTTATATCTCTAATTATCACTTTTGAATCATATATATTTCACTCCCAATAGTTTAAAAGTCTAATTTAATTTCATTACTTCTCAGATTTTAGTTATATTTTCATCTCATATGATGATAATGAGTAAGAAAAATAAGTGAAAAATATTCTTCTTAAGATTACTAGTGTGAGGTCTGATTTAAAATCCAAGAAGCTTAATCAAAACTATGTTGACTAATTTAAAACTAGAGAAATAAAATGATGATGATAAATTTACACAGAATTGGTCTAATTATATAAAATTCCGTTAGATTTCTTTGGGTTGCAAGTTCAAATCTCAAAAGAGAAACCTATGATGAGAGGAGCAATTACAAACCCTAAAACTAAAATAATGAGTTACTCCGATATGCCTGCTAATATGATCTAGAAACAGCTTTGTATGCCTGTTGATAGCATAAATTAAAAAAATGAAGATAATCAATGAGTAAATTGGAACTGACATGGTGATAGGGGTTTGGAAAATTGATTGACATGGTGATGTTTGGCCATATGTATTTAATAATGGAAGGTGCGGTCTCAAATGGAGATAAGAATAGCCTATAGAATGAATATAATAATCTTTCACCAAAAAAAAAAAAAAAAAAGAATATAATAATCATGAAGAGATAGAGAAAGGGAAAGAGAGGACTTATTAGTTATTTTGCTTCCCTAAAGTCAATATGAATACTCTATCATATTCTTATTCAAATCACTTCTACCTTGTCAAAATCAATAAGAGCTGTATTAAATTTGTATTACATTCTTTCTAACGGTTATTATTGAAAAACTTTATTAATATCTCATCAATTCATAGGATATAAGATCTATATGGTATAGGGAGTCAACACCCGTTTCCATTTTGATAATTAAAGAGTAATAAAGACGGAATTCAATGGGCATACAGAAAAGTACAATTATACTGAAAAAAACATTCGTTTACAATCCCAACGTCGTTCGTCAACGAAATACAAAAAAACAGCAGAAACTTTAATATTTACAGGATTCCCCAAAATATCTAAAGATAAACTAATTATAACTACTATTTTGTCCTTGCCTCGAGACACGTGCCAATTATTTCTTGGCGCCTACACCTTTGCCTTTCCATCCACTGGCACCCGCTGAGATGTTTATTTAAAAATAGGGTGAGATTCCAAAGAATCCCCCTAGAGACATGTTATCATTCATAGAAAATGCAAAAAGTAAATATAGTATGCGCTATGTGTGCACCAATTAATGAACAATATAAACATATCATGTAACACCCCAAATTTTATATTCACCAAATATATTAGAAATATTTGGGAAATTCAATAAAATAGTGAATATTCATAAATTTGGAATTTATGAATTTTATAAATGTTCATTTTCATGAGAAAATGGAAAAAATAATTATGGAATTAATTTGGATAATTTAAAAAGCCCAATATTAAGGTCCAAAAATGAAAGAATATTAGAGAAAATATTTGATCCAAAAACATATGGAAATTGGCTGAAGAAAAATAAGAGAAAAAATTTGATTAGAAAGGTAATGGCAAAATCGTAATTTTACCGATTTATCAAAAAATTAATTATTTTTCAATTAATTGAAGTTAATTTCAATTAATTAAGGAAAATAATAGCGAAAAATATATTTAGAATATTTTGGTCAATTAAATATGAATTTATGAAAAATTTGAGTAAAAATGCAAATTTGACAAAAATTGGAATTTTACGTGTATACGTAACTGAAACAAGTTGTGAAGCCAATTGAAACCATAGGGAGGGACCTCTAGGTGTCTCCTACATGTGGCATAAATAAGGAAATATTGGTTGGATAAGATGGCGTGGTTACATGAATATAGGAAGTTATGTAACAAAAATTAGTTTTGAATTTTTGGAAAATTCCATAAATCATTAAAATAATATATGATATTAGAATATATCATCCTCACCCTCTTCCTTTAGCATTTCATGCATAGAATAAACCTGAAATAGAGAGAGAACGTGTGAAAATCCTAGAGAGAGAAAAAAGAAGAAATCTCGCAAAATAAGCCGATTTCTCCGACGATTTAGTTCCTAACGCGTATAACTCCGATCCTAAACTATTCTTCTTTGTTCTTTAAGGTTTGGAGGCTCAAAAATCTATTCTCTAAAGGTTAGGGTTTCAGCCATATTTGGGAAAAGCTTGTAGGAGCTTGAGGTAACTTCCAAACCTTCGTATATTAACTATTCTGGCTGCTGTGGGCAATTTAATCGGTGAAATTTCGCCGAATCGCCATTGGTTTTAAATTTTGGAAAAGTGTGTGCCTAAGGGTTATGCTGCTCAATTTTAGTTCAAAATGGTTGTTATAACTCAATTATATGGTTAATAAGGTGGTTAAGAATAAAAAAGAACGCGTTTACATAGCTGAATTCGCAATAATTATAAATAAAGTAAAAAATTATGACATATCATGCTCCCTTCAGTCTATTTTATAAGATTTTTTTTTTTACTAATTCACACGTATCAATAAAAACAATTAAAAAACACTAAATTTGATATAAAAGTTAAGTGATTTTCAATATTACTCTTATTAATCACAATAAACTTCAACTTCATATTAATTTATACTCTCTCTTACTAGTTTTATTAAATAAGGACATATATTGTCACGTCCTTATTTTAATTTCACCTTTACCAGAGTATTCACGGAAAATGATATGCGGTTCGGTGGGCAACACAGGAATATCATAAATATACTGATAAAAAGTGCTCGATTACATAAATTCCCTATAATGACATTTCTGCATACTCAATATTTCATGCAACAAACTATGGCCACAGTATAAACAGAAACAGAGCTTCATTTGTTCAAATATGCTATACACAATCAAGTAAAGCAATCACATACATCACTACACAAACAAAGATATCAATTACATGCAATTAAGGTAAGTCCCCTACCTTGTGTCTCTTTTGCTGAACAGAAATAGTTCCTCGATCTATGTGCAAATAGCTTGGGCTCCATATTCGATCCTACAATGTAAAATGTACCATTTAGACACTTCCATAATGTTTCTGGGATTATATGAGTCTATATTGAAAAATTACTAAAATACCCCTGGGGATCCGGTCCGACTGTACTTTTTCTGAAATTTTGACATAGGCTATTCTGACATATTTCCGCCCAAGGAATCCATTTCCAGACTCAAAATTACCAAATTCACTTCCAAAAGATGAAATTGCCCTTGGCAGCCCTATCTCAAGGTTTCAGGGATTGTTTTGTAATTATGCTTTTTCGAGCTTTTCCGAAAAAGTGACCAACTGTAACCCCAAATAATTTTCCCTCTTGAACTCAATGAAACCATCAAATCATTGAAGATCCAACTCTAAGACCAATTTCTAGAGCTAGCTGAAACTTATAGAAACTCCGGGGAAAATTAGGGTTTTTGAAATCCAATTCCACATGTGTTTCTTTCTACTCCTAACTACTTTATTGACTATTTAATTGAGTTATAACTACCATTTGAACCCAATTTTGGCAACATAACATTTCCAACAGACATTTTCCAATTTTCAGAAACAAAGACAATCCGGCAAAATTTCACCGATTAAATTGTCCACAGCAGCCAGAACAATTAATATACGAAGGTTTGGAAGTTACCTCAAACTCTTTCTGGCTTTTCCCTTTAGTCTAAAAACCCTAGTCCTCCTAACTCCAAAAATCTTGCTTCAAACACCTCAAACAACATAGAAGATAAGCTTAGGAGAAGGATTATACACGTTAGGTACAAATTCATCGAAGAAATTGACCTATCTCGTGAGTTTTCTCCTCTCCTTCTCTCTCTAAAAGCACTCAACTTCCTCTCTCTATTTTTCTGAAATGGTGTCAGTTTAGGCTGAAGAGGCGGAGGAATATGATATATAATATGGTATTTACTTATTAATTTATTTTTCAACAATTTCGGATTTTTACAAAATTTTGGCAGATTTCTGGCCAAACTTTGCAAAATCATAACTAATCCTAGAAAAATCGAATTAGGGTGATTCCAAAGACTATAGAACCCTTATTAAGTATAGTTTCAAGGAAAAATATAGACTTTAGCCATTTGGAAGCACAAGATTCCTAAAAATTCCATCTTTGGATGCTGCTCCAGAAGCTTTTCAATTTTTCTAGGCTAACTTCAAAAATTTATATCTTTTTACATATAGCTTCAAATGATTAATATGACCTATCAAATTAAAGCTTAGAATGTCTAATTTCATCCTGTAAAATCTTATAATTTTTGCTTATCATTTGATTATTCAAAATTACATGACAATCTTATTGCTTCATAGGCGATTTCACAAAAACATAATTATATTCTTCAAAATTCATCATTTCATTCCATTTAATACCCCAAAGGTATAAGGAATTTTGGTGATCAAAATTCAAGATGTTACATATACCAAAAAATATTTAATACCCATTGAAATTATCATAACATCTTATAAAAAAAAAAAAAACCTTCTAGAAGACTATAAAATGGGCCGAAGGAGTACATGGAAATAAATATATTTTCAATATAAATTTTTGCACATTAAGTTACTCCTTTAGTCCTCACTCCTAACTCCTAAGTGTAAAACATATTTATTAAATTTGAAAATATTAAAAAAGTTAAATAAATTGTTTAATTATAACATATGTGATCTGATCTCTCTAAAGTATTTATGTGCAACGTTAGATTATATATCAATTTATAAATGAAACATATTAGTTTAGAGAAAATGATAAATATAAGCGATAAAATATAAAAAAAATCAAAATCCATTTCTAAACTAGGCCCTAATGTATGAAGGAGTAATTATTTTAAATTTTACATATTCGGTTTATCAAAATTAAAAGTTTGTCAGTTTTAGTGTGTATTTTATTAATATATAATTTCTTGCTGGTATCCTTCTTCGAAGTGATTTTTTTTTTCTTTTTCAATTTGATCCCCCAATCATCTAAGTGGGTGTTTGGTATTGTTTATTGGAAGTCAATTAGCACTTATTACGTAAGTCGAGAAAAATTTTTTCTCATATGCATATCTCATATACTGTAAATCACGATTTATAAGCACTTACTATCTAAAAAAAACTATCTCAAATGACCACTAATATATATCAATCAATCATTGCGGACACATATCACCTTTTGAAATGGACACAAATACATACGCGTATGAGACAAACATGCATATCAACCCTCCACAAATCCCTCCACATATCATGTTTTCTTTACTAATAAAATTTTCATAAACTTTATGCTAATTTTCTCAAAAAGTAAAAATTAATTTGTACATAATACATAGAATTCTTCTAGGTCTTTCTATATTTTTCCATGAAGACAAGTAAAAAACGGATGACGTACTATGATACATGGAAAATAGCATTTATGTGACAATTAATATGAAACCGATATATAGAGTAATATTATTTAATATTACTAATATACTTATATAGTCTTATTTATAAATCACTTTCAACATGTTTTCTATAGATTAAGACAAACTTTAAACTACATCAATTTTGTCTTAAAATTTAACAACTTTTCAACTTATCCCTACTTAATATACATAATACCTCATGATTGCAAAGTCTACACAATAATAAATGAATGATAAAATTGTACTCCTTTCATTCCTTTTCTTATAAGAAACAACTGTCACATATTCCCTCTTTTTTTTTTTAAGAAACATTCAAAGAATGTATTTTTCTTTACTTATTATTTTCTCACTTTGCCCTTATTTAATTACCCCTATTTAGTGTTAATATAATAAATTTTCACAATCCCCAAAGACCTACTTCCTCCGGTCCACAATAAAGGGCACCTATAGAAGAAATGCATAATCCACAATATAAGACACCTATAGTTTAATTAATGCATTTTTTTTCTGCTTTACCCTTATGATTAATACTCACTTTCCAACTTTGCCCATTAATTATATCCCCTCTCTCTAAACTAAAAATTCCAATGTAATTATAATGATAAATGGTAGTTCTTATATTTTCTCTTTTCTCACAACCATCATTTCCCATGTAAATACTTTTATGAAATGACTTTCTTTCTCATTTGATTAAAAAGAAAAAAAGTGACACTCTCTTTCCCCATAAATGCCTTTTTGGGGTTGAATAAACCTCATGAGATTGAAACAGCATAGCATATGGATGGGAGAGAATTGAAATTTGAAATTTTTTTTTTTTACCATTTTTCAAACACCTTTCTCAACAAGGGTAAAAGTGAAAAAAAACTTATATTTTGGGATATATTAAATGACTTAACTACCATTTCTTATTCCCTGTAAATTAGTTAAGTTGTCCTATATTATGGGCCGGATGAAGTGTTACTTTTACCATATTTATTTTCTTATTCTCTCTCTTCTACTAATTTTCTTATTATAATAATTTTCTTATTTTCTCTCTTATTCCATATGTCATCATTAAGAAGGATATTTTAGTTTAAAAAAAGTTATAATTTTAACACATTTATTATTCTTAATCCACATTTCGAATTGAGAGATTTAGTTAAACATTTCTTATAAAAAAAATTGGAGGGAGTACATTAATATGAAAACTTTAATAAAATAACTAATACTCCCCCTACCTTTTAATAAAATAACTTATTGTTGGATAATAAATCCTTATTACGCAAGCCGAGATAAAACTCCTCTCACATACTTATCTCATATACTGTGAATCATGATTTATAAACACTTATTGTGTGTTTGGTTGGGCTTATTTTTAGACAATAAGTCCTTATTACGCAAGCCGAGATAAAACTCCTCTCACATACTTACTTCGTATACCGTAAATCACGATTTATAAGCACTTATTGTCTAAAAATAAGCTATTCCAAACTAACACTAATGATTGAAAATGAAGCTTTGGTCAAAACGAAACACGGGGTGAGACAATGAAAATGACCAAGAATGATGATTGGTTGAATTGCATCAGAATTCTGACACATGTTACCCATATATTTATTATTATTCGTCACTGTTTCACAGGAGGAAGTGGTGAATCGAAGACGTATTTTAATTAAAACGATGATTTGGTTATATCTGAAAATGATTAATGCCAACCTGGCATATGTCGTACTCATCTGCTAATCCATGGTTTGCCCACGTTATTTTCTTCCTTTTCTTAATAAATATTTTCTTTATTTTTTCCCATAACTTTAGATTGGTATTATTCTCGGACCAGATAGATATCCTCTCGCTATTTCTTTTTCAGCAACTCGACTCGGTCTTATCCACTTTTTAATTTAATTTCTTTTAATTTCATTAATAATATTGAACTAGTCATCAAGCACTATAAAAAAATACTAAATTTCCGACAAAATTTAGAGTTTCCAACGGATAAACAAATAATATTGAATCAAAGGATTCCGTCACTAATAATAACGTGATAAACAAATTTCCGACGGAATCCATATTCCATCGAAAATTTCTGACGGAATTTATTTCCGTTGCAATTTCTGACGGAATTCAATTCTTTCGGAAATTCCCTCACAACTTTCGACGAAATTCAATTTTGTCACAAACTTATTTTTTATTTTTTAAATTAAAAAAGCCACGTGGTAACTCTTGCAACCGCCCCGTCATCGCCGGCGGCGGCGCGTGGCAACTCCGGCGGCATCCAGCTTGTTGGCGGCACCCGGATTCGCCATGTGTCGTAACCTCTTTATTCCTGAAAATACAACTCAACTTGCCCCTCCTTTGGTTCGAACCCACAACCTCGTCCGTACGCGTGATGGCTTACCAGATGGGCGCGACTGCTTTGACGTTCTATTATTACACAATTATATATATAATATTATTATACATAATCAATTATTTATAAATATATACTTGTTTCTTATATATAAATGTAATAGTAATATAAAATAAGTTTATATATTCTAATAATTTTTAATATAAATTAATTTCAAATTAAAAAATTTTACATCTTAAAAAAATTTCATATGACTATAGTTTTTTCTAATTTCTAAAATTATTTTTTTATTAAAATTAATTAATTAATAACTAATATTTTTTACTAATATTAATTAATAACTATTAAATTTTATTTTTTATAAATAAATTTTAGATGACCATTTTGCCCTTACAGGGACCAAAACCTATGATTGGAAATTAAAAATATTTTTAAAATTAGAAAATAATAATAATAAAATAAATTTAAAATTAAACTTAAAATATTAATTAATAAATTATAAATTTTTTAAAATTTAATTTAATTGAAAAATAATAATTAATTAATAATAAATTTTAAATTTTTCTGCAGAATTGAATTCCGTTAGAAATTGCGAGGGAATTTACGACGGAATTCAATTCCGTCGAAAATTCCATGGGAAATTTGCGACAGAATTATTTCGTTAGAAATTCGGTAGTAAAAGACAGAATTTGCAACAGAATATTTTCAAAATTCTGTTGGAAATTTCATATTTTTTTTGTAGTGAAGCAACAGTTTTAGTAGATACTTTTTAAATTTACTTATTTATCCTTTTATTTATGTAATGTCAATAATATACTCAACATACATTGACCTAATGGAATAGATTTTGACTGCGTAAATTCAAAGTTTTGAGTTTTAGACTATATATGTAAATACAGGCAAGTCCGATAAGTAAATTACAATAAAACCCTCTTCCAAACAAATTATAATAATTAAATATAATTAATTATATATCATATAGAGTATATTGATTATTTTTAAAGTAGGTTAAAGAAAACTAAAAGCATAATTAAATTTAAAATTATGTTATTCTATCAAACATTATACAATTATAAAAAAAAGTACTACCATTTGGAATTTTAATATTGACAACTACTATTTTTTATTAAAAAAAACTCAGATAAGCGCACACCTCATATGCAAGAACATCACACACATTCACATTATATGGTTTTTCAGAGGAAGTGGTGAACCGACAACGCATTCAATGAAATGGTTCAAGATACGCAAATCATGATCAATGATTTGTATTTAGTGTTATAATTTACTCCCTTGGGTCCTCTTTATAAGTAACTTTTTCTTTTATAGGGTTAGTTCTTTTTATAAGTAACTTTCACTTTTTGTCTGAAAATATAAGCTTCTTTTTTCTATTTTTTCCTTATTAAATATTTATTCTCTCTCATATTTTATACTCATTATCTCTCCTATACTCTTTTTATAAATAGGGGCATAAATGAAAAAAAAAAACATAACATTTTTAACACACTTATTGTTTTTAAATATCAGTTCGTTTTATATAATAAAGAAGAAAAATGTTTATAAATAGGATCGGAAGGAGTACTAATAATTAGAGTTCAAATTGGTAATTAACTATGATGTGTCGTTTATGGAGTAAACACAGATGAACGACAATTTGCTTAAAGACGTCAGGTCTATTCGAGGAAACGTACGTAGACTAAATGATATGTTTTGGAATGATCGTATTGCTGACGTGTGTTGGGAACAAGATGGAAATATAACGTGTCGTATGAAGAGAAGGGCACATGTCGTTTGTCGTTTGTCGTTTGGGCTGAAGATGAGGGTTCTTGGATCCAACGCCAGCACGCCCGACAAGCACATGTTCAGATTTTGGTCATATCACATGTATCGGTGTGTCCACGTCATTAAACTCAATGAGAGATTAGGCTTTGCTTTGCCTCTTCGTTTAAATTAAGCGTTGTGGCTATCCTTAAGTTCCTTACAAAAATTCTTATTCTTTTTTTTTTATATAATCAAAAAGACCTTGGAAAAATTAATTTTTAAATCCTAAAAGTTTTGGCTATAATCTCAAGCCGAAGACATCCCATTTGTATTGCCATGATTTTTATAGGTGAGGAGGAAGTCCGATTTTTTAAATGGGTGAACCTACAATCGAATTATTCTTTTCTTTTTCGTATATTTTGTTTGAGACTGATTATTTTTCTAGCCACTTACTCTTATAAAACTAATGTCCTCTTAACTTCCGTTACGTAAATCCAGTTATATAAACTCTTTAGCTGTTTAACTACTTTCATTTTATATAATTGATATTATATATATAAAAGAAGTTATTACTCAATCTCTGAAATTTAACTTAGAACAATTTAATTCTTAAATTTTTAACTTATTTAAAACTCACTTTCTAATCTCTTTATAGAATTTCATGCGATTGAATAGTCTCAATGTCTCTTCCTCAAGTCAGTGATTGAGTTTCAATCGAGTCAATAATTTAAAGACCGAGTTGTGCTGAGCTAAAATTTAGAGACTAAGTTATAAGTAAAATTCTTTTGAATATTTTGTAATAGTGGTATATATTTTCGCATTCTATATGGTTGACTTTAGACTGTAAACAAATACATTTATCAGTATATATGTATTTTTCTGTATGTTTGTGGAACTTGGTCTTTATTACTCTGTGTATTTCAAAATAGAAACGGGTGTTGACATCTTCCAAAAACATTTTCTACATATACACAAACTCGAGATCTCGTGTTTAAATCGTGAAAACTCATTCCATTTGAGCCAATCCGACGATATGTTGCCCTTGATTGAAGGCACAAAAAAAGAAAAAAGATAGATTGGCCTTGTTGAGATGTTCAAAAAACAAAAGTTAAAATGGAAAAAACACTCGTATGTTTGGATTAGATTTCAGAAAATAATTTTTATGATTTATAAAATAAATATGTGAGAGGAGTTTTATTTCAATTTATAAAAAATAGTTTTTAAAACCATGGTTTGAAGGTTACCTAGTGCTACTTCTCAATCAATTAGGACGGGTTTACGCATCACGAAATCTATATATCTAATTATCAACAGGTTTAACTTATTTTTAAATATAAAGCTCACATGCTTTATTTTGATTTAAAAAATACTTTGAAATATAGAAGATGAGTGCCTAATTTTTTTCCATTTAAAATTAAGTTCAAATCACCGGCCTGTCATGTGGTGTGTGGCAGCTCATCCTCATCATGAAGAAGAATTGAATTTAAATATTATTAAAAATAATTTATCAAGGAATATTCTTTTTTCTTTTTTTATTAAAAGAATATTTTTTTGTTTCAAAAAACTATACGTTTTTATTATTTTTTCAAATACAAAGTCTTTGACCCATAAATCATCAGATGGTATATAGATTTAAATTTTATTTTCAATTTAGAAATTTTGTTGATGAGTAATCTATAAGTATACTTCTATAAATATTCTGTGAGCTTGAAAGCTGCCCTATTCTAATGAGTCCTCGGGGTCCATTGTTCATAGTATATGAAGAGTATGAGTGATTTGCATAATAAATCTCATATTAAAACTAGAATGATCAGTTTGCTGTACGTGTTTAATACATTTGTGAAAGCGCTAAGGGGATAAAATGCCTTGGAAATTTTCATAAAGGTGTATCAGGCACCTGGAAGTTTTTGAGAGGGTAATTATGTCTTGAAAGTTTAAAAAACGGGATAAAATAACCCCTTCGTTAACCAAGCCTGACGATCAACGTTTGCTAACTAAATATGTCTATGTGTCATGTTTATGTGACATCCACCTTCTTCCACGCTAGATTTTTCACCTAAAAAATTAATAATAATAAAAATATTACATCATACTCCTTCTGATCTTAATTATAGGACATATTTACTTAACTTTGGAGAAATTAATGATAGTGGTTAAATTAGTTAATTATATTTATTTTTTTAAAATACCCTTATTTTAAATTTAAAATGGCATCCATTTACGTTGATTTTTTATTTTTTTTTGTACCTCTCCTACTTCACACACGACTTCTCCAAGCTCTCACATAATCCGGCGTTATCAATCTCCCTCAACAACTTTTGATCTACTCTTATTAAATTATTATTATGTTTAATTATTATTGAGAAAATATCAAAAGAGAGTATTTTGGGAAAAATTGACAAAAATTAGAACTTTGTCCTATACTTAGAACCAAGATCAATTCTCAAATGTTATCCTATAATTAAGACCGGAGGGAGTATCATTTATATAGGATTTAGTTGATTCATTTGAGGAGATTAAAAAAACTAAAAAATTATATAATTATAGCAAATAGTATGTGATCTATCTAAATTCTAAAACACTCATTGTGATTATATATGATTAGATTATATATAAATAATTTATAAGGCAAGCAAATTAGTTTGACAAAAGGTGATAATATTGTTATGAATATAATATTTATGTGGATGTCTATATGCATCTATATGCATCCATTATCTCTAGTATTCTACATTTATATCTTACTATCATCAAATTTGTAGATTTTGATTATATTAAGTGTGTGTTTGAATTAGTTTTTGAGAATAGTTTTTACGATTTACGAGATAAATATATGAGAAGAGTTTTATCTCCACTTTGTAAAAAATAATTTTTGAAACCATGATTTAAGTATTTCCCAAACACTCGTTAAGATCCGTAAGTTATCATCTTTCCCTTTTCTTTATAGTAAATATAGATACATGAGGCTAATTGCTTTAACTTTCTCAATCTCTCTAAAATATTCAACCGGCTCTTATATTAAAGAGTTGAGGTTTTTTTTTTTTTCAATTTATATTTATATATGTTAATAAAATGTAAAATTCCTGACCTACACTTCAACAGAAAAAAGCTTCCCATCCTCCCTGAGATCTATCTGAAAAACATTCAACCGCCAACGAAAATTCAACCCACCACCAACAACCAAATTGGAATAAAGTATTTCAATGGAAAATTAAAAACAATCCATCTCAAACAAACTCAAATTTGTAGAAGAAATTAGATGGGGAAGCATAAAAACTGGGATCAAGAAGAAGAACATCTGAGTTTGATTTTAAGCCGGATCTGTGCGACAGCGGAGTGGGAGGAGCCAACACCGTCCAGAATCCTCGAAGCACTTCGCTGCCACCGTTGCTGAGGATTGGAGCCGACGCCGTCGCAGAACCCTCGAAGCACCTCACCGCCATCGTTGCCGAGGATTTAAACATGTGGCTCTTGGGACAACTTATGAAGATCGCGAGTAGGCTTGAGGAAGAGGATGACATCATGGGCGCTAGCAGAGATACATGATTGTGAAATTCACGGTAGATATGACTACAAATGTTGAGAAAATGAAATCGAGCTCGTTCAATCTAAAATTAAGCCATGATACTATATCACCAAGAACACAAGCACTCACTCCCACCAACTCATCCATTAGAAACTTGAAGGGGAATTATGGATCTGCATAAGGTCCGCCGGCGAGGAGAGTTTTTGTGGATCTGAAGGGGTTGATTGTTGAGTAGCGGGATCGATCAAGTCGAGAGGGGTAGTTGGAGTTTTTTTTTTTAAAAAAATATATTTCCTACTCAAAAATCATCTGAAATGAAAAAAGAAAGAGTGGCGTGATGTCACGTAAGCATGATATTATATTTGGTTAATAAATATTGACCATCAGACTTGGTACTTGGTTAATGGGGGAGGGGCCTCTCCATTTCCCTTATCATCCATTTTCCTCCACTTCTTTATTCTCACCATTGGATTCACTCTGAATGATTGAGTTTCAATATCCTATAAAAAAATTATTATAATATTAAATAACAATAATGTATATAAATAAATTTAAATCATTAAAATTTGATATAACTAGTTCATATCTTTATACTTTTATTAAAGTATTCTATGTATAATTTTTAATTTTTATGGGATATTGAATCTCAACCGTTTGGTGTTAATCTAATGGTGAGAATAAAGAAGTGAAGGGAAGTGGACAATAAGAGAAATGGAGAAGCCCCTCTCCCAATTAATGGAAGGGTCATCGTGCCCATTTTTTAAACTTTTGAGGCATAATTACTCTCTTGGAAATTTTTGGTTGTCTGATATCTTTTTATGAAAAATTTCGGGACATTTTAGTCTCTTAATCTTTTGTAAAATGAGTTATGCTGTATTTATGATTTATTAATACAAAATTAATATAATTTATTAAAAATTTTATATATAAGGAGAATTATATTTAGGTCTTATACAAAATAAAAAAGAAAAATGGTTTTATTTAAAAATTCAGGGGCTTCAATTAATAAATTGGATGAATCATTGATAAATTTAGGGGATCATTTTTCATTCTTTTCTCTTTATGCGGGTCTGAATGTAGTTGTCCCATAAATATATTACACCGTATATACTAATTCACTCTTTAACGTTGGACAAATGGACAAGGATTCGTTGTCGGCTGCCATCAAATTCTTGAGTATTTTCAAAGCAAATTCATAGGAATTTGACAATCCCATATTATTTGAACCGGACGTAGGAATTGCTCTTTACTGCCGCATACCTTTTTATAAAAAATTGAAAAGTTTTTGTATGAAAATTTAACCGATACTTTTTAGGGAAAATATTGTTCCAACCATATAAAAATAATATTAAGAAAGTCTCTATTAATAAATGAAAAGTTATCGTTGATAAATTATGAAACTTGTTAATATATTATCTCCCTTGCGACATATATAATATTCTCCCTACTTTTTATATATGAGATATTGTAGAGTATTGATTTTCTTGTATATAACTAAATATGCGAACATTTTCTAGCGAAATTTGAATTTTGGTGTGTTAAATTATTAAGGGCTAGCCCTTGCTAGACTCAATTCTGCTCGTCACTCGATAGTTAGAAATTAATTATTTTGAAGTGTAGAGATCATTGAAGTAGGTTTTGTCTCTCCCAATAAAGCTTTTTCTTTGCATACGACCTGATTCGAACTTAAGACATCATGTTTAAATGATCCAACTATCTACCAATAGTTTCTGACTTTTGTTGGTTAAAATTTCAAATATGGACAGTATAATATGATTGTTAAATGAAGAGCCCACACATATTATCACTCAAAGGTTTAAACATATAACCTCTACCCCAAAGGGAGGGGTGGATGCCATGTGAGTCAAGCTTCATTTGTCATCATAACAATAATTAAATAACATGTGTGTATTAAAGTTATTCAATTTCATTTTTTGTATGACAAGAAGAAAAAAATTCATCCTTTAAACATTAAATCAAATTCTACATATTTCTAAAGGATACTTATTGTGATTTCTAATAACAATCCTCACTCATTTCTGCCTCCCATCAAACATTCCATCACCTTTCATCTTCAATTATTTGATTTATTTCGTTGCTAGATAAAAGACCCAACTTTATTTTGCTTTTTCAATCTAACTTTGATTGTGATTAGTTATTCGTGTGAGTGTGTGTATATTAAAATAGAAGGATTTAAACTTTTTACTTGTGCCAATATTTCATCTTGTTTTTTTGTGTCTACACTGATATTGAGTGGTTTAATAAAACTTGGAATTTGATTTTTTAAGAGCTAACGTGCAACTCTGAAATATGTTTTTGGGTGCATCCAGTATGTTGGGGTATTTTATAATTTATCCAACATCTTAGAATATTTTTTTAGGTATATTCATTATTTTAAAGTATTTTGTGACACATTTTTACCCTTAAAGTATTAATTTTTTGGGAGAAATTTTGCCCATAAAGTATCATTTTAGGAGCAATTTTAGCCTTTTCATTAACATTCAACAAGTTTTTAAGTAAATGTATATTCAACATCTTAAAATATTTTTTCAACAACAACTTTAGGATACTAAACACATCAGAAAAAAATATTTAAGGGGTGCTAAATACACTTTAACCTTTTTCTTTATATCTTAGCACATGGATCTTCTTAATAACAAAATTTTACATCGAGAAAATTTTCAAAATTCTGTCGATAATAAAATTTGATTTATGAATTAGATCTATTGGACATAAGCAAGTGGATATTTATAAACATACTTACTATATCTCTCTTTTAAAGTTCGTACAAATAGATAAGGATGGGCTGTTCCTGGCTCACATCAAATTCTTGAGTATTTTCAAAGCAAATTCATGGAAATTTGACAATTTGACACCTTGAAGAATCCCACATTATTGGATGTAGACAGAATGATATTGATATAGAGCTGCGTAGTCTTTTTTTTTGTCCTCATATAATTAATTAGTCAATATCTAATAACTGTATATGAAAAATTAGTTTGTTATGCATTGGACATGTTTTTCCAATTTTTTTTAAGGACAACATGTTCTTGAGTCAATTTATTGATCATGATTAAGCTATACTAATAATAAATTTAGTTATATACTGCTCACATATAATCTTGAAAGCACACCACAGAGGGTAAATCAATGAAAAATGTATCTGTTGTTTCACCTTTTTTTCCCTTTCTGTTTTTAATATTATTGCTATAGTATAATGGGCCTTAATAATCCAAGATCAAACATCTTTTTCTTAATACATCGGAAATAAAACAAAAATCAAACATATTTCTTAACCATATTTTATTGGCATTTTCAGTTAATGAGTTGGCTAGCGCTTTTCTTTCTCTTTCTTTCTTTCTTTCATTTTTTTGGATAAACTTCTATTAGTAGGCTAGCTTGCATTGCTTAAACTTCTATTTTAGTTTTTGTGGGAGGTTGCTTAATGAAATCTGGATTTAATGATTTATAATTAAGGGGAAACACTACTCAAAATATTCATTTTTTTTAATTTCTTCCTCCTATTATGCACATTAGAAATTCAAAACCATGTTACGAGTACATACAATTTTCTTTAATTTTTAATTTTATATTCGTATGTTTTTCTCCCTTAATTAATTCTTTTAATTTTATTTTGTCAGCATCGTTAGTCTCCATAACTTTGTACTATTAGTATCATCATCCTTGTAAATGAGCTAATAGTGCTAACAGAGCAAAGTTTAAGATTTAGTTAGGAGAAAAAGTTATACGAGCATTGTCACGCCCTTATCTTGTTTTAACCTTTTTCAGAGTATTCGTAGAAAACGATATGTGGTTCGGTGGGCAACACAGGAATAGCATAACTATACTGCTAATATGTATATGATTATAGCCCCTCCAGGATTCGTACCTGATAATTACAATTAGTGTAGCCGCACAGGGCTACCTGGGTGTCTAAACTCGTCCCAGTGAAACGGAGACATATTCCTAACTTCGTTCCGCCATTGAAATCCTTTCGTGTAGTTCTCTTCTTTGCTCTCAACATATCTTTTGTCTTCTCCTGTCTAAATTGTTGGTAGGGGAGGGTGAGATTCGAGAGAATCTCAGTAGGAAACAGATACCATACTGCATGCATGATTGATTCTATGTGTATGACATGTTAGCTTTATCTAGATGTATGCCCCATAATGACATTTCTGCATGCTCAATGTTTCATACAACAAGACTATGGCTACAGCGAAAACAGAAACAGAGCTTCATTTATTCAAATATGCTCTACACAATCAAGTAAAGCAATCACATACATCATTACACAAGCAAATATATCAAATACATGCAAGTAAGGTAAGTCCCCTACCTTAACCTTTTTCCGCCTCGAAACGCATGCCTCGATCTACGTGCAAACAGCTCAGGGCTCCATATTCGATCCTACAATGTCAAATGGACTATTTAGACACTTTCATAGTGTTTCTGGGGGTTATATGAGTCTATCTTGAAAAATTACTAAAATACCCTCGGGGACCCGGCCCCATCGTACCCGGTCCAGCTGTACTTTTCTCGAAATTCTAACCTGGGCTATCCTGACATAGTTTCACCCAAGGAATCCATTTCCGTACTCAAAATTACCAAATTCACTACCAAAAGACGAAATTGCCCTTGGCAGCCCTTATTTCAGTGTTTTAGGGGCATTTTCGTAATTATGCTTTCTCGGCCTTTTCCGAAAAAGTGTCCAACTGTAACCCTACCTAATTTTCGTTCCTAAACTCAATGGAACCATCAAATCATTGAAAATCCAACTCTAAGACCCATTTACAGCCCTAGCCGAATTATATGGATTTTCAGAGGAAAATTGGGGTTTTTCGGTTTTGGCTCCGTAAACAAGTTTCTTTCTACACCTAACCACTTTATTGACTATTCCATTAGGTTACAACTACCATTTAGTATAAATTTGGGCAGCATAACAGCCCCCACAACCCATTTTCCATTTTTACACACAAAGACAATCTGGCGAAATTTCACCGATTAAATTGTCTATAACAACCAGAATAGTCAATATACAAGAGTTTGGAAGTTACCTCAAGCTCCCACTAGCTTTTCCTCTTCTTTCCTGAAAACCCTAAGCTCCAAACACTGAAAATTGAGCTTCAAAACCTTAATCCACATAGAAGAATAGCTTAGGAGCGGAGTTATACACGTTAGGTAGAGATTTACAGAAGAAATCAATCTACCGTACAAGTTTCTCTTCCCTTTCTCTCTCTAGAAAATTGCTGAACTTCCTCTCTCTAAATGCTGAACTTCACGTCAGAAATGAGGCTTGGAGGAAGGAGGAGCTGATTTATAATATATATCAATTTAATTAATTCATTTTCCCAATTTCGGATTTTTACAAAATTCTGGCAGATTTCTGCCCAAACTTTAAAAAATCATAACTAATTATAGAAAAATCGAATTGAAGTGATTCCAAAGCCTATAGAACTCTTATTGAGTCTAGTTTTAAGAAAAAATATAGAATTTTGCTGAATGGAATCACAAAATTCCCAGAATTTCAATCTTTGCATATGATTCCAGAAATTTCACAGTTTTTCTGTGCTGATTTCAAAAATTAATATCTTTTTGTATATAACTCTAATTGAGTCATATGACCTATCAAATTAAAGCGTAGGATGTCTACTTTCATCCTGTAAATTATCATAATTTTTTCTCATCATTTGGTCATTAAACATCACATGACAATTTCACTATCTCATAGGCGATTTCACCGTAAGCATAATCACTTTCTTCAAAATTAACCATTTTATTTTCTTTATTGCCTCAAAGATATAAGAAACATTAGAGAATATATTTGGGACACCTGCTAAACCGGGGCTTAGTAGTCCTCTTAATTTAGGCTTATTCCAAAGTCTCTAATCCCAAAATTCGGGGTATTACAAGCACCAAATTAAAAATTAAGAAAAAAAATATAATTATATGCAAAATAGTTTTCCCCACACACAAATACATGTGCATGGCTTCCTGTATGTTTACTCTTTTGGTTTCCTTTTGCCTTTCTATGTATTTTTCAGTTGTATATAGAAGATAATCTTAACTCAGTAAGTTATTATTATATATTATCATCCCAGTCATCATTATGTGTACATAATATATGCAATGGAAAATTATTTAAAGCATCAAATTCAGAAAAAAAAATTATTTTTAAGAATTATATTGATTAATGATAAGTACTCATTCCACTTATAAATGTAGATTGTTTGAGTGATAAATATTCTTTTAGTTGTAAATTTGTGCTATATATGAATGATAAATACTTGTAATTTGATCCATAATTGTACAGTAGTGTACACTATAGGAGGGTAAATTTGAAATTTTTTATATAATTAATTTGTGAATATGGTCCTCAAGTGTAATCCTCACTATACAGTACAGCCACTATAAAGCCGTGTTTGGTATAGTGCATATAAATTAATAAATGTGTTACATTTTTTTTGACCTCATATGTTACATCTTTTATATAACTTATGAACGTTATGATTTTTTTTTTTTAATAAATTTCACACATACGTGCACCCTTACGCGCACATATTAATTTTTTTATGTTTTTCAAAGAAAATAAATTAAAAATGCACAATTTTAGATTTTTTTTTTTTTGAAAAATTGTAAAAATACAAAATCGCACTGTTCCATCTCTGGAAATAGCAAATGTCTGTTATCTTTGGTAGAATCTAAAAATTAAAAGAAACAAGGGGAAAAAAATAAGTATGAGACAGGACCATTACACATAAACATTACAGGGTAGAGTATCAGGGGTCCCAAGCCCTATACTTTATATAAAGTCCGAATTCAGTTGTACTGTTCATGAATTATAAATATATAAGATGACATTACATAAATTTATATTATATGCAGTATAAAAATAGATATAAGATTCAATTTGCTCGTACACTTGTCTATATAGTGAGGACTCCTTGCCTATGATGTCACCATTTGTCTATTTTACACTTCTTAATCTCTCAACTGACACACGCACACATGTATATATTGAATTATATTTGCATCAAACACATCTATTTCCCTAGAAGTCAACTAAATAAGTAGGTCGTTGGCCAAAAAAAAAAAACTAAATAAGTAGGTCACATGCTAGTATGCTACACAAATATAAAAAAAGATATAAAATAATATAGAATCACACATAATAAGTTTAGATCAGAACACTTCGAGAAGAGAAATATTTACTTATATCTTAACTCTTTTTTTTTTCCTTTGTATAAATACCTATAAGAAATAAAAACTTAAAAAAATATCCAAAAAAATCAAAAGGGTTAATATAACTTTTGGTTCTTGAAGTTTGAGCCAATTTTGATTTTGGTCCATTAAGTTTGAAATTGGTGGTTTTAGTCCTTGAAATTTCACCCGATTTTGGTTTTGGTCCTTCAAGTTTGAAATAGGTGGTTTTGGTCCCTGAAGTTTCATCCGATTTTAGTTTTGGTCCCTTAAGTTTGAAAAAGACTTGGCGACCCGTTTTTTAAACCCGACCCGACTTGGGGAAAAAAAGTTATTTTCAAACTTGAGGGATCAAAACCAAAATCGGATGAAACTTCAGGGATCAAAATCACTGATTTCAAACTTGAGGGACCAAAACCAAAATCAGGTTAAATTTCAGGGACCAAAACCACCGATTTCAAACTTGAGGGACCAAAACCAAAATTGGATTAAACTTCTGGAACCAAAAGCTATATTAACCCAAATCAAAATCAATATATAATATAAAAGAATAAAAAACCAATAATCTTCAAAAAAAGTTTCAATACACACAAGTAACACTTTGAATCATAGAACTATAATGAAATATACGATGAACCAATATTTATTAAATTTGAAGAAGAGTAAGAAGAAATAGTTTGATGCTCTTATTTTGAATTCTCGAACCGAGAGATTCATGAAACGAGAGACATAAATGGTTCAGTGGGAGTAAGAACTAACAATAATTAAATAATGTGTTTAAATTAACCAAATTCATTCTTTTCTATAAAAAAAACTTCGCCAATTAAGCACTACAAAGAATTGGGGGATGACACCCATTTTTTGTCGATGAGAATAACCTGATAAATTTTTATATATAAGAAATAAAGGTGCTTTGCAAATTTTGTAGACGTAGAGGACTGCTGTTTTGATTTAGGTCATTATGACTATTAATAAAATTTTTAATGAGGGACTTTTTTCCAATTATCCCTAAATACTAAAGCAAATTCTACATATTTCTTAAGGACACTCATAGGGATTTCAATAATTAAAACTCACAATGCCTCCTATGGAACATTCCATAACCTTCATCTTCAATTATTTCATTATTAGAAAAGACACGCCTTTATTTTGCCTTTTCAACCTAACATTGATTGTAATCAATTAGTAGTAGAAAGATTTTTATACCTGAAAAATAGAAGGATTCAAAAATTTTCACTTTTACTAATATTTCATCTTATCTTTGGTGTCTAAACTAATCTTAGGTTGTTAATTTCCTTTATGGTTACTATTTTATCGGATGTCCCCGAAGGGGATAATCTTAGGTAGTTATATAAAACTTAGAATTGAATTTTGGATATTATTGTATGATTTTTTTTTTTAAAAAAGCTATACATCTTAATATAAGATGCATATTTACTTAATTTGATTAGATTAAACAAGTTAGTTGAATTAGTTAATATGATATGTATTTTCTAAAACACCTTAACCATATTTCTTAATTTCATTATTCCCTTTTCTCTTTGATTATTATTGAGAAAGCATTAATAGAGATAAATTAAAAAAAATTGATAAATATGAAAATTATGTTTTATATTAAAACTAAAATCAATTCTCCAATTATATTTTATATTAATTAAGAACCGGATCAAGTACTACGGCACTACTTGTGACTTTTTAAATAGCATGGTGTGATATAAATTTTAATTTTGAAACATTATTAATTATCTGCCATTATTTGTTAATGTTATATATAGTAGTTACATTCTTTTTTCCAAATGCATGCATGTCACCTTTAAACTTTAATTTCTTTTATCGGGTTTAGCCTTTTTACTTATATGATGTCGCCATAACTAAAAATTATTATCCCTATATTTAGATGGAGAGAAAATTAAGGGGAAATAATATTAAGAGAGAAAATTCTTAAAAATGATAAATATTTTTGACATTTTTTATTTCCAGTATTTCTTCCCCCTATTCCCCCCTTTCTCCTAACCTAAACATAAGGAAGTGATGAAATTAAATATTGTCGGCAAAGGAAAAAAAAAAAAGATGAAATAATATTGGCCGATAAACTTTCAAAAATATACCAACACATTACATGATCAATCACTCACCCAATAAAATATGAGAAATACTTATATACTTTAAGAGTATCAAAATATTTAAACTCTATCCAATGAAAATAAAATAATTCAGATTATTTTAATTCTAGTTGGCAAGTGACTTGTATGAAAATACATATCTTAATTTAAAAAAACTAAAACAAAATGGTGAACTCATTTTTTTTAAAAACAGATTAAAATTTAAATTTTTTTATATGAGTCACTTACTAATTAAAATTTAAAATAATCTAAATTATTTTATTTTTATTGAATAGAGTACAAATCACTTAACAATATCTGAAAGAGTGCAACGAAAAATGCAAATCCTCAATTGGATTCATCCTCAGAAACCCTATCTTTTGGCTTCACCTTCTTCTATTTCTCTGTACGTAGCAGCTGGAGCGAACTATAAAGAAGGGACACTTGGAATGATATTAATAGAGGCCTGGACGATCATGAAGCTGAAGTGGTGTCAGTACCCTATGGCAGGGGACCCCACAGCCACACATATCGATAGGTTCACAGGTGTGTTTGGTTGAGCTTATATTTGAACAATAAGTTCTTATTACGCAAGCTGAGATAAAACTCCTATCACATACTTATTTCGTATACCGTGAATTACATTTTATAAACACTTATTACCCACAAATAAGCTATTCCAAACGAGTTCCACATCATTCACAAACGCGGAGAAGGAGGGTGGAGAGTTTGGTGAAAGATCATGGAAGCTTTTTTTTTATGTTTTTCCCAAACGGAGGTTAATAATGTTTGTGTGCGTGTGGGGGCTAAACTACTTTATTTTTAATATATTAGGGATAAAATTATGTCAATAAATATTTTTAGTGTATTAAATATAATATACCTCAAAAAATATTTTAAGATTTGCTGATCATCAATAATCACATATCATTATGTAATTTGGAAGTCATTAACTTATACGCGACAAAAGTACATTTTTATCATTTAACTCTGTGCAAAATTTTATTCTAGTCTCTTAATTTTATAAAATATCTTTTTTTTACTACATTAGTTTTATTAAAAACTAAAATTTTATATATTGACAAAAATTTCTTAAATATTAACAAAATTAACATTAATTTTTTTTCTAAAATAACAATGAGTGACACAAAAAAAAATCATAACTTGACATGAATGATGTTCTTTCTGATCATTTTTATAATGAACAACAAATCAAATTTACGCTGTTCAAAATATTACTTAAAAATAATAATAAATGTATAATTTTTTTACTTTTCTTTTCAATTATATTCTTGTTTAGAGAGAGTGTGCATGCATGAGATGTGATATAATAGATGAAAATTTATTGTAAAAATAAAAAGTGACATATATTTAGTGAGGGTAAAAATAAAAACCAATTTAAAATTTTAAACATAGAGGATTTATTCTTTATATTGACAACTACCCTATGAAAAAGCATGTTCCTTACAATAAAGACATGAGGGAGTATTAGAGTTAGAGGACGGAACAAATAAAATTAAAAGATCAAGTTAAAATATTATACAAAATTAGAATCCCAAATGTGCACTTTTACCGTTTTACTTAACTTATGGGAATAGGATTTGATATTCGTAGCTTGCTTTAGATTAATGTGTGTTTTCTCTATTAATATAAGATTTTTTAAGTGTTTATTCTGTTAATGATTGGTTAAAATTTACAAAAGTCCTTTGAATTTCGAATCAATTGCATATATCTTAACTAACGTTGCAAATTTTAAATTTAACCTATGTGATATTTTAAGTCTTGACATTGAACCACATCAAATAAATGAGGATTAAGTGGAATCATAGAGTTACAAGTGAATTTGAATTTTGAAATATCAGGATGTTATGTATAATTATCCTAACCTAAGGGATTTTGCATATCATAACCTAAATTTTTTTAATCCATACCAATAATCCTACACTTGTGAATTACAAAGCCCAACAGGATATATTTTTTGTAACGTGTGGATTATTATTTTAGTTAGAGTTGGGAATACAGGTCAACCCGTGAGTTGCACATAGGCTCGCATTTTTACGGGTTGAGAAATTGCCAACCCTAACCCGCATGTGCACAAATTTTTTTAACTTTTCCATAAGAAAAAAAATGTTAGGCCCACTCACACGGTGTAACTGACTCATTGTGACATTGTCCAAATCCAAGTGTGAAGTGTCCAACAACCCAAGTCTAAACTCCAACTTGTTATTTAAAAAAACAAAAAATTTGCTGGCTAGCCCGCATCAGCCCGTGGGTTGCGTTGTACGGGCTTGTGCAGCCTACATTTTCTTTTAGCATAAAAAACCTTAACCCTAACCTTGTCAAAACTCATGGGTTGGGCTTGTTTTACTGGCTCTAATTTTTTAGCTATAAATAATATATTTTTAAGTCTTGAATACACAAAAATCCCCTTAAAATTTGGGTCAGTTACATATAACTGTTAACTTTATCATCAACCTTAACCAGAGGAGAGTTGATGGCAAAAATATGAAATATTAAAGTCCTTAATTTAAACTTTTAAAGGGGAGGGAGGTCATGTGAAATTAACTCAAAATTCAATTTAGCCAATTTTTATAAAATGTACAAGAATAAAATACATTAACTTCCCGTCCTCGCCTATATTTACTCTAAATTAAAAAGATTTCCCTTCTATTTTGAAAATCCATATGGACCTACTTAAAATCAAAATATATTTTGTATGAACTTCCTTTTGAGTTTTGAGATTCAGCTTTCATCCATCAAACTATTAGCGGACCATTAAATTACCGCATTGACCAAGCAGTTTGACCAAACTGACCCTCCTTAATATATGATCCTTTAATCACATATCTTTATGTAAAATTAAGAAATAATTCTAATATACATTTTCAATTTTCTTACATACGGTTAAAGTGATGACCATATTATAAATGTAATTAATTTTATAATTATATATATTCATTTTCTTCCTATAAGTTTCAAGATATAATCTCGTTTATTTATTAAAACTTATTTGTGAGGCAATCTTTTATAATGCGAACTTTTAAGTACATATATAGGCTATATGTGTGTGTATTTTCAATTAAATTATAAAATTATAAAATGATATAATTTTGAAATCCTTATATCAATATAATATAATTCAAAATTTTAAAATATATTTCTTTAAACGTATATTCATTAAAAAATTACTCAAATTTTTATCAAGTTGTTAATATTTTTCATATATATATAAATTATTTAAAGTTTTTCTAAATGGGAAAATGACACCAACATCTAAATTAAGAGAAATAATATCAGAAATATCTTATAACTTGTCAATAGTTACTCTTTCACTCGTCATTGAGAAGTTATAGGACTTTTATAAGATTATTTTCTTTAATTGGGACCTTGGTATGATTTTTCCTTTCTAAATTTAGTAAAAAACATTGAATAGATAATTAAATATTAATGTTAAAAGATCAATTAGGGATTTGATATGATGAGGGATAAATTAGTAAAAAAAATATTTATTCTAATATGGTTTTTAATTAAGAAATATATTTCCAAAATCTTTTCATAATATTCTTTATCTATGTTAATGGTTTAAAGTTTAAACTAAAATGTATGTTTTCAATTAAATGCCTTGTAATCAAGTGGTTTGGATACTCCCTTATAAATGAGAGGTTGGGGGTTGGATCACGTTTGTAAATTGCATTAACAACGAGATCTTACACTTAAGATAGTAAAAAAATAAATATTGGTTGGAAAAAAAACAAAAATAGAAATTGATAATTTTGGGAAGATGGGGAAATAATCCTGTGATGTGAATAGTCCTCATGAATCATCTCTGTCAACACCATGCAGGTCATTATTATTTCCCAAAACCAACAGAAAGAACAGGAGGGACCCATCAAGCCAGCGTGAACATGAGCTTGAGCATGGCCGCGCGAACTATTGATTAACCAACAATAAAATATTGTACGGCCACGATCTTCTCTCAAAGACCCCTTGTCATCAATCCTCATCAACATCATCATCATCATCAATCAGCTAATAGATATACATTACCTCCACAAATCTCCCGTTATAATTTTCACGTTCAGTGTTCAGACCCAAAAAGCTGTATAAGAGACAGAACCCACAGCCATATATAAATCATAGAGAGTAAGGAAGAACACACACCTTGTTTCATTCTTTTTCTGTGTGCTCTGCTTTCTTTCTTTTTCCTTCAAATCCTTCCGAGGGAAAATTTGAGGTAAGCAAGCAAAAAGGTGCTACTCATTAGTTCTTTAGGACTTTCTTTCATTTCTTCTTCTTTCTCAATAATCCTTGGGATTTTGTCTCCTAGAAAATTATGTTCACTTTATTATGCCTTACTTTTACGTACTTTGCTTGGCCTGAGCTCCAGCTGTGTGGAGTATAATTTCGAAGTTCTTCTCCTTTGAGTCACAATCACGTTAGTTTCCTTCTTTGTGCGGAGTGGGAATTTGAAATTTCGCTTCCCATTTGGTATGAACTTTTTGTTACGATTTGAGCTTTTTAAGATCGTTTGAAAGTGCAAAATCAGCTGAGATAATGGTCAAATGCTTTTTCTAAAATTGATTTTCTTTTATTTTCCGGTACTCCGATAGTTGTGGGACACTTAATTTGAATCGTAATTTTATGAAGGTGATTCGTTGGCGATAACAGTATTCTCGAAGCATACGTAGAATCAGGGCCTTTGACAAGAGCATACCGGAGGAAGATGATGAATAACTCTGTCTCAGATAACAGTTTTTACATCGAAAGTGATGAAGAAGATGAGGAAAAGGAGCTTAACAAAGGAGAAGCTGATGCCGATGGGAACGATTCAGATTCTTCAAATTTTTCAAATGACACTCAGCAAGCGAACAAACTCAGCTCGCATAACATCGCATGGCCTCAGAGTTACAGGTCAACTCATTTTTTCCCCTGCTTCTTTCATTAGATTTGTAAATTTCCGAGCTGTTTCATTCCATGAATTCTTGTGTTGTTTTATTTTCCTTTTTCCTTCTGAAAATGACAAAACTCTGTAAAATCCAATTTCAAGGGAAAATGGTTACTGCCATCGTTTCCCCCATTTCTTCCATTGCAGGATAACCTTTGCTTCTTCGCTGAAAGTAGAAAAATCCCAATCTTCCTATACTTCAAAATTTTATGGTTTCGCAATGTCCTTATGGGCGTTGTCATCTGTGTGTTCATGCTTCTTATTCATATCTAAATGGCCTCGGTCAAACCGTATTCGTGCAAGATTAAATGTCCTCTGATCATCTGCCCAATTGGGGAAGTAACTTTCTTCTTGGGTCAAATATGAAGTTTCCGGGCCAATAGTCACAGTCATGATTGGCCAATTTACTGATTCTATATCAGTAATTTAAATTTTCTGCGAATAAGTTTGCTTGTAAGCAAGTTATACATGTCTGACTGTCTGTAATGTTGAATGAGGAGGATGGTAAAATTTTGACTGGCATTAACGGGTTATCATTAGAAGAAATTTAGGTTTGAATGAAGTGAACTATAAATCCTGGTAGATTTGCTTTTCTGTAATTACTTTTGAGTGGGTTAACCTGAACGCTTATTCTATGGCAATCAATTTTTCAGGCAGTCAATGGATCTATACAGTAGTGTGCCATCACCAAGTATCGGATTTCTGGGCACTCCCTCACTGTCCAGATTAAGTAGCTCCTTTCTTTCTTCATCTCTAACAAGAAGGCACACTCCTGAAACCCTACCTTCTGCAAAACCTCTGTTACAACCTACAGCAGATGAGGCACAGAGACGAAGCTCTCATGCCTTGCTTCCTCCTATTCCTTCTAGGAGGTCTATGCTTAAGAAGGATTCTGTCAAGGTTTCTCATGAAGTCCCAATTCCTAACCAATGCACTTATGGACAAGCTGTAGTTAATGGTATGCATTTTTTTTAAAGCCCACTTTCTTTTAAATGAATAAACGATAAAGATCTTGATTGAGAAAGAAAAAAAGACGTGCATGGAAGAAACTATTCATCACCAATCTGGAAAACCATTTTTTGTGTTTTTAGTGTTCCTATTTGATGCCTCTATATTTCTTAGCAACTTTCCACCTCCATTATTCAGATGAGGACATTATTTTTGACTCCAATAAAGACTAACGCAAATAAGTTTTTTTCCTCGCTATAATTTTGACACATGTCTAACATTAGTAGGCTCATGGCTCAATTGTGAAGATGTGGTATTTGTCCATTCTCAGAATAAAGCATTTCATGCGGAAAAAGGAACCTAATAGGCAGGTCCATATGCAAAGAGGCTGGGGCCACCTGTGTATAATCATCAAAGATGTATTTAATCATTGATAACGTAAACTATGCTAGATAAGAATAATGAGCACATACACAATTCCTCTTCAGTAAATTTGGGTATTCTTTTTCTTTCATATCATCATTTTATGAACATGTAATTAGGGGTCACAGCTGCTGTAATTAATCATCATTAGATATATAAAATTAAGATGAGTTGTCTCTACAAAATTACAACGCTCATTATGATGATTTTTGTTGGGATGAGTGCCATTCCCCTATAGTGCAGCGGGGGTCATTTCTATTGAGTGAAAAACGGTTTATTCATTGTTACTTTCATATAATATTTACAAGAACCATTCGAACAAGTTGAATAGATGCTGCAAAATTGTCTGTCTGGGTGTTAATGACCTGAGGATCTTGCCTAATTTTTACCGTGTACTTATATAGATTTTTTCTGCTTGTCTGGTCACCATAAACTGGACAGTAAAATTTGATTTATTTGAAAGAGAACTGTGTGTGTGAAACATGACATATGTACGTTGGACATGAGTGTATAATTGTATGTACTTAAAGGCTGGCCCATATGCAGCTGTCTATGCAAAATTATTCCGACGCATTTTAAAATCACATGCCATGCAGGTTTAAAACTAACCAAGAATGTGTTGGTCTCATTCTTATTTTGGCTTTATCAGGCATAAATGTCCTTTGTGGCGTTGGAATCCTTTCTACCCCTTATGCTGCCAACCAAGGTGGATGGCTTGGGCTTTCCATTTTATTAATTTTTGCGGTTCTTTCCTTTTATACTGGGATCCTTTTGCGTGCCTGCTTGGATAGTGAACCTGGGCTAGAGACGTACCCTGATGTTGGCCAAGCTGCTTTTGGAACTACAGGACGTATTGCCATCTCAGTAAGTCTGTCTGGTGATCTCTAATATTATGTGATTGTACTTTTGTATTCTTATTAACTTGTGGGTTACATATGGAGTCATCACTGATCCTGTTGTAACAGAAAGGGAAGATAACAGTAAAAGACCTCTAAATTATTGCCAGTAAATAATATTAAAAATTAAAGCTACCTTCTAAATTAGCACTCATGTTCTCTAAAATAACAACCTGATTCATTCACTTGAGCTACCATCTACACCTGTCCCTGCTGAACCATAGGTCTTGATGTTAAAGGAAGGGGGAAAGAAGGAAACTGCTATTGTAATTCCATATCATCAGTTCAGCTTCTGCTTTATATAGACTGCAGAGGATGCAACAGAGTCAGCTTCTTCTTCAACTACCTTTTTTGGTAAAGTACTGATAACAAAGACTAATCTCCCCCGGGCAAATAATAGAATCCTCCCAATTAGATTGCTATATATACTAGGGCTGGGATTCGAACCCACAACAACTTGCTTAAATGACAGGAACTCCTATCATTCACGCCAATTTGAGTTGGTTTTTCAAGTTGGCCCTTCCTCAACTCCTTACACCTAACTCTTCTGTTAACTAACTTCCAGATTTATTCTGTCCTTTTATCACTTTTGTAACATCTAGAAAATCAAGTTGCAACTTTAGGAAGGAATTTTTCTTGTTTATATTTTCCTTGGAAGAAATTTTAATTTTTAAGGTTCTTAGCTGTCATTAATATAAGTTATTATTATTTTTTGGCCAAAGAATATGTTATAGATTAAGTGTCATTTTTCCTAAAAGAAAAGGGGGAGGGAGGGAATGAATATCTTTTATATTAAGAAGTACTAGTCTCTCTAATGTGTTGCACTGTTGTTTATGCATTTTCCATTTTGCTATGGTGCAGATAGTATTATACGTGGAACTATATGTAAGTACAGCCCCTTTCATTCTCAGTGTGTAGTCTTCTGGAGTCTCATTCATTTTAGTTTGGCATATGTAAATAGCACCACAAAGGATGAAATTCACTCGATGACTATATATTTGGGTATGCTTCTCCTATATGTTTGACATAAGTTAACAAAAAATCATCTTAAGTTCTGATGCATGACTGTTTTTGAAGCTAATATCAAGTTCTCCTATACTTCATATCTGAAAAAAAGTGAAGCTCTTGCGAACTATTTTTTTCCTCTAAAAAGATCATGATGCAGACGATGACAATATGAACTATCAGAGTATAACATGCAAACGATTTGTTGGAAACAAGTGTAATATTTTTCAAAGAATGGTAATTTTATGCAGTGCATGACTATTAACCCCCCCCCCCAACCACACACACACACACCCAAAAAAAGATTTTCTTTCCTATAAGATGTTTTGTCATTCGTAGCACAATTTTGAGGTAGTTTGTCATGTACAATAGGTGACAGGGATCCTGAGACAGTTATCTGTTTCAGTCCTAATTACTGAACTTTAAAATGGGTGTGAATACATTTGTGATACCCTTTTGTGATGCTGCTATTTTCATACTGGCGATCCATAGAACCAATCATCATCTCCTTGAGGTCTTTGATATTGGTAGCAATTATTTGAGATGTTTAAAGTTCCTTCACGCAGGCTTGTTGCATAGAGTATATAATTCTGGAGAGCGATAACTTGTCTTCATTGTTTCCAAATGCTCACTTAAGTTTGGGTGGCATTGAATTGGATTCACATGTTCTATTTGCACTGTTGACTACCTTGGCTGTTCTTCCTACTGTTTGGCTCCGCGACCTAAGTATTCTCAGTTACATCTCAGGTAGGAAACCGATTGCCAATTAATTATCCATTATCAGAAAACAAGATAAGTCTGTCTCTCTTAACTTCTATCTCAAAGTTCATGATACCCTTTTCTGGTCTTCCGTTTGAGAGCCCCATAGGTTTGTTACAGCTTTGAGAAGCATTCTGAAGGGTGCTCCTCAGAAGCAAAGAATTTGAATCCTAAACGAAATACGACCTCCGGTCCTAAATGTAGAACCTAGTTTATAGTCAATGTACAACACAAACTAAGTCTTACATTTAGAGCCGGAGGAGTATTACCAAATACAAATCTGAAGCATTTTCTGTCAAAATCCCAAACATTGAATGACAAAATCCTCCTGAATTGGAACTTACACCATGCTTGGACTCATAATGTTAGACCATAAAAAGGTAAAGTGAATGGTAAAAATAGATGAAAAATGGCTTTTCTATCAAGACGGATAATATTGAGTAATGTAATGATAACATAATAGACAGTGCACAGATTGTTCTCTATGATTGATTGCCTCTCATTTCTTTCAATCATGCCGAACATGTACTCATACTAGACACTGGAAAGCATCAGTGATCTTTCCAATCTACTTTATTACCAAAACAGAAATTCTGATCAAGAATAAATATAAATTCTAGCCAGACGAGCTCCGGGGACATGTCACAGGAATTCCTAAAGAGGATTAAGCAACCTTCTATGCATTCAAAATCTCAGAATCTGCTGTGCTTTAGTATCCTAAAAGAAATAGATCGAGGCTTACCAACCTTATTAGCCAACCTAGTCTAGACACAATTTTAAAAAAATAAATTGAAGCAAGATCAACAAATTCAAAGAGCGATACCTCTTCTTGTGAAGCCTCCATGACCTGTGAAACTACAAACAAGGCCGTCTCCAGCTCCCTTGTGTATCTCCAAGGAACACCAACTGAAAATCTGAAAACTTGATTGTCAGTTTCCGTGGAAAATAGAGATGTTGGAATTGTTTCCAGAAAATCATGGACTTAATTAACACCTCACGTATGTCTATCTAACTGCCTCGTTATCCTTGTCCATATTTCAGGCATAAATTTTCATGTGTCTCAACAATACTGTGGGCAAATTTAAGCTCCCTGAAAACATCTAAAAAAGAATTATGGCTTCATTATCACTCCACTACCTCTACAGAATTAAAAATTTTAGATTGATCAATTCCATAATGTTTAAACATTGCTGCCTGTATTAAAAGTAGTGCTTAAAAGTTAAATACGATCAGTATGCATGAACAATATTAGAAGCTTCTAAAAACAAATGCGAATTTCACCTCTTGTTTTTGTCAGTTAGAAGTCAAACACTTAGTATAAGTATAATTCGGTATGACTCTTATCACTGTTCTTTGTTCTCGGTCTAGCTGGAGGAGTTATTGCATCTGTTTTGGTTTCTCTCTGCTTGTTGTGGATTGGGCTGTTAGATGGAGTTGGCTTTGAGCACAAAGGGACACCATTGAATCTTGCAACCCTCCCTGTTGCTTTGGGTGTCTATGGTTACTGCTATTCAGGACATGCAGTGTTCCCAAATATCTATACATCAATGGCAAATCGAAATCAATTCCCTGCAGTGCTATTGGCATGGTAAAGCAATGGTACTTTTAATTTTGACACTATGAATATATGCTTCTACAGTCACTTACCCTCTGTTTGGTTGGAGGGGAGATTTTAATGAATGAGTTTGATTTGAAAAAAATTGGAGAAGTGGGATTGAAAGTTGTTAATTAATTTTTCTAACTCTTTTGTTTTGTATATTCTCTTCATTAAAATTTTATAACTCCCCTTGTCCATTTTTTTTTTTTAAAATCTAATTAAAATCTCCCCTCCCTTCCCCTTTGACCAAACACGGGATTGGTATCCTTAAACCATAGACTGTCTACTTTCAGCTGTGCCAGACTCTGAAAGTGTCCTAGCACATGTCTGCCACCAGTTTTTTCAGAACATAATACAAAGAGGTACTTGAAATATAAGGATCTATCTGCTTCTAAGTGTGATTTTTTTTTTTTTTCTTTTTTCAGCTTTGTTATTTGTTCCGTATTGTATGCCGGGGTGGCTGTTATGGGGTACACAATGTTTGGTGATGCTACACTTTCGCAGTTCACTCTTAACTTGCCTCCAGATTTAGTGGCCACAAAGGTTGCTGTGTGGACAACGGTATGCTCATTCTAGAATCCATGACGAGTTCTTCAATAGTTCAATGATATATCAGACTTGACTTGTTGGATTTGCCTGTAATCAGCCATATAAGTTTCTAACATTAATGTCTGTCATTTCTTCTTCTGCAGGTGGTCAATCCATTCACCAAATATCCTTTGATGAGTGTGCACTATACATACATATTTGCAATCTCACCTATGTATATTATAGATCCACAAATTACAAAGAAAATTTAAGTTGCGATTAGAATACATCTTAAAGAGAGTGAGCCTTAGAACCACGGTAAATGTTACTACCATGTGACTAATAGGTCATAGGTTCAAATCCTAGAAAAAGTCTCTTCGCTTGCGGGGGTAAAACTACATACATATGATCCTCCCTAGACCCCACTTGATAGGAGCTTTATACACTGGGCTACTGTTTTGTATTAGAATACATCTTAGGAATCTAAGCATTCTGTTTTAGTTACCTTAGTAAAAGGATTCTGGCTCTGGTAATTTTGCTCTCATCTGTTTCTATTGTGTGAAAGATAAATTTGTTTCTTCTTAATTAGCACCACATATGCATTGACTATATCTCCAGTAGCAATGAGTTTGGAGGAGTTGATACCGTCAACGAACGCTAAGTCTTATCTATATTCCATCCTCATAAGAACAGGACTGGTAATTTCTACGCTCGTTGTTGGTCTTTCGGTTCCCTTCTTTGGTAAGTCTTTCTTCCTCTTCTCACCCGCTTGCTCTGCCTTATTTCTAGGACAACGTTGAGACAAAATGAATCAGGCGTTTGATATTATATTCAACAGCAAAAAAGAAACCATGGGAACATTATTTACAATACAACCCTACTCCATTGACCCTAAAAAATCCGTCATATATCACGTTTCTATCAAATAACTTAGTACAGTTTTGAATTGTTTTCTGCATTTCCTTTGTTGCAGGTCTGGTGATGTCGTTGATTGGATCTTCACTCACAATGCTTGTTGTAAGTTCCCATAATTTTTTTTGGTGCTATTCCTTTCTTCGGAAGGTTTTGACCATAGCATTCAGTTAACTGAACTCAACCTTGTTGGCAGACCTTGATCCTTCCCTGTGCTTGTTTCCTGAGAATCTTGCGTGGAAAAGTCTCAAGCCTTCAGGTACTATGATTGCACTCTTTATAATATCACTCTATTCAACCCATAACTTTCCTCTTTTGTATCATTTCATAGTACATTCGAAGCCTAATAGAATATGCAACAACCTTATAAGTAGTGATAAGCTATTAAAGTTATGTTTGTAATAACTTATTTTTAGGTAATAAGTATTTATTATGTTAGTCGAGATAAAACTTCTTTTACATATTTACCTTGTATACCGTAAATTATGATTTATAAGTACTTATAAATAAAAAATAAGCTATCCCAAACAAAAACTTATCCTTCTAGAAAATGAACTTGGAATACTCGAATTTCTAGTCTCATCCTTCTTTTCTTTTTCTTCTTCATTTGGTGAATTTTACCCAAAATTTAAGATCTTTTGAAGTACTTTAGAGTGATAAAGTCAAGAAAAGATAGAAAAAGAGAAGTAGGATTGTTTTTGTACATGTGGATCCCACAAAAGTAGGACTCATTCTCTGCTTTTTATCTCTCGACTTTTATCATATAGTATCTAGAAAAGTCTATTAGCATGTTTTGGGTAGAAAGTTGAGAAAATATAAGAAAAGAGAAGTGGTATCATTTTTGTACATATGGATTTCACAGAATAGGGCTCACTACTATCTTTTTATATCTTTCAAATCTCATGATAAAATATTTAAAAAAGACTTTAATCTCATTATTTATTTCTACTTTCTTGACAAATGCATATTAATGACGTCTAACACATGTCAAACACTTTATCATAAAGTACTTAAAAAACACTTGTAGTGTATTTGGGATTAGAAAAAAATAGGAGAAGTGGTATTATTTCTGTAATTGGTGATCCTATAAACATAAAACACACTCACCTCTTTTTATCTCTCTCAACTTTCATTATCAAATACTTAGAAAAGATTTTTAGGGTCTGTTTGGTTGGACGGAGGGGAGGGGATGAGAGGGATTTTAATAAAGGGAAAGGGAAAGGGAAAGGAGGGAATATGAGTGACTTTAATATTACTTTGTTTGGATTGATAAAAAGGAAGGGGAGGGGAGGGATTTTAATGTTATCTTGTTTGGTTCAGAAGGGGAGGGAAATTATTTTTACATGGATAACTTTACCTTTATGTTTTAAGTGATTTTTTTTCCCCAAACTCTATTAAATATATAATAAATCTTAATTATAAATAACATTTTTATGCCCTAAATTATAAATAATATTTAATAAAATTATATATATATATATATATTAAAAATAATATTTTATAATTATAGTTATATATATATAATCAAAAACGGCAATGGGTACTTTTGGGTTGATGACAAACTATCATGGGTATTTTAGTCCAATAGATTAAATACTTTTAGCCTCCTTTCCAAATCCCCCAATGTGGGGGAGAGAGATTTTGAGGGGAGGGAGGGGAAAATTTTAAAAAATTTCTCCTCCCATCCTAAATTTTTAGTCTTACCAATTAAGGGGAGGGGAGCACAATCCGTCCCCTCCCTCTCTTTTCCCTCCCTTCCCCACAAACCAAATAGAGCCTTAGTGTGTTTGGGGTTTAAAGTTGAGAAAATATAAGGAGAGAGGAGTAGTATCATTTCTGCACATATGGATTCCACAGAATGGGGACTTAGTCTTTTCTTTTTATCTCTTTTAAATTTCATTGTAAAGTACTTAAAAAAGACTTTAATCTCATGTCATTTGTTTCTACTTTCTTGACAAATGTATGTTAATCACATCTAACACATGTCGAAAACTTTATCATAAAGTACTTATAAAAACACTTCTAGCATATATGAATTGGAAAGTTGAGAAAAAATAGGAAATAAGAAGTGGTATCATTTGTGTGCATGTAGATCCCATAAAAGTAGGACTCGCCCTTCTCTTTTTATCTCTCCCAACTTTCATTATAAAGTACTTAGAAAAGCCTCTAAGTGTTTGGGGTTTAAAGTTGAGAAAATATAAGGAAAAAGTAGTATCATTTCTGTATATATGGATCCCGCAGAATGAGAACTCACTCCTTTCTTTTTATCTCTTTCAAATTTCATCATAAAGTACTTAAAATGACTTTAATATTGTATTATTTATTTCTACTTTCTCAACAAATGCATATTAATTAATGACGTGTAACACATGTCAAACACTTTGTATAACTCCTACATAATTAAACATGTGTGGTATGCAGGCAACACTTTGCATTGCAGTTATCACAGTAGGAGCTGCATCAGCGGTCTATGGAACCTACTCAGCCCTTTCCAAGATTATAGAAAGCTTGAACCAATGAAGTTCTTGTGGCTTCACAACTCTGCACAATCCTTATTGTCTTATTATTGTTGAGCTTCTTCATGTTCTGTTCTATTCATTTCCCCCCAATTTTGTTTCCTTCGTCTGATGAGGATGTCTTGCATTGTTATTTTGTTGCTGGTTGTTCTTTCTACTTTGTCATTTGTCTAAGTTTGTCTAAGTTATAGGTATGATTTAAAACCTTTAAATCGGGTTAAATCAAATTATGCAGTAAAGGGTATAACTCTGATCATATTCTTTTAAAAAGCATTTTATTTAATTCGTAGTATAAACTAAGTGACAAATACATTAAAAGGGGATTTGAAATTGATTTTTTTTTTTTTAAATTTTTTTAATGATAGAAAACAATCTAAACTACTATTTTTTTGAATTTTTGATAAATGATGAACAAAAGTGTGAGGATGTCTTGCATTGTTATTTTGTTGGTGTCTAAGTTATAGGTATGATTTAAAACCTTTACGGTCTGTTTGGTACGATGGAATTGAGGGATATGGAAATGGAATTGGATCTCAATTCCATGAGGAAGTTTGTTTGGTATGATGGAATTGGGTTTCAAATCCATTTCCATGTGGAAGCCACATAAGCCAAATCCACCAAAATGAATTCCATCTATAAGGTTAAGATTTGTAATTCCATTTCCCCATTTCCATCTTCTACCCTCCTCTCTATTTTCGAGTTTCAACCTCCTCCTCAACATACACCCCATCGCTGGTAATCACTCACAACAGCGGCAATGACCTCCGGCAACCTAAGACGGCGACCTCCGGCAACCCATGATAGCGGCCTCCTACTCGTTAGATCTAGCTCTTCTTTCGACTATCTGGTATGATCTGAAATTTTCGCTCATAGATATCATGGCTCGTCTCTCCTTCATCATGGCCAAAGCTCAACTGTGACCGGAAGGGAAGTTTGTTCTCTCCGTCTGTAATACCCCGAATTTTGGGATTGGAGGCTTGGGAATAAGTCTAAATTAAGTGGACTACTAAGCCCCAATTTAGTAGAAGCTCAAATTTATCCACTAATGATTCTTATATCTTTGGGGTACTAAGAAAGTAAAATGGTGAACTTTGGATAATATAATTATGTTTTCGGTGAAATCGCCTATGAGGTAGTGAGCTTGTCATGTGATTTTGAATGATCAAATGATGATCCAAAATTATGATATTTTACAGGATGAAAGTAGACATCCTAAGCTTTAATTTGATAGGTCATATGAATCAATTAGAGCTATATACAAAAAGATGTCAGGTTTTGAAGTCAGCACAGAAAAACTGTGAAATTTCTGGAATAGTATGCAAAGATTGAAATTCTGGGAATTTTGTGATTCCATTCAGCAAAAGTCTATATTTTTCCTTGAAACTAGACTCAATAAGGGTTCTATAGGATTTGGAATCACTTCAATTCGATTTTTCTAGAATTAGTTATGATTTTTCAAAGTTTGAGCAGAAATCTGCCAGAATTTCTGAAAAATCCGAAAATGGAAAATTGTTGATGACATAAGCAATGACATAGGCATAAGATTATTAAAGAAACATCATCTTCCTCCTACAGCATTTCGACGCCATTCTGCAACCAAAATAAAGAAAAAGAGTTGAGAGGGTTTTGGGAGAAAAGGAGAAGAGAACTCGCAAGGTAAGCCGATTTCTCCGACGATCTAGCTCCTAACGCGTATAACTCCGATCATAAGCTACTCCTTTATGTTCTTTAAGGTTTGGAAGCTCCTCTTTTGGTGTTAAAACACCTAGGGTTTTCAGCCAAGCCAAGGAAAATCATGTGGGAGCTTGAGGTAACTTCCAAACCTTCGTATATTGACTATTCTAGCTGCTGTGGGCAATTTAATCGGTGAAATTTCGCCGGATTGCCGTTGGTTTTAATTAATGGAAATGGGTTGTAGGGGCTGTTATGCTGCCCAAATTGATACTAAATGGTAGTTGTAACCTAATGGAATAGTCAATAAAGTGGTTAGGAGTGGAAAGGAACGTGTTTACGGAGCCGAAACCGAAAAACCCCGATTTTCCCTGGAAAACCCATATATTTCGGTCAGGGCTCTAAATGGGTCTTAGAGTTGGATTTTCAATGATTTGATGGTTCCATTGGATTCAGGAGGGAAAATTAGGTGGGGTTATAGTTGGGCACTTTTTCAAAAAAGGCCGAGAAAGCATAATTACGGAAACATCCCTAAAATCCTAAAAGTAGGGCCGCCAAGGGCAATTTCATAATTTGACATTGAATTTGATAATTCTGAGTCCGGAAATGGATTCTTTGGGTGAAACTGTGTAAGAATAGCTATGCCAAAATTTCGGGAAAAGTACAGTCGGACCGGGTACAGCGAGGCCGAGCCAGATCCCTTGGGGTATTTTAGTAATTTTTCAAGATAAACTCATATAACCCTCAGAAACACTATGGAAGTATCTAAATAGTACATTTGACATTGTAGGATCGAATATGGAGCCCCGAGCTGTTGGCACGCAAATTGAGGAGAAAGATTGGAGGTAGGGGACTTACCTTAGTTGCATGTATTTAATATCTTTGTTTGTGTAATGATGTATGTGATTGCTTTACTTGATTGTGTAAAGCATATTTAAATAAATGAAGCTTTGTTTCTGTTTTGCTGTGGCCATAGTTTTGTTACAGGAAACATTGAGCATGCAGAAATGTCATTATGGAGCATGCATCTAGATAAAGCTAACATGTCATACACAGCATCTATCATGCATGCATAATGGTATCTGTTTCCTACTGAGATTCTCTCGAATCTCACCCTCTCTTACCAATAATTTAGACAGGAGACGATAGAAGTTATGCAAACAACAATGCAGAGAACCGTATGAGGGGATTACAGTAGTGGAACGAAGACGGGAAAAAGTCTCCGTTTCACTAGGATGAGTTTAGACACCCTAGTAGCCTTGTGCGGCTACCTTAATCATAAGTATTATGTACAAACCCCTATGGGGAATTTATGTAATCATACACATATTATCAGTATAGTTATGCTATTCCTGTGTTGCCCACCGAACCGCATATTGTTTTCCGTAAATACTCTGAAAAAGGTTAAAACAAGGTAAGGGCGTGACACCGTCTTCGTGGCCGAATCTCCACTCTAGTTGGAAGCTCGTCCACTCCGAAAACGCGGCTATTGTGGGAAGATTTTTTTTTTTTTTTAATTAGAAGGACATTTTGGTCTTTTTACATAAAAATTAGGTCTCATTTCCATGACATACCAAACATACTTTTAAACCTCATTTCCATTTCCATATCCATATCCATTTCCATTTCCATCAAAATCAATTCCACTGTACCAAACGAGCCCTTAGTCGCTTCGAGTTAAATCAAAATAAACCAAATTATGCAGTGAAGGGTATAACTTTGGTAGTGTTCTTGTAAGGAGCCTTTTATTTAATTCATATACTAAACTAAGTGATAAAAACATTGAAAGTGGTTTTGAAATTAATTTTTTTTTTAATGATGGAAAACAACCTAAACTACTATTTTTTTGAGTTTTTGATAAAATGATGAACAAAAGTATTAAATTAGATTTAAGGAATGACATGATGGAATGCTCCTTGGAAGTGAACCTATGGCCATCATAACTTGTTTAATGATATGTCAGTTGATTAATTCATTATGTCTAATTAAAACCCCCAAACACAATTTGTGTCAAGTGATTTTTAAAAAATAATTGTCCTAAAAGCTAGATAACAATCACTTATTAAGGCATTTTTGAAAACCACTTGGTGTGTAATTTAAATTGAGTTAATAAAACTTGCTCCTCAATGATGAATGCTTACGGAGACACTTAATAGTAACACAAATCAATTATAATACCTAACAATGCACTAGATAAAACAATTTCAATGAGTGCCAATGAAAATATATAAATTCAAAATTTAAGTCATATAACTCGATTCAAACTATAATAAACCAACTAACAAAGGTTATATCACATAATCTTAATCTCAAATTCAAATCAAAATTATTCCTAAAGGAGGAAAATCATCAAGTTCAAGAGAAAATTAATTGAAAAGCAAATATTCCCCTAATTAAAGCTCCCTAAGCTCAAGTCATAACATCCATTCCAAGAAGCACAAGAGAATTTAGTTGGTCATGATTTCAATAACAGCTCCAACTCATCCCAAGCACTGAACAGCCATGACTGAAGGCGAATGAAGGAACTTAATATGATGGGAGGTGGGGATGAGCGCTGTTTGTGACAAGGGAATGAAGAACTTGAATGGAGGTAGTGCGAAATTGTTGGCCGCCACCTCTTTCTTTTAATGGAGAATTCCCAACCAAAAATCTGACTCCCAAAAGTGCTGCCTCTTTCTTTTTTTTTTAGCTTTTTGGTTCCTCAAAAATTATTTCCCTTTTCCTTTGGAGTGCTTGATCTTGACTTTCCTCAATTATTTTCAGCTGCAACCTTCCTAAAGTGACTTAAAATGCAAATCAAAATTAGGTAGCAACTTATATTTTAAGAAAATTAACCCAATTAATAGCAATTGTGATATTTATGGAAATATTACTCTTCTAAACTCTATTTTTACACAATCATCATTAATTCAAATTAATCAAAACAAATGCTATTTAGCTCAAAATTAATGATAAAATCTCTAAATAAGATATTAAATATTATGATAAAATAGAGATATATCAAGTTACCAGATAAGTTTATACTTGAGAGGTTTCTTTATATTGTTTTTGTTTCCTTTTAATAAAAAACACAAATGCAAAGTATTATATTAGTTATTCTTTTTGAAATCAAAGTGAAATGACAAAAATAACCTTTAACAAGTTTTAATGCCTAAGTGTTGAAAGTCAAATTGCGAGTTAAACATTTCCCAGAACATGGAGTCTTCTCATTTTTCTCTAGTGTTGAAGGTACAATCGCTAGTTGTGAATTCCAATTCTGAATTTGGTAAAATAAATTGTGAAGTTGTTATTATCTTTTCAATTTAAGAATTAACTCTCATAACATGCATTCTTCTCATTTTCCTCAAGTGTGGGTTATTTTTGTGATTTTGCTTTGATTTCAAAAAGGATAATTGAAGTCCTCACACCTCTGTGATATTATGAATATTAGGAATACATATTTGTCATTTACTAATTTTTAAGTTGTCTTTAATGGGATTTTCCCAAAATATTAAAAATATTTCTACAAATAAACGATTTTCCCATGAAATATTTTTGGGAAAATACCAATTAGGTCCCAAGGTATAGAATTAATACCAAAAAAGTCCCTTTGCAAATTCCAATGTCAGAAAAGTCCCTAGGGACTTTTCTGACAACATTTCCCTTTGAACAATTACTAAAATAGCCCCACTTGTATTTACAACTTCATAAGCGGCGTTTACAACTTGGGAGAAAGAAAATCTAAATGGTTTATGTTACAACACTTGTTGCTACGTTTACAACACCTTTAGCTCTTTTTACAAGTTTTTAAGCTACATTTACAACCACTCCCACCCAAGTTGTAAACGCCGCTTATGAAGTTGTAAATACAAGTGGGGGCTATTTTAGTAATTGTTCAAAGGGAAATGCTGTCAGAAAAGTCCCTAGGGACTTTTCTGACATTGGAATTTGCAAAGGGACTTTTTTGGTATTAATTCTGTACTTTGGGACCTAATTGGTATTTTCCCAATATTTTTCCTTAGGAATTTATATTCAGAACCTACGACCTACCGAACCCGCGCCACTACCGCCTTCGTCATTAGTCAACGGTTTAGCCTCTACACTGCAAGCCTTCGCCGCCAAACACAACGTTCTCTCCGTTTGCTCTCGTCCCAAGCCACCACCCCCACACAGAGACTTGGGTCTCTCCACGAAATGTTGGAAGCTGTTCGAATCTACCCTTCTTCTATATCTTTAAGAGCCATCACAATCCCTTCTGATTCTGCCCGCAAAATCTCTCTACGATTCTGCGACTCTCTGTCTTTCGGCTCCAGAACGCCTTTTTCTTCCGTTTATACTTTCCGTCAGATCCGTAGGTTTGGGAAGAGACTTGTCTTTCTTGGCCAGGAAAGGTCTTTGCAACAGCTCGATGACTCTCCTGTTTCCGTTGAGCTCGAACCCATTTCTAGCGAAACCATGTTTGATCGGATTATTAAAGAGGCTCAGGAGCCCGACAACGCCTTCGTAATTGTTTGGTATGTTCCCGGTCGTTATGGTTTTTGTTTTTCCCCCCGGAAATTAATTGGTATGGTGATTTTTTCATTGCCTTCTACATTTCAATTAAAACTTTAGAATCAGCATATTTCGGTGAATAGCTTATGAAGCTTGCTTGTGCAGTAAATAGTTAGTTTCCACTTGCGTAACAGAAAGATATTCCTCTGTGGACTTGGCACGACTTCATTTTGTCTGGTTCGGGTGAACTTGTCACTTCCCATTTTATAACTGTTTCGTTATGCTAGAAATTGATTAAATCATTCTGTTTGATGAAGCCTCGGGACATGATCAGAACTATCTGGTTTCTATAATTTGCTAACTTGGATGGTTCTGTTCCTCCTTCGTCAAATTGATTTTGAGTTTCATAATTTTCATAAGCACTTGAATGATTCTGTTATTCATTTCACTTGATCGGAAGCTATATTTCTTTCAGTTTTTTCCGCAAAGTCCAAGTCAGCAAGCTGGGATTTGATACAATTTTATGTGGTTGTACTTTGTAGGATGGCTCATTGGTGCAGGAAATGCATATATTTAAAACCAAAGCTGGAAAAGTTGGCAGCAGAGTATTATCCAGGGTTGGACTCCACTTTCTCTTTTTACTTTCAAGCACATTACAACAACAGCAGCAAAGCCTTATCCCACTAGGTGGGTTTGGCTATATGGATCGCACGATGTCATTATGCTTTTTTGAAACTAGATCTTTAGATAGATTATGAACTAATAGATTTCATTCTATAACCTCATTGAATGTTTGCTTCCGTCTTCCTCTACCTCTTTTTAGAAGACTCCACATTGTTTGATCGACGCTCCTTACTGGCGCTCCCAATGGCCTTCTTTAAACATGTCTAAACCACCTCAGTCAATTGTCCACCATTCTCTCCTCAATAGATGTCACTCCAACTTGTTTGCGTATATGATCATTACGAATCTTATCTTTTCTTATATGACCACACATTTACCTCAGTATCTTCATCTTGGCAACTCTCATTTTATGTTCCTGTTGTCCGTTTATGTTCCTGTTGTCCGTTTAAAGCCCAACATTCACCACCATATAGTATTGTTTATTTTATAGCAGTGAGATATAACTTCCTTTTTACCTTATTAGGTACTTCCAATAACAAATAATTCCAATAGCTTTTCTCCAATATATCACCCAACTTGAATTATATGATTGACATCTCCGTCAATTTCACCATCTTGTTGAATAATTAATCCCAAATATTTAAACTTTGCCAGTTGTTGAATGACTTGCTCTCCCAATTTGACCTCCACATTATTCTCCACTAAATTACTGTCAAGCATATTAAGTAATAAAATATATAACCTGGTTTTTCTACTCTGAATTATGATATGCTTATACTGATATGGTGTAGATTGCGGTTCTGCCATGTTGACGTTAATGCAGTTAGCCATAAACTTGTTGAACGTGCTGGTGTGACTGTAAGTCCTTGTAGCTTCGTTCAAATGCAATTTGTGATGCATTCTATCATTCACCATCTTAAAGCTTGTTGTTTATATTGTGAAATAATCATCTGTGACATGCCAAGTTTTCTGTCACAAATACTGTTACGTCTTTATCAGTATTCCTCACTTGCACATGCAACGTTGAATACATTAATAGATAGCTATTCTGTTACACTTGCTCATCATTGGTGTTAGTCACTGTGTGTGTGTGTGTGTGTGAAATAAAGGTTGCCATATAGATTTTTATTGAAACAAAAACAAGGATGTGAGAACGGGAAAGAACTAGTACAACTCACCATATAGGTTTTAATTGAAACAAACAAGGATGTGAGAATAAGAAATAAATAGTACTCCTCTGCCCCCAATAATAAGAGCCAACAAAGTTCTAGTAATAATTAAAAGATGTTTTGACATATGCAACCCACTTCCTTGGAAAAATTTAAAGGCAATTGAAGTTGGAAAAATCATGACATTTACTTGAGGGAAAATTGGAAAGAAGCAAAAATATTTTAGACATCAAGTAACCGAACATGTTTTCTTGGTATCTGTGAATAAGAAAATTGGCTCTTGTAATTAGGGACAGAGTGAGTACAAACTGAGGGCCTAAGGCTGGTTAATACATAAAGCACTCTTACATGTAATAAAAATGTTTGAATAAAAACCTTTTTAATGGCATGGGAATGCGCGTATCAGAATGAACACTGTCTGGCTGCTGATGGCAAAATCAGTTGCCATGATTCTACAATTATTGTTCTCCTGTTGCATGATTGCATTCGATGTGAGTTCATGGAATGCCCGAGTGGAGTGTGAGGGTACGTTTTGTACTTTTGCAAGACTTGTTGGAATTCTTTATGACTTGACACATTGTTAAATCCATTGTATGGAGTTTGAAGTGAGTTGCACTTTTGATGATTTAGAGTAGTGTAACTTTTTACTGATTTTATATTCTATCATAATAAATCAATCAGCTTGGCAAATACAACCTCTTGTCTACATGTTGATTGGATTTTACACTATATCATTGCAAGCGTTTTGCTCTAGTTTCCTATTATTCTTGTTGCATTTTTTGGTTTCTACTAAATAAGTTGAATTTCTTGCCATGTATATGTATCTTGCGGCTTCTCAATCCTCGCAGAAAATGCCAACCATACAAGTAAGGGCCATTGGAGTTACTACCTCCAGTCCTAAATATAAGACAAAGTTGATTTTTTTTGGAAAGATTAAAGAAGCTAAATAAGTTACTTAATCATATAATATATTATGTATTATTAGATTATATATTAGTTTATCAGTCAAACTAATTAGTTTGGAGAAAAAAATAAAAATAAAAATACTCTAAAGTAATTTAATTAGCTTTCTTAATTTCTAAAAAAAAAATCAACTTTATCTTATAATTAGAACTGGAGGGAATATTTTGTAACTAGTTCTTGTTCTTCTATAAAGCCAGAGTGCAAATAATTTTCTATTTATTTCAGCTATGGATGAATGGTGAGAAACGAGATGAAGTCATTGGTGGGCATAAAGCACATCTGGTAATAAATGAAGTTAGGCAGATGATTGAAAATGAGTGCACTCAATGAGTCATCATCTTCCTTAATTACTTGTACATGCTAAAACTGAAAAATCCATTCTTTGTGGTCACAACACGATGTTATAATGAGAAAAGTACCTAAATCTTGTCCTTGACAAGTGGGGTTTTAGCCATCTTATGGTCACTCTTTCTCCCTGCATTTACTATGTTGTTGATGTCTGTATTTTGTTTTGGGACCTATTATAGCAAAAGAGAATGGCGGTTTTGCTGTTTGTTTTTTCCCTTGGTCACCAGCTTTGCTTATCCAGATTATTGTTTTATTTATTTTTAGTAATTTGTTTTATTTATCTTTTTTCCTTTGGGAATTGGGTAATTTCTGATATCTGATATGCAGCAATCTATCTCTTCCCTGTGTGGAACTAGAGTGTGATGTAACGGCACAATCACTGCCTGTTCAGTTTGGTCTGCAGATAAAATGTAACAAGAACAGGATAAAAAATTGATTTTGCGTTTGAATAATTCTCGCTTGGGGTATTAAAAAGATCTCTCTTTTCTTCTTAGATGAAAAAACGATACAAAATTTATTTACGATTAATTATTAATGATTAAAATATATTATATATTTGATTTTATTAGATAAGTTCCATAACATTTGAAACGTTACGTTAAAGCTCCGTAAACTTATATTTATGGAGATAACTTCTCTGGAACAAGTTTTGTTCATTGCTTACCAGCCAAAATACCAACAGCCTCCTTTATGTTTAAGTGAGTGTTTGGATGGGCGAATAAGTGGCTACTTTTAATATAAATCGAGATAAAATTCCTCTTACATATTTATTTCGTATACCGTAAATAACGATTGCAAAGATACTTTTAAGTATTCCTATCGCTGTTCCAACCACACAATTCTTTTCTTATATAACCTTTATTTTTAGAATCTTAAAAATCACATTTTCAACTTTTATAGTTTGATGTTTAATCTCCTAACATTAAAATGGCCATTAAATCTAACACAATGGATGCAACATCATATTATTTAGAATAGGGGTGTTCAAAGTGTCCTGGTCCTGGTTGTCCCGGCCCGGTTTCGGACATTTTATCCCGGGAATTTCCCGTCCCGGCCGGGACCGGGATCACACCTTGTGATCCCTGGAATTCCCGGTCCCGTTTTTTTCCCTTAAAAAAATAAGTTATTCTTTTATATTTGTATTTTTTACCCCATAAATTAAGTTATCATTTGATAAAATGTATATCACATATTTAGTTAGAGTTAAATCGTATATATCGTTATACTAATTCTAACTATATAATATATAAAGATAATAACAAAAATGATGAATGTGATGATGATGATAATAATAATATATTATTATTATTCCTCAATTCTAACTTAATTTGTGTGATTTGTATGACCTTATTAGGTGTTAAATAATCACTTCAAACACTAGATTATAAAAAATTTAACTAATATAATTATATTATTGAAACCGGGAATTCCCGGTCCTGGTTATACTGGGAATTTCCCGGGACCGGGAATGAATTCCCAGTCCCAGCCACCACCTGGGACGGGAACCGGGAATGGGTGATCCTGGTCCCGTCCCGGGATTTGAACACCCCTAATTTAGAATTATTTGATAGATGACGTGTACTTTTTATTATTTCATTAATTATCCTGATCTAAAACCCATAATTATACTAAACGGCATTTTTATTATCACTAGTTGTCAGTCTCACCTCTCTTAAACACCTAATCATCTTCGCTCTTTTAGACTCTCCCAACTCGTATTTTTGTCCATCAATACAAGTAATAACTTCATAACTTGAGTCATAAAAGGTACACTCCTAATGTTGCATAAGTAAGAATTTCTGATGGTTGAGAATTGAGAATTATTTGCATTAGTTATGACTTAAAGCAAGTTTGGTTCAATTCTATAAGCATCAGGATTACCTGATGCATTCTATTGGTTGATATATTAAAGTAATCTAATATAATCCGAATTACAATTGATTACTGCAAATTAGGTTATCCCCATTACATGTTTATGTAATCCAAATTCAAACTTACATGACTTAATGTATATGGATATTTATATCACTCATGAATAAACATTTAGGCATTTATACCCTTCATTTTATTTTTTTTGGGCCTTCATCAAGTTAAAAAGATTATTTCATACTTATTTTTATTTTTTCTAGTTAAAATATGCATTTCATTTCATGATTCCTTGATAACATACCAACTAAATGCTATTTGTAGTCATTATTTAATTACACTATGAACAAGGTGCCATGTGTTTTTGTTTTGTCCCTTGACCTTTACCAAAACCACTTGTTTTGTTGGAGTAATTGCATACCCAAGCTAGCTCTAAACTGAATTGGATCGACCCATATGATTTACTAAATGATAACCCACACAAGAGAAAGAGAGATCGTTTAAAGCAAAAGGATGTAAAAATGAAGGAAAGAAGACAAAGCTTTAAAAAGCAGGGTTCATCAGGATCGGACCGGCCGGTCCGGCCCGGAACCCGCCGAACCGGTCAGTAGACCGGTCCGATTTTCGGTCCGGTCCGGGTCCCAATTTTAAATATAAAATTTCATACTATAAGCCTAAAATCTTCAATTACTCACCGGTTTGGTCCCGGTTTAGCTCTGGTTTGGCCCTGGTTTGACTTACTGACCCTTAACCCAGTACCCCGACCGGTTCAATACCCGGTCCGGGTTTTAATACCTTGTTAAAAAGTCATTTTATTGCTGTTATATTATTCCATTTAATCCTTAATAAAAGATATATTTATCTAATTTGATTAGATTAAAGAATTTAATTAGTATGACGTGTATTTTCTCAAATATTATAGTCATTTTCATTAATTCTCTCCTTTTTCTTTGATACATAGGAATGCAAAAGGCAGAATACTAGAAAAAACAATTCTTTGATACATAGGAATGCAAAAGACAGAATATTAGAAAAAACAAAACGAGAAAACAAAGTTAAGTAATGCCTCGTGCCATGAGGAAACTCGTCGTCGAATATGCAGACATAATTTGAATCCCCAAGCTAACGTGTAGTGCTTCCTTAGCTAGCATATTAGCTTGCTCATTCTCTAGTCGATCAATAAGTCTAACATAAGCATCTCATTCCTGACTCAGCAAGTTTTTCACTTCAAGAATTAGATCCCTATCTGCATGTAGCTTTAGCAAGCTGTTCCCAAGGAGGGACACTTCATTAATTCTCTCATTTCCTCTTCTATTTGATTTTTTTTTTCTTGTTAGGCGTAAGTTGTTAGATATTTTATTATTTAAGATTATATAGTTTATTCTTATTTAATATAGATTATATCTAGATATTATCTTATCATTATTTTTGAATAAAACATCCCCTTATTGTGGCCCGCATGTGATTTAGATAGAGATTTAGTTTAGAATTACCTGCTTAGCTGATAAGCTGTTACAAGTCTTGATGGATGGTCATAAATAGCGTAGGCTAGGTCTTATAGCGGAAACGTGGAAAAGCCACTTACTTGCTCTTTAGGGATTCCCTGACGGGTGACAGCTATTTCCACCTCATCTTCCCATTAGAAGAAGCTCTAGCCTATTCTATTATAATTTTAACTCTTTCTTATTTTGTACAATTTCTAGGTTATGAGATATTACACAAAAAATAACTATGGTTAGAGGTATTTCATCAAACCTTCATCTATTGTTCTCTTTTATGAAATTTATACAACATATTTCGGATTTTTATTGTTAGATTATTCTAACACGTGGCATAAGGGCTGGTTTTCTGATTTCACTTTAGTTAGTATTTTATGCATGTTAATTTATTGTCTACTTTGAAAAATAATATGACAATATGAGATCAATTTATATTTGTTGCAAATTTAATTATGATAAGGTGAATTACATTACTATTGATTTGCCATGTTTCGAACTAAAAATTATGAACATATTAAGTGCTTTCGGGTAAGTGAATCTATAGGAGAACAACATATTCTCTAATGAAATCTTTCACCAACTTCATCCTATTTTGAAGGTCCCTAATTGGCTATTTAGTTTTAATCAATATTTTGGATTCGATTTTGGCTCAAATTTCAAGCTATGATAATTTGTGTCATGATCTATTGTGTTTTCTGGCATACGCCTGCTGTCGAAATCACTTATCTTACTGTAAGGGGACCCGTCATCGTATTTCTTTTGGGATTCAAAACGAAAAATTTCCCAGTTCATCTCTGGCTTGATTTTTTTATGAAATTGGTCTTGTAAATTTTGTTCTGCCTTTTGGACTTCAAACTGAAAAATCTGATCTTGTGCATGTTTTGATAAAATCATCGAATAAACCATCATCAATTACCCTGTTATTAACCTCTTCTTAATGTTATGTGATTTTGCCATTCATTCTATTTTGGATTGTGCCTTTTGGATTTGCATAAGAACATCCCATTATGGTTGGTTTCGGGTTCAAAATCAATGATCTTTCGTTATTATTTTTGGCGACCTTGGTAAAATCATGCCCTTGAATGTTTTGTCTTACTATTTCTCTACGAACATTGCCATTACAAACGCCATTCAACTCACTATAAAACAATCCCAGTTAAGAGTTTTCGGTTTCACATAAACAACTTCATCTTACTTTGTGGCTTGATCATGTTGCGGAAGCGGGATATATAGAGCGTAACCAATTATACTAAAAAATCACAAACTAGAAACAGAGTCTCTAGACGTAATTTAATAATATAATAAATCACAACTACTATATCTAATAACAGCTAATAAATAATAAATAGGACTCCAATAAGGGAAATACCAGAATCTAATTTCACTCTAAATAATTTACAAGTGAAATTCTATAAGAGAAAAGGAGATACAAAATGCCTTATAGAAGGAAATAGACAAATTGAAGGGGTGAAGAGAAAGGAAGGGAGGGGGCTTCCTTTTATAGCATGAAGCCCCCCTTCATCAATATAATCCCACCGATGTGGGACTATATTTTCACAAGCAACAAATCTCCACCTTGAAAAATTCCCACATCCTAATTTCTCCTAATTACAAATTCTATTTACAATTCAACAATCAATGTTCAACAATGTTGATCAAATCCGAACAATGTTGAAATTTGACAGAGGTCACCACCTGTGTCAGCATATCAGCAGGATTCTCACTTGTCCGTATCTTCTGTATCATGACTCCACCTTCTTCTAAAATTTCTCGTACGAAGTGATATCGAACATCAATATGCTTCGTCCTTGCATGGTAAACTTGGTTCTTTGCTAATTGAATAGCACTTTGACTATCACAAAATACTATAATGTCTTCTTGACCAATACCAAGTTCTCCTAGCAATCCTTGAAGCCAAATTGCCTCCTTCACAGCCTCTGTAATTGCCATGTACTCTGCCTCTGTGGTAGACAAAGCAACTGTTGACTGCAAAGTCGACTTCCAACTAACTGGTGCTTTTGCAAGAGTAAACACATAACCAGTAGTTGATCTTCGTTTGTCCAAATCACCTGCAAAATCTGAGTCACAATACCCAACTAAAGATCGGTCATCTTCCTGCTCAAAAACCAAACCAACATCCACAGTATTACATATATACCGTAGAATCCATTTCACAGCTTGCCAATGCTCCTTTCCTGGATCATGCATATACCTACTCACAACTCCAACAGCTTGTGAAATGTCAGGTCTCGTACAAACCATCGCATACATCAAGCTACCAACAGCATTTGCATATGGTACCCTTGACATATATTCTCGTTCATCTTCATCCTTCGGCGACATATCAGCACTAAGCTTAAAATGAGGGGCAAGTGGAGTGCTAACCGGCTTCGTTCTCTCATCCATACCAAATCGATTTAGCACTCTCTTCAAATACTCCTTCTGAGATAAAAAGAGTTTCTTTGATTGTCTATCTCTTGTTATCTCCATGCCGAGAATCTTCTTTGCCTCTCCTAAGTCCTTCATCTCAAATTCCCCTTTTAGTTGAACCTTCAGCTTCTGAATTTCTGCCTGATTTTTTGAAGCTATCAACATATCATCAACATATAAGAGGAGATATATAAAGGATCCATCTTCAAGCTTTCGCAAATAAACACAATGATCGTATCTGCTTCTTTTGTACTTATGCCGCAACATAAACTTGTCAAATCGTTTATACCATTGTCTCGAAGATTGTTTCAATCCGTATAACGATTTTTCAAGTTTACACACCATATTCTCATTTCCAGCAACTTTGAATCCTTCCGGCTGAGTCATGTAGATTTCCTCTTCCAAGTCTCCATTTAGAAATGCAGTTTTAACATCCATCTGAACTAGTTCCAAATCCAACTGTGCTACCAAAGCCAACAAAATTCTAATGGAGGAATGTTTCACAACTGGAGAAAATACCTCATTGTAATCAATTCCCTCCTTCTGAGCATAGCCTTTAGCTACCAATCTTGCTTTGTAGCGTACATCACCTTGGTTAGGAAATCCTTCTTTCTTTGCATATACCCATTTGCAACCAATTGCCTTCTTACCCTTCGGGAGTTTGGCCAATTTCCAAGTACCGTTCTGATGAAGGGACTGCATTTCTTCATTCATGGCATTCCTCCACTTATCCTTCTCTGAGCTCTGGATAGCCCATTTGTAAGTTGAAGGAATATCATCAGCTGCAATTGAGGTTGCACAAGCCACCATGTCTTCGAAACGAGTAGGCTTTCTTATTGTTCGTTTTGGCTTGCTGGTTGCTATTGATTCATGTTGCTGTTGAGGTTCATGAGTTGAAACCTCCCTTTCAACTGGCTCTTCATCTGCTACAGGAAAGTCTTCTTTTGTTTCCCGGTCTACACCTTGTACTGGGAAAATCAACTTTCCTTCAAACTCCACCTGCTTAGAAACACCATCATCTTGTTTGGTATCTTCAGTTGCTACCTTTCTCACCATGGCAGATTCATCAAAGGTAACATCCCTACTGAATACAATCTTCTTTGTCTCTGGACACCATAAACGATATCCTTTGACTCCAGAAGTGATTCCCAAAAATATGGCTTTCTTTGCTCTCGGATCCAATTTTGATTCTTTCACATGGTAGTATGCAGTTGAGCCAAATACATGTAAAGAATCATAATCTGTAGCAGGTTTTTCATACCATTGTTCCAAGGGTGTCTTACCACCAATAGCAGAAGATGGTAGACGATTAATGAGGTGGCTTGCATATGTAATTGCCTCAGCCCAAAATTCTTTGCCCAAGCCAGCATTGGACAACATACACCGAACCTTCTCCAGCAAAGTCCGGTTCATGCGTTCTGCCACTCCATTCTGTTGTGGTGTATGCCTGACAGTGAAGTGTCTGACGATGCCATCTTCCTCACAAATCTTCTGGAAAGGATCATTTCTGTATTCTCCTCCGTTATCTGTACGAAGACATTTGATCCTCCTGCCTGTTTGTGTTTCTATCATCACCTTCCATTTGAGAAAGATTCCCAAAACTTCATCCTTGGTCTTCATTGTATACACCCAGACTCTTCGGGAAAAATCATCAACAAAGGTTACAAAATAATGTTTTCCTCCCATTGACGGTGTTTTGGAAGGACCCCAAACATCAGAGTGAACATAATCCAAAATACCTTTTGTATTATGGATAGCTGTTCCGAACTTAACCCTTGTCTGCTTCCCCTTTACACAATGCTCACAAAAATCCAAACTGCAATGCTTTAATCCTTTTAACAACCCTTAATCTGATAGAGTTTTTAAGGATTTACCTCCAGCATGTCCCAAGCGCATATGCCACAATCTCGTTGCTTCTACTTCCTTCTCATCACTGGATGTCACTGCTGCTGTTCCAATAACCGTACTACCTTGATAGTGGTACGTGTTATTGTTCTTTCGTATACCCTTCATTACCACCAGTGCACCGGAAAGTATCTTCATTACTCCACTTTCTATGGTGATTTTGAACCCCTTTGAGTCTAGAGTTCCCACAGAAATGAGATTTTTCTTCAAATCCGGTACATATCGAACGTCAGTCAATGTTCTGATCAGTCCATCATGGTTCCTCAAACGAATTGAACCAATGCCATATGCGGTAAGTGAAGTATTGTCTGCTGTGTGGACAACTCCACATCCTCCTTCTTGGAAATCAGTGAACCAGTCTCGGTTGGGACACATATGATGGCTGCAAGCTGAGTCTAACAACCATACGCCTGACGATTTTGACGACGTCGTTGTAGATAGTGAAAAATCTGAATTTTCATCATCACAGTCAGCTACATTTGAATCCATAGCAGCCTTCTCATTGTTTTGTTTGGATTTGTTCTTCAATTTCGGACAATCCTTCTTCCAGTGGCCCTTTTCTCGACAAAAGGCACATTCATCTTTACTGGGTTTGGACCTCGATTTGGATCTCCCTTTCCTTGATCTCGACTGATTTTCAGTACGCCCTCTTGTGACTAGTGCCTCTGCTTCTCCGCTTCTTTGTTTCTCTTTCTTTCTTTGTTCATAGCTGTATAGCGCAGAACAAACGTCTCTAAGAGATACTTCCTCTTTGCCATGAAGTAGAGTAGTCTCCAGGTGCTCGTACTCATCGGGAAGTGATCCCAACAACATCAAAGCCAGATCTTCATCTTCGAAGGTCACGTCCAGATTCTGCAAATCTGTTACCAACTTATTAAAGCTGGTAATATGATCATTCATTGTGGTACCAGGTACATAAGTGAAGCGAAACAGTCTTTTCTTCATATGAAGTTTATTCTGAGTGCTTTTCTTCAAAAATTTGTCCTCCAGTGCCTTCCACAGTCTATATCCAGAAGTTTCCTTTGTGTATGGATACTTCTGTTCTCTTGAAAGGAACGATCGAATGGTACCACAAGCAACAAGATTGATCCTCCTCCAATCTTCCTCCCCCATGCTATCTGGTTTTCTCTCTTCAATAGCAAAGTCTAGTGATTGTTGCAAAAGGGCATCTAAAACTTCGCTCTGCCACATCCCAAAATGTCCAGATCCGTCAAATATTTCAACTGCAAATTTCGCATTTGACACAATTCTTGCCATAAGGGAAGATGTCAACGACGAGTTGTCGACATTTGATGTGGATACTTCAATCTTCTTGTCCGCCATTTCTACTCCAGATACTATTTAATAGCTGTCAATACAAAAGCCCAAAGTAATTCTTTTCTGATGTGGAAGATCAGATTACACTGTAACCACAGAGCATACTCAGACAGAACCTTGGCTCTGATACCAATTGTTGCGGAAGCGGGATATATAGAGCGTAACCAATTATACTAAAAAATCACAAACTAGAAACAGAGTCTCTAGACGTAATTTAATAATATAATAAATCACAACTACTATATCTAATAACAGCTAATAAATAATAAATAGGACTCCAATAAGGGAAATACCAGAATCTAATTTCACTCTAAATAATTTACAAGTGAAATTCTATAAGAGAAAAGGAGATACAAAATGCCTTATAGAAGGAAATAGACAAATTGAAGGGGTGAAGAGAAAGGAAGGGAGGGGGCTTCCTTTTATAGCATGAAGCCCCCCTTCATCAATATAATCCCACCGATGTGGGACTATATTTTCACAAGCAACAGATCATTGATAAATTCAGTGTTGTAAATTGTTTGCCGTGATTTCTGTAAACAGCGCCTTTAAAGTCGCTGGCTTTCATGCCAGACTGGCCGGAAAAGATGGCCTGAAACTACAGAAACGGCGGCTGGTTGCCGGGTCGCTCCTCGGAGTCAGCTCGGGTGGGTTAACCCGCATGCCTAGTGAAACACACAACTTCACTAATGCAAGAATAGCAGGCTGATGACATATTGGGCCGTTCGTTGGGCCTGACCATTTGGACTTTTATTTTATTTCTTTTCCCTAGCTGAAATTGGATTTTGGGCCTTTTATCTTGCCTTATTTTATTTTCTGTTTTCGAACTAGGCCTCTTTTTGAATTAATTATTTTCTGCCTTTTGTTTCTTTTTCCAGAACCTAGGCCTTTTTGGTTTCAGTCATTTACGTCAAAAAAAGCCCTTGAACAGTGATTAGGCGAACTGGGCTATGCATTTTGGGCCTTTTGTTCTCCTTTGTGTTTATTTTTTGTGAAGTTTAAGGGTCCGTTTAATGTGAGGGATTTGGAGGGAAAGGGAGGGGAGGGAAAATTTTTATGAGTTGAATTTTAAAAGATTGAAGAAGTGGGGTAATAAAATTTTAATAAATAGAATATATAGGATAAAAAAGTAATAAAAATTAATTAAAAATTTTTAACCCCACTTCTCTAATTTTTTTAAATTTAACTCAAAAAAATTTTACTCCACCCACTTTACCTTCTCTCCCCTCAGACCAAACAAGCCCTAAATTTTGTTTTCCAAGGAGTTTTTGTGTGGCTTACTGAAATTTCAATTGTTTCCCTCAAATTGCAGCGTTTTTGGGGCTCATTTTTAGATTTGGAATTCAATTAATTTTGCTATGTTGTAAACTCTCTAGTCCATTCTATTTGGGCCTCTCTCTTTTTTTCAGTTTAATTATTTTTCCAATAATTATGAAATACATTGGGCTAGTTTCTGGGCCTATTTGTTTGCAATTTCTTTTGGGCCATTAAGTTGACAAAAAAAGGAAGGTAATATTCTCCCAATCACATTTTGATTCACATTGTTGGGCTAAGTATGTGTTTATTTTAATTTGTTATTGTTCAATGTATTAGGTTATTGATATTGAGGCTTTCAAGTTTGATTTTCAGATATTATTTTGGTTCAATTAAGTTTCCTTAACTCCATTTTATGCCTATTTTTTTAGAATTTTCCCATTCTTTTCAAGAAATTAAATGTCTAATCAATTGTTTGGGTTTAACTTCTATTTCATCTCATAAATGGTTTAATTGATCAAAATATTTGAATGCTTATTTTTGACATTTCAATTGCTTAAATATGGGAAAATAAATTTTGGCTATTTTTGTATTATGGTAATTTTGAAAAATTATTTTTATATATCATTTAATTAACTTAATATTTATGTAATTAATTTTAGACAATTTTTCAACCGTTTGAATTTTGCAAAATTACATTTGATTTGAAATTGATTTCTTAAACAATTTTTGGATACATAAAACAATGAGAGGGGCATTAATTTAATTTTTATTGATCAAATTAATTAGTTAATCCCTTCATTAAGATGTGCGCATGTTAGACTTAATTTGGACGCATAAAATAGTGGGAGAATTTATCTATGATGTTATTTATTCACATTTTATTGATTATATTAATCAATTAAATTCTCGTTAAAGATTTGTGCATATTTGGAATTTAAATGCATATAGTTGATATTTGTAATTAGTATGCATCTTGTGGAGTAGCCACAACATCCTTAATGTTGCATTAGTAAATAATTACTTATGGATTTTAAAACATCAACTTCAATCAATGATTAATTAATTTAATCAAAGTGGGAGAATTTCAATTATTTAGTTACTTTTATTCATTAAATTAATTGTTTAAATTATCATTAGGTTATTTGTGCATATTTATGTTTTAAATGCACAAGATATTCGTGATTAGCAAGCTTGTTTTCTAAGGTGTAGTCACAGCATCTTCAATCTTGTTGTGTGCACATTTTAAATCACATATTGCATTATAGAATATCAATTATAATTAAATATATGGTTATAATTAGTCTTTGCCCACCGATAGATAATTCTAATTGGATATTTAATTAGGATGGAATAGAATGTTATTATATTTTCTAAGTAGCCCACATGTATTAGAAAATATAACTGCGGTCTAGATTCATCAATTCAAGATAAATTCATGCTTATGCTAATATCTTTGCCTACAGGTAGATGTTAGTCATACAAATTTATAATTGTATGATTTGCATTAGTAAACATACATTCGTTTGTGATGGTTTTTTTCCCCTTTGCCTCTTATAGTTGTTTTGTAAGCATTATTAGGTTTTACTTTGACTTTGCAACATGATTTTTATATTAATTATTTAGTTTGATAGAATTTGTTAGAGATAATTGTTGAGCCTATAAGGAGATGAAATGTAACTTCTTCATCAAACTTGGCATCAAGAAAGTTCTAGTACTTAATGATACTAGCATGAGAGGTGAGGTAACATTAAAAGACGTAATTATCTCATTAAATTAATCTCAATTAAGAACTAATCATCACCTTTATATAAGGATAGAGCAATGTCAAGGGTTGCTTATAAGCAAAATGACAAATTTAGAAATTCTCATAATTATTATTATATTGTTTTGTTGACTATAAAGTGATTCTCCAGAATAGGGTAAGATGCCTCCATTAATTCTGTGGAAGATATCCTTAGTTTATTATCTCATGAGCCATTACTCCTTTTCATGAGAACATGCATATGAAAATTACGTAATGTGTATATACAAGTGTTTCTCATACTTAGAAAAGAATGAGATTATAAATTAGGGCTATAAAGCCATCAGCTCCAATGTAACCCTCTTCCTTAAAGGCTAAGATTAAAGTTCACAATTAGGTAATTATGTTGAATTAGAGACCAACGGATAAATTGAAAGCTTGTTAAAAATTCCATTCCTAAGACAGGATTTTCAAAACTTTTTCAAAACCTGTTCAACACGGTATCATATTCACATTTCAAACATATAATTGGCATGTGCAGTTCGATTCAATTCATAAATATTATAGTGCAATAAAAATTCTCGACACACTCGGGTTTCATTAATCTATTTAAGGATTTATAGGGCATAATTGCCCATTTTCAGTTTCCCATAAAGGAGATTACATAAAACTATTTAATGTATACATCATATACAACAAATTTCCAACAAAATATCCAAATGTCAATGGCATGATAACCAACTATCCAAAATCTAAACTTCTAGCTTGGAGTTCTATCCACCCTTTGTCACCTACTACTCTTTAGAGCCACTAGCCCTGTCTGTAAGTTGTTTTATGGAAAGAATGAGATTTAAGAGAATCCCAGTAGTAACAATTCACTTATAATATGTACAATTACAAAGCATGCAAGTAAATCACAATTCAGCAGCAACATAACGATATAATACAAAACGGCATGTTTCACATCAACATGTTTCACAACGGCAATGTTGCACAATAGCATTGTTTCACAACGGTGATGTTTCACAACGACAATGTTACATCACGACATATTCAATGAAATGACATGCATGCAATGCATTATACACAAAATAAGAGAAAGAGTTACTACCTTGTTCTTTCCTCGCGTGTTTCGGCACTGGTCTATCGCGTGCAGGGTAAATATCGAATCCTATAAACCATAATTAAGGATGAAGAGTTATTCTCTATTCCAATACTTAACTCCTTAATACTTAGGGTTGTTATCATTTGAGACATTTAGGTGGCTACTAGAAACCCAAACAGATGCCTAAAGGGTTGAAAAAAACTTGACTAAAGACCACCTTTCAAAAAACAAAACATCATTTTTCAGGGGTAGGCTGCAACCAGTTGATGGTCAAAAACTTTTGGGTCGCAGCCAACATCCTTGGGCCGCAACCAAGAATTGCTCAGAAAGATTTAGGCCACGGCAAAAAATTGGTCAAAAGGTTTTGGGCCGCCAGCCTCATGGGCCGCAGCCAACCTTTGTCCTATTTCTTGGCTAATTTTCAAATGGCCATAACTTTTAACACAAAAGTCAAAACAACCCAAACTTTATATCTATGGAAAGCTTGCAATGTGAACTACAAAACTGAAAAGTTTCACAACATTTTAATACCATTTGCTATCTTAAATTACCATACAAAATTGTACCCTTGCACAATTTTTCACACTTAAATACTTCTAGAATTTTCTAGTTTTGCACCAAAAGTTCACAAAGGCTCCAAAATATACAAAACACTACTCCCACACAATTTTTCATAAGGAATCCAATGACAACATCAAAATGCCCAAAGTCACAATCTAACAACATGTTCTGTTTTGACCAAAACACAACAATCAATCACAACTTTGCCAAACTCAAAATCCAATGTTCCAAACCAATTCTATTGTCAAAAAGACACAACAACATACCATTTCCATAACAAATCAACATGCAATTAACATAATCCAAAATCATGCAAAAATCAGGGCAAAATCCCAAAAATTCAAAACTCAACTAATAGTCACAACACATATGGTAAAAGGCAATTAACAATTATCTCTTGCACTTTCTCAAACTTGGTTCTTGATACACAATCCACCAACTTTTCTCAAGCACAAAAACACCTCATCTTGAGAATCTAAAACCATAGGATGAAAGCTCTTAACAAGATGAACAACTTTAAAGAAGTGAGTTTGAACATACAAGGTCAAGATCTCACCTAAACTTTGAACTTTTCTTTTCTTTTTCCTCCTTGAAAAATGGTGAAAATGGAGAGCTTGGAGAAAGAGAATGTGAGATGCAGATGAGAACAGAAATTTTGGCACTCACAAACACACAAAAACCGACCAAGAGAGAGGGAGAGAGAAGAGAGAATAAAAATATGATTGTTTGACTTTTCTTCACCAACTCCTTCTTCATGCTTGATCAATTGTGTCACATGTCAACATCTCATGCAATCTCACCACAATTAATCTTCCACTTAATGTGTGTTTGGATTAGTTTTTGTGAATAGCTTTTACGATTTATGAGGTAAATATGTGAGAGGAGTTTTGTTTCAACTTGCGGAAAATAGCTTCTGAAAAACACTCACTTAGTTATATTAACCAACTTCATTAGTTAGTAATCAAGTTCTTCTTTTGTTGCTGACTAATTGGTCTGTACATTTTCCATTCTTCCAATTTTGCCCTTGACTATGGAAATTCCTTTTGAATTACCACTCAACATATTTTCTCATTCCTTTCTCTATTTCATGCACCCTTCCCCCACTTGAAATTCATTTTAAGCTTTAGCAACACAGTTAAGCTTATTTATAGGGTTTGGGCACTGATTACTGATCATTTAGACCTTAATTCATATTGTATTCTCTAAAAGTGTTGTTTAACATTAATTTCATTCACTTTTGAAGTCATTGGCCCTTAATCAAAATTTGGGGTATTACATCCAAAGCCATAAAGTAATAGGTATATAAAGAATAATGTGCTTATAGTTAAAAGACTTAATTTGAGGCAGTAATGGATATACCTTTGCCATATATATTATGTTTTAATTGGTGAAATAATTCATTTCTCCTTATAGTTGACCTTTCACAATACTTAAATGATATTTGCTTTATAATTGAGCAGGTCATTTGACACATTTGCAATATATAAAGCAAAATTGGTGGTTAATCTGATAAACAAATAAATAGAGTGAAATTAGTTAGAAGAAATGGGTGACATGATAAATACATCATTAGCAAATTGGAACTTAGTTTATATGTAAAGTTTCTTCATACTTAAACTCACCTAATATAGGTGGAGTTGCTACGAGAAGAAACATAATGTTAATAAACATTTTGTATGACACGGTTTTTCTCTTAAACAACATACTATAGACAATATGTATATTTTAAATGAGATTCCAATAAAATTTATATTTAAGTCCTCTTGAAACATTAAAGGTTGGAAGCCCGGTTTAAAATATACTCTTGCATATAATTGTCTTATGATATAAAGAGTGTCGAATGAAAATATCCTAAGAGACTGAGTGAATATTTTGGTGAAAATGTAGAGATGTCTTAGGAATTTAAGTGAGTTGTCCATTTTTTTTATAGTTTTATGTAGTATTTTGACATGTCAGATTATTTAATGGAAGTGATCAAACTCATTGAGAGTGATCACATATGGAGGATTGCCACCTATAATTTTTGTTGAACATTGGTTTTATATAGGGCTCACCTTGTTTAGCTTCAATCTATCAACATATGAGTTGACACCAATGGTGATTAAAGTTTGGCAATTCATGGCAACTATGTGATGTACTTCAGGAAATTTGACTAGAAGATAAATATTGAGAGTAAGGAAAAATTCCAAATGAAGGTATTATTAATTCATGATAGATGTAACGTAAGCAACAACATAAGTTTATTTGTAAAGTTGCTAATATGTAACTTTAAGTACTACAAATAAAGTTGTTTGATATAACTTCTCTCTGAAGAAGGAATTGACTTAGTGAGGTATTTCGTCCTATATTCATGTATAATTCCTTCCATATTTTCGTGGTAGTTAAATATTTGTCTTGAGTTGGGATGTCATTTGTATCTTTCCATTTGGGACATAAGGAGAGAAATATATGTGAATTAGTAGAGATGATCACATAAATAATAAAGAGAATTTAGTCAACAAAATTAGGAGTTCATTTTGTCATGAACAAGTTTTACAATAGTGATAGTTAAGATATTATGATGTGATTACATACAGGACCATGTTGAGATCTTCATAAGTCTTATTTATATCACTAGATTAGTGGGAGTTGAGTCATCTATATAGTACAAAAGGATTATTCATTTATAGCTTGTACATTTTGGCTTAGGGTGTTACAAATAACTAACTCACCATTGTGCAAAGTTGTGATATGACTAAGTTAGGTGAGGTATTCTTTTAGAATACATAAAGAGATTATTCTCAAAATATTTGAGAGTATCATAAATAGCATATAATCACAAGCATTTGAATATTCATGGATAATGGTGGATGTTGTGAGTAACATCTATTATAAGAATGTAATTATTAAATTGTCCATATGTCTCTAACATCATCTTATTCCTTCTAATTTAATTTTCAAGGTGTAGGCTTGCTTAAATGTGTGCACAAATAGGAAATGTCATTACAAAGGTATTTTAGGAGAATTGTCAAGCATATTATTGCTTGAATAATAAATGAAAAGCTACAAGTTATGTGGTATATTACCCAATGCACATAAAGTTTTATGCTTTATATATAGTATAATGATTGGTTTGTTTAGTTTTGTAAGATGCATCATGTAACCCCTACTTTGATAGCCGTTAATATGGTTTGAAAACGTGTCAATAATTAAAACCGGAGACCAATGACAAATTTAAAACTTATAAAAGGTCCCAACTTTAAGACAGGATTTGATCTTGTGGTATGGTGGGTTTTTAAAACTTTTCACAATCTGTTAAATACGATTTCGTTTCCACTTTTCGAATCTATTTGGCCTATTCAATTTGGTTCCATTCATAAATATCAGAGTACTAAACCAAAATTTTCCAACAACTCTCAGGTCATATTCATTCACCAAAAGGATTACAAGGCTCATTTGCTTGGTTTAGTTCCCATATCGGGGATTACATACAATTCCACATGCTTACCTCATATACGATATATATACATTTTTCCCTAAAAGCTGATAACCAACAACAAAAAAACCAAATCTCCTAGTCGGGAGCACTAGCCGCCCTTGGTTACTTGCTTATCCTTTGATTCGCTTGCCCTGACTGTAGGTTAGTCATTGGAAAGAGTGATATTCATACGAATCTCAGTAGAAATGTTTTCACTCATGATATATAATAAACAAGCATGTAAGCAATTATCACAAAACAACAAACACAACATCATCCACAGCATCAATCACACAATGCGTGACTTTCGTCACATAAATAATAGCTTTCGCTGTATTCACATATACCTCAGCTTTCGCTATTTTTCACAAATACCTCAGCTTTCGCTATGTGCACATTACCTCAGCTTGCGCTGTATGCATATTACCTCAGCTTTCACATTCATCACAACTTAATGATAAGCACAAATATGAAAACATTATACATGATATAAGAGAAAGAGTCACTACCTTGTTCTTTCCATTCCTATTCTTACACTGATATCTTGCGCTTAGGGCAGATGACAAATCATATAAATTAGAGCTTTAGGACGACGAGTTATTACCTATTCCAATTGTTTAATAACTCATAATACTTGGTGTAACCCCCTTCCGTAATCATATATGAAATACAACATTAGAGTGAAATAGAGACCAATAATAATCAAAATTCATTTACAATCCTATCCTTAAGATAGGGTTTTCACAAATTTCTTTAACAAACACTTTAACCTGGTCTCACATTCATATTTCAAATACAATTACCTCGAGAAGATAAATCACATTCATAATATATCAGAGTGCACAATAATAATATCGGCAATCCTAGGTTCATATCTTCACTAAAGATACGTAAGAACATACGCCTTTTACAATTTCTCAAATGGGGATCACACAAATTTCAATCCAAATACATATCTAAATACACCTCCACAACATATATAACCATATATCCATTTTAACATATACAACTCTAAATACATCCAAATCAACTACCATTATCCCAAATATTAATGATAACCAACTACTAAATCCAAATGCCCATAAGGGATTCTTGCTGCCCCTAAGGGATTCTCGCCGCCCCTAATCGCTTGCTCCTTCCTCGAGCCACTTGTCTTGTCTAAAATGTTGGTAGGGGAGGGTGAGATTCTAGAGAATCTCAGTAGGAAACAGATACCAATATGCATGCAAGATAAGTGTTTAATGCATGACATGCTTACATCACAATAACTCGTGCTCACATAATGATATATTCGCATGCTTAATGTTTCAACAACATACTCATGGCCATAGCATAAATAGAAATATAGCTTCAATCATTCATATATGTTTCACATAATCAAGCAAAGCAATAACATGCATCAATACACAAACACAAATATCAATACATGCAGGAGAGGTAAGTTCCCTACTCTTTTTCTTTCCACGTATGCTTCAGCATCGGCTACTCACGATCCGAGCGGATATCGAACCATAATCAGGGTGAATATCAAACCCTATAACCAAATCAAGGACATATGATCATTCTCTTTTCCAAATTCTCATTTTCATAACACTTAAAGTTGGTTACCATTCGTGACCTTTAGGTGGCTAATCAAAGCCTAAACACATGCCTAAAGGCTTAGGAAACACTTGACCAAAGGTCACCTTTTAAAAGTTCAAAATGCTAATTTTTGGGGGTTGGCGGTGGCCAGCCTACCCATGGGCTGCGGCCAATGGATGCACAGAAAGTCTTGGGCCGCGGTTCATAACCTCTGGCCACGGCCAAGCAAATTATGTTTCCTGGCTAAACTTCCAAAAATCATAACTAATTCTAGAAAAATTGAAATGAGGTGATTCCAAAGTCAAATGAAAGGTATTTAAGTCCTATTTCTAGGAAAAATATGTACCATTACTGGAAATCACCACAAAATTCCAGAATTACACAAAACTCAACACTACTCCAAAACAGAGTTCTGTTTCCATCCCAAACTTTGGACAATCATATCTCCCAAAATACTAAACGAAATGACATAAAATATATGTCCATTTTAAAGCTTGGGATGTGAAATTTAAGACTGGAAAGTTTCACAATTTTCTGAAATCATTTGGTAATTCAAAACGTCCACACAAATAAACTGCCCAGAACAAAGTTCCAAGAGACAGATTTTCCAATTTTCTACCAAAGTGTCCCATGGCTCCAAAATTAACAATCAAGCCTATTCCCACATAAATTTTCACAAGGAACACAATGGTAACCTCAAAATGACCAAAAGCACAACCTATCAACATGACCTATTTTGACCAAAGCACAAAACCAACACAAAATTCCCAAACTTCACCTTTAAGCTTCAATGCAATTCTATCACTTCAAAACACTAGACAAGGCACCATTTCCATGACAATAACATATTATACTCCCTAAGACCCTAAATCACGAAAATTAGGGCAAAAATTCCAGAAATTCAAGGCCTAACCAATGGCCACAAAATTTATATGAAAATGAAGCTTTCTCTCACCTCAACAACTTTCCCAAAGGCACTTCATGATTCTCCAACTTGTAGATTTTTGTGATTCCTCTAATCACCTCCAATGGAGAAACTACAACCATCAAATTGAAGCTCTCACTCCAAGAAACAACTTTATAGAAGGAAGTTTTTGACATTAGAGGTCAAGATCATACCTTTTTCACAAGCTTTCCTTCATCCTTTTCCTTCAACAATGGCGAAACTGAAGAGAGAAGAGAGAAGTGAGAGTGATGATGATGAAGCATAAAAAATTCTGCCCCTGCCCATTCCATGCGTACAAAAGAGAGGGAGAGGGAGAGAAAATAATAAACAATGACCATTTGACTTTTCCAACAACTCCCATCATCATAAGCTTGCCAAGTGTCTCAAATCTATTGGCTCTCATAAAGTAAGTAACCAAATTAGTTACTCTAATCCCTCCATTAGCCATTTTAATTTCACATCTCCTACCCTCTTAATTAGTAATTAATCTCTTCCATTAATCACTAATTTAGAGCCATTCTTTCAATTTTCCCAACAATTATGGCATATTAATTAAAATTGCCATACAACACATAATTATTCCACATAATCATTCACAAGAATTGTAATTAGCCCTTAATCGAAATTTGGGGCGTTACACTTAGGTTGGTTATCACTATGTTCATTTAATCAAGTCAACTAAAGATCTAAAGTGGTCAATTAACCCAAAAGACCAATTTTCTAACCTTAGAGTTTAAGTTATTACCATGTACCATTACCTTTGAATTTTTGCATACTTGAACGAAATTTGCAGGAATTTTTTTTAGACTTTGAAAAATCATAGCTAATTTTACAAAAATCGAAATGGGGTGAATCCAAGTCCTACTTAAAGCTTTTTAAGTCCTCTTTATAGGAAAAATATGAATCATTATTGTCTATAGCCACAAAAATACAGAATTACATGAAATTCCATATTGCTCCAGAATAACTTCCAGTTTCAACCTCAAACTTTGGAAATACATAACTTCCAGCATACACATCAAAATGACATTTATAATATATCAATTTAAAGCTTAGCATGTCTACTATTAGACTGGAAAGTTTTAGAATTTGTATGCACCATTTACTCATTCAAAACTTCCATGCAATCTAACTACCTGCATAAAGTTTCACTTAACAAAATTTTCCAATTTTCAACATATGTTTCCAATGGCCAAAATTCACAACCGGGGCTACTCCCCACACAATTTTTCTATGTAATCCAATGAAAACATCAAAATGAACAAATTCCTATTGCTTCATGGTGCCCTATTTAGGTTAGAATTTTAGGGTATTTTACAACAAACAACCACTTCAATATTTAATCACTAAACTTAGCCCATTTGCCTCCAAACCAACATATAAGCACATACATAGGATGAAAGCTTCACAATCCCTAATATACCCTAAAAACCAAAATTAGGGCTGTCACAAAAGCCCACCAAAACTCAACCAAATCAAGCAACACATATGTCAAAATGATGCTCATACTCACCTCTTGCTCTTCCTTAAGCTCTTATCTTAATTCTCCAACTTTGGCTCTTGCTAGGAATCTCAAAAAACCTCCCCTTGAAATTCTAAAATCATAGAAATGAAGATCTCATAATGAGGAATAATTTTTATGAAGAGCTTTTGTGCCATAGAAGTGATCTACTAGGTCAAAATCCGGGAAGAAGATCTCACCTTAATTTTGTTCTTCCTTTTCTCTTTCTTCTTGAACTTGAACGAAACTTGAGCCAAGAGAGAGTGAGATGAGGTCAAATTTATTTCTCTTCCCTTTAGCCTTAATTGTTGACAAAAAATGAAGCCAAAGAAAGAGATAAAGAGCCTTTAAAAAAAATATCCTAATCCACCTTGTAATATTCCAATTTTTGATTAAGGGCTAATCATGATTATTGTGGATAATTATGAATTTAATTGGAATTATTATGTGTTTTATGGAAATATTAATTAATATGTCATAATTAGTGAAAAATTGGAAGAATGGAATTATTGGCCATGAGTTGGTAATTAAGGGAAAAATTAATTACTAACTAAGGGGAAAAAATGAGAAGTGTGATTAAATGGCTAATGGAGGGATTAAATGACTAATTGGGTGTTTACCTTTATGAGAGCCAATGATAGTGTGACACTTGGCAAGCTCATATGTGAAGAGAGTGAAGGAAAAGTCAAACTTATTTTTTTATGATTTCTCTTTCCTCCCTTTCCCTCTTTTTGGTTGAATGGCCATGGGGGTGTGTGTGATCATTTCCTCTTTCTCTCCAACACACTCTATCTCTCCTTCTCTCTCATTTTCTCTCTCTTCTCTTCTGCATTCAGGCGCCATTGTTAGGCAAGGAAGAGAAAGATAAAGCTTGTGATTTGGGTAAGTAAATGACCTCCATTGCTCAAGTTCTCTTCATTAATGTTGTTCCTTGAATGAAGAGCTTCATTTTGATGTGTATAGTTTGACCATTGATGTTAGTTTGAGCTCCCACGGAATTTAGAGATTTGAGAATCAAAGAACCTCTTTAGCATAGTGAAAGAGGTAAGTGAGACTAATCTATCTATCTAAGTTTTATGCCAAATGGTTTAGTTTGGAATTTCTGGAAATTTTGGCCTTTAATCTGAAAATGAGAGTCATTGGGCTTTTGGCATGTTTTTGGTATAGTAATGGTATGTTAGTATGAGTTTTGGGATAGATAGATTGATTTGGGATTGAAATGTTATGTTTAGATGATTTTGGAATTTGGATAATTATATAGCCCCAAAACCAAAGCATGATAATGGAGTAGGATTTGGAAAATTCTGATGATTCCATTGAATTCCTTGGATGTTTTTGTGTGGGAGTAGCTTTGGTAGAAGTTTTGGATCTATTGGGATCATTTGGGCAAGTGTTAGGAAATATGGTTAGTTTTGCTGCATTTTCTGGTTTATGATAGAATCACTCGAGTGCGGTAGTGCAAACTTCCTTTCTGCTCTCTATGTTCTTGTTGCACTTCTGTGGTCAAAGGCAAGTGTTGCCTCACTTGCGAGTGTGGTGGAACATCACTCGAGTGAGCTTCCTATCACTCGAGTACTGGTGTATTTGACACCAAGGACTTGCCTCTCGGGTTGTCACTCACGGTTATAGTGCAAGAGTATGCCTTCACACACGCAGGTATGTGGTACTCATTCGAGTGCAATGGGATGTGCTTGAGTCCTCCTGATCCTTAAAAACTCGTGTGCTCTCGGGTCTTCACTTTCTACACTTCACTCTCTAGTGCTCGAGTAAAGCATTTAGCTATCACTCGAGTGAGGTCCAGTGTGCTCGAGTGTTGCAGTTTCTGAAAAATTTCTTGTGCTTTCGGGTGTTCACTCGCTGTTGTTCACTCTCTAGTACCCGAGTGTAGATCGTATAATCACTCGAGTGAGGCCTTTTTCACTCTAGTATCCGTACAATATCACTCGAGTGAGTCTATCTTCACTCGAGTGTCATAGTGGAAAATATCAGTTTTGAGCTTCCAAGAAGGGGATTTTTGGGGATAGTTTTCCAACCCTTTAGAGCTATTAATAGAGTTATTCATGGATACTAAAAGAGCAATAATGATAACCAAATTAAGTGTTAAGAAGTCATTGAGAATTGGAATAGAGAATTGACACTTCGTCACTTATTATTAATATAGGATTTGACATTTGCTCTACTCGGGAGAGACCGGCGCTAAAACACGCACGGAAGGATCAAGGTAGTGACTTTTCTCTCATGTTGTGTATGATGTTTTGGTGTGTATGATGTTTTGGTATGCATGACTTGTCATTGGGTTTTGTGAATTGAGTGTACCATGGTCCATTACAGTGCGAGCAATGCAGCGTGAGCCGTTTAGGTTGACGCTAGTTATCTCTAGCTCGGCCGTTGTAGTGCCGCTGTGATAGACATGGATCTTTGTGAATCCGACCCGTGAGGTTGCGTTTGTGAATCCAGCTGTGGGTTTTGTGTTTGTATTTTGCCTGTATGGCTTGCGTTATAAAATGCTTTATATGAATCCCAGCAGTGGTGAAATATAATGTGTGGATTGTTGTGATGCAATGCAGTGTGAGCAATTCAGCGTGAGCAAACGTAAGGGTGACATGAGTTATACCTGCCCTTGCCGCTATAACTGCCGTTGTAGTTGCCATATATGTGTGATGATTTGCTTTCATGCCTTATTGTTATGCATACTATGAGTGATTTGTTACTACGGGGATTCTTTTGAATCTCACTCTCCCAAATATAAACTTTTAGACAGGGCAGAAGGATGGAAGGGAAAGTGGGTGACGAAGAGCGGCTAGAGCTCTGTTGTGGGAGTTCATTTTGATTATTTGGTTATTGGTTATCATGTAAAAATCTATTGGATATCTCTTTGTGGATCAATTGTACATATATTGGGATATGTTGTATAGTTTTAGGTAATCCCCAAGTAAAGGGAAAGAAGTTATGGGCATTATGCCTTGTAAGACCCCTTTTATAAATTAATGGAACCCGATTGTGTCAGAAATTTATGCTGTACTCTGATATGTATGAATGAAATCAACTTGTATAGGCCATTTATGTATTGAAATGTGGATATGAGATCGTTGAGAACATGTTTTGTAAAAGTTTTTGAAAACCCCAATTTTGGGAAATTTACTTTCTTAAGTCCCAAATTGTTTATGGTCTCTAATTCTACCTTAATTACATGTTTATAAACGTAAATCTCGGCCTATGGTGGAAGGGGTTACACACCTCCTTCAACTATTATATTTAATTGTAATAAACATGTGGCACATACTTTAGATCATCATCTTTCTCTTGCTCTATTTATGTCATACGTACTCTCCCCCTTTTTAACTCATGACATCATCTTTTGTTTCTTTTTTTCCTTGGCCATGAAGTTTCCACTGAAATATGGCTCTTGAATGAGCTAAAAAGGCTTCTTCAATTATCATATATTTTGCCTACTCACAATTTCATCTTTTAGTTGAAATTGTTGACCAAGTCTTCACCTTTTCTTGGTCTTAATTGTGTTGCTATTTCCTTCCCTTTTATCATACGGTTTATGGCTCTTAAAGGGCAAAAATTGCTTCTTATATTCTCATAGTTTTTGCCTCCTCTTATATTACTTTTAGCACGATGTATTTGACCAAAGTCAAAATGCCTCCATATGCTTTATTTGTGAGCTAAATATCATTTCTTCTTGCCTTTCCTTTATGTTGGACAAAATATCACTCAAGAGGGGAGGGAAAATGTTGATCAATTTACTCTTCTTGCTTTCTTTATGTCTAGCCATAATTTTGACTTTTCAAGCTTTCTTTTTGAACTTGTCTCTAATAACTTCCAAGAGACACCCTTTTTTTTTAATCAATTATTTCCTTTGACTAATGCCCATAAAGTGACGTAAATGTGCTCCTCCCAATAACCAAATATGTTACTCCAGTTGCCTCTTCAAATATCACAACTTTAGCCTATAATTTTTTTACTTTTCTTCTTATCTTTTCAACTTGACTTTAATGGCTTCCCAAGGCCATCATTTGTGTTCACAAACTCATTTTCTCTCTCATGCCTTATGTTGGATGAAATTTATGGCCTATTAGAAGAGGATAATGATCTCTCAAAATATCCCAATTAGATTTTGTTATCACAATTAAATTTTTGATAATGGGTCTAGGCATTTTCCATTGCTAATTCGGGTCATAATTCACACTTTATTATCTAAAAGTGTTTGTTTAACATTAATTACATTCACCTTTAGAGTCATCAGCCCTTATGCACATTTTGGGGCATTACACATTAACTATAAAAGAGTTAACATTATGATACATCTTTACACTTGTTGAACAAGTTGCATCATGAACGGGTGTAAGATTGCTAAGCACTCACTGATTGCTTAGTTCTACCATGGATTGCTTAACCTAGTCATTCTTGGAGGCAAGTTACAAGATTGCCAATTACGGAATTTCATCAAAGGATTTTGGAATTATTAAATTAATTCAAACCAATTAAGAGTATTATATGATCATATAGCCAATGGGTCATAAACACAAAAAGCATAGAACCTTTAATGAAGAGTATACTTTTAGAGAAATTAAAGGATTAAATGTATAATTAGGGAAGCGTCACATCTAGTGATCTAGATGAGACATTATTAAGTGATGAAATTCAATATTGAAGTTTTTTGTCTCAATTTTGGGTACCTAAATTGTTAGATTTTAGCAAACGTTTAAGTTGGAGCCGAATAAACATTTAGGGTTTATTCATTAAGTTTCTGACCCATTAAGTAAGAGTACTACTTGTGATGCTTGAAAGGTAATACTTGATCAAAGAGGACTTACAGCCATGATTCCTGTAGTATTGCTTAAATGAACCTTACTCGCCAAATAACATTAGGTTGCGAGCCAAATGGGAAACTGTTAGATATTTTATTATTTAAGATTATATATTTTATTATTATTATTTAATATAGATTATATCTAGATATTATCTTATCATTGTTTTTTAATAAAATATCCCTTGATTATGGATGGCACATGATTTAGATAGATATTTGGTTTATGATTACCTATCTGGCTGGTAAGCTATTACAAGCCTTAATGGAAGGTTATGAATAGTGTATGTCAAGTCTTAAAGTGAAAACATGGAAAACCCACTTATTTGCTTCTTAGGGGTTATCTGACCGGTGATGACTATTCTCAGACCATCGTTGTTCCTTATCTTCCCGTTAGAAGAAGCTCTAACCTATTCTATTATATTATATTTCTAATTCTTTCTTATTCTCTACAATTTTCATGTTGTGAGATACTACACAAAGAATCGCTATGGCTAGAGGTATTTCATCAAGTCTTCCACCACTGCTATCTTCTATAGAATTTATACAATATATTTAGGATCTTTATTGTTAGATTATTCCAACATAAGTATCCTCCTATTGAAGACAATCATGTTTGAGGCATTGTCGCGCATTAAATGCGGGCACCTTTCCCAGAAGGGATTCTAATTTTAGTTCACTACATTGTCAGAAACTAGCCCTTCCACTATACTCAACCCTCATTAGTTCTATTTGATTATTGTTGAGTAGGGGTGGAAATAAGCCAAGCAGCCTGTTTGAAAATGGGTCTGACGTTTTAGGAGACCTGTTTGGCTTATTAGGTCAGGCTTAAGCTCGCTTAGAAGCCTGTTAGGCCTTTCAAGCCGACTTAAGCTTGTTATGTTTTTTTTAAAAAAAATATTTATATAATAATATATTATGCATTTATACTATCATATAATAATTAATATATAATTCATATGCTTTTATATAATAATAATAATGATGATGATGATAATGGGCTTTGGAAGAAAGCTTTAAGGAAGTAGTAAAACATAAACAATTTAAATATTACGCAGCTTGGGCTTTGGAAGGCAACTTTTAACGAAGTGGTAACAAATTTATAGGCAAATGAGAACTGATGTAAATGGGTGACTAAATTTGCTGTGGAAGCTACTAAATGGAGCCATAACACTATTAGTAGTATACCCCATAAAAAGCGCAATATTCTCAAGAGAATTGAGGGTATTGATCGAGCAAGAGAAAATAACATCTCAAATGGTCTATTTATATTGAAGAGGAAACTCTGGCAAGAAAACAACTAGTTGGATGCACAAGAAGAATTAATATGGTACTAGAAATCCTTATGTAAATGGCTTAAATGGGGGGACATAAATACAAGGTTTTTTCATGCTTCAACCACAATGAAGAGGAAAAGACAACATATGGAAGCCCTAAAAGATGATGACAGAAAATGGATTTCCAACCAAGAGGATTTAAAGAAGATGGCAAAAAGGTTCTTTCAAGCATTGTACATAAGAGATAACTAGGTAAAAGACCCATCAGAATGGATTGCAACCTTTTCTCAAATTCGACCTCAAGATGATGAACTGCTTCATAAAGAAATAATTGATATTGAGATAAAAAATGCTGCTTTCATGATGGGTGCCTTTAAAGCTCCAGGACCGGATGGTTTACAAGCGCACTTTTTCTAAACTCAATAGAATCTTACATGAGGTAAAGTGTGCACCTTTATTTGCAAAGCTTGGCATAATCTGAGGTCGGTAAGGGATATCAATCACACTCATATTGTTCTTATCCCGAAATTGATAATCCCTTAATTATGAAAGACTTTTGTCCCATCTTATTATGTAACGTTAGCTTCAAAATCATAGCTAATAGGCAAAGAGGTATCATGGGGTACTTGATTTAGCAGCAACAATGTAGTTTTATTGCTAGGAGACAGAGCAATGATCACATTATCATTACCCAGGAAGCAATTCATACCATGATAACTAAAAATGGTAGGAAAGGTTTTGTGGCTCTTAAAGTGGACATGGAGAAGGCATATGATCAATTGGATTAGTCTTTTTTTGAATCACACGTTGTTAAGTATGGGCATGAGAAGAGAAATGGTTGATCTCATCATGGAATGTACTTATTCCATAACTATGAAGATTCTTTGGAATGGTGAAGAATTTGAAGCTTTCTACCCAATTAAAGGAGTTCGTCAAGGGCACCCTTTCAGTCTATATCTTTTTGTGCTTTGCATGGAAAGACTTAGCCTTCTAATCAACAGAAAGGTAGAGAATGGACGATAGAAGGGCCTAAAAAGATAGTCTTGTTATCTGTTACTTGTTTTTTTTTGCAGATGATCTCATTCTATTTATGGAAGCATCGACTGAACAAATTGATTTGATAAGGGATGTAATGAAGGGATTTTGTGAAGTGTTGGAACATAGAGTGAGCCTCAATAAATCAAAAGCTTTCTTCTCCAAAAATGTGAATTCTAATATAGCTAGATAAATAAATTAGAGGCTTGGAATTGGAATCACAAGAGATCTAGGTTAGTATTTAAGTGACCTTCTATTGCAAAAAGAATGAGTAAACTCACCTACTTACCTATCATCCAGAAAGCACACAAATGACCAGCAAGCTTATAAAGTCATTATTTGATTGTGGCAAGAAGAACAATATTGATTAAATATGTTCTAACAGCTTAACCAAGCTATTAGATGCAAACTATGTTGTTACCCAAGTCTATTCTTCAAGATCTTAAAAAAGTCAGTCGTAACTTCTTATGCCACAAAGGGCAAGATGGTAGTAAGCTTCACCTCATCTCATGGGATCAGATCGAGAAAGGAAAGGATGTAGGGGGCCTTGGCATTAAGGACTTGCTTAATCAGAATATTGCATTTATAATGAAGGGGTCTTCTCACAAAACCTAGTGCCTTTTAGGTGTGTTGTCTTAAGGGAAAATACTGGTGTGGAGAAGGAATATATCTAATGGTCTGTAGGAAACAATAATCATTTAGGGTTTGAAGTAGCATCACTATAGTTTGAAATAAATTCTACCAAGACATTGGCAAAACACTTAAAAATAGGGCTATAAATAATTTCTGACAGGATCTTTAGACACCCCTAAATGAACCCCTTATCCTTTTGGTTGAGCATAATTTACACATTCTTAATCCAAGTGAAAAAGTTAAGGCCTTTGTTTTAGAGAATGGCATATGGAACATACAGGAATGGAGGAAATTCTTACCTTTTTGGATCATTAATATCCTCAACAAAATCAAGCCACCAATTGAAGGATAAGAGGATAAATTCTGCTGGAGAAATGCTTCAAATGGTAGTTTTAGTGTCTGTGCGGCTTATAAATTTGTTTTGACAAAACAAGTGAAACATCCAACTAATTTACTATACATTTAACTACAAAACAATTGATTGATTTATTAAGTACTACTTTGGTAGAAAAGGAAGAAATTCATTATAAAAGTCTACTATAGAAGAAAAGATTTGACTAAAACACTTAAGGAACAATGATGGTAGAAAAAGAAGAACATAAATCTATAATGGTTAAAAAGTATTTAGCAGTTGATTCAGAGTTCACATATCAATTAACAGTATGATATTCAACAATTGCTTCAGAGTTCACATATCAATCAACAATATGATAATCAGGCCTTGGGCACTCGAAGCCTAATTACATAATTTACCCATGGGCCTTATATCACTTCCCACAAATATAACTTCATGAATCACAACTCACGACTTTCCTCAATAATTTCATTTTCATAGAGAACGATAAACTTTCTCACAAGTTTCATAAAGGTAGATCCCTGGCCAAAAGTCATAATTTAGAACTTATGGCCTTAGGCCTTCCCTATCAACACTCCACCAAAATATAGAAAAATAAACCAATTAAGCAAATCTGAAAAGTGCTTCACTGATTACATTAGATGAACCTTAAGTGGTAATATACAAAGTTAAAACATAATTACTAAAAGAGTAGGGTTTAAAATAGGGCAATGCAACCCTAAACCTCTAAAGCCTTCCCTAAACATATCACATCATGAACCTTACCTAAAAAATGTCAAAAACAACGAGGGTGAGTCACATGAACCCAATAACTACAATTCCAATTTAACAAGTATGCAAGTAATGATTATAAGATAGTTAAGCGGGTAAAATATACATTCATGTAACATAAAATATCAACACTTTTCTAGAAACAATAATAGTTTAAAGAATAATTCAATATGCATAGAACTTCCTCAACCATCCTTATAACCGTGATAGAACCCATGCGCTGCAACATATAATAGGATTTGTCTATATGACAAGACTGCACCAAGCTCTCTAATAATGAGGTGTAGCCTAGCTAAAGGCTACATAACTCATATTGGATAGTAGGTTCTCCTTCCTTCAAATACAAAAAGGTGTCACATCCTTTGAGTTGACCCTTAATTTGGCTAAAGGAGGGGTGATACTAAAGGCCTTAAGAATGTTAAAGTCACCTACTGTAATATCCTGGATTGTGACCAAGGATTAGCAACTTCAAAGTAATGTAATTAATATTAATTGAGCACTTTTGAAGCATATATTGTGTATTTTGATAATCAGGGGCAAAACGGTAAATTTACCGACTGACTGGTTAGTTACCGATGAGAACACTCCTTAGTAATCAAGATCAATGGCTAGGATTAAAAGAACAAGAGGTGGAATCTTGTGCATGCAAATCTATGTGAAATCATGGTAGGAAGAGTAAGATTTTGCCAAGTGTCATCATAAGGACCCTTAGATCAAAGTCAAATATTCTTCCCTTTCTCTTTCCTTGTCAAGGTCGGCTATATGTGTGTATGTGTGAAGGAAAAAAACTACATCATCATCTTTCCTTTTCTCTCTCATTTAACTTCCATTTTCGTTGAGCTTGAGCAAGAAAGAGAAAGAGAAAAGCTTGAGTTGAGGTAGGTGAACATCTCCATATGCTCAAATGTTCTCTATTAATGTTATGCAAGAAGTTGTGAGCTTTAAACCTATGTTTCAAAATTTTCATTGGTGGTGGTTGAGAGATTGTGAATTTTGGAAAGTTGAAGAATCAAGAAGTTGGCTTTGGAAGACATAAGAGGTGAGTAGTTGATGCACTTTGGTATGGTTGCTTTGATCATTGGTTGAGTTTTGAGGACTTAGGAATTTGCCCTGAGTTTTGGTAAATTTTGAAAAGCATGACTTGGTTAGTGTTTAGTGTGGAAATTAGTGTCATAGAGTATCTTTGTGCATTTGGAATTGGCTTGGAATTTTGGGTTGGAATGGATTGTAATGTGTGTGTTGATTGGAGATGTTAAGGTGACATGTGGTGATTGTGGTAGAACATGCCCATGGATAATGAATTTGGTCATTTTAATGATTCCAATGGTTTTCTTGAGCAAAATTGTGTGAGAATGGTGTTTGGGTTGAAATGGGAAACATTTAGGATCAAATGGGAAAATCTGGAAAATCTGTCCAATGTAAGTCTGTTCTGGACAGTCAGATGGCGTGGACGTTTTGACTGGGCAAATGATGTTGAAAAATTATGAAACTTTCCAATCTTAAATTTCACATCTCAAGCTTCAAAAGGAACATAAATTTTGTGTCATTTCGCTTTTTGAGCTGGGGTTTGAAATGTCCAAAGTTTAGCTTCCAAACTGGACCCTGTTTTGGCACAACGTTAGGTTTTTGGTAAATCTGGACTTTTGTGGTGATTCTTGATAATCTTACATATTTTTCCCATAAAGGGGACTTGGATATCTTTCAATGGGCTTTGGAATCACCTTGTTTCAAGTTTTCTAGAGTGAGTTATGAATTTTTGAAGTTCCTTGGCCACAGCAGAAAATTCTGGCTCCAGCACAAAACTTTCTGTGCGTGTCTTGGCCGCAGCCAGAAAATTCTTGGCTGCAGCCAAAATGTTTCTGTGACATTTTTAGCCATTTTTGGCTACAGCCAGAGAATTCTTGGTTGCAGCCAGAACCCAATTTTCAGCACTTTGTGAGTTTACAAAGCAATTTCCAACCTAGAATTCTCCAATCTTTTTAGGTTCTCTTTGAGCTTGTTATAACCATTTAGGGGACTCATATGGAACCTATTCTAAGTGTTTGAAAGTAGGAAATTAATCCACCATTTTTTTGATTTTGTTTATAGGCTTTGATATTTGCCGCCCTTGTGAGCCAACTGTGCCAGCGAACGTCAGAAAGGAACGAGGTAGTAACTTTTCTTTCGTACCATATGTGATGCATTGTATGTGTGTATTATCATTGATTTGTGATAAACTCGTATGCTGCGACATTGTGAATATGTGTAAACACCGTCATACCAATAGTCCCTGAGTAGCTAACAACAGATCGGGCAAGGGTTGTATGTCTTCCCGGCGGAGAAAGGGGATGAGGATGAGGTGTGATATGTGTGATTATGTGAAAAGCCGAAAGGCTATTTGTGAAGGCCGATGGGTCGATTGTGAAAGCCAGATAGCTATATGAGCTATAAGGCTATGTGTATGCACTGCCACGCCAATAGACCCTGAGTAGCTAACAACGGTTTGGGTTAGGACAGTGTGCCTTCCCGGTGGAGAAAGGGGATGAGGGTGGAGTGTGATTTGTGCTACTGCTGCTGTATGATGATTTGCTTACATGCTGTGTACTTATGTGTGGTATAATTGTTTTGTTATTACTGGGATTCTCTTGAATCTCATTCTTTCTTTTGACTAACATTTCAGACAGGGCAAGTGGCTCCAAAGAGAAGCGGACTACTAGGAGCGGATAGAACCCTGTAGGGACGTTTGTTTTGGATATGTTGGTTATTCATTTTGGACAGGGTTCTGTAAATTATTTTTGGATTGTAAATATTAGTGGAATACAGTTGTGTAATCCCCTATATGGAAATTAAAACCCTATAGTGAATGAATGGAACCCGAGGGTTGCCGGAATTTTGTTACCTACTCTGATATGTTTAAATGTAAATTAACTGCACAGGTGATTATATTCGATAATTGAATTTGAGACCGGAATAGGAAAGAAGTTTTTTTTGAAAATTTTGTAAAGTACCTACTATAAAAGGGAGTTTTAAATGAGTTTTGAACTATTCGACGGTCTCTAAACCAATTTAATTAAGTAATATCGAATGATAATTACGCTAATAAAGGCAGGGGTTACACCTACTATGCGCATTATGGCAACTAGACCACGTGATATAAAAGAATCAAACCTCTTATAATCACATTTCACCACAATCTTGTACACTTCAATACGTAATTCAACATCTCAACATCACAAACTTTAACATCAATAATTTATTCTCATATATTCAACATTTAATGATATGCATCATCAATATTAAAACTCAAGATAAACAATTTAAGCCCATTTAACTAAAAAGTTTACTCACAAACATACATTTTATATAAATATAGATTTTTCATATGTAAAATACTATAATATATACTTATATCATTTGAAAATATCAACACACTTATAATCACCTCAACCGGCATACAAGGAAAATTGGAAAGTGGTGACTACAAGTTATTGACATAAGTACTAAACTTGAAAGGATTCAAGCCCAATATTTCACATTTGAGTTCTCTCTACATGATAAATATAATTATATATTAATGAAATGCTAGCTAATACGGTGATTGTATAAATTTCAAATTAAAACTCATTTCCTCTACAACATTAATTTATCCAACAATTTTCAATTCATAACTCTAACTTAATTAATCTAGCACAATCACATTCCTATCATCCAAAAATCCTCAAGATTCTCACACTTTAATCCTTAGGAAAAATGTCCATAATAGGAAAAATTATTCAAATCATTGCAATAATCACATCTCTTTCTTCCATTAATTCCTTCTCATTCATTAGAATAATTAATTAATCATAATCTCCTCAATTTATTTAAAACACCCAATTTCCAGTACTTAAAGTTTCACATAAAATTCCCCATATTCACTTTTCATCATAACCCTCAAAACCAACATATTCAATTATCAATATAAACTCCAAAAGAATAAAATAAATAATAAAATTCGAATATAAGAGCCCCAATATCATAAATTATAAATTATTCCATCAAACCGTAACTTTAAGTTCCTTAAATCAATCATTTAGACAAAATTAAATCATATCCATTCTTATTCTAACACCACTAGTGCCATTACAAGCTAAATAAGAAGTTGAAACCCCCAAAACTTTGAAATCTAACTAACCATATATTTTTCACCATCAAAACTTGGAGAAAAAGAAGAGAGGATGAAGCTAAATTACTCATCTTAGTAGAACCAATTAATCTCCTTCTCTTACTCTCTTCCTCTCTCTCCCTCACTCTCCTTTTCCCACTCCCACTCCCACTCCCACTCTTTCTCATTGTCACACCAGGGAAAGGAAAAAAAAACAAAAAGGGCCAAAGATGATGCTATGTGAAATGTAATAGGGCCAAAGATGATGCTGTGTTGGGGGGTATTTAGTTGGTTTTTAATGAATATTGGGGTGCAGCAAGACCCCACTATTCATTTGTTTATTATTGTTTTTAACTTTCATTTCTTTCTTTGTTTTTTTTATGTTATGGTGTGTGAATTTACTAAGGGTGTGTTTGGGATAGCGATAACAAAAGTGATTTTTCTTCAATATGATTTTTGCAAACTTAAGATTAGGTAAAAGTTAGATTGTGTAATATGATTTATGCTTTGAATTGACTTTTGTGAAAAAATTAGTTTGAAAAACTGAAACTTGTAAGAATGTATACTAGAAAAGTAAGTTTAGATGTACAATGACTAAAACGAGCATGGATTTTATTAAATAAAGTGTGTGATAATTTTAATAGGAATATTATGTTTTGAAAATTTTATTAATTACCTTTTTCTTTCTAAAAATATTTTTTAAAATATTAAGTTTTTGGGTCTTTCAAAGTAATTTTTTTTTTATTAAAAGAAGTTGAGAATTTTCCCTTTTTTCCCAATTATTCCCTCCTTTCTCCATCTTTTCTTCAAACATGGGACCACTTTTTTGTCATTTTCTACCATGCCTTCCTCTTCTCTCTTCATGATTTGATCGTGCTTCTCCTTAAGCAACCTATGGGCTACTTCATCTTCATAGTGTGTTCAGACTCACAAGGCAAATTGCAAAAATGCCATGCCAAACATTAAAAATTCACCATCACTCTACCATTGCACGATTTGAGCTTCCAATCGCACGTTTTGGCATGAAAACATTGATCCAAACACATACTAACTCACTATCCAATATCAATATTATCTTATGATTCACACAATGGGTTGAGTTATGTATTTCACTCAAATAAAAATATCATAATATTTAAATAATTATAATTTTTTTAGAAATTAGTTTAAATACTTTATGTTTAATTACTCCTAATTTTATTAATTTTATCCATAAAACTAAAATCAATTTGAGTAGTTTTCCATACTCAAATAATTACATTGTGAATTTCAATTTAGGAATTAATCTCATCTCATTATCATTTGAATATTAGAATCAAAATTTAGGATGTTACAATAGGAGTAGTAAAGGGTGGGATTGTGGAAGAGAGTGTGGAGGTTACCAGTCCCTGAGAAAGTTAAATTATTCTTATGGCAAGTATTTCATGAGAGGCTTCCCACAAACTCATTTAGAGCTAGGCGAGGATTAACAAATAATGATGAGTGCCCATTGAGTGTCAAAGAGAGGGAAACACTTTACACATACTCCGTGATTGTGAGATTGCCATAAATGTGTGGATTGAAATTATTAAGCCTAACCTTCTTTTTAGTTTCTTTTGTTCTAATTTATAGGTGTTGCTTAGAATGTGCATAACTCATAATTTGAGGAATGCATGTTGTAGTGGATGGACGTGACTTCGAGTTTTCAGTACCTTTTATTGGCTCCTTTAGAGAAATCGATGTAAAGGAGTTATGGAAGATGTTTGATATCAAGCAAAAAGAAATCATTAATAGGGGAATCACCTAGCTGATGGAAGCCGCCTCTGGTGACAATGTCACACACCAAGTTTTCAAGCTCTATGAAGAAGATGAACATGGTTAGAAACCCCCACTGGAAGATTTTGCTTGGTTAGATACAGATGAATTAGTCAATAATAAAAAAGAAGTAGCATGTGCTAGAGTAGCCAAAGACTCCAATAAGGACTGCATTCTTGGTTTTAAATGTAAGTTGAGATTTCTACCACCTACAGTAGCAGAATTGTTAACTTTACTAACAATTCTCCAAGCTTGTAAGCAAAAGAGCCTCCACAAAGTTTTTGTCTATGTAAACTAAATGGAAGCTTTCCATCTAATCCTGAAAGATGGTGGTCACCTTCATCCGCTAAGGGAAGAAATTAATGAGATTAGAGAGTTTATTTTCTCAGATTAAGATATAGAGCTCCAATATGCACCTTGTGAAGCAATTAAATGTGTAGACTACCTTGCCAAAGATGCCTATAATCTCAAGAAAGACATGCAAATTTTGCAAAGACCTCATATGAGATGCCTCTCTATCATACGAAAGTATAAAGGCTAGCTATCTTCAGATTAAGTTGACACTAATGTGATTGATAAACTTCAAGTTTCTCAACTTGTCTTTTGCAGTAGTAGTAATAATAATAATAATAAAATCATCTTGTTGTTGTTGTTGATGTAATTTTGGCCTATTTAAAGGCAACCTGTTTTCAACTTGTTTAAAGATAGCCTGTATTAAAGGCATGTGGGTCGTCAGCCTATTTGTAAGATTTTTTTTTAAAGATTCAAGCTTTTTTAACAGACTTCAGGCTAGGCCAGACTTTTGTACAAGTCAAGCTTAAGCTGAAAAAAGGCATGTAACAGGCCATATGCCAAGTTCATGCCAACTTGTTACAAAACGAGCCTGACATATTAAGGGTGAAGCCTGACATGTTTCCACCCGTATTATTGAGGGAGTATCAATAGGATAGATTAGAAAAAAAATTGTTAAATATGACAAATGACATATATTTAGGATTAATATTAAGTCCCAAATATAATCTTTAGTCCCTTAAATATGATTTTATTTTAGTTCTGGTCCCTAAAGTATTAATCTATGGGTTTTGATTCCTCAAGAGGCAAATTAGTTCAGATTTTTATTAATTAAATCATAGAAACTAATGTTTTAAACAAAATAAAACTTAGTTGAAGGATTATAATTAAAATGATGACAAACTTGAATGAGGAAATATTGTATTTGTTTGGAATAACGATTGAGACATTTAAAAACAGTTTTTTAATAGTGATTTATGCTATACGAGGTAAGTATATGAGAAAAGTTTTATCTCTATTTATATGAATAAGCACTTTTAAATTTTAAGAATTTTAAACATGATCCCAAACAAACATATTGCATTAACCCATCATAATGTAATATTTTTGGTGATAAGTATGATATTACAGACAGTTACATTCCGATTTCCCCTTTTACCCGGTTTCCTATTTTAATGTTGGTGATTTAAGATTTTAGACAAGGTCGTACCTAATCATCTGATCAAATCACTTCCTTCATCTGAGGCTGAAATCCCGAAGCCCAAAGAATCTTTCAATGCTTCCTGTGAAAAAGCCCATGCACGTACCCGCTTCCCCCCATCGCCGTCCATTTCGAATCGGACGGTTCTCATTCTTCCTCCTCCTCCTACCTGCAAAAGCGTCCGTTTTGAAGGGCTCTAGACGCGATGAACAAGAATCTCAGGCCCACGCGATCTCATCCCTTCTTGTCCTCCTCCTCCTCTGTCACATTCCTATTCCTGCTCTGAAATTCTTCCCTCACGAAGCGTAAGCCTCCATTCTCTCCCTAATCTCCCACCTTCGAACGAGAGAGAGTGGCAGGAGAGGGAAAGAAACGCACGCAGCTGCGACCTTTTTCAGCTTCCTCCCGTACTTGTAAGATAAATGTGACTTTACTATTTTTCGCCTTTTAATTTTTTACGTGGTTTTCTTAAATTATGTGCAAAACCTGATGTATTTGATGGCAAATATGAGCTTCTTGATGTGTTGTTTTTGTGTCTTCTCTAATAGGGGCTTTCTCTTTTTGGTTTCAGAAGGATTAAGTTTTGGGTTCGTTCGTATTGATGTGAAGATTCGCTTTTTTAGGTGTGGAATCTACGGTATAGTATTCTGTTTTATCTCGTGATTTGAATTTGTCCATTGATTGCGCCCTGTCCTAACCCTGAGCTGAAGAGTGGGTAGAAACAGAATATTAGAAATTGGGTTATAAATTTTGAGCCTGTGCCAGTGTGGAGGTGTGCTAATTGTTTTGTCTGTTCTAGGCAGAATTTATTTCAATTCTGCCGGGCTATAGAAAAGAGGAAACTGTCATCCTTACTCTCTTTCAATTTTATATGCATTCCTTTAATTTTACTGCAATGGAACTGATAATTGTGGCATGTGCGTAATTACACTTGTTCTTCTGTAGTTAATATTGCATTTTATTTGCTTACATATTTGTGCTGCTATTTCTCTGTAACTTCTAGTTTGGAGATGGCGGGTGGGAGTAGTGTAAATAGGAAAACAGAGGGTTTGCAACCTTTGTCAAATAGTAACATTGAAGAAACTTTGAAGAGTGAGCTTGAAAGGATACTTCAAGAGCAGCGCAATCCACAGTTAATTTATCAAGAAAGGGATCTCAATATTTTTCGGAGCGGAAGTGCTCCTCCAACCGTGGAGGGATCCCTTAGCGCTGTTGGTGGTCTTCTAAGGAACTCTGATTTTGGGTTAATCAATTGTAGGAGCAGTAATAATAATGGACTTTTGACTGAAGATGAGCTTCGTTCACATCCTTCTTACCTTTCGTATTATTACTCACATGAAAATAACAATCCAAGGCTGCCCCCACCATTGGTGTCAAAGGAAGATTGGCGTGTTGCTCAAAGGTTTCAGGTTGGCGGGTCTTCATCTGAGGGATTTGGAGACTGGAGGAAGAAGTTGGCTGCAAACGGTAATAGGTCATCATTATTTTCAATGCAGCCTGGACTTTCTGTGCAACAAGCAGAAGATGATCTGATGGAACTGAGGAAAACCAGTGGCCGAAATCTATCTGGGCAGAATTCTGCACAGTGGATTGACCGTAACACAGATGGTTTGGTCAGAATGACTGGTGGGAGTCTTGGTGTGAGGAGGAAGAGTTTTGCTGACATTCTTCAGGTTATTATTTTATCTTGATTGCTTGCATATTATTTTTAGTTCTGAATGTGACGTTTTCTGTGCAATTAATAATGTGGAATAACTTTCTTTACAATGTTCTAATGAAGTGTGGCGAAAGTTAATAGTTGATTTTGTGATTTTTTTATGCAATGTTAAAATATGTAACATATAGCTCATTAGAAATTGTTGAGTGAAAATCCGGGCTAGGCCTTACTAGCTTTACAGTTTTCCACAATAGAGTTGCCATTAGCTTTGCACAATTGTATTTCTTTTGTTTGCCTCTTCTTTAGTAGAGACGGTCTCAACATTTCCTGCAAGCTTGTTTTACTTGTTACAGGTAATTTCTATTGATCTTTAGGGTGTAATTAATGCCAATATATGTAATTTTTATGTGTAAATGAGTATCCATAAATATGCTGCATCTTTTGCAGTTGCAGTTTCAATCTCATGCTTCATTCTCCCACATTAACCATAATTATCCTCAAATATGGAAGAATTTTGGTACTTGTATAATTGCATGTTAAACTAGATTCTTATCCTGCCCTGGCATTGGCATTTCATTATGCTTTTAACTTAGTTAGCATTTTTTGCAGGAAGGCCTTGATCAGCCTGCTTTCATGTCAGGTGATATGTCACGGCCAGCAAGTTACAGTGCATTTGTTGATATTAGGGATTCAACTGGCATGGCTCATCGTCATCCAATAGGTATATGCAATGGAGTTAAATCCCTAGAGTGCTTGCATTCTGCAGCTTCTACTCCTGGTCTGGATGGATTTCAGAACCATGGTGTAACGGTTTCTCATGGTTTTGCATCTGCTGTGGGTTCATCTCTGTCAAGGGGTACAACCCCTGAACCTCAGGTCATTGGTAGACCTCTTGGGTCTGCACTTACTCCTGGCACTGGTGCTAGTAAAGTTGGGTTTGTTGAGAATAATGTTGTAGGCTTGAGTGCCCAGAAAGGTCACTCTTCCAGTATGACTGAACTTGCTGAAATGATGTCTTCCTTATCTAGTATGAATTTGTCTAATACTAGGCATGCAGAGCAAGATATTCTTCTGCAATCTAGGTTACAAAAGGAAATTGGTAATCAGCCAGATCTTTTACTAAGAACAATTAGTAATGGTAACAACCTTGTTGAACTGCCCAGACATAATGACATTGTAATGAACCTTAACGCAATGACTTCAAATGAGCAAGCCAATATAATGAAAAGAAGTGCTTCATCTGCTAGTATTCACTCAAAAGTGCTTTCTATTGGAAATGTCCATGATGCTCGTACAAGTTTGCCAAGTATGGATGTTTCTGGCCATGTTCATGGTGCATATCCTGTAAACTCAAATTTAAATGCTGTGTACAAGAATCATATTGACACAGGTCTGGTTCTATCTTCTTTTCTAACTACTGTGTGTGTGTGTGAAATTATGTAAGCTATTAAAGAATAGTGGACTTTAAAGTTTATTCTTTGTAGCGATCATTAACTGGTTATTATTTTTCAGCTTTGAGAGATCATGGTGATGGGACAAGTTTAGATGCTCCAGGAAATCAAGTTGGTCCTGATCTTCATTCCTCAACTGTGGACCCATTCTTCATCCCACGGTTGCGGCAAGGTTCTGATTACTTTATGCATGGTCCAGGTGATCTTTCTCAAGTGAGAAATTTCTCTGTTATGCCACATGGAGACTTTGAGGGACTTCAGAAAGCATATCTTGAGACACTTCTTTCTCAACAGAAGCAACAGTATGAACTTTCACTTCTTGCCAAATCTGGGTTTCTTAATTATGGATTCTATGGGAGTCAACCTTGTGGTCTTGGCACACCATACTCAGGAAAGCAGGTTGCAAATTCCTTACTTTCTTCTCGTGGATCGGAAAATCCACTGTTTGAGAATGCAAGTGCATCACAATTGGATGCTATGGTTAAGAGTTCAATAGGAGGTTCTATTGGGTCATCTCATAATGGCATTAGCAATAGCATGGATGGTAGATTTGTATCATCCTTACTAGATGAGTTCAAGAACAAGGTTAGATCTTTTGAACTTTCGGATATTGTTGGTCATGTGGTTCAATTCAGGTATGGACCTTGTACTTCTGTGGACCTGTCTTCTCTTGATAAGACTCTGGAATTATGAATTGATAATCTATACCATAATGCAGTACTGATCAGTATGGGAGTCGCTTTATTCAGCAGAAATTAGAAACAGCCTCTGCAGAAGAAAAGATGAAGATATTTCCTGAGATGATTCCTCATGCTCGTACCTTGATGACTGATGTATTTGGGAACTATGTTATACAGAAAGTATAATTATTTTCTTTTGCTATGATCATGTTTAGGCTTGCCCTTTAAGAAGTTAATCTTAAATGTGATGCTTGGATTTGCAGTTTTTTGAGCATGGTACAGAAAGCCAAAGAATTGAGTTAGTCAGTCAACTAACAGGTCATGTTTTACCTCTCAGTCTGCAAATGTATGGTTGCAGAGTGATTCAGAAGGTAACTTCTGTGCCTTTTATTTTATTGTTAATCCCTCTTTAAATGTATTTTTGACTTGAACGTTTCATTTACTTGATGTTTGTACATCATGTTTTTTCTTGACTTAGGAGACTTTAGTGATTTGTTTATTTTGTAGGAGACCTCTTTAGTGAACATCATTAAGTAATTTCTGTTTAGTGTTCATTCCTTTGATACGCAGTCACCTTTTTTTTCGATGAGTAAATAATGTATAAGTTGAGATAAATTTATATTATACTCTATGCTTTACTGAAATAGGTAGGCGTGCTTGTTAATTATCTTTATGCAGTTGATAAATGTTGCATTGCCATTTCATAATTATGTTATGTCCTAGATGTACTTGATTTAGGCGTAGGGTAAAATAGATTTGATTAAATTTTATAGTTTTCACTGTGGATTATGATAAATACTCATTGTGCCCAGGCTGTACGCATGAGAGAGAAATGTGAACTTATATTTGTAATTTCATCTATTTATGAAGTTTGCTCGCATGCCCCTCCTATTACAAAAATGGGCTGTTCTTGTGTAACAATATGAGCATATAATGGCAACGCTTTCCATTTCTGGTCAGATATAATCACATGCAGAATTCTTTTTAGTGTACTCCAATCTCTCCTGTGTGTTAATTTCTCTTGTTTACGGCCTTATGCTGGGGCCATAATTGCTTTCTTGTCGTACGACTAAAGATTATAAAAAATCATCCGCAGGCATTGGAGGTGGTTGATGTTGATCAGCAAACTCAAATGGTTTCAGAGCTTGACGGTGCAGTAATGAAATGTGTACGTGATCAAAATGGTAACCATGTTATTCAAAAATGTATAGAGTGTGTTCCTCAAGATAGAATCGAGTTTATTATCTCATCTTTCTATGGGCAAGTTGTGGCGCTTTCTACCCATCCATATGGGTGTCGTGTTATTCAGGTTAGACATTGCTCTATGGAATTTATCTATGTGGAGACAGTTATATAAATTTTTACTTGATGATGATTTAACATTTTCCACAATTCTTAACAGAGGGTTCTGGAGCACTGTAATGATCCAAATACACAACAAATTATTATGGATGAAATCATGCAATGTGTCTGCAATTTAGCACAAGATCAATATGGAAATTATGTTATTCAGGTCTGCAATTTACTTTCTATTTTTCGTTAATGAATTGTTTATCTGCTTTAACATGTTTAGACTAGTTAATGGGCAATGGAAATAGCTGCATTATTGTAACAGTAGATTTTCATAGGCTGTGAATCCTTAATGCTTTAAGTCTGTATTCAATCCCAGTGCTTCACAAGCTCTATGGGGCATGGGCCATTCAACAGGCCAAGATCTTTTATTTCAAGCGTACTAGATAATATATTCTTTACATGTTCAACATCATCATCACCTGTTAAGATGATGCCATCCATTGAGATAGCCAAAAATTAATTTTCGCAAAATATAAAGAAACTATTTTACCTTTTTGAGTGTTTACAACGACAATCCTTAACCCACAAGGTGAGGTCGGCTATATTGATTGCATGATACTATTGTGTTCTATTAACAACCAAACCTTTAAATATATTATTCACCAAAAGTCCTGTTCCATAAATTATTTGAGTGTTCCTTTTGCTTTTCCTCTACCTTTCTTTATAGAACTCAAAATAGTTTGTTCAACCATCCTCACCAAGATCTTCAATGGTCTTTTTATGCATGTCTGAACCAACTTAAATGGTTTTCACCACTTTCTCCTTCATAGGAACCAATTTCTTTGTGCCTTTTGATTGTTTGGGCGAAAAATTATCTGCTTCACTAGACTAACAACATATTTATATTAGTTTTACTGTTAGCTTATTCTCTTGTTGCTTCTTTATCCCACCTTTCTTTGGTAGCATGTCCTGCAACATGGAAAACCGCATGAACGATCTGCTATCATCACCAAGCTTGCTGGGCAAATTGTGAAGATGAGTCAGCAGAAATTTGCTTCCAATGTTGTTGAGAAATGCCTGACTTTTGGCAGTCATGCGGAGCGTCAAATTTTGGTGAATGAAATGCTTGGCACCACTGATGAGAATGAGCCTTTACAGGTTTGCCTGCCTTTTTTTGAAAAAAATTTTCGTCATGGCACATAATTCTAGATTTTTGTTTTTTGAATTAACGGATGAGATTAAATCATAATTTATGTCATTGTTGTTTCTCCTACTTATTCTGGATATGCTCTCATGAAGCTGGCGTTAACCCCCTGTCCTACTTTGTTTAATTCCTTAAATTTCGGAAACTATCGGTCCATACTTTAGTTATACCAATTTGGCTCAATTTGAGTACAGGCCCTACTGCTCTAAGTTCTTTAATCTCCTATTTCTTGCTACCCCTGAGGTCTGTTGCAACTTTCAACATTGCTAAAGTTTGTAGATTCATCGAATTACGGTTGCTTACTGAATAAATTGACTATGTAACATACAAATGGCAGGCTATGATGAAGGATCCCTTTGGAAATTATGTTGTGCAAAAGGTTCTTGAGACATGTGATGATCAAAGCCTTGCCTTGATTCTTTCTCGGATTAAGGTTCATCTAAATGCCCTGAAGCGGTACACTTATGGTAAACACATTGTTTCTCGTGTTGAGAAGCTTATAACCACTGGAGGTAAGCCTTACAGGGATTACTTCCTCATACAAGTTTGTATTTCTTGTTCACAAATCATAATCTTGATTTACTCATAAAAACCCGTTGTTTGCAGAAAGGCGCATCGGTTTGTTGGCCTAGTCCACTTCTTATGGCAACCTAGTTGAGGAGGACATGCCACCTAATAAAGAACATCCTTTTTGTACAGTTAACATGGATGTTGTTGATTAGTAAGTTCCTTCTGCAAACCGTAACTGTGGAGATTTTGAAAGCCTTGTAGATAAAACACACTCAGCTGGTGGGCCGTTGAAATAAGCTTATTTTCTGCAAAACTCTGAGAAAAGGGGGGGGGGGGGGGGAGTCCACTTTGTAAGTTCAAGATCATTAGAGTCATGCCAATTACTAGTCTTTTTGGGGGTATATATATATACATGAGAGATGAGGTCCGTAGTATGTAAAGCAAAACAAGTGTAAATGGTTAATTGCAGTTACAAGAGGTCCATAGGCTTTGAAGTTTCATCTAATGTATGTAAATATACTGCAATCTTGAGGCTGTCTCCTGTCAATAATTATCACGGATTTTATGACTCATTCCTTGAGTATTTTATTGTAGGTATATTTCTTTTCTTGTGAGTTAAGATTTTAGCTTTCAAGTGAAGCAATGCTTACATATTGTATTGTTAGCATTGATTTATATTTAGAAATAAACAGTAAATAATAGGCTTAATAAGTCCTCTGTGCTTGAGTTAAGATTCTTGGTCTTGTTTGATGCCTTATGCACATAATGAGATGAAATAAAAAAATAGGAATTTTATTTTGCGGAAAGGGAGATAAAATTAGAAAATGATTTTATGAATGAAAAATATCTCTTGTGACCCCAAATAAAAAATGACGAAAAAAGGAAAAAATTTGGGAAAATCACTGTCAGGTCCTAAGGAAGCAAAATATTGTCAGAAAAGTTCTAGGAAAAACTGAAATATCTGAAAAGTCCTTGGGGACTTTTCTGATATTATTTTCCAATGTAAAATGACATACATGCCCCTCTTGTTAATGTAAAAGTGGAAGCTTCAGAAAGAGGAGGGAAGGCGCAAGTTTTTTTCCGGAGACAGAAACGACGCGAAAGGGACTGGTGTGAACTCCAACATTGAAGGGATCAAGTGTAATGTTGAAGTTCTTGGTAAAGAATCAAATTTGCAAGCTCCACGTAGTGGTACCGAGGTAGAACACGAAACTGAATTTTTTGTTTTTGGTTCTGTGTGATATTTGGATAAAGTGAAATTGAATGATGGTGAAAGGTTGGTGCTTGGGGCCAATAGTGGACAAAATGGTAGGAGGTAGATGAGTAATGACATAATTTAGGTAAAGTTATGAGCTTGAGCGTTGTAGTTGGGGTTTGAATGAGGTTGGGTAGTGTTAATGTCATAGTGCTCTGTTTTTTGGGGAGGTGACAGAGGAAATGATACCTTTAAAATGGGAATGGCTGATTTTCAGGTTGGTGAGGTGCTGTGAAAATTGTGATATGGGAAGAAATTTAATTGTTAATTCGTGCAGTTGGTGTTGTTAATATAACTGAAGTAGTTGTTAATACAGCAAATGGGTTTGGGTGTCATAATGCTCTATTATTGGGGAACAAAACAGAGAAAGTTGGACGTTTGACGTGGGAATAGTTGATTCTCATGGTGGTGGGTTGATGTGAAAAGGGTGATATGTAAATAGCTCAAGTAGTTGTTAATTCGTGCAGTAGTAGTTGTGAATATAACAGTTTTAGTTGTTAATTCATTCAGGTGTGCACTTTATAAAGTCATGGGAGACTTACCATTCACTTGTGCATGTGTCTAACTTACTTCATATAATAGGCAAACAACTTGCCAACCACTTGATAAAATATGCTACAATTCAGCTCTTATGAAAATTTGCATAAGAAGTACTGCTGCAATCACGCGATGAGGTTGTGAAAGGAACTGAAAGGGTTGTTAATGAACGCTTCACAGGTTGTAAATAGCTCAACTGGTAACAGTTACTTGTGAAACGATGGGAGGAGGTTGTTAATTGAACTCAATAGGTTGTTAATGAACGCTTTAAGGGTGTAAATAGCTCATTTGCCAACACTTAACGTCAGATAACGTTGTCAGAGAGAAACGAGGAGGAGGTTGTTAATTGAACTCACAGGGTTGTTAATGAACGCTTTAAGGGTTGTAAATAGCTCATTTGCTAACAATTAATGTCAGATAGTGTTGTCAGAGAGAAACGAGGGGGAGGTTGTTAATTGAACTCAATAGGTTGTTAATTAACGCTTTAAGGGTTGTAAATAGCTCATTTGCCAACACTTAACGTCAGATAGCGTTATCAAAGAGAAACGAGGGGGAGGTTGTTAATTGAACTCAATAGGTTGTTAATGAATGCTTTAAGGGTTGTAAATAGCTCATTTGCCAACACTTAACGTCAGATAACGTTGTCAGAGAGAAACGAGGGGGAGGTTGTTAATTGAACTCACAGGGTTGTTAATGAACGCTTTAAGGGTTGTAAATAGCTCATTTACTAACACTTAACGTCAGATAGTGTTGTCAGAGAGAAACGAGGGGGAGGTTGTTAATTGAACTCAATAGGTTGTTAATTAACGCTTTAAGGGTTGTAAATAGCTCATTTGCCAACACTTAACGTCAGATAGCGTTATCAGAGAGAAACGAGGGGGAGGTTGTTAATTGAACTCAATAGGTTGTTAATGAACGCTTTAAGGGTTGTAAATAGCTCATTTGCCAACACTTAACGTCAGATAATGTTGTCAGAGAGAAACGAGGGGGAGGTTGTTAATTGAACTCACAGGGTTGTTAATGAACGCTTTAAGGGTTGTAAATAGCTCATTTGCCAACACTTAACGTCAGATAGCGTTGTCAGAGAGAAACGAGGGGGAGGTTGTTAATTGAACTCAATAGGTTGTTAATGAACGCTTTAAGGGTTGTAAATAGCTCATTTGCCAACACTTAACGTCAGATAGCATTGTCAGAGAGAAATGAGGGGGAGGTTGTTAATTGAACTCAATAGGTTGTTAATGAATGCTTTAAGGGTTGTAAATAGCTCATTTGCCAACACTTAACGTCAGATAACGTTGTCAGAGAGAAACGAGGGGGAGGTTGTTAATTGGAGGTTGTGAAACAAACTGAACAGGTTGTTAATACACGCTTTACACGTTGTAAATAGCTCAATTGGTCATGCTTAATGTGAGAAAACATAGTGTCAGAGCGAGAGGTGTTGGAGGTTGTGAAATAAACTGAACAGGTTGTTGATATACGCTTTACGAGTTGTAAATAGCTCAATTGGTCATGCTTAACGTGAGAAAACATCGTTTCAAGCTAAACGTGTGGGAGGTTGTAAAACACACTAAACAGGTTGTGAATACATGCTTTAAAAGTTGTAAACATACCATTTGTCATACTTAACGTGAGAAAACATCGTTTCAAGCTAAAACGTGTGGAAGGTTGTAAAACACACTCAACAGATTGTGAATACACGCTTTAAGAGTTGTAAACATATCATTTGTAAACACACTAAAAGTCTTGTTAATACATGCTTGACGAGTTGTAAACAGACCATTTCATAGTGTTGACATGAGAAAGCATTGCTTTTTGTAGAAACGGTGATAAAGTTGTAAAACACACTCAAAGTGTTGTTAATACACGCTTGACGAGTTGTAAACAGACCATTTGGAATACTGAACAAGAGAAACCATTGTTTTGGGCAGAAATGGGGAGCAAGTTGTAAAACACATTGAACCCGTTGTTAATACATGCCTCACGTGTTGTAAATAGACCATTTTGCATTGTTCATGTGAGGAAATGTTTATTCAGGGAGGAACAGGGAGGAAGTTGTAAAATGCACTCAACCTGTTATTAATACATGCTTTACGAGTTGTTAACAGACCATTTTGCAATGACTAATTTTTTGAACACAGGTTGTTTGTCAGCTAAATGCGAAGTATTTTGTACAACAAAATGAAGTTGTTTCAATACAAATATAACCACTTGTACAACAAGGCATATGCAATTGTAAAAATGCCTAAAAAAGTTGTAAATATGAACTTGTCACCTACACATGATAGTGAACAAAAAGGAATACATGATTGTCTTTCCTACAACAAGGCTTTCCCACAGAAAGACATCAAGTTCTCAAAAGGACCCATAACAAAAGTTTGTTATGAGTTTATACCGCTTGATAGTTTCCTTTGAACCCAACAAGAAACCCATGTTCATATGTGGTTGATCGCGCTCCATCTCTCCCCTATCTAAGAATAGCAATTGGAAGATTATCCAAAATCCTGCATATTCATTTCAAGGCTTTATTGTTCAAGGTAAGTGCAGAAAAGTAGCAAGTTTCATGAGTAACTTGTGTCAGCAAGGATATACACAGCAAAAGACAAGAAAATATGACTAATATCTGATAACTCTTCAATAATAGGAACCACTAAACCTTGTGAGACTAAGAAAATGATATAGAAAACCCATTCTTAGAAGAGAAAAGATGACTAATCACTAAATGAGAAAAGTAGAAAATAAAGATGGAATCTATATAACATTAAGAAAATATCATAACACATCAGCCAAAATACTTGATTTGTGCAATATTAGTATTACATAAAACTAAAGAAAGAGATTCCAATGATCATCTATTGCTGCCGCTTATTATTATTAACGTATATTATGCACAACAGGAAAGGTAGCTTCTAATATTACTCACCTGATCAGTTGTACTAGCTTGGATCACTAAGAAAAGAGAAACTCAAAAAATAAAATATATGGTTAAAGTACCACAGCAGCAACTGCAAAGCTAGGATAGCCATATGCAAAGTTTGTCGTTCCATCTACATACATATCAAAGATCAATAGGTAATTTATCTAAGTATCAAATCTATATAAATTAAATACAAAATCCATGAAATAGGATCATTTCGTAATGGACAAAGGAGATCCCATATTCTTTTAATTATCTCTTGGATATTAGTAATTGATCACACCCAAAAACAAAAAACCAACCTGGCAGGCATTTACTCGGAGATCCCATATTCTGACACTGTGGTCTAGAGAACCAGACATGAAGCTATCATTGATTGGAAACATGCAAAGTGAAACAACTCTACAAAACAAATTACAGAACATAACCACCATTACAATCGTGCATATAAATAAATTGATATGAACTGCAGCATTGGCATATAATACTCCTACATTAGAAAATGATAAAAAATAAAACTGTCATGAAGAGGCATAATAGAACAAATGAAAAAACTAAAAATTATATAAGATAACTGAAATGAACTGCTTAACTTTGATATAAAAAGTTTCCCTCTCTCTAATTCTAGAACCTTTTTATCTCATCCACAACCAAATTAATTGCCATATAGGAGTGATTTTCCCTATATTTTTTGCATGACTGAATAGTGCATTTGTATAAGGACAAGCAATATAATAAGAAATGCATCAATCTTTGGTAATTTCAACAAATTTTCTATTGCATAGCTATGATACTTTGTACAATACTTGGTTTCCTCACATTTTTATTTAAGTAAAATAAATATAGAAACTTGCCCATGTTGCAACCTTTCAAGAACCTTTCTATGACAACAGCGAGAGACGAAGAGCATTAGCCATATCATGGGAAAAACATATAATCAAAGATCAGAACAACCACATAATCCACGAAAGCTGAAGCAGAAACTGTTAGGCAAATAGGATCATTTCTCACTCCCGAATCTTGAACGAGCACGAAGGAAAGGACATAGATCAGGCCTAAAATCTTAGATCCAACAACTATCAAATGCAAAAATTAAAGAAAGTCTAGGATTCAAAGAAATTCAACGATCAGAGAGAAACAAGTAGTACAACCATAATCAACCGATATAACTTAGGAAAATAAGAGTAAAGGGATTGGGGAGCATATAGTATGAAAATCTTGAGGAGTAATGCCGGGAAGGTAGAACGAGTGGGCGCATGAAATGAACATACCTTTGCCTTAGGAGGAGCGACGCTGTGGCTGCGGAGGATGAAGGAGCCTTCTGCACCGGTGGAGTGATGGACGACGCCTGGGAGTGGAGCAGCGACGGACGGCATTAGGAGCGGACCACTAACGACGGACGGCTAGAAGCAGAGCAAGGTTTTCAAATGTTTCTGAACAGAGGTGAACACGCGATTTGAAAATTTGAACGAATGAGAGATTAAATTAGAATGGGGGTATGTTTGTCATTTTACTTTAGAAAATAATCACAGAAAAGTCCCTAGGGACTTTTCAAATATTTCAATTTTTTCAGGGACTTTTCTGACAATATTTTGCTTCCTTAGGACCTGAGAGTGATTTTCCCAAAAAATTTTGATTAGCCAATGACTGGAGTATAAAAAAATATTATTTCATGTTTATTGACTTTTTTTTTTTAATAAAATGACAATATTGTTAGGCTTTCAAGTTGATATGCTAGCCAAGCTTGCATTGGAGATGCCCCTGAATTTCACTTTGTTCCTCTTTTTGTTTGTTCAAAAGAGGCTCTCCCAGCGTAGTTACAAAGCCGGATGGTTCATCAGATTCGTTGAATTTTTTCCCCTATAGATTTAACATATAGTATTTGTTCTCTAGCGTGGTGGATCAGATGAACAAAGGGCGAGACCGAGGTGAGAATTTAATAATGAAAAATCTTATGATTGGTTTCCCCCAAATTTTCCAAATATATCTAATAATAATATATGCACACTTTTTTTAATTGAGATATCAACAAATGGCATACATCTCGTCTTAAATACATGAGCTGAATTATATATATAAACATCATAGCTATAGATGGATGCTTGAACTCACTAAAACAACTAAAATGAAAGGAATATGTTTCTATTAGGAGGCAATCAAAATGTAGAAAGGAAAATCTTTTTAAAAGTAAGTTGAAATATCCAAATTTTAATTTTGATTGTTGAACTTGTTAAATGCTCAATACTCCTAGGCTATCCTAATTGGCCTATTAGTAAAAAAGGCTAGACCAAGACCTCTTTTTAAGTCTATTTTTCTTCACAGGTTAGGTCAAGACTTACTAATAGGCCTTTTAGGCTTGTTAGGCTAGCCTGAGCTTGTTAAGTATTTGCAAAAAAATAATTACTCTACCTGAAAAAGAAAAATAAAAATAAATAATTATATACTATCTATCCTAATTATTGGAGTTCGTTATATCCGAAAATTAACTTCCTAATCGATCTCTCCTCTAGTACTAGCTAGATTTGAGTTTATAAAATTCTTTTTGTTTTTTACCACACAAACTCTCGATCAATACTGTTTAACAGTATGTGTGGAGGCAAGGTACGAAATGTCATGATTTTCAGCATGCTGATCTATATCACCTTAATTGTGAATAACATGTTTTGGTTAAATCTCTATCTCTCTTTTTTAGTTAAGGTGTAAAAATATACATGTGGTTTTTCTAAAATGCATCTAACACCAAATGTTTTTTTTAAGTGTAAAAGTGACTATGTGATTACAAAAATGGGACAAAAGTCACAAACTCCGTTAAAGGTGGATAACGTCCGTTTAATTCTACTTAACTTTTCCAGTTGTTTTTCCATGTGTAATTTATGTCTAATTTGTCAGAGGACAACCCAACATTAATCCTCACTAATAAAGATACCCAATTAAAGTAATTGCTCGAGCATTTAGAAGCGAGAAGAACAGAGGAAGATCGATGGCTTCATCTTCGACGTTGACGACAGAGAGACGCAGAAGAAGGGTTGCGTTCATGAGAACTGAGTCGCGAGGAACTATATGAAGGTCCATCTTCTAATTCTAAGTCAAAGCCTCCTATCACTTCTGCTACTCCTCCCTCTGCCACACCTCCACCTCCTTCTCCACTAGCATAAGAATTGCGGGTTTGGACCTATCTTTTTCGGGGTTTTGGCTAGGATTCTTAATATTCCTGTGAGATAGTAAGCAGTATGAGAATCTAGTCAGGCCTATCTGGGAGGGCAACGATTCTAGTCCACGATCGAACCTAGCGATCCCAGTAGGTTAGTGAGTTGACAGGACGGAACACCTGACAAGAAAATCAGGCACGATTTTTCTGGGGAAGTCCAGATTTTTTGGGAGTAAGAAGCCAGCTGATGATCCCAAACCATATTGAATTATGTAAGCAGGGCAAATTTGTGAGCAGTTTCAAGAATTCGGTTTGCAGTTTTGGCATCGATATTGAACATTAGAGTAAAATATCCAGCTACATTTCGGGTTTTGGCAACCAACTATTTTGGAAGAAGATGAATTCTTGGGAATGAACTTAGGGATTTTGGTGGGGTCAATTGTAGGTAAGGAACATATGGAACAGAGGTAGCGAGAAGTATAGGGGAGCTAGACCAGGTTGCTTTCGGTGTCCAAAGCAAAGGGAAATGTTTGAGGTGGGGTTCCAAAATTAAGATGAATGGAGTATCCACCGTAGCTTTTGGGATAAGCTTGTGTTTTGACGAGGGGAGGTTTGGGTTTGGAGTTTTGGTGCTTGAGGTGGTGGGCTTTGTTTCAAGTAGCAAAGGATAAAGCTTGGAGGGTCTCAAATATTCCTCATCATGCTACACCTCTTCGTTTTCAGTCAAAAACAAAAATCAAATTTCACGATCAAAATTCTCATATTAATGTAGGATGTGACTTTTGCCCCACTTCTATAACCATATAGTCACTTTTACATCTAAAAAAAGTATTTAATGTTGAACACACTTTTGGAAAAACCATGTGTGTATTTTTGCACCTTAACCCTTTTTTTTTATAGTATATGACAAACTACAAACTCTTCAGAAGCTATTCTCCTGAGTCAGCATGCGGTGTCAACCTATTTTCATCAGTAAGTAATAAGCTTGTAATAACTTCCAGAGGCGAATTGGTGATATGGAGATCCATCGCCATCTTCCAAACTTTCTTTGCCATAACGTCTGCAACTATGTTAACATCTCGTGTGCAATGTAACATTTCCTCTTCCTAATCTCGGTCCATCAACGTGTGAACCTCCAAGATAATATATGTGTGCGTGTTTGTGGTCTGGCCTTGTTTATTGCAATTTACTGTTGTTTAATTTTGTTCAAATTTTGTAACATAAATTTCCATCTATACTTGAATAAATTTGGTTGAATTTAGCGAAGGCAAGAAACTATTTTTTTTTTCTGGCCAAAAGGCAAGAGACTATTAAGTAAGTCAGAATCTGAACTATTATTGCTCCATAGAGAAGAACTTTGTAGTTGTTATATATATAATACTCCCTCCGATCTTAAATATATGACATAGTTTGTAGTACAATTTACACTATAAACTATGTCCTATATTTAGAACCAGAGGTAGTATTATTATTGCTCCACAGAGAAGAACTTTGTAGTTGTTATATATATAATATATTGTTGTGAATGAGATTTTACCATAAACGGTATTTCCAAGCCCCTTAGACTTTGTTATAATTATTTGTTATAATTCCACAAGAAAATATATTTTGCTTTTAATTTTTTTATGAATGATAACATAGCAGATTTGTCTGATTTCTATTTAAAGGGTATGAAGATTGTAAAATCTTATCCTTAACTTCATAATATTAACTCATCTTTTAAACATTAATCATGGTAGAACAAAGTTTAACAAATCATTCAAAATTCCACCATGATTAAAAAGAATTTCCTATTTCAAACTAAAGTTATCCATGATAGGAAAAAAGATAATCTAAACCTTTCAAGCAATCCTGGATAACATTTGGACCTTTAGTTTTCTCGAAATTCAAAATACATCATGCACCATAAGTCCAAGATCAGAAATGGCGATAATCAAAAGTATGCAGTCAAATCCGAGTTTACAAAATATAGGTCTTACGAGTGGCAATATACATCAATTCATCACATAATAAACCAAAAGATGCTATACAGATATATGGAGAAATATCTATGCTTCAGAAGCTCTCTCCAACATCCCAGTACATGAACTATCACCTAAAAAAATATCAAAATCAACAGGATGAGACAAAATCCTTAGTAACCATTTATCCAACTCATTACACATGTCAATATGTGCTAATGGTGTGTTAAGTGGAACAATTAATGAATATAATTCACAAACTTCCAAATCACAAATTCTATATCAAATTTCATATCACAAATTCCATATCAGGAATTCTGTATAAAAAATTTTGTATTACAATTCCATATCACAATTTCATATCACCAATTCCATGTCAGGAATTCCGTATCACAATTTATATATCACAATTTCATATCACCAATTCTATATCAGAAATTCTGTATCACAAATTCTATATCACAATTCCCAAGTTACCTCTCATTAGTCTAACCGAACTGCCTTATTTCTGCCGACTAGACCCATAGGCTAAGTTACTATCCATGCTACTGTCCACTCAAAAGCTCATTGGTCATGTGATGAAGACTGGTCAAAATCCACAGAACACATGCCCAGACCATAGGTCTTTTCCCCTCATTGGACTAGTGGGGTGTTGTAGCTCCTCATTGAACCATTGGGGTGTTGTAGGCCCTCATTAAACCAATGGAGCAATCCCTCCTTGAACCGGTGGCACAATCTCTCATTGAACTGGTGGGACAATAGAAAGTCAACCATTGTGCACAATGAAAGTTATACCACGTGTGAGAACAAATAATTCCATCTCATCCCAATTTAATCATTACAATAATTATCAACAAAATAACTCAACAGGAATTTCTCAAGATTTTCCTTCCATGTAATGCTATTCAAATCATCTTTATATACCTGTCATAGTATCTCAATTTCCTACTCATACATACATACATACATACATGCATGCATGCATGCATGTACATACATACATACATACATACATACATCACAATTCAAATCATAAGGTTCCAAGGAAATTTCTATCAAAATACTAATTTACATCATGATAACTTTCTATATCTCGATAAACATTTCAAAGTACTCATTGAATTATCTTATCAATATCAATATACTATTTTCATTCTTATAAACAATTTCACAAATACTCACAAACAACATACTAACATACATCTCAAATGAAAAGTGGTTATTTCTTGCCAAATAAAGATATATTACCACAAAAAAATGCCATGTGCTCAATATTGACCATTCACTATCAGTTTACACAATTATATAACAACACATTAATAACTCATTGAGCTATTTTAGATAATTTATTACTAACTTCTAATTTCCAAATTACTAATTAACGATTGTTATCTTAAATTAATTATACATATGTGTGTGTGTGCGGGCGCGCTCATTAACCAAGACACTTCAACCATATATTTACTTATATAGTTAAAATTTGCACACTCCAAATAAAGAAATATTCTCAAATCTCCCATAGACTATAGCTAAATATTTTAGCACAAATTTCCATTTTCTCTAACAATCCAAATAACTCAATTAAATTATTGACAACTCCCAAATTTCTTACTTTAATAAAAATCCCAAAGTTCTAAAAATATAAAGTTCCATTAAAATTTCAAGCTTAAATCTCAAAACTAAACCATCAAAAATTCAAGAATACCTCAAACGAACCCAAATAAATCATTTAACCTGAATTTAATCAGTTAAAAAGTTTAATATAGAATTATTTATAGGCTGATTATATAGAAAATTCATTATAAAATTTTATACCAACTAAATAACAAAAGTAAACTGATTAAAATTAATTATTAATTATCCTCTACATTTCTATAGTTATCTATTAACAAAACCCAAAACTTGCCCAAATCCTAACATTGAAATATTCACTAATCAGCACAAAATTACTATCATAAGAAAGAAAAAATTACTTAGAACGGTTTTAATGAATAAAATTTTGTGATTAGAAGTGATTTTGAGTATAACCATTGGTGTCAACACAACCAAATCAAATGGCAGTTTATGAACATGTAATCCTAGGCACTTCACACAGTCATAAACTATGAAAGAATGACTAGCACCCGAATCAAATAAAGTTTGTAACAAACTACCATTTAGAAGAATTTTACCTTGAATCAAGTCGGGAGACTTCCATGCTCCTTCATAAGTCATCACGAATACCCTTCCCTGATTCTTGGACCTTGGCTCTATTGATTGCCGCTTGCAGTCATTGGCAAAATGTCATGACTGATTGCAATTATAACATACTATTTGTCCGGCACAATTTTTGGTAGAATGCGCTTTGCCATAATGGGGACATACCCACTGCATTGAGGGTTTTTTATTTTCACAATCCCTAGGTTAATATGGCTTCTTACTGCCGCCCTTAAATGAAGACCCTTGGCTCTTACGTTTATGGTAGGAGTTTCCCTTGCTGGGTTCGCCACGACCACCGCCCTTGCTTGGATTTATGTCTCTCATATTGTTCTCCGTGATTCAGCACTCCTTAACCGCTTTGTTGAACACCGCAAATTGTCAGGTGGCCAACCTTTTCTTCAATTCACGTTTTAAGCCATAGATCAGCATGTTAGAACTTTACTCCTTATCATCTATAAGTTGAAGGTAGGAGGAGTATCGGGCTAACCTGATAAACCGAGATAGGTAGTCATCAAATGTCTCTGCATCTCCCTGCTAATAGCTAGAAATTCTAACTCCTTCTCAATTCTCACAGACTTAGGGAAGTACTTGTCATTGAACTGCTCCTGGAACAGCTCCCAAGTCACTGGAACATTTCGAGCCCGTAGGGTCATAGCAATGTTCCTCCACCATCTGTCAGCATCCCCCTCAAGCTTATAGATGGCCAGTTTTGCTTTCACCTCAATTGGGCACTCTAGTACTTCAAAAATTTTCTCCAACCACATTAGCCAATCCTCAGCTGCTTGAGGGTCAAATCTTCCTCTGAACACAAGAGGCAAATGCTTGCAGAATTTGGGAACCCAAAACTGAAGATTTCTCTCATTTTGAACTGGTATCTCTTATGATTCTTGGTTCTGTTCAGTGTGGGGAAGAGACTTTGAATGTCGTACCAACCCTTCAACTGTTTCTTCATGTCATGTCTTCTTTTAGGTCTCTTCATGAGTAGATTAGACCCTATCTTTATTACATTTTCCCTTTCTTCTCTGAGCTCTTGTCTTAGCTCATTAATCATATCTCTTTGTTCCCTTATCAGACTATCATCTCCTACATAGGATCAGGTGGGTTGTCATTAAGTTCCTCCATCTCTGGGTCTACACGTCACACTCTGGGGTGAACCATTATTTCTATTCACTCAACAAATGATTCACCATGTTAATAATCACAATAAATGTATACACTTATTCCTTAAAGCTCATATACCAACAATAACAAGAATATTCATGTGTATACAACAACAATCATAAGTCCTTTATCATTACTAGGGCAAAGAACTATGACACTATCCTCGCAAAACCTACCCTTGCCAGGAATCACTGCTTTGATACCATAAATGTAACCCCCGACCTCACAAGGCCGTAATTAGTGTTTAAACATGTGTTATAAATTAATTAAGAGATTGAGAACAAACAAAAAATTTTTCCAAAACCTGTACAATATAATCTTAATTCATTTTTAAAACCATTTGGCCTGTTCGGTTCTGTTACATACATCAATATTAGAGTACTCGGAAAAAATTCCTGACATTCACCTAGAATATATTCATTAACTAATAGGGTTTTATAGGGCATTATTGCCCATCTCAATTTTCCTTATCGGGGATTACAATACAACATTATTCTGTGATCGATATATACAATTGTCTAAAAGTGATAACCAAAAATCCAAAAGCTAAAGACTACTATCGACAATCCTAGTCACCCTTATATACTTGCTTGTCTTTTGATCCACTTGCCCTGGCTAAAAATTTGATTAATGGAAAGAGTGAGATTCAAAAGAATCTCCGTAGTAACATTTCACGTATATGATGCATAATATAACAAAGTATGTAAGCAAATATCACAACTTAGTAACATAGTAGCATTTAATCATGACTTTGATCACAAAATTGAAAAGCAGGACAATTACTAACAACAACATTCAATAATTACCATAACCACTCCCGTGATAGGCATGACAATCACTAACAGTAGCATTCAATCATTACCATAATCATTCCAGTGATAGGCATGACGATCAACAACAACAACAACATTCAAAGCGAGGATATTCGCCTTGACTCAATCGTTCATTCAAAGCCAGGCTATCCGCCGTGACTCAATCGTTTATTTAAACCCGGGCTAAGCACCACGACTCAATTGTTTATTCAATGATAAGTACAAACATACAATGCATTAAACATGATATAGGAGAAAGTGTCACTACCTTGTTCTTTCCGTTTGGGTTCAGGCACATACCTCCTACATTCTGGGCAAATATCAAATCCTATCATCATAATTAAGGACGAGAAGTTATCACTTATTCCAATACTCAAACAATCTTAAAATACTTGCTATCATTAAAGTCCCTTAGATAGCTATGGAAGTCTCTAACAATAGCCCAAAAAGATTAGGAAATGCGGCCAAGAGCAGGTCAGAAACTTTTATGTCGTAACCAATATCCATGGGTTGCGGCCAAGAATAGGTCAAATACATTTGGGTCGTAACCAACATCCTTGGGCTGCGGCCAAGAACAGGTCCGAAAGTTTTGGGCCGCAGCCAACTCGCCTCTAGCCACGGCCAAGAATTACCCTGATTCTTAGCTAATTTCAACTTACCATAACTCTTAGCATAGAACTCAAAATAATTCAAACTTTATATCAATGAAAAGCTTGTAATGTGAACTACAAAACTGGAAAGTTTCACAATGTTTTAACATAATTTGCTAATTCAAGACGTACATTATGCAAAGTAGGTCCCTGCACAGAATTTCTTTTGCCAAATTTTCTAGTTTTGCAACTTAAGTCTCTAATGGTTCCAAAACTCAATTCAAACCCATTTCCACACAGAATTTCACAAGGAAACCAATCGAGACATCAAAACTACCATATTCACATTCCTTTCACATGATATAACTTAGACAACACTTCAATACAAAATCCCAAAAACTCCAAAGTTCACATTTAAGCCTCAATTCAATTCTATCTATCCAAGACTCATAACAAAGCAACATTTCCATGATCACAACATACCATACTCTTAAAGACCCTAATCCACCAAAAATAGGGCAAAAATTCCAGAAATTCAAGCCTCAATAAATGACCACAAAATGCATATAGAAAGGTTTCTCTTACTCACCTCTATCACTTTCTTTAACTTATTCCTTGCTTCAACAACCTTTAGATTTTCTTGAGTGCACAAACCACCACCTCCTGAAAATGTAAAACCATAGAATCGAAGCTCTCAACTCAAGGAGCAAGATTAAAGGAGAGAGTTTTGGCATCTAAGGTCATTTTAAGGGTCAAATGACTCACCTTTTCCAAAGCTTCTTCCTCTTTCTTCTTCTTTAATGGTAGCCGAATTAGAGAGCAAGAGAGAGAGAGATGAAGATGGTGAAATGATGATACTTCTTCCTTCCCCATACCCATGACAACCAAATACAAGGAGAGAGGGAAGAGAAAATATTTTTAAAAATGCATTGTTTGACTGTTCTAACAACTCTCTCTTCATCTATGTTGCCACTTATCAAAATCCTATTGTTTCTCATAAAGTAATTCTCCACTTAATTACTCTAACTAGCTCCATTAGTCATTTAGTCACACTCCTCATTTCTTTTAGTTAATAATTAATTTCTTCATCAATTACTGACTAATTGGTCGGTAAATTTTTCATTTTCCAATTTTGCCCCTAATTATGGCACATTCGCTTGAATTGCCACATGATACATAATTAAATTCCTTTTCCTTCTTCCATGCGCCATTCCCCCTCTATTTTAGCCCAATCATAACTTTGCCACATAATTATACTAAAATACAACATTTTTGACATTTCCAATAATTAATTCGGGTCTCAATTCAACTTTAATTCCCCAAAAATGTTTTCTCACAATAATTACATTCTTTACAATCTCCTAAAAGGTCTGTAGCCCTTAATCAAAATTTAGAGTATTACACCACGACTTGAGGATAAGTACATGCCTCATGAGCTCCCTGGTAGCCAAGTGTGTCTGATACCAAATTGTAAAATCCTTTCCTTAATTTCATAATATTAACTACACTTTCCATATACTAATTATGGTAGAGTTAAAATTTCACAATCTATTAAATATTCTACCGTGATTATATATTAAGATTTCCATTTTTAAACTAAAGTCACCCAGCTTTCTATAATATCCAAATAAAGTACGATAATCAAAGTATGCAATCAAATTACAATTTACATAATGTGGGCCCTATGAGTGGCAATATATATCAATTTAACATATAATAAACCACAAAAGGCTATACAGATATATATATATGTGTGTGTGTATATCTATGCCTCAGGAGCTCCTCCTGACATCCTAGCAGGGAAATATCACCTGAAAAATGTTAAATTGACGGGGTGAGGCAAAAGCTTCAATAACCAGCTATCCAACTCATTACACATGCTGACATGTGTTAATGAGAGGCCAAGTGGAATAGTTTATATAACAAAATATTAGATATATAATTCACAAAATTTAATATCACAAATTTCATTCCATAAATTTCATATCAGGAATTATATATCACAATTACTATATATCAAATTCTCATATTAAAATTCCCTAGTGCCTCCCATCAATCCAACCAAACCGCCTTATTTTTGCTAACGAGATCCATAGGCTAAGTTACTATACATGTCACTGGCCACTCAAAAAGCTCACCAATCACATGATAGGGATCGTCCAAAATCCACAGAGCATGTGTCCGAACCAAGGGTCTTTCCCCTCATTGAATTGGTGGGGTGTCACTGTCCCTCATTAAACCAGTGTGACAATCCCTCATTGAACCGTAGTGGGACAATAGAAAGCCAACCATCATGCACAATGGAGGCTATAGCACGTGATAAAATAATTTACTCCATCTCATCCCAGCCTAATCATCACAATAATTATCAATAATTAACTCAACGGGAATTTCCCAAGATTTTCACATTCATACAATAATATTCGAATCATTTTCGTATACATGTCATAATGTCTCAATTCTCAGCTCGTACGTACGTACGTACGTACGTACATATATTACAATTCAAATCATAAGGTTCCACGAGGCAAGTTTATATTAAAAATAATCCTCAATATTATGATAACTTTATCAATCACAATAAATATTTTCTTTTTGAAATATCTAATAAATATCAATATATTATTTTCAATCTCAAAATCATTGTTACAAAATACTCACAAACAACATACCAACGCACATAACAAGTGGAAAGTGGTTACCTCTCGTTAAAGGAAAAATTATAACCACGAACTCCTAATCCTAGAGCTCAAATACATGCCAAAAATCAATCTACAATAATCAATAATTATACATTAATAGCTCTTTAAGTTATTAGAAAAATAAATTTACATAAATTAATCCTATAATTTTAAAATTTTGAATTAATTACTCCCAAAAATTCCAACTTCACACTAAAATCCCAATTATTAATTTAATTATTTTTCTTAACTCACATAACCTATTCAAGTCATCGTTTATTATTAAATTTCATTCCCTTACATAAAATCTTCAATTCTAAGTTTAGGACATAAAATAACTAAATTATAAATCTTCATCTTAAAAAAAATATAAATCAATCAAAACCTTAAGAATACCCCTAATAATCCAAATAAATTATTTAACCCAAATTTAATCGGTTAAAAAAATGTCCAATGTAGAATTATTTATAGGTTAATTATATAGAAAATTCATTATAAAATCTTATACTAACTGAATAACAAAAGTAAACTGATTAAAATTCACTATTAATCATCCTCTATATTTCTATGGTTATATACTGATAAAACTTAAACTTGCCCAAAATTCTAATCATAAAATATTCTCTAATCAACACAAAATTACTATCATAAGAAAGAAAAAATTATTTAGAACATTTCTCATGAGAAAGTTTTGTGATTAGAAGTGATTTTGAGTGCCTTATTGATCCCCAAATATATAAAAATACTCCTACCAGAGTCTCACCATACACCCTTTCTGCACAACACTCCACACAAGTGATCTGCATGAAGTGAGTTTGGGGAGGGGTATTTATAATTCCCTCTCCTCCTTAAATTATTATTATTATTATTTTATTATATATATATATATATAATCATTGTTATATATTTCCACCTTCAATTTTTTAAATTTTATTTTATATATTTATCATTATTATTATTTTTAATTACTTTTTTTTAAAATTATATTGTAACCAGATCCCTTTTTCTTTTTATTTCAAAAATTACCTATTAAATTCATCATTTTTTTAATTTTATACATAATTATTTTTCAAATTATAATTATATCCTAAAAATAAAATTAAAGATGTTACAGTTTTCATCCCTATTGAGACGACCCAAGTTGTTTCTAAAATCACGGTGGAGAAAAACTTAATATTAAAGAATCACCTATTCTCCACAAGCTCAATTAAAGTAAGTGACACTTTATACATGTCATATTTGCCATCAACAATACGACGTTGATCTTGATCAGCCTTAAAAGAAAAGACTTGCATACTTTAATATTTCACATTATTAAATATATATTTATATATACGGCATTGTATTAAATTAATTCACATGCTATAAAGTACTTTCTTAGGTCCTTTTTATAAGCAACTTTTATCTTTATTACATAAAACGAACCGGCGGTTAATATTAGTTAAATATAATAAATGTGTCAAAAATGTCATGCTTCTTTCAAATATGCTTATATTTATGAAAAGAGCATAAGAGAAGGAATGAGTAACAAATATGAGTATAAAATATGAGAGAGAATGTGTAATAAATGAATAAATGAAAAAGAATTAGTAGTGAGTTGGAGATAATTAATATAAAAATGTATATTTATAGGGGTAGAAAAGGAGAAAGTGGTTTAAATTTTGAAACACAAGGAGAAAGTTGCCAATAAAAAAGACCAACCCAAAAAAAAGAAAGTTGCTTATAAAAAAAACCAAAGGGAGTAATATTAAAAAGGATAAAATTTAGGTTAAGTTGTTTACAGTGAGAATGACGTTGATGTTCTAAGGAAAACAAAATATTAATATCAGGTCCCATGAAATAATCTAATAGATATGAAGTTTTGAGGAATTAGTGAGAGATTTATTAAAATTGTGAAAAGACGAGTTTACCTTGACTTGTTATTACTAGTACATTAACAAGTTAGGGTGCTACTAATGATAAATTAGGGTGTTACAACTAATAAGTCATGACATGACAAGTCACGGTGTCACAATTGACAAGTTATGGCATCTTAGTTGATAAGTCAATGTGTCACTAATGAGAAGTTAGGATAAACTCATCTTTTCACAATTCCAATGAATCTCTCTTAAGTCACTTGGGAGTTTATATCAATTTGATGATTTCATGAGACTTTGTAGTAATAATTTGTCTTCTTTAGAACCTCAATGTAATTGTATGTGAGTTGACAAGTATACATATATAATTTAACAAAATAGCAAGTGTCCAAACAAAAATTTATAATCCTAATTTTAATCACTACAATAGCATACTAACAAGTGCCCATATAAAAATTTACAAGTCCTAATCTTAACAACTACCAATATCAAAATAACAAGTGTTCATATAAAAATTACAAATTCTATTCTATTTTTTATATATAAGAGATTATACAAAAATTTATAGGTGTTGATGAGTGAATTACATGTGCACATACATATTTTTTTTGCTCAGAATAGAGTACGATACTTCTATTAAAACTTCAAAGATACAAACAAGTATAATAAAGGAAATAGAAACCATTCCAACATAAAGGAGCAATAAAAACAACAACGAAAACTAGAAGTCGTAAAAGAGAGGCTCCTATCCAATACCCAGTCGGGATCTAGGCATAGAAGTACCACTGCTAGTATCACAAGCCTCTTGAGTGTCCAAGGTGAGAAGCGACATAAAAGGAAGTAATGGTTGGAATACCCACGCTACAGGGTACACATCCTTATAAGCATCAGCTGTAAGTGAATTAGCTACACGGTTTCCCCGTCTAGGAGTAAATGACAAAAAAAAACCCAGCCTTACATGAAAGATGATGAAAGATATCATGAATGACACTTCTGCTCCTCCACTCAATCAAATTCGGAGTTTTGGATTCAACACAAGTGAGCAAGGAAAGCCAATAAGTTTCAAAGAGCTTTATCATGTCCCATATCAATGGCTAGTAAGAGAACCCTTTTAAGTGCCAAAGCTTCAGTCATAAATGAGGAAATTGACTTAACTTTATCCACATAACCCCACTTGAATTGGCCATAAACATCTCGACATACCACACCAATCGTACTAGCCTTAGTGTTCGATTTGAAGGCTCCATCACTATGAATCTTCATGCATTCGGGAGGGGGAGTAGACCCTACAACAGTAAAATTGCTAGCATGTAAATGAGGTTCACAATAGTAGAATTCAATGTTTCATATGACTAGCATATTTACATACAATGTAACCACATATTTTGATCCAAAATATACAACCACATTGCATGGACACAAACTTTGTCCCATGTTTTTCATTTGCTTTCACCCTAATTGAATATAGTTTAAAGTTTGCTGATTATAACCCCCTCACCATAATTACATCTAGATTACGAAATCTAAGTGAAATGGAGACCAAAAGACAAAAATACAATTTATAATCCCACATCCAAGAGATGGGGTATTTCAAAAAATCAATTCCAAATGTAATTAATCCTGGTCTCATATTCACTGGCGGATATAACTACTTGAGAAATCAAATCACATAATAAATATCAGAGTGCAGAACTAAAATCCCGGTAAACCCCGGGTTACTTACATATATAACATGGGTTTAAAGGTTCCCAAAATGGGGATTACATGTCCAAAATATTCATTTACATCTCATATACACTTAGTAGTCCCCAAAACCAAAATAAAGATAACCAACTACCACTAAAGTCTCGGAGTAATCCTAACTACTCCTGGTTGTCCGCTTCCCTTTCGAACCACTCGCCCTGTCTGAAAAGGTTAGTCATTTAGAAAGAGTGAGATTCTAAAGAATCCCAGTAGTAACAAATTATTCACACCACACGTAATCATATAGCATGTAAACAAATCATCTCATATCAGCAACACAAATCACACTCCACCCTCATCCCCTTTTACCGCCGGGCAGGCACACCGTCCTAACTCGAACCGTTATTAGCGACTCAGGGACTATTGGCGTGGCAGTGCATACGAATAGCCTTACGACTCACATATAGCCTTTCGGCTTTCACAATTGGCCCGTCGGCCTTCACAAATAGCCTTTCGGCCCACATAATCACATATAACACACCCTAACCTCATCCCCTTTTACCGCCGAGAAGGCACACAGCCCTTACCCGAACCGTTGTTAGCGACTCAGGGACTATTGGTATATCGGTGCTTCCACAATTTCACATATCTTGCAGCATACGAAATCATCACATCACAATGACATAGCACACACACAATGTATCACATAAGGTATAAAGAAAGAGTCACTACCTGTATCTTTCCTGATTGGCTCCGGTACCGTGGTCTCACGAGGGCGACAGATGTCAAATCCTATACCAATTAGGTACAACCAATCAATCTCTTTTCCAAGTTTTTAAATTCATAATACTCTAAGTTGGTTATCATTTAGGACTCTTTAGGTGGCTACTAAAAGCCTAAACATATGCCTAAAGGGTTGGAAGACACTACCCCAAAGACCCCTTTTTTGAAGGCATAATACTAATTTTTGACAGCCTCACTCGAGTGAAGACGACCTCACTTGAGTGATGAGAGACTTGTGCTCGGGTGAGAAGGACTCTCACTCGCGAGTGCTTGACAGTGAGCAACCTTCATGGCCAGGAAGTGCTCACATCACTCGAGCACCATGCTCTGCACTCGAGTGATGACCCCAATTATGATCGAGTCCCCAAAAGTGCAACACCACAAGTGACAACCCGAGAGCACATGCAAACCACCAAAGGGACAGGCTCACTCGAGCATACCCTCAGTGCTCGGGTGAGACGGCCGTGCTTGCGAGTGTCAGAACACACTCTTGAACAATGGTCAGTGAGTGACAACCCGAGAGCAACCCTAACTCTGGATTCACTCCATCACTCGATCAAGCCCAAGCTCACTCGAGCATGTTCTTCCCTCACTTGAGAACCAATGAATGCACTTGAGCCTTATTCAAAGAGTCCAATCAAAACTCAATGCAGAAGAGGGAAAAATGCACACAGCACTCGAGTATGATCCTCCTCTGCTCGAGTGTTGTGCATCAGAGACCAAAAACGCAGAAAATATCAGAAAACAACATATGGTCAAATTTATACCCAATGGTTCCCAAACTCTACCAAAAAATCATACACACTTGGCACTAACTAGGGAACACATTTGCCACCTCAAAAATACTCCCAAAACCAATTTGACCATAATCATACTCTTAGGTATCTATAGCACAACAAAGGTCCAATTTCCCTTAACACATTTCCATCATTCCAAACTAAATCCAATACTCAATTATCTTCACAATAGATCATTTCCAACATCTAACACAATGAAATCCATACTTTTAACATTTGGCATAACTAGGGCAAATTTCCAGATTTTACTAAACTTATTCAAAAATCACAATTAATACTTCAAAATGCACTAAATGCCTACCTCTTCACTTTGCCAAATTCAGAATCTTGATTCTCCCACTTTCAAATTCGACCAACACACAAATCACCACTTCTCAAGGTTCTACAACCACCAAAATGGAGCTCTCAATGAGATACACAACATTAGAGAAGAGGATTTTAGCAAAGAAGGATCATTACTTACCCAAAAATCAAAGCTTTCCTTTCTCTTTCTTACCTTAAGGTCGCCGAACATAGAGAGAAGAGAGGGAGAGTATGAGAGAGATGGTGAGATGATGATGATGATGCAATGTCTCTTTTCCCCTTCCTACACACAACCAAGAAAGAGAGAGGAGGGAGAGAGAAAAGTGGCTTTTTGTCACTTAGTGCCACATCCCATGGCCACCACCATGCCACTTGTCCAAATCTTAATCACTCCCCTATGAGCTCACACAACCACAAGGCATAGGATTCCGACCCATATACAATGAATCTCAACCTTTGATCTTAAATACTACACACATGTATACCAAATTCATATTACATTAATTCCAAAAGTGCTTAATTATACTAATTACAATGATTCTCATAGTCATTAGCCCTAATCACAAATCGGGATATTACACAGATAATTTCTATGTCTAAAGACACGTGTCCAAAACAGGTTGACACTTGTGTCTATTCCTTATGTTATACCAAAATATCTTGTACTACTATAACATAACTAGCTACGGATCCATGAGGGTTTGAAGACCGCAGGAATCTTGGCAAAGGCATTCAGAAGTTACTTAGAACCCAATATTTTGATATGAGCTGCATTTTTCTCAAAAAGTGTCAAACCTTTAACCTGAACAATTTCCATGAACAGGTCAAAACCTTTTGTATCTAGTTCAGCTTTCCTTTCCTGACCTGACATTTGATTCCCTAGTTTTTCAAACACATGCATGATGGTTTTGTCCAATAACGTAACAATCTCACGTAAAACCTTAGCAATCACCTCAGAGTTGTTCAGTCGGCGCATCTTTCTGGGACAGAATGAGTTATCATTGATATGGCTTGTGTTAGGAGCAGTTTCACTCGTGGTTTAAGACAAGTCCACATCAGCAGCTAACGTGGGGCGATTCTGGAAGGTCATCAAATTCAAGATTAACTTCATCATCCATTCAACCAGGTGATTTTCCTTCTTACCTAACAGCCTTGTCCCTAGCCCACATAAAGCATAAATTCTCAAACTTGGGGAACGAATTGGTCCTAAACTATCCTATCTTAGGGTGAACCTGAAAGTAAAACAAATAATGTTTAAAGGACTTCAAATTTAACCTTATACCTATCACATATTTTCTTTAATATACTAAACTCCTCAACAAGTGTACATACCTTCATATACTCATCCCACACCTCTTTCTCTGTAATGACAAATTTTGTCTCAGGATCCCAACTAAAGCCTGAGGCGTTGGTGCCATAAACCATATCAAAAGCTACCTGCCACAGACGTTTCAAGGTCTTGATCCTTGAGGTTATATGAGGACATGCTTTAATCCCACTTCCAGGCAGCTTCTCTTCTATCATTACCTGTAGAGCATTAGCAAATCCAAGCTTGAAACCATTATCGCCCATGAACTTTTGCTCCATCCTCAAAGTTACAATGCATTCTACCAGCACCTTGTCCTCCTTAAAAGACCACATTTTAATCTTTGACTTATTTCCTTCTTCACTCTGGTCCATCTAAAAAACTCAGGCATAAACAAATGTTGTTAACATAAATTAAGTCTAACAAGAAACTATACATATGGATGCCAGGTAGCAAGTTGCACTTTAATTTAATTCAAATGCACATAACACAAACTTTTTCAATACACACAAACATAGGAAAAACAATGTTCTTAAATTTTAAACATTATTCTACATCAGCATCAATGATTCGTATAAGGCATATAGGCAGCAAACATGTTATTTGCCAGATGCTCCCTAAAGTTTGTCTATATATCACTACTTTCCATAGTCATCATGGAGGTGTTGTCAATTGTTGTTGTGGGTGGTTCAAAGGACTCAAGCTATGCATCAAGGGGATCTTGAATATTTTCTCGATGAATTAGATTATGTAGTAAACAATATGCCATGATGTATCTATTTTGAATCTTCACCGAATAAAAAGATGCACTCCTCAGTATTGCCCAATGTAACTTTAGTATCTTGAAGCACCTTTCTATAACATTACAAGTTGATGAATGCCACATGTTGAAGCACTCATGAGGATTTTGGGGTTGGTGTCCTTGCCTCTATAAGGCGCCAAAAAACCTTGGCAATTCATTTACCCTACATCAACCAAGTAGTACTTTTCTGCTCAAGCCAATAATACCAATTATATAAGAAAATCTCATGACTAGCTCATGACTTGTACACGTCATACAAAGTTACTAATAAATACCACTATAGTACTTATAACTTGTGGTACTCTTAGCCCATGTCGTCTCCTTATAGCATCTTTCAATACCCTCCCATCCGCAGCTAACCCGTCCCAACTAGGAATTACATAGATGAATTGCGCATTTGGTAAGCATACGCCTAGAACATTGGTTGTGACCTCCTTTTCTATTTTGATACCAGCCCTTGTGTTCTACTAGGACTTATACATATATGTGAGTATCATCTAATGCACCTAGGAAGCCTTGAAAACACAAACATGTTTAAGTGTGTGTTCAGATTAGCTTTTGGAGAATAGCTTTTACGATCTATGAGATAAATATGTGAGAAAAGTTTTGTCTCGATTTGCGAAAAAGTGCTTCTGAAACCATGGTTTCAGAGCTTGCCAAACACATACTAACAACCCTTCAGCTAAACATTTCATATTTGCATGCTTCATAAATACAATTGATGACAAAAGTACATAAGTTATATACCTTGAACTACTTCTAACAATAATCATTTGAATCCTTTAGAATGGGCTCTGCTCTTTTAAAAAGCAATGATTGCAGTCTAATTGTTGCATTCAAAACAATTTTAAAGTATCTACTAATCATTTCACTCGACCTACCAAACTCAAACTGAATGACTCTGTTCTTAACATGATGCCCTAATATGTGAAGGAACATTGTTACATGCTCATCAACTAACATATGTTTTGTTAGTCTCAATCCACCAATTGTGTCTAACATGTGACACAATTTATCAAAAGTTGTCCGATACATCCTAATTTGGTTGAAGCAAGTGGTATCACTACTATATATCATTGCCCTTAAATTTGCTCACTTTGCATAAAAATCAAATCTAAATGACCTATCCGGTACGTGCCTCGATCTACCTCCTCCCACAGCAACTATCATAGTTAAAAGCAACTGCCTAACTACCAGAAGCAAAGTTAGGCACCCAACCAACATGACAAACATTTGATCCGATTGTGGCTCCATACCTACACAATTTTTCCCACACTAATTTGTTTTACATTATAATCTACTAACTCCTTTTTCCAAACCACATCTAATACATTTAAACAAATCTCATTTAAATGCCAACCAACATAATTACACCCACACTTGTCACACATTAAACACAAGACACTATTATCTTATGCAACAATTGTCAAAATCATTCTATCTTTCTCCTGTCTTTGCTTCTCTTTCACTGCTTGCATGTACCAGTGTTCATTCCACATTACCTACAGTTAAAACAACATGTAACTATATTCACAGTTAAGTATTACTTAAAATGAAAAGCCACTTGTAAGACAACAAACAGAGCACACTGTTAATTAACAAGCAAGCAAACACATTTAACTTTTGACTTTGTTTTTCTTTCATATCTGTTGAGCCAACAACACCCTCAGCACAATCAAAACAATTTAACAAGCCATACTTTAAATCAAATAACACATACACCCAGCCTCCCTTTGCATTATGTGCGTTTGTCCGGAGGTTGAAGACACAATGCAAACAAGAAAAAAATGCCTACTTCATGCCATACACCAGAACATGACACCAAAATTACCTTGATTTTGAGTTCTATTTCTCAGGTCATCCAACACTTTCCTTTTCCAAACAAGCTTTCGTCACAATCACCACACTGTTCACCAATACCTTCAGCTCATTGCACTTCTATCTTTTATTAACATTTTCAAGGGCATTTTTTCCCATATTTTATCTGTCTCGGGAAGATTTTTGAGTTCACGCCAATTTTGGTAGGAGCTCACTTTCCCATGTTTAAAGGAACATTGCAAGTGGCGAGAATATGACTTCAGGTGAGTTTTCGGTGCAAAATAGGTTTTTACCTATGGAACATTGTTATCTTCCCTTTGCCTCCTCATCTTTCGTGTAACAAACAGGCCCTTAGATTCAGCCTCATCTCCACGCTCATCAGTCTCTTTACAACCTCATACATCATGCTCAATATAACCATATGTATAACAGAGGTTTTGAAGGTGCTCATGTCAATCCGTAACCCAAGCAAGGTCCTTGGCCATACGCACTACTTAAAAACCTGTTGTTAATGGTTCATCTAATTGTAGTAATGTCCTGACACAAACAAATCCTCATACTAGTTTCCCACCAATCCAAGGCCTTTCATACATGACAGCTTCACCTATTGTATCACCTAATGTCTTAGCATTAGACTCGTCAAAAGCTTCCAAAGGAATGCCATGGAATTAAACCCAGAAAGGTGAGGTGTTGAAATTAACATCTTTAAGTGCCATATAATCTTCCAAGATTTGGATAGTCAACAAGTGACCCTGAATGGACCAAGGCCTACCCTTAAGAACTTTAGTATAGTCTTCTATAGTTTCAAAACGAAAAAGGAAAATTAATTGACTTTGATTAAGATCATGCACTTCTAGCTTCTCATCTAACTACCACCCCATCTTGATTATGGAGATGACTGTCGGAATGTTCAGATTTTTCCTTGTTAAGATCTTCCCTACTTGTAATCTGAGAAGGAAAAATAATTTGAATTTCTTAAGTTATCATGTACAATAGTGTCCTATATATACATGTGGTGGTATATCTAATAAATGTTAGGATCCCTGATTATAGGGATATTATTCTAGGATCTAAGATTATAGGGATATTATTATTCTAGAATCCCTAATTACTCTAACACTCCCCCTCAAGTTGGAGCATATATTTGATCATGACCAACTTGTTACAGAGATACTCAACCCATATCCCATTCAAGGCTTTCGTCAGAAGATCTACCAGTTAGTTGTTTGATCACATGTGCCCTATAAATAAACATTCTCTTTAATATTGTCATGAATAGAATGATTGTTAATTTCAATATGCTTCGTACACTCATGGAACACAGAGTTCAATGCTATATGAAGTACTGCTTTATTGTCACACTATAGTTTTATAGGTAGTGTCGTGGCAATAATTTCCTTTATGAGTTGAAATATCCACACAATTTCTTATATTGATTGTAACATGGCTCTATATTATTCTTTTGCACTTGATTTTGACACAACACTTTACTTCTTACTTCGCCAAGATATCAAGTTTCCACCAACAAACACAGTAACCCGTAGTGGACCATCTTGTGGCCTTAAATCCTATATGATTTGCATAACAGAAGCACTTGACTTTAGTGTGCCCATAATCTGTATAGAGAATGCCACAACCTGGAGAACCTTTTAAATAATATAGGATATGCTCTAAGGCTTTCTACTGTGCCACTATTAGAGATCCCATGAATTGGCTAAGTACACTAACTGAGAAGGTTATATCAAGAAGAGTTACTATCAAATAATTTAGCTTCCCAATGAGGCGTCTATATCTCTCAAGATATGTAAATGGCTTCAATTTCTCTAGATCAATCTTCTTCTTCAAGTCATCAAGAACCTCATCAAACGTGCTATCATTAAGATTCAGGAATGGATTCAGAATCATGGGAATGTTGCTTGGCGCAGCTCCAAGATTTCTAGTCTCCTTTAAGAGATCAAGAACATACTTTCTCTGAGTCAAAAGGATGCCTTTCTTGCTTCTCAAAACCTCAATACCAAGGAAATACTTTAATGGACCCAAGTCTTTTGTCTAAAAGTGAGAGTTAAGGAAGACTTTAAATTCTGAGATTCTAGATATGTTACTCCCAGTAATCACAATATTATCAACATATACTACTAGAACAATCATGCCTGCATCGGACTGCTAGTAGAACACAAAGTGATCACATTTACTTTGGCTTAATCCAAACTTCTTGACCACACCACAAAATCTATCGAACCAGGCATGAGGACTTTGCTTTAGACTATATAACGACTTGCAGAGGTAGCGCACTTTCCTATGCTCCCCCTGAGCAATGAACCCCGGTGGTTGCTCCATATAAACTTTCTCAAGGAGGTCACCATTTAAAAAAAGCGTTCTTAACTTCCAACTGATGCAAATCCCAATTATATGTGACAGCCGAAAGACAAGGAGACAAATAGAGGTGAGCTTAGCCACAAGGGAGAAAGTCTTGAAATAATCAATAACATAAGTTTGGGCATACACTTTAGCAATAAGTTGAGCTTTCAACCGTTCCAAGGAACCATTAGCTTTATTCTTAACAACAAATACCCATTTACATCCAATAGCCCTCTTCCTAAAAGGTAGGTCAACAAGAGTCTATGTACTAGTCTTTTCAAGGGCCATTATTTCTTCTTCTATCGCAACACGCCAACCAAGATGAGGCAAGGCTTGGTGAAGGGTAGTTAAGGTAGAGATAGACTTAAGGGTAGCCATAAGGGAAGAGGAAATAGGAGATAACTGCTAATAAGACACAAAGGAGGAGATAGGATAGGTACAACCAGCATATCTTTTGGGAGGACAATGAGAGTGGGTACCTTTTTAGAGGGCCATAAGCAAGTCATTAGGGGGATCAACATTAGAATTAGGGACAATTGGGTCAGGGACAATAATGGAAGGATCTGGGGAATCAAGATCAGGAACTAGGGAGTCATGAACAGAATCCGTCGGCGAAGTAGTCACTGGTGAAGGCAAAATATTGGCAACATTAGCATAAGTGATGATATCAGGTACTGGAACAACAACTTGTACTAGTGAGATCGGGACACGGTAAACCAAGACATCATCAAGCTCGTCAATGATGAAGGGAGACTCAAATAAAACTGAAGACTTGAAGAAATGAGAAGACTTATAAAAAGTCACATCAATAGATACAAGGTAACAATAGAGGTTAGGAGAGTTACACCGATAACCTTTTTGAACTCAAGAATAACCAAGAAAGACATCCTAAGGACTTGGGATCAAGTTTACTGATACTTAGATGGACTTCCTTAACAAAACAGATACAACCAAAAGTTTTTGGATCAACAAGAAACAACTTAGTGGTGGGAAACAGAACGGAATATGGGACGTCACCACTAAGGATAGCCGAAGGCATACGATTAATGAGGAAACAGACAGTAGACACGGCATCAGCCCAAAAGGATTTAGGGACACAGGAGTGAAACATGAGAGCTCGAGTAGTTTCTAAAAGATTACGGTTCTTTTTTTCAATAACACCATTTTGAGCAGGTGTATTAAAACAGGAGGATTGGTGAAGAATGCCATGAATATGCATATAATCAATGAATAGGGTGGAAAAATATTATTTCATATTATCACTTCGAAGGGTTTTTATAGGAGCATTAAATTGGGTTTGAATTTCAGCACATAAATTATGAAAGTAAGTAAACAATTCAGAACATTGTTTCATTAAGTAAAGCCAAGTAGTTTGGGAAAAATCATCAACAAAAGTGATAACTATCAATAACCAGTTTGAGACAAAACTGAACAAGTGCCCCAAACATCAAAATGAACTAACTCAAAGGGGGACGCATCCCGTTTATTGACTCGAGGTGCCAAATGAACACGATGGTGTTTGGCAAATTGACACGACTTACAATCTAAAGTAGACACAGATGAAAACTGAGGATACAATCTTTTAAAGGATGAAAGGGACACATGGCTTAGACGACAATGGACTTTAAAGGGAGACAACCCACCAGAACAAGCAACAGAACGCAACACCTGATCATCAAGGATGTAATGCCTACCAGATTCATAGCCTTTACCAATAATCTGCTTTGTCAAAAGATCTTTAATTAAATAATGGTCAGGGAATAGTGAGATAAAACAGTTCAAATGACAAGTCAGTTAACTGGGAGGCAAAAGATTAAATATGAGATCAGAAACATTAAGAATGGAAGATAGTGAAAGGGATAGTGTTGGTTTAACAGTACCTGATCTAAGTACATGGACCGGGGAACCATTGGCTACAAATATGGAGGATGGGTTGGCATAGGATGAAAATAAATGATGGTTACCTGTCATGTGATCGGTGGCACCAGAATCAATGACCCACTTTATGGAAGTCATAGTAAGACCAGAGGATAAAGTACTTGTAGCGAGGGCCCCTATACTAGATGGTCTAGAATCAGACTGATTAGGTGTCTGGGCAATATGAGCAAGACCATGTTGCTGATTATGTTGTTGTTTATTCTGCAATCTACGACAATTTTTCTTAATGTGACCAGGTTCATTGTAATAATTGTAGATAAAACTGCTAGAATTCATGGTTGGAGTACTAGTTCTATGTTTGGACCTATAATTCTTGTTGTTATAGGGGTCACGTCCAGCTAGAGCACTTGCATTTGGATCAACAGACGGACGAACCAAACTATCAGCACGAAGAACCCATGAGAACACATCATCAAGAGAGGGAAGCTCTTGACTAGATAGTGTAACACTCCAAATTTTGATTAAGGGCTAATGTTGATTATTGGGATGGTAATTATGGATTAAAGTTGAATTAATGTGTATTTGTGACAATATTATCTAATATGTCATAATTGATGGAAAATTTATAGAATGGAAATTATTGGCCATAAGTTGGTGATTAATGAGGAAATTAATTACTAACTAGGAGGAAATGAAATGTGTGATTAAATGACTAATGGATGGATTAGAGAAGCTAATTGGAGACTTAGTGTGTGTGAGCCAATGAGGAGTGGACACTTGGCAAGATCACATATGAAAGGATTGGGAGAAAAGTCAAAATGTATTTTTAAATCAGTTTCTCTCTCCTTCTTCCCCTCTTCTCGCTGACCAGGTATGGTGGAGGGAGTATCATAATTATTTTCATCCCTTCACTCTTCATCACTCATCTCATCTCTCATCTCTCATCTCTCATTCGTTCTCTCTCTCCCTGGTTCTGCACCATTGTTGCTGAAAATAGAGGAAGGAAAGCTTGAAAAGGTAAGGGAAATGACTTCCATTGCTCGAACTCCATTCATTAAAATTGTTTCTTGAGTTGAGAGCTTTATTTTGATGGTTCTAGTTTACCATTTGGTGTTGGTTTTGGACCCCCAAGGAATTGTGAAGGTTGGAGAATCAAGAAACTCCTTTGGAAAAATTATAGAGGTGAGTAAGACAAATCTTTCTATATAGGTTTTGTAGCCATTGGTTAAGTTTGGATTTTCTGGAAATTTTGCTTTGAATTTCAAAATTGAGGGTCATTGTGTTGTTGGCATATTGTTGTCATGGAATTAGTGCCTTGTTTAGTGTTTTGAATGAATTGAATTGAATTGAAGCTTAAAGGTGAAGTTTGGGAACTTTGAATTTGGTTTTGTGTATTGGTCAAAAAAGGGCATGGTGATAGGCTGGGATTTTGTTCATTTTGAGGTTACCATTGTATTCCTTGTGAAAATTTATGTGGGAATAGGCTTGATTGTTAACTTTGGAGCCATTGGACACTTTGGTAGAAAGTTGGAAAATCTGTCTTGTATGCACTCTGTATGGGCAGTCAGTTTTCACAAACGTTTTGAATCACCAAATGGTGTTGGAAAATTCTGAAACTTTCCAATCTTAAAGTTCACATCCCAAGATTGAAAATGGACATATAAATTATTTCATTTCGTTTTGTTAACTGAGAGTTATGCTTTGCCAAATTTGGGACAAAAACTGGACTCTGTTTTGGAGTAGTGTTGAGTTTTGGGTAATTCTGGAATTTTGTGGTGATTTCTGGTTATGGTCCATATTTTTCTAGTAAAGTGGACTTAAATAACTTTCATTTGGCTTTAGAATAACCTCGTTTCGATTTTTCTAGAATTAGTTATGAATTTTGAAAGTTCAGCCAAGAATCAGGGAATTTCTTGGCCGCGGCCCAAACCTTTCTGTCTTGATTCTGGCCGTAGTCCATGGGTGGCTGGCCGCGGCCAGTGACCTTCTGACCATATTTTGGCCGTGGCCCAAAGGAGGGTTGGCCGTGCCCAACCCCTGTATTCCAACACTTTGAATTTTTGAAAAGAGATATTCAACCTATTGTTTCCCAACCTTTTAGGGGTTTTATTATAGGCATTTGTAGCTTCTTAAGGGTCATTTTTTATAACCAAATCTAAGTGTTGAAGAGTCAATTGAGTATTGGAATAGAGAATAATGCTTCGTCCTTAATTATGACTTTAGGATTTGATATTTACCCGGAGCGTAGAAGGCCTGTGCCTGCTCAAGAACGGAAAGACCAAGGTAGTGACACTTTATCCTATATCATGTATATTGCATCGCTTGTTTGCATTAGTCATTGAATACAGATACAGTGAAGGGATGTGGTGAAAGCCCGATCTCAAATATAGATACAGTAAGGGAACGTGGCGTAAGCCCGGTCTCGAATACAGATACAGTAAAGGACGTGGCGTAAGCCCAACCTTGTATATAGTGAAGGGGACGTGGTAGTGTGTCCGGCCTCGAATTTTGATTACTGCATTGTGATATATGTTTACTTGCTTTGTTTATATGCATCATATACATAAACTGTTGCTACTGGGATTTTCTAGAATCTCATTCTTTCCAAATAACATTTTTAGACAAGACAAGTGGATCGAAGAACAAGCAAGTGAACAAGGACGATTAGGACTGCTGGCGGTAGTCTTAGTTAGATATTTTGCTTTTATACTGAACTGGTTATCATTTTGGATAAATGTACATATTGAATAGACCATAGAAGTATAGTTTTGTGTAATCCCCGATATGGATACTGAGATGGGCATTGATGCCCTAATTATTATTTTGGATTAACATTATTATCCTGAGTGAATGTTGGGAATTGTGGTATACTCTGATATTGTACATGTAACAGACCAAATAGACCATTTGTTTTAAAGAACGAAATGAATGAAGATCTATTTATATAGGTGTTATAAAAGTTTTTTTAATTATCCTGGATCTCTCATTCGATTATTAAACGTGTTTAAACGCTAATTGTGGTCTTTATCGAGGCGGGGGTTACAGATAGAATTTGAGAGCAAATAGTCTCATAAGAAGGGTCAAGAGCTTTAAGAAAACTGACGATAGCCTGAAGTTCCAGATTCTTGATACGGGTCGAAAGATCCTCCTACGGAGACATGAGTGCTTTCATCTCCTCATACAACCTCTTGAAGTCCAAGAAGAAGTCCTTCAAGGGATGACCTTGCTGCTGAGAGCAATAAAAGCCTCTATAGATTTCGTGAACCCGAGTAATATTTACTTTGCTAGAGAACATAAATTCAAGATAACTTATAAGTTCTTTTATAGTGTTGCAATGATTAACAGAAGACAGAATCCGTGGTTCAATGGAGTTCCAAATTTGAAACAGAATTCGAGCATCCGCTCTATTACAAGCCAAAAGTTTTGGTTCATCACCAGAAGGAAGATCCTCAGTTAAATGGGTTTCCTTTTCAATTCCTAGAATATAAACCCTCACTGTTTTGTTCCAATCACTATAGTTTGTCCATTTCAACAGTGAAGTAGTAATCTTAGCAGAAATAGGCAACATATCCGAGTTCTTAGAGTCAGCCATATATAATACTTAAGGAGACAGTCAACCAAGATGCAGTATGAGCAGTAAAACAAAACACTCACAAGTCACACAAAATAACAAGATCAACCAACAATCAGAAAGAATCACAGCTTGCCACAAATGAACCAATCCAGAAGTGATCAGATATATGTACTACCACAAATAGGGCAAGGAACCCACAGAAATAGAGATACTAACCCAAAACAAGGAAATCAGTACCAAACTGCAACTGAAAACGTCGAAACAGAAGTGAAGAATGTAGCATGAGACTCAAACATGGTCTGATGACCACCAAACTTCAGGGGTAGGTAGAAGAGGAGGAGACGATTAGAACACAACAAACGGCCATCGAAGGAGAGCTCACGCGCCGACATGTGTTCTTAGAGTAGCAGAGGGTCAGGTGGCGCATGAGGCACCACGCGCCGTCAGAATGACGCCGAATTTCAGGACCGGCCGATCGGGAGGTGGCGAACAAGGTGGCGGGCGCGTGTCGGTGAACGAGGATGGGAGATAGATAATCTGAAAAACTCATGAGGTTTCTACATGTTGATAACTGAAGAACTAATGGACCAGAAGGAAAAAAATAAAAATTTTAGGAATAAACAGCCTCTGGTACCATGTATTATGAGAAGGAAAAATAATTTTAATTCTTTAAGTTATCATGTATAAGAGTGTCCTGTTTATATACATATGATAATATATCTAATAAATGCTACTATCCCTGATTATAAGGATATTATTCTATGATCCATGATTATAGGCATATTATTATTCTAGGATCCCTAATATTATTCTAACACTACTAAAGCACCACCTCTTTTTTCTACGTTTCGATTTAGTTTCAAGATCACCTCTTTAGGCTTTTTTATTCCGCTACTCTGTCCAACCTCCATACCTCCTAACACCAAGAAAAACCTCACTCACGCACGCCAAAGAAAGTTCAAAGAGGAGGAGGAGAAAGAGGAGAGGGAAAGGAGAAAAGTAGATGAAAGGGTTATGGTCGACGTTCAAATAACGCGGGCCTGAATGGTATACAAGGAACCTTGCAGATTCTCACAGGAGGAGAGGGAGGGCTCTCACGGGAGGAGAGAGATCAGATGGTTGCACATACATATTAAAACGACAAACCGTAGAAAAAAGAGTGTTATTTGGGAATTTAACAAATAAATATAAGCGATATTGACCCCAAGTTTTGTCCTTAATTAAATAAAAACATTAAATATAATTGAGCAGGCATCGGTTAATTTGCGTGCGTGTTGCAAATTCCTTTTCTTATCCGTTAAAAAGAATCGAAGAGGTCAAAAACTCAAAACACTTGCCAAATCCCGCGTTGTCTCTTCAAAGGCTGAGTTCCCGAGGCCGCCAACATAAACCAATTCCTCTGTGAAATCGTTGACACTTGACAATCAAGCGGAACAAGTCTCCTTGTTCGCGCCGTCCTTGGGAAAACACTAGTTATGGCTGCGTCTATCTCCCATGGGTCCTACTCTGGGGTCAGCTATAATAATGTCCCCAAATCCTTAATCACTAGTAATTTTCGGGTCCTACTCGTCTTTCTCATTGTGTCCGAGCTACGGTCTTGGGATTTCCAATTTTACATTCGAAGTTTAAATCTGTCAGATCAGAATCTCCTTTTCGGAATTTCCAGACATTACTGTTTCTACTCCCTGATGAACTGATCGCGAGAACCCAACTCCCTCTTGCGTTGAAATGTTCAAAACGAGTCTTAAGGCTTCTTCTTCTTCTTCTTCTTCTACTAGGTTTGGCTGCAGAATGCTATGGTCTTGGTTGGCCATTGTGATTTTGAGCTGCTTGAGTTTGGTCCGGTGCCAAGTTAACGGTGGCTCCATTCCATTCGGTGATTCTTCTGGTGCTGTTCCCTTTACGACACAGTATGCAAATAACAAGCTCTCCAATCTTACTATAGATCTCAGCCAGGAAATCAAAAGCCGGGCCGGCTTCTGCGTCACTGACCCGTGAGTGCTTCATCAATTTATGTTTGTATTTGTACATGTTTTTTTTTTTTTCCATAGTTTTTTAAATAATAGAATGAGTTGATATTTTGGTCATCCGAGTGTAAACGATATTTTAATTTGGTTCCATAAAGTTGAACATCTTTGTTTCAATCTTCTTAATAGCAAATTTCTTTTCTTCTTAATTGGCCATTAAGTATCGAATTGTCGCCCTTCTCATGTGGTGGTATGATTGCTTCAGGCGGTATGTTGCTTTTCTAGATAGGCACTTAATGGTTATATTAGCTTCTTGTTAGATGCCATCAAACCTCAAGAATCATGTACCATGAACTTCGTTCTGAATCCTAGTATTGCTATTTTAGGGAAGCTGAGTGGGACAAGGCATTTAACTTCTCATCTGATTTGAGCTTCTTGACTTCTTGCATTCAGAAAACTTCAGGTATGAGCTGTTGTACTTTGAAAGGAAATGTCAATTCTTGCGTATGTGTCATTAAGAGACTAGAAAAATTTAAGGTTTTAAGATCTTGTTGTTAGGGGTAAGTTTAAAATAATATGTTTTCTTTTGTTTGGAAAATTAAATATAATAAACTGTTAATCTCTTGAAAGAATGATGCTGTTAATGTCATGGTTTAACACTGCACATTGATAGGCTATACTTAATGTTAATCCACCCATCGTACTTCATCTCAGGCAAGCCATATGCATGATTATATTGACCACATCATTATTCTTGCAACCTTCATTTCCTTTCGGCATAAACATGAGGTTAATGTTGGATTTTTCCCCATAAGCCAAATGTGCTTCCAAAGATATAAATAAGTTTGTGCTTTTCAGTTTTCTGGGCAATCTATTTTGCTAATAGTTTATTTCTTGTATGTTGTGGTCGTGAACCCTCTGGTGTCTGATGTCTCTAATAATTCAATAGGAGATATTACTCAACGTTTCTGCACAGCAGCAGAAGTGAAGTCTTATATTGGAAGTATAACTGAAAAAATTGGAAGTACCAGTTACTTGAAGCCTAACAGGAACTGCAATTTAACTTCATGGGGCTCTGGATGTGAGCCTGGATGGGCGTGTAGTATTGATTCAGGTTGGCTAGTTGACCTTAGAACTTCAGATGATATCCCAGCAAGAACTACAAACTGCCAGGCATGTTGTGAGGGTTTCTTCTGTCCGCAGGGTCTTACCTGCATGATACGTAAGTGCCTCAGATCTTTGAAATATGTTCTTTTTCAAAGATGACTGGAAGTGTCTTCTTTGTGGTATTAATTATTTTCTTCTCCATTCATCTTTGTTGTCCTTGCTGTACCAGCTGCTAATTAGAAAAGCTGTTTAGCTTATGGCATATAAAGTCCTGACATTTAGAAATTGGATCATTCACTATTACCTTCTCCGAAGAGTCTGTACAAATTATTAAATATTTAGCCTATTAACATCTTCTTGATAATGAATATAGTTTTGTTATTCCATGTTAAAAGTTGTCTCTGATGCTTCCTTTTTGGACACTTAATTATTCTTGAAGCTTGTTCATTGGGTTCCTATTGCCCCCTAGCAACACTGAATCGAACAAGTGGTTTATGTGAACCGTGAGTTCTAATTCTTGCTCTATATTTGTTATTTTCCAATAATCAATTATTTACATTGTATAAAATTAACCTATAATATATTGATCCAGATATCTGTACCGGCTACCAGCAAACCAGCCAAACCATACATGTGGAGGAGCTAATATTTGGGCTGATGTTGGTAGCAGTGAAGAGGTATTTTGTCCAGCAGGATCCTATTGTCCATCAACCACTAAAAAATTCCCTTGCAGTAAAGGGTATTGCCCTTTTCCTGGACATTTGGTTACTATTTATAGTCAAAGTTAATTGAGTTGCTGTCTAATAGTATGACATGTTGTGGAAGAAGTTTGGACCAGCATATCATTATTCTGCTCTTTTGCCCTGCCAAAGCAGAATCATTTGATATGAGCGTGGGTAGAGAAGTGTATTTCCCTATTTGTTTTACCTAAATGGTCCTGAAGATTTGATACGTTTTATGTAGTTTTGTCTGCTTAGATAATTTTTCATAAAATTTTTTTCTTCATTTTCATTACTCTGATGTCTTTTATTTATTTTTCCTGGTGATATCTCAGACATTACTGCAGGATGGGGTCCACATCTGAGAAACGTAAGTTTAAATGACTACTTTGAATTATTTCATATGCAAGTTATGCTAATTTGAATTCTTTCCTACATGCACATGCACAATGATGTTTACTGATTATCTTGTAGGCTGCTACAATTTGGCATCATGTAAATCAGGCACTGAAAATCAGGACCTTCATCTATATGGAATCATATTCATAGTAAGTTGATCACCTCCAAACGTTTGGTTCAATACGAAAAACTTTACTCAGACCCTCATGAAAAAGAGAGCATATGAGTGGAAGCTGACATTGTTCAACTGCTTATGCAGACTGGTTTGAGTACTTTGCTACTCATTATTTACAGCTGCTCTGATCAAGTGCTCTCGATTAAGGAAAGACGGCGAGCCAAATCAAGAGATGCAGCTGCTAGAAGTGTAAAGAGCTCAGCACAAGCACGTAGAAGGTGGCAAGATGCTAAAGATGCTCTTACAAAGCATGCTAGCAGTCTTAAATCTCATTTGTCTTTCTCATATTCTTGCCAAAAGAATGGAACTCACTCAGAAGAACTTCAGACTTTAAATCAAGTGATCCCCGAGCCAGATGATGAATTGTTATCACCCTCACCTCCTAATGCTTCAAGAGCAACTTTGGATTCCAGAAATCAGATAGAAACTAGGCACGAAATTGAAAATGAACCTGTTGTTCATGATGAGTTTGATATGGAAGATGGACATAGGGTTGTCACTGCAAATATTTCCAAGGGTAAAAAACTAAATACCCGTAGCAAGATATTCAGGCATGCATATTCTCAACTTGAGAAAGAGAAGGCTCAGCAACAAGAATACAAGGATCTTACCTTCTCAGGAGTGATTAGCATGGCTTCCAATGGTGAACGAAGAAAAAGACCTCTGATTGAGATTTCTTTCAAAGATCTGAGTCTTATTTTAAAATCACAAAACAAATATATACTGCGATGTGTTACTGGCAACATAAAACCAGGTCATATTACTGCTGTCATGGGTCCTTCAGGGGCTGGTAAAACAACATTTCTTTCAGCAATTGCTGGAAAAGCAATTGGATGCAAGAAGAGTGGTTTAATATTAATAAATGGAAAGAATGAATCGATCCACTCTTATAAGAAAATTATTGGTTTTGTGCCCCAAGATGATATCGTTCATGGAAACCTGACAGTGGAAGAAAATCTTCTGTTCAGTGCAAATTGCAGGTAATGGCATATGGTTTTGCATTTAATACCTCCAGGTTGTGTTAACATGCGCATGTGCACATTCTTCATTCTAGAGATCTTATTGTTGTGCCCGTGTCCTTTGGAATAGAGTCAGGCCATTTACTGGTGAAGGGCAAGGGACCTTTCATAATTATTCTTTGATCCTTATTGACATTAGGTACAGAAGATTTCTAATGTTATACCTCACTTCAGGAGAGGCTATTCCTTCTTACTGTTCATCTCAGGTCTATAAAATATATACATCAGTTCTGAAATCTTGATTAAGAACATTGTAGTAATTTAGGAATGGATTTGGAGCCGATATGATGGTTCATCAAACTGTGAACACAGTGTTATCAATGGCTTGTGTTGGCAGGCCCCTAAAACACCTTAGATGACATTGGCCACACCCGTGGCCAACATTGTCATAACTGAAAAAACTGCAGGAAATTAATGATCAATACCATAACTTTTATGTGCATACCTTTAACAAACACATACCTGTCTAAATCAAGTAAGCTTCAGGTCATTGATTTAATAATCAATCTTAAGATTTATATTGTTTGCTCTGCTTTTCCTTCTTAGAATTTCAGTTAACGCATGATTTGTCAGTTTATTTCTCTGGCTAAATGTTTCTTTCTCTTTATCTCAATAATAATAAAGGCTCCCTGCTGAATCTTTGAAAGCGGATAAAGTAGTGGTTATTGAAAGAGTTATTGAATTCCTGGGACTTCACTCTCTGCGGAATTCCCTGGTTGGAACAGTAGAACAGCGAGGGATATCTGGAGGCCAAAGAAAGCGAGTGAATGTTGGATTGGAAATGGTTATGGAACCCTCATTATTAATCCTGGATGAACCCACATCAGGCTTGGATAGTGCATCATCTCAGTTACTTCTTAGAGCACTTCGACGTGAAGCTCTTGAAGGGGTGAATGTCTGCATGGTAGTTCACCAACCTAGGTAACTTTTGTGTTCACAACTATGCATAATGTAAAAATTGTCCTTCTGTCGCATTTTGGTAAACTCTAATATCACAATATTCTGAAAATTCTAACCAACATAAAGTTGGTATAGTGGTGTAAGGTCCCGCTAGATCCCTTTAGACATCGAGTTCGAGTCTCAGAGGAGACATTTGTGTTGGGAGGGACAATCACAAACCCTGAACCGGATACCTGGTGATAAAATCAAAACAATATTTTGAAAATTCTGTTTAGTCAAAAGGGACCTCTTTGCAATATACAGAATTGCTAATGCATTATATTGATTTGTTATATTACCTAAATTTATTTAGCTGATCTGTTGTCTGCAATAAATGAAATTAATTTTTTGGTTGAATCACTCTTCTGGTCCTCAATGTTTTGTTCAATTTAAAATTTAGTTCCCATAGATTAAATCTGATCCCTGTCCTGAAACTTCTATTAGTGGACCGTTAAATTTTGTTGATAGAGCCAACCGTGTGTCATGCTTTATATTGGGGCAGCTATGAGACATTTGTCAACCTGATTATGAAATTTCATACTTGATTGAATGGAAAATTTTGAATGCAATACTGGTAAATTTTTAATTCTTCACCCATTTACTGACATTTAAGCTTTCTGCTTCAGCCATACATTATTCAGGATGTTTGATGATCTGGTACTCCTGGCAAAAGGTGGTCTTACTGTCTACCATGGACCTGTCAATAGAGTTGAAGAATACTTTGCAGGCCTTGGGATCTTTATCCCTGAGCGCATTAACCCTCCAGACTACTTTATAGACATTTTGGAGGGAGTGATAAATCCTAGTGGAAGCTCAGGAGTGAAGCATGACGAGCTTGCGGTAAGATGGATGCTTCATAATGGTTACTCAGTACCTCCTGATATGCAAAAGAGTAACATGTCATCCAGGCTTCTAAATCCAGTTTCTGACACAAATAATGATGCTGCTGCTAATGACAAATCGTCCTTCACTAGAGAGTTATGGAAAGATGTGAAGGGTAACATAGAGATGCTTCAAGAGAAGTTAAGGCTAAACTTTTTGAAGTCCAAGGATTTATCAAATCGGAGAACTCCTGGTCTATTTAGGCAATATAAGTACTTCCTTGCAAGGTAACAAAATCAATGTATATCTTGTTTCTAAAACACCACTTAAATTTCACATATGTTGACAATTCTCATTCAAATCCTAATTTTTCAGAAAAGTCTTATTGCATAGAAAAACACAACTGATAGCACTCTAGACTCTAGCATCATACAGTTTATTTGAAAAAAGTTGTTGAAGTACATTATTCAAATTCTTCAAGTTGGGTGTTGAAGAAAATATTTTTTTCTGACTAATTTATGTACATTTTATGTGTTACGTACTTCCAACTTGGAAGTACTTCATGGTGGGGTTAGTGTCCGAAACCTATGATGTATTGACATATTCAAAATATATCCTTTATGCAAACTTTTCTGTTCATTGTGAATAATTTTATCTTCTCCCTGCACTTCCTATTACAGAGTTGCTAAGCAACGACTTAGGGATGCCAAAGCGCAAGCCATAGACTATCTGATTTTATTACTTGCCGGAGCCTGCCTGGGATCAGTTGTCAAAATGAGGGATCAACAACTTGGCGCAGCAGGATACACATACACAGTGATTGCTGTTTGTAAGTATAATGGATATCCTACCTATCCACTATTTTTCCTGGGAGAATTAGGAAGGAGAACCAAGGAAAAGAAATATTTATTAATAAGGATCTTGAAAATTTTAATTCTTTTCAAGGAAAAAAAATTAAAACATAAATTTTCAATTACGTAATTAACCCTGACCAAACTACCTACATTTTCCCGAATACCATCTAAGTGTTAGTTATCAGATTTGATTATATCTCTCTGTATATTTTGATTAAGAAAACATCTATATGCAACTCAATATTTTTATAATTCCTCTCATACATATCAGATTATCTTTAAAAGTTACCCAAACTGAAATAGCCTCCAAAATCTAAAAAAAAAAAAAACCCACAAAAAAATCTTATAATATATATCTGTCAAAAATGTGATTTTTCATGAAAAAAGCTTAAACAAACGGGATGCACCCTAAAAAAATGTTATTATAAATGTGAAAAATACTAAAATCTAAAAATTCTTAAAAAAGAAATTCCTAAATAAACATCAATATCATAACAATCTCAGTTCCTAAACCAATCCATTTTAAGGACGCACTTGTCTTCTAGATTCAGTTAAAGCTAATTGCTTTTGAGGGAGGGAAGCTCTATGTGTGAAGGGGTCCAAATTACATGCTCAGTGAATCTATGAGCTTAGAAGCTCATCCCACAAAACGACGTCGTTTTGGGGGATGAGCTGAGCACGTAATTCAAATTCACGTGTGAAGAAGGAGAGATGAGAGAACATCAATTGATAATTAACGATCAGATAGTTGAAATAGGGTTAGGGAAAATGTAGGAAAATGGTCAGGGTTAATTTCGTAATTGAAACTTTGTTTTTTATTTTTGGTCCTTGGAAATAATTACAAATTTTAAGATCCTTATTAATAAATATTTCTTTTCCTTGGACCTTCCCCCTAATTTTCCCATTTTTTCTTTTATATCATTTTTGATATATAGGCTGAGTTGACTTTTCGTGGGGAGTTTGATTCCTATAAATTAATGAGTTATGATTGGTTCTTGAAATCCTAGACCAAGCATGATGAGATATAAAATCAACTCCATGTCTGTGCCCCAAGGAGGATTCCTAGGAAAATCTTCATCTACATTGACACTAAATTTCTCTACCAAAAAAGGGAAAAAAGTTAAAGAATGTGAGAAAGGCAAAGAGTAGTCAGTGTGAGATCTGTTATAATCTGATAACTTAGGGTTATCGTGGTTGAATAACTCTTAAAATGTTTAGCTTTCCTTGCCATTTCTTCCAAACCTTCCCTATATCATTTATAGATTCGGTCTTGATAGTCTTGAATTCAGCTCACCCCATGCTCATATTATATGTTTAGTCTTATTCATACTGCATCTACTGCACATGTATTATTTTACTATTATTTCATTGAATACCTTCAAGTTGTAATTCTAATGGGCTGGTGGTTGTGTTTTGGATGTGACTGAAGACAATTTATGTTTTCAATGATCCAGTTGAGGATAATATTGTTGAAAATTAGTATTTGGCAGTTTGGGAATGGGACCCACTGATATTATGTCAAACAGCCAAATCACTTCTGGGTTTGGGTTCAAGTTGTTACAGAAAGGCCCCACAATAACTTTTAAATAGCTTTAAACGCCTGATGATTCCATATTATAAACTTTTGTTTCTCACTTTGTCACATTTGTTGCTTTCAGCTCTTCTAGGCAAAATAGCAGCTTTGAGATCATTTTCTCTGGAGAAATTACAATACTGGAGGGAGAGCGCTTCAGGCATGAACAGCCTGGCTTATTTTCTCGCTAAGGACACAATTGACCATTTCAATACAGTGATCAAGCCTGTGGTGTATCTATCTATGTTCTTTTTCTTCACCAACCCAAGATCTACTTTTGTCGATAATTACACTGTGCTACTCTGCCTTGTGTACTGTGTGACTGGCATGGGATATGCGTTGGCCATTGCCTTTGAACCTGGAGCTGCTCAATTGGTAAGTTTTGTCAAGGGACCACCTCAAAATCTTGAATCATTAAAGTGAAGGCTCATGAATAGTTTTCCCATAATATTTAACATGTGTTGTTATAATAACCCGATACTTGTGACTTCACTTAGCTTTTGTTTAAAATAGTTCTTGACATGGTGTTAGAGAGACCAAGTACTAAATTCAATCCGCTTCAGCCCTAGTTTCTTGATTGAAATTGTGTTCAGCAAAAGACATAGCTAGCTTGTGGTTGGCCTAATGGATTTTGTCTGAGGGGACATGTTAGAGATTGTAAGGAAGCCATTGTAGAAGAAATATGATTCTACATAATCTGATGCCTTATTCTATTCACATACTGATTAATATATAGATTACAAGTAATAGCTATTGCTAGAGATGTGCTGTATTCAAAATTCAAATGGGATAACAGAATATGCTCAGTTATCTAAGAACTCTAAACGAATCCCTTAATTATAGCTAACTAATTCCTATTTTCATAATATCTAATTAATAATAATTAATTGTAACAGATTTATCACACTTCCCCTCAAGTTAAATCATAGATATTGATCATGTCCAACTTGCTGATGAACCATTCAAACTCATCCTCTGATAGTCCTTTAGTAAGAATGTTTGCCAGTTGCAACTTGGTAGGTATATAAGTTAGGCACACAATTCCTTCTTCGACCTTTTCTCTAATGAAATTTCTATCAACTTCAACATGTTTGGTTCTGCTGTGTTGTACTAGATTTAGGGCCATGCTGAGAACAGCCTTGTTGTCACAATAAAGCTTCATTGGAGAGATAACTTGGGTTTGTGTTTCCTCAGTTACTCGCATTAACCATATTCCTTCCATAATGCTCTTAGTTCAGATTCTGCTCTACTTTTTGCCACAGCTCTCTGTTTTTGGCTTTGCCAAGTAACCAGGTTCCCCAAACAAAGGTGCAATACCCTGATGTGATGTCGATCTACTATCTTCCTGTGAGCCTGCCCAGTTAGCGTCGGTATAGATTTCAATTGTTCTAAGGTCACATTTCTTGAAAAAGAGACCTCGACCTGGTGTGCCTTTTAGTTATCTCAGGATTTTATCTGCTGCATCCATATGTCTCCTTTTTGAGGAGTGCATGTGTTGGCTTGCTACATTAACTGCAAAAGCAATGTCAGGTCGTGTATGTGATAAACAAATTAGTTTCCCAACTAACCTTTGATAGTGTTCCTTGTCTGTTGGCATATCATGCTTCTCTTGCTTTTCTATGTTTTGAACCTCTATTTCTGTCCCTACAACTGTTTGCTTGTCTCTACTCTTTTTCTTAGTACTAATTGGTACTTTACTAGGTTTACATCCTAGCAGGTCAGTTTCCTTAAGTAGGTCAAGGATTTTTTTTTTGTTGGGAGACATAGATGCCCTTCTTTGATCTAGCCACCTCCATTCCCAGAAAGTATTTTAACTTGCCAAGATCTTTAACTTCAAATTTCTTATTCAGGACTACCTTAATTCTATTCATCTCCTCAACATCATTTCCTGTGAGAATGATGTCATCCACGTATACAATTAGGATGGTTGCCAAACCTCCTTTCTGTAGCACAAACATAGTGTGATCAGATAGGCTTTGCTTGTAGCATTCAGTTTTGAGAACCATAGAAAACCTGTCAAACCGGGCACGAGGTGACTATTTTAGGCTGTAGAGAGGCCTTTGAAGTTTTCGTACCTCATTCTGTCGTCCTTTGTCAAATCCTAGTGGGAGTGTCATGTATACTTCCTTTCTTAACTCGCCGTTTAGAAAGGCATTTTTGATGTCAAGTTGTTCAAAAGGCCAATCAAGGTTGGCTGCAATAGACAGGAGTACTTGGATGGTGTTCAGTTTTGCCACAGGTGCGAATGTCTCATTGTAGTCTATTACATATATCTAAGTGAAGCCCTTGGCAACTAAACGTGCCTTGTATTTGTTAAGGGTGCCATCAAAGTTATATTTCAGGGTGAACACCCACTCACACCCTACAGGTTTCTTTCCTCTTGGTAAGTCAACCACCTCCCATGTACCATTCTTTTCCAATGGCCGCATTTCTTCTAAGACAGCATTTTTCCATTCAGGGACTTCAAGTGCTTCATACACATTGTTAGGAATCGAAATCCTGTCAAGACTAGTGACAAAGTTATAGTGATTTTAGGTCATATTAGCATAAGAGATTGGAACTTCTTCAGGTATGTAGGGCTCTTTTACCTGTTTGGTTCACCATGAATAAACTTTATACTGATTGTGATGGTTCTTGTCCCCAGCTTGTGGTACAGAAGGCGGTTCAAATTGTATTTGGATGGGAATTGATGGCGGTATAGGTTCTGGTACGCTTTCCAAGGACTGAACTTCATTCCAACTCTCCCCTTGAAGTGAAGACTTGGAGAAGGAAGGGATGGTTCATGAAACGTGACATCTCGATTGACAAATAGGTGTTTAGACACGGGGTTGTAACATTTGTATCCCTTCTGAGAAATAGAGTATCCTAGGAAAACACATTTAACAGCCCGATAGTAAAGGTGAACAAAAACAAAACATCTAAAAACACAAAGCGGAAGATGGTGTTCAAGGTGAGTAACAGGATAAGTTTCACAAAGTTTCTCAAGTGGGGAGACAAAGGATAAGGGCCGGCTAGGCATATAGTTAATAAGATGGGTGGCGGTGAGAATGGCATCCCCCAATAGTAGTTAGGGACATTAGACGTACAGAGGAGGGCTCGGGCAATTTCGAGAAGGTGACGGTTTTTTCGTTCAGCCACACCGTTCTGTTGGGGGCTATGAGGACAACTACTGTTGTGAACAATTCCATTGGCTGTGAGAAAATTGTTGAGAGTATGGTTGAAATATTCAGTGCCATTGTCAGAGTATAGGACTTGGATATGGGTATTAAATTGGGTTTTGATATAATGAAAACATTCAATGAAGACAGTAGCGACGTCACATTTTTCCTTAAGAAGGTACACCCAACACATATGAGTGTGATTGTCAATAAAGGTGACAAACCACTTTGCAAAAGAATGATTTGGAATCCACATAGGACACCAGACATCACTATGAATGGTGGAAAAGGGTTGTGTAGGTTTATAAATGGAAGTGGAAAAACTTGTATGGTGTTGCTTAGCAAGTTCACAAATGTCACAGCAAAGAGACACATCTTTATTAAATGAAAAATGAGGAATACCTTAGCACTTGTGTTGGCAGAGGACGAAGGTAGGTGATACAATTGGTACTGTGCTGACTAAGGAAGATGACTCAGAGTGATTTTTCAGCATTACATGGCAGCGGGATTCTTCCCTTTGGACTTCAGAATAGACTTCACGAGGTGAAGGTACAGATGAGCGGCTCAAAATATGACTATGTACCTCATCAAACTCAGGATTTAAACCAGCAAGGAAGAGGAGAATATGATCGGTGTCAATATTCTTCCTGTGATGAGTGGTGTCGACAGGTAAAGACCATCTCTTATTGTTGTAGAGATCCAATTCCTGCCACATGGCAACTAGTTCATGCCAGTAGTCAATAACATCCCGCAATCCTTGAGCAAACTTCCAGGTCTGGCGTCGGAGATCATAAATGTGAGACAGGTCCTGTGCATTAGAGTACGAGTCTCGAACTGCTTCCCAGATGGCATGAGTTGTTGGTAGATACATAAAGGTCTGATGGAACTTCAGTGACATGGAGTTGATCAGCCAAGACGACAGCAGGGAGTTGTCGATTTCCCAATGCTGCATCGCTAGTGAAGCTGGATCGGTGGGTGCAGTTGCTTCGCCCATGAGAAAACCACGTTTATCGCGTCCTCCAACAGCAAGACGTACAGCCTGAGCCCATTCACCATAATTAGTAGGCATCAATTTTTCCAAGACAGTAAGACTAGACAATCCTTCATGGCTAGAATGGACCCAAGAGAACCTCCAGGTCGCAACGGATCAACAGTCGACGATCCATCCAAGTTCGATCCCATGGTGTGACAGGTCTGTTCTTGTGGACGATGCTTGGATTTGACGGATGTGTCTAGATCGGAATGGTGTTGCTCTGATACCATGTAGAAGAATTATGATTCTACATAATCCGATGCCTTATTCTATTCACATACCGTGTAATACAACTATCACTAGAGATGCGCTATATTCAAGATTCAAATGGGATAGCAGAATATATTCAGTAATCTAAGATACTCTAAACTAATCCCTTAATTATAGCTAACTAATTCCTATTTTCATAATATCTAATTAATAATAATTAATTTTAATGGATTTACCACAACCACTTTTAAATTGAAATGGTTCTTAGCACATTCCCTCACATGAAAGTTCTTTGGGCTTAAAATGCGGATAGACCATACCTTATTGCATGCTGAAACTTAGTTTTAAATAAGAGAAAGGAGGGCAGCAAAGACTAGCCATTAATCATAGAAGTTCCAATGCGCATTAAGGACTATTTTACCTTTAAGCTCAAGTTACCTAGTAAAAGTCAGTTTTATTAATGTCATTATTTTGTTTCCATCATCCTCTCTTTTCTACATATTTCTATCTGACATCTCTTATTTGCAGTGGTCAGTACTTCTCCCAGTTGTTTTGACTCTTGTCGCCACGCAACCGAGAGATAGTGAATTGATGAAGAGAATATCTGACTTGTGCTACAGCAAATGGGCTCTGGAAGCATTTGTAATTGCTAATGCTGAAAGGTATGCATAAATTGCCATTCAAGAAATGCACAAGTTGCACCTTTCAGTGTGTTTGGGTGTTTGTTTTGGACACCAAAAGCTACATTTTTACATTATTAAGTGCTTGAATCAATCATTAAATGTTTGAATCAACTGGTTGTGGGTCATTCCACCTTAACCAGTGGTCTTGTGTTCGACCCTTGGGTATGCAGCCGCAATATTTACTCAGAGGTAGTGAAGTTCCCCATTGTGGATCTACATTCCCACGAATCGGATTAGTTAGTTCCTATTAGTGTCAAATACTGGTAGTTAAATCCAAAAACCTACGTTGTTACCCTAGAAAATGAACACCCAAACATAACCTAGAGTACATGTTTGATATTTATAGACCAATATAGTTAGAAGTATTGTTCGGTAAAACTGTTCCCTCTCTTCTCTTACTAGAGTTTCAGATTCTGGCTCTAGCCTTTTCTTCTCTTTTCCCCTAGATCTATATTCTGGTTCTAGCCTCTCCTTTATTCTCTTCTCTCCTCTTTTCTCTCTAGAATTACAGATTTTGGTTCTAGGCTTCTTCTCTACTCTCATTCTCTCTTTCTACGCTTTTCCCCTATTTCTACTTCTATTTTTCATGCTCCGATGGATGATTTGAGGTAAAATTTATAAATTTAAGAGACAGTGGATTAAAGACTTATATTTAAGAATAACGTAAACCCCATTTCTAGCTTATATATTAAGAATTGGAGGGAGTATTTAGCTTCAGTTCAAATCCTATAGAACCTAGTTTCTAGTGTATACATAAAATTTCCCTGGATTTATAATCATGTGCAAGTAACCTCCTCCTGAACCTTTAAAACTTAATAATAAACCCCCATAAACTTTCAAATCTACGCAGATAACTCCATATTAAATCAATTTTATACCCCTTAGGAATGTTATTTGCATATGACATAAAGTTAAGGGGGTTTGAATAACTTAGTCTATAAAACATATAACAAGACACTATTCATAAGTCATGGACATCGTGAATCACCGCCATGCATAAAATATGAGAGCTGAAAGAAAGCTTAAGATTTAAAAGGGTCTGTAAACTGATGTGATGTTTACTGTTACGTTGCAGGTATGATAAAGTGTGGCTCATAACTCGTTGTGGTGCCCTTGAGAAAAATGACTACAATCTTTCAGATTGGAATCTGTGCTTATTAATACTTATGCTTGTTGGATTAGTTAGCCGTGCAATTGCATTCTTCTCTATGTTAATCTTTCGAAGGAAGTAAGGTTCAATGATTTAGTCATCAAATTCATCTGTATCTAGACTCTAGTTGTGTATACTTAGGCAATTCTTTTTTTTTTTTTTTATTTAAAGATTTGGTTTTTGATAGAGTACAATGGCGTCATGCAAATCATATAGCTGACCCTACCTAATGAAATAAGGCTTTGTTGTTGTTGTATTTATTATGCTTAGAAAATTTTGAGGGTATAAATGCAATTAACACGTCATATTATTTTACAATAAGCCTAAACTTCAATTTTAATTATTTCTTATAAGCATTGTATTATACGTCTCTTTATTAGTTTGGACTTGATAAATTGAAGGGTAATCTCAAAATGTTTAATTTATTTTGTTATATTAATATAAAATTAAGTCTTGAAATCTTGGAGAATGATATTGTTGAAAAGAGGTTGAAAATATTAAATCCTATAAGAATTTAGAATCTTTTGTTGATTAAAAAAAATGCATGATTCTGAGCAAAAAAAAAAATGCATGACTGACTTGATTAATGGCGTAAGTCAATCTTCCAATATTAGTTTAAAGTTTAAATCATTGTTGTCAAACTCACGAGTTGACTCTCTGAGTTTACCGTTTTTACGTTTCTAACTTATTAAATCGAGTTGAGTTATTGGTAAATTCGTGACCGTTGTAAATTCGGTTAAATTCCCGAGTTTATATACCGAATTTACTGTTTTTACGTTTCTAGCTTACAAAACTGTGTTAACACATCCTTAAACTCGTGTTAACTTTTTCAATTTGATTATACTCAACGGCTTTATATATAAATTTTATAGAAATTTCTTTATTAAATACGATAAATTATGAATGTTGATAGATTTAATTTCAATTATTTGGATTTAAAATATATTTAAATCAAATTGTTGTAAGCTTTTTATATTTTAATTATTTAATTATATAATTATATATTAAAAATATTTATTTAATGTTAAAACTAAACTCTTAGGAGTTTACAATTGGAGTCTACGATACGAATTTATATCATTATTACGAGTTTACTTGAACTCATGAGTTTGACAACCTTGGTTTAAATACATCTTTGATCATAAATTACAAAGATGAGCATATTATGGCTCCTTGTACGTCTCTAAATGTGAAGCCCGTATATTTATATTTAAAAATAAAACGCTAAAAATTAGAGAAAAGTCCCATTGAAAATTATATTGATACGAATAACCTAAATAAAAGCAGTGGGTATAAAATATGCAGAGTATTGATACTTTATTATGTGTACAAAAATGTATCATGCCTTTTTCACTAATAAATTTTTTAATAGGGGACTTTTCCCCATTTTTCCAAAATTTTGTGGTAAAATAATCTTCTAAATTATTCATTATTATATTTATAATTTTAGGAATATTCAGATAAATATTTTACATTTTCCTGGTAATTGATAGACAATGGAAATTAGTTTCGTTTGTCTTGCAAAATGGAAGATGTATAGGATTTGAGAATTGAGAGAAGAGTAATTTTTATAACTAAACTATTGAGTAACTCTTTTTTGTTCCAACCATCAAAGAGTCAACATGAAAAAAATTCAATTAAAAAATGCACCATATTGTGATAAAGAATCATATATTTTGCCTATTTTAATTATATCATTAATCAATATCAATATTATTGATATCAATGTCAACGTCATTAATATCATAATAAAAATATAAAATTTACAACAAATTCACAAGTGGTGAGACATTTTTTTAGGGTCAAGTAACCTTGTTTAATAATAAAATTAAAAAATTATAATGAGTGACATGATTCATTTATTCAAATAAAAAAATGATTATCCAGTGCATGCAAAGGCGTCGACTGAAAGCATAGGCGAGGAAGGTCTAATGCCTGCATGGCGTGATTAATGGTTACTCGTTCGAACGTGCTTGACTCCTCCTTGGTGGGTCCCACCACCACCTCTTCACTTAGCTTCCTCCTTCCCCTCCAAATATCCATCTTCTACTTCCCAATCTCATAATTTCCTTCCCGAAATCTCTCTCAGTCAATCTTCGCATTAATTAGCTAGCTCCTTTATTATTTCTCCTTCATTAATTCATTTCTCACTCTGTTCATATATTCCACTCCAGTATTCAGTAGTATGATCATGTGCGAGCCTAAAATGAGCTCGAAGAAATTGTTGGCGATATTCATTTGGTTAGGTATTGTGGCGGCGCCTTTGAGCTTCTTCAATGTGATAAATTGCCAAGATACCGTCGTCGACATCGATGACTACGACCAGCAAATCCACAATCCAGCCGTTCTTCCCCTCGTTACGCAGCTTGTGTACTCTCGAATTTCAAATCTCACCTCCCTTCTCAGTCAGGAAATTGGCCATCGCTCCAGTTTCTGCGTCAAAGATCCGTGAGTAGTTTCTTTCCTTTTCGCTCGATCACGACCTGTTTGTTAATATGCCAGTATTCTAGTTCTGTATCATCGGAAGAGATTTTAATGCATTTCTTTTGGAAAGCTTCTTTTAATTATGTAATGAAATTATTTTTTAAGCAGTATGTTTGTTTCATCTTCCGTTGATCTTTATCTCGTGTATCAAGGAGATTGTCCCAAAAGGTTAATGATTTATATTTTATTACTTTTTTTTTTTGGCCAAATTTACATTTTATTACTGAGGCTCGCCCATTTTAAAATAAAATATGAAACATTGAAAATTATTTCTTGTAAGCGTCAGATGTTTTATAGATAATTATTAATATTAATTATTAATGTAGATCTTTTTAAATATTCAATGAACAAGATTTACTCTAAATATATCAATTACTTTTAAGGCATAGTTTCTCTTCATTTTTTCTTTTTCTTATTGCGAAAAAGAAGAAGAAAATAATAAGAAAGCAGCTTAATTTGAATATGCAAGAATAAGATATAAGAGGAATAAATTCTCCGTAAGTCCAGCCGGTAGTTCCGTTGTACTTGTACCAATTGAAATTTAAAAAAAAAAAAACAAAAAAAAAAATCATTCTGGTTTAAAATATAAGATAAAGTTGACTTTTTTTTGGAGAGATTAGGGAAGCTAAATAAGTTACTTAATCATATCGTATGTTGTATATCATTAAATTATATATCAACTTATAAGTTATGTAAAATAGTTTGGAGGAAAAATAATAAAATTAAATATTTAAAAATAATTTAATTAATTTTTTTAACATTTCTAAAAAAAATTCAACTCTGTTTTATATCTTGTAGAATAGTACAGAGAGAGTACCTTTTTGTTAAGGTGATTTCCTTCTATCTGTATATATGGATTTGAACGTGAAACCCAATTTTCTTATTTTAGGGAAACTGAGTGGAACCAAGCATTTAACTTCTCTTCAAATTTGGACTTCTTGAGTTCTTGCATTCAAAAAACCAAAGGTAAGTTTCAGAGGTTCTGGGATCCATTGGATCAGCTGCGAGTCTAAGAAAAAAGTATTGATGTTGCTTAAAAAAAGCACTTCATGAATATATGATTAAGTGAGATCATCTTTAAATAGAGAGAACATGAGTAACATTAATGCTCTGAATTTCTGTTTTTTTTTTTTCAGAGGGAAATCGATTTCGCTTTTAATCTGATGGCTTGCAGGTGATGTCACAAAACGCTTGTGTACAGCAGCAGAGATGAGGTTTTACTTCAACAGTTTTTTTGAAAGTCCAAGAGGTGCCAATTTCTTAAAGCCTAACAAGAACTGCAATTTAACATCATGGGTTTCTGGTTGTGAGCCAGGATGGGCCTGTAGTGTTGGTTCACAACAGCAGGTTGACCTTCAGAATTCAAAGGAGATACCTGCAAGAACTACAAGTTGTCAGGCATGTTGTGAGGGCTTTTTTTGTCCTCAGGGCCTCACTTGCATGATCCGTAAGTATAAGAGAATTTGTCAGAAGTCTATGTGTGTTTGAATTAACTTTTTAAAAGTGATTTTACGATATACAAAATATATAAGAGGAGATTTTTCTTGACTTGTATGAAAGTGTTTCTAAAACCATGATTTGGAAACCGCTTCTGCATGACTATACCAGCATCTAATTGGACTTTTCTGCATCCTCAAGCTGTGTAATATACTAGTATTTTTAAATGTAGAAACCCATCAAAGAATTTCTGAATAGAGTTTAGCGGTATATAGAAATGTAATGGGATATTCATATATTTTGGAACTTTTATTACTTAACATAAGTCTATAGACACGTTTCTGGTGAGATGTTTGGAGTAAGTATTGTTAGAAAAGCACACGTTTATCTCACTTCTTTTATACAGTAAACCAAAAGTACCACATTGATTAATTCCCAAGCGAGACAACATTAACTCATATTTTGGATAAATGAGACAGAGTCCTCCTAACAATCCTGAACATTTAAGCCAAATGATATAACATGCTAGAATAATCAAAATTGAGACATATATATGTGCTTGAAGTTTTCTTTAATGCTTCAAACGTTTCTTTGCGGCATATAAAACATTATTCTGGAAGCAGCTTGCCCGCTAGGTTCCTATTGCCCTCTTGCAAGACTCAATGAAACAACTGGTGTATGTGAACCGTGAGTTCTAATGTTGGTCTCAAGTTTTTGTTTTCCTCTAGAGTTATTGATTATATACTCTCTGTTTGATATTAATCTATTTATTACTGTAGATATCTTTACCAGTTGCCTCCAAATCAGCCGAACCATACATGCGGAGGAGCAAATATTTGGGCTGATTTTAGTAGCAGTATTGAGATATTCTGTTCGGCTGGATCGTACTGTCCAACAACCACCAAAAGAGTCCCTTGCAGTAGGGGGTATTATTTTGTCTCAGAACTTGGTTCTTCTTTATAACCTGATATAAAAGGATTCTGGAAGAAGGGTCTTGTCACATGTGGGTGAAGAGGCCCTTATGTTGATTTGTATTGTAATGATTCTGATTTTTTATTCATGTTCTTCATATTTCAGGCATTATTGCAGGACGGGTTCTACATCAGAGAAAAGTAAGGTTCTAGAAGAATTGTGAATTATTATTGGTGCAAAAATTTTATATTCAAGTCTCAGATTATGTAATCAATTTCCCCACCATATATATCTGGATTAAGCATATGACCGTTCGCTGATTATCTTGCAGGATGCTTCAAGTTGAGTTCATGTACTTCAAAAACAGCAACCCAAAACCTGCATGCATATGGAATTATGCTCATTGTAAGTTGTTAGTTCAGAATTAGAATTATTGAACGTTGTTTAAGACAATTAACCATTTCTTTTCATTAGCCATTGATTATTTAAAGGAGAACTGCTAAATTTTAGTGTCTGAGCTGTAGTGCTAAATATAAGCTTAAACAAGTTTCCAATCTCTTTGTGCATCTTTTTTCCACTCAATTTACATCCTAAATTGTAATATGGTACTACCTCCAGACCTTTATATAAGAGCTAGTTGGGAATTGGATTTGTTCCTATATATAAGACCTTAATCTACTTTGATTACCAAATTTATAATTTTCTCCAAAGTATCCCCATTTATTTCATATATTAAAGAGTTTCTATCTGGGTAGTCATGTTAAAAATGATGTTTTAGAAAAATCAATCTATATTTGTTACAAATAACTAACATAACTAACTTCCTTAATCTACTCAAATTAATTAACTAGCTCTTATATTAAGAATAGAAGGTAGTGTATTTCAAAAAGATGAACTTAAAACCTTGCACAAGACATGTTGCGGACAGATATATAAGATAGACATACACACAAATAGACCATGTTGAAAGAAGTTGACACTCGCACTGCTTATATATGCAGGCTGCCTTGAGTACTTTGCTGCTCATTATTTACAACTTTTCTGATCAAGTTCTCGCCATTAGGGAAAGGCGAGTGGCTGAATCTAGAGAAGCAGCAGCTAGAAGTGCAAGGAGGACTGCAAATGCACGCCAAAGATGGCAATTTGCAAAAGATGCTGCTAAGAAGCATGCAAGTGGGCTGCAAGCTCAACTATCACGCACATTTTCTCGTAATAAGAAGTTAGCATCACATTCAGGAAAACTTCAAATTTCGGATCAGGAAGCTTCAGAAACAAATGTTGAATTTTTGCCAGCTGATTCTATCACTTCATGCCCTGTTCCTTCATCTGCAGGGCCAAATGAAATAAGAAAAGAACCCAGGAACCTGAGGCAGATGATAGAAAATGACCAAGACAATGATGAAAACTTCAATGTAGGAAGTGAAGAAAGAAGCTTAAAGCAGAAAATGCCCAAGGAGAAACAATTGAATACTCATACCCAGATATTTAAATATGCTTATACTCAACTTGAAAAGGAGAAGGCACAGCAACAAGAAAACAATAATCTTACCTTCTCGGGGGTAATTAGAATGGCTATCAACAGTGAGCAGAGAAAAAGGCCATTAATTGAGATTTCTTTCAAAGATCTCACTCTCACTTTGAAATCAAAAAGAAAGCATATATTGAGATGTGTTACAGGTAAAATTAAACCTGGACGCATTACTGCTGTCATGGGTCCTTCAGGTGCAGGTAAAACAACATTTCTTTCAGCTCTAGCCGGGAAAGCACATGGATGCACAGTAACTGGTTTAATTCTTATAAATGGAAAGAATGAATCTATCCACCCCTACAAGAAAATTATTGGCTTTGTGCCACAAGATGATATAGTTCATGGAAACCTGACAGTGGAAGAGAACCTTTGGTTCAGTGCACAGTGCAGGTATGGCAGCATGGCACATTGTTTGACAATCTAATTGCAGTACTTCTTATTCCTGGATTAAATTGTTAGCTCCAACACGTTGTTGTGTCTATGCCTTGCTCTTACTGATCTGTTGTGCTACTATTTCTGTGTAAATTATTATTTCTGTTAGATTGCTTATGATTGCATATCCTTTCAACAAAATCTCAATATTGTTGTAGGTTATCCTCTAACTTGTCAAAAGCAGATGAAGTTCTAGTTGTTGAAAGAGTTATTGAATTCCTGGGACTTCAGTCAGTGAGAAATTCCTTGGTTGGTACTGTGGAAAAGCGAGGAATCTCTGGAGGCCAAAGGAAACGTGTAAACGTTGGGTTGGAGATGGTCATGGAACCTTCACTTTTGATCTTAGATGAACCCACATCTGGTTTGGACAGTGCATCGTCTCAACACCTTCTTAGAGCACTCAGACGTGAAGCTCTTGAGGGGGTGAACATTTGCATGGTCGTGCACCAACCCAGGTAACTTTTAGTTCCAAGGTTGCATCATTAGTAAAATGGCTTGCCTTTCTGTGTCAGTAATCTTTATACTACCTTCGATTCTTAATATAAAATCCACTATGAAGTGCAACTTGCACTACCAAATGGATTTTATATGAAGGACTGGAGATGGTATTAATTTTCAATTGGTTGGCACATGTTTATCAAAAGTGTGGCCATATATGGACTGTGGCCTGTAAGAAAAAGAAATTACTTAGGCGCAGTTCTTCGTCAGTAATTCAAATCAGATCTATAAGAACTATTCACTCGTTATATTCTATTGGAACTTTGCCTTAGTCTTATCTATATTTATGAAAACTAGATAATATACTAAGCTTAGAAATTTTGTTGTTTCTCCAAGTCTAGGTTTTTTTGGTCCTCTTGTGCCATTGCATTTGTTGCTGAGCTTTATTTGATGCCAGAAACCAATATGCACCATATTAGATCTCCAAACTCCTTAGATGGCCCTTGCTGGATTCCTGAATGAGCATTACATATGAGATTCATTATAAGCATAAATTTTGTTGCCCATGCTTTAATTTGGATATAACTTTAATGTGGCTAATTTCCCTTCATTATCATCACCATCATATTTTTGTTATTATTATCATCATTTGGCAAAGGAACTGCTTTCCTTTTGATTAATGGACGGTTTGAACTTTATGCTTCAGCTATGCCTTGTTCAAGATGTTTGATGATTTAATTCTTCTGGCAAAAGGTGGTCTTACTGTCTATCATGGATCAGTCAAGAGGGTTGAAGGGTACTTTGCAGGTCTCGGGATCAATATCCCAGAACGGATCAATCCTCCAGACCACTTCATTGACATTCTGGAGGGTATAGCAGTACCTGGTGGAAGCTCAGGTGTGAGCTATAAAGAGCTTCCAATTAGATGGATGCTTTATAATAGCTACCCAATACCTTCTGATATGCAGCAGATAAGTGTACCTAACTTTGATGTATCACCTCAAAGTGTGAACACAGCTAATGAACAGACCTTTGCTGGAGAATTATGGCAAGATGTTAAACACAGTGTGGAATTGCAGAGCGAGAAGATTAGACTTAATTATTATTCAAAGTCCAAGGAATTATCTAGCAGGAAAACTCCTGGCGTGTTTAAGCAATATAAGTACTTTCTAATAAGGTAAAATCATCTAATGAACCTCTTTTTTGACTCGGAAGTTTCATTTGCCAGCTGATTTATCGAATCTTCTTTTATGTGTTGATTTTTAATCAGAACCATTACAATTGCCTGGTTGAATTATTTTTTTCTTTTCTTGTTCTGGGAAAATTTTGCAAGCGAACAGTCGAAGGATTGTTGACTCTGGATCTATTTCTTGCTTTGACTTTCTGATAGAATTTGCAGTTTGCAAGTTAGATAAAAGCCACTACAGTCAGAATCTGTACTCTGGAGAGTGAACACAACACCTTAATGTATAATTCATTCATAATCCTTAAACACATACAACCGGATATTATATGGAGTTTGATAACACCAACTGCTAATAACTAAACAGAAATAAACTGCTAAAGGATAAAATAAGACATGACTGACTCATGACTGACTTTTCCCTAAAACTGCCCTATGCCATGTTCTTCTTCCTCGTAGAATAGACTAGTAAGGGGCGAGGTATTCTTTCACTTTCCAATATTGCTGCATTCTATGTAGTTGAAGGGAAGTTTACACTCTGTGTGTGAACAACGGGAACGAAAAGTACTTATAAAACCTTTTCTTCAAGGTCTTTTTCCTTTTCTTCTTGCTCCCTATTTGTTTTTCCATGAAGATATTTTATTAGCATCTGTCCAAGACTCTCTAATCACAAAGTCATGCAATTAGAGAGAGATATACATAATAATGGGTTCCACTTAATATGCAAGACTTGTGTATAATTTAGCATAATTTAAAACCTATATATATATATATATATATATGCCTATTCAATTTGGTGCCAGTACTTTTTATTAATTTGTGACCAAACTACATTTTGTTTTGTTAGATGCCAGTAAACTCCATCTGACAGCCACAATAATATTTCAGGGTTGGTAAGCAGAGACTAAGGGAAGCTAGTATTCAAGCTATAGATTATCTGATTCTATTACTAGCCGGAGCTTGCTTAGGATTGCTCACAAAAGCAAGTGAACAAACTTTTGGTGCAGCTGGCTACACATACACTATCATTGCTGTCTGTGAGTTATCAAATTCAAATGTCATATTCTTGATTTGAGAATTACACCTTATACTTGGGGGGGGGGGGGGGGTTTACTATGAGTTTCTAAAGTAAAGACGTAATTATCAAGAAATCCCAATAACAAGTGACGTATTATTATTTCTTACACTGAAACTTGTCATTGCATACTTTTTAATTGTCATTGGAATTTATTGGTGATTAAGTTGCTTCCTTGGGACCTCATGGTAATTCCCCACTAATTTTTTTTAGGAAGAGTTGAGTTTATATGCTGAATGCTAATATTATAGTAATCCCAATGCTGATTTTTGTGGGGAGGGGGGATTACTATGAGGTTCTAAAACAAAGACGTAATTATCAAGATATCCCAATAACAAGTGACGTGTTGTTATTTCTTACACCAGAACTTGTCATTGCATTATCTTCAATTGTCATTGGAATTTTTTGGTAATTAAGTAACTTCCTTGGGACCTCATAGTAATTCCACTCTAATTTTTTTAGGAAGATTTGAATTTATATGTTGAATGCTAATATTATGGACAAAATATACTACCAAACCAAGATAGTTTTTTATTTTTCCTTTTTTGCCAGAAACCAAACCAAGATATTTACAGATATTATATATATACACACCCTTTAATAATATTACATTTACAAATACAAAATTTCTAACATCATGAGTATGATTATTTTTTTCGTGACAATAGTAAACAGCAGTGTTTAAGATTAAACTTATTGCTTATAATTAATGAATTAGAAATCATTTCTCAATTATATAATAGGCATTAGCTTTGAAATGCTATTAGAACAGTACTTACGTATGGGAACTACATGAAAAACCAAACATATCAATAATAAAAATTAATCAAACGAGAAGCGTTTTAAATGCTTCTATTATTTAAGCTAGATTTCTTACAGAGGACTGGATTGTTTGGTGCTCATAACTTATATTTTTCATTTAGTTTTCTATTTGAAAGAAGAAAAAGATATAGGAATGGTGTTCTAATTTCTTTCCTTTTTTTTTTAATTTCTATTAGAAAGTTGTTATTTTTTTTTTTACATTTTCCAAATTAAAATAAATAAAATATAAATAATTTGAAATTGAAAGTAATAAAAGAAAATTTTAATTCATTCAAATTAAATTTAAACGTGCTAAATTACTCAAAATTAAAAAAAAAACAACAACAGACAAGAACAATCCATTTTTTAAACTTACATTTATCCATTTTGAAAATTGATTAGATAGCTATAGTATTAAACATAAAGAGTGAGTTATATAAATCATAAAATTGATCTTCAATTTTATGAACATACAATTGAATTGTACAAGTAATTTTGGTTTCTGAAACCCAGTACAGTAGCCACATCAATTAGCTTACCAATAAATATGACCCCCAACCATATTCATGTTTTTTTTTCCAGGCCAAAATCCCTTAAAGTACATTGGTGTCAGTGAATCAATACATAACTATTGCTACTAATAATCTACTCAGCGTTCATGTCAATATCAATATCAAAGGTTTATTCTTATTTGCTATTGTTGTTAATTTCAGCTCTTCTATGCAAAATAGCAGCCTTGAGATCCTTTTCTCTGGACAAAATACAATACTGGAGGGAGAGAGATTCGGGCATGAGCAGCTTGGCTTATTTTCTGTCCAAGGACACAATTGATCATTTTAATACAGTGATCAAGCCTTTGGTCTACCTCTCTATGTTCTATTTCCTCACCAATCCAAGATCTTCTTTTACAGATAACTATATTGTGCTTCTCTGTCTCGTATACTGTGTCACTGGCATAGCTTATGCACTGGCCATGCTCTTTGAGCCTGGTGCTGCCCAGCTTGTAAGTATCACAAGCAGTCCATACTTGAAAATTTCTTAATTACATTTGGTACACAGAAAAAATCATCTATAATATCAATCATAGCAAATATATATCGGAAATAAACCCCATGAAGAATATAATAATACGCTTTTATAAGAAACAAAGAAAAAAATGTATTCCCTCCAGTTCTTAATATACTCCTTCCGATCCTAAATATAAGATAGAGTTAACTTTTATTGGAGAAATTAAGGAAGCTAAATAAGTTACTTAGTCATTAGTCATATTATATGTTGTGTATCCTTAAATTATATATCAGTTTATTAGTCAAATTAATTAGTTTTGAGAAAAAAGTACAAATACAAAGACTCTAAAATAATTTAATTAGCTTCCTTAATTTTTTCAAAAAAGTCAACTTTATCTTATATTTAGGACCGAAGGGAGTAATATCTATTTACCTAATTTGATTAGATTAAGGAAATTAGTTAAGTTAGTTAATATGACATACTTTTTCTAAAACATCATAATTATCATCCTTAATTCCCTCAATTTTTCTCTTACTTGATTATTGTTCATGGAATATCAATAGGGATAAATTAAAAAAAGATTGACAAATATAAAAAATAAATATTACATTTAGAACCAAGATCAATTCCTTAATTAGGTCCTACATTAAAAACCGGAGGAGTAATGATATACTTGCATGTCTATTAAATTTCAGAAACCATCAGGTCTGCATTACAAATTCTTGACAAAGATTATCAACTCCCCAATTGAAATTTCACTTGTCATTTTTTATTTTCAATTCTCCTAATTCTGACATGTAACTCTCTATCTTGCAGTGGTCAGTACTTCTTCCAGTTGTTTTGACTCTTATTGCAACAAAACAAAAGGATAGTAACTTTCTGAAGAGTATAGCTAATGTTTGCTATTCTAAGTGGGCTTTGCAAGCATTTGTTGTTGCAAATGCTGAGAGGTATTTTTCCTTTCACATAGGATTCCCGGAATTGCACCTCTTCTTGTAAGATTTGCTTGAAGAAGACCTTATGATGTAAAACACTCACTCACAGTCTCACACTCACATCTAATGAAGAACAGAGGTGATTTTAGGTAGAAACTATGAGAAAATAGGGAGAACGGATTAGAAATAGAGGAGGGAGGGGAAGAAACATAACAGAAATTGAGGGGGAGAGGAGAATCTGAACTAAGGGGGAAGGAAAGATCACATAGCAACGATAATTTCAATTGCAAAGTCTGAAAATACAAGTGTTTCCGATACCCTATTATAGATTATGGTTTGAGAAGCCCTTTTCCTTAAGTTAAGACAAAACTCCTCTCATATACTTGTCTCGTAAATCGTAAAAACTATTTTTCAAAAATTAATCCAAACATGCACTAAGTTTTCCTTCCTTATGATGAAAGCTTTAACAACTTCTAACTTGCAAAAGACAGCTTGAAAGTGAACTTGATAACTTACAACATCCACATGCAAGGTCCACTAGGAAAAGGACAAAAAAAGAAAGCACTTATAAATAAAGTAATCTACCAATCCCACTTGCTTTACCCCATTTAATACATATAATGATTAAACAACCTACTTACTAAATAAACTTAAACATATAGTAATAAAATATAAAAAGTAAGGTAGATTTCTTTTTATAGGAAATTATCTCAAAATATATGTAGACTTTATATTCCGTCAAGTTATTAACATGAAATCTTGATCTTTAAAAATAAGATCATAAAAAAATATTAGTACTTTACGTTAAACTTCACCAATTTCAAAAGGGCAAGCTCAGCTTCAAAGAATCCAAATCCACTGACATACCTGGCTGCTGATAACTAAAGTATATATATTTCTATTAGAATTGATTGGTTTAGTTCCTTGTTTCAATAGAAATCTAAACTAGTCATATTTGAAATTCAAGTCAACACCTTAAAAGTTAAAACGAATGCCCTTTTCTATAGTTTTTATTGAAAACTCAAATAATAAACTTTTTAAAATATTGAATCTAAGTCAATATGCTGCCAATAATACATGTTACTAATTATTTTTACATGGTTCAGGTATCATGGAGTATGGCTTATAACTCGATGTGGATCACTTCAGGAAAGTGGCTATAATCTTCATGATTGGAAATTGGGCATATTAATCCTCATTTGTATGGGCATGATCAGTCGAGTTGTGGCATTCCTCTGTATGGTCACTTTTCAAAAGAAGTGAGGCGACCAACAAGCGCATAGCTCAATTGACAAGAGGTTGGGCTAACCTAACTAATGGTTTCAAGTTCAAGTCCTTATGGTTCTTCTTATCTTAGACCAAATTAGTCTGAGACCAATGTGCCTGCCAAATATGGAGTGACACCAAACTTAAAAGAATCATGTCAGGATTCTCATTCAGTATAGTGTGTATTCGACAATTGAATCAAAACTTAGGTTTTGTTGACGAACACTCAAAATTTTTTTAAACTTAGGTTTTGATATCAAAACCTAGATTTTGGGAAAAGCTATTTTTTTCTACTTTTTCTCTTGTGTAGGCCTCATCCTCTCTCTCTCTCTCTCATTAGTCCTTTTTCTTTATGTGGGTCCTACCATCTATCTCTCATTGATCATTTCTCATTATGTGGGTCCCACACCATGAAAAAAAATTTTGATCACAATACCTAAATATTCTCATTTTATCAAAATCAATTTTTTCTCATAATATATTATGCTCAGAATCTATTCTACAGAAATTAATCCGAACACACCCATAATTATGTTATCTAAGCATGACCCCACTTCTTCATAACCGTTCATTCTAGGGGTGTACATCACAATTGCCTGCCCATACTTCCATTAGGGAGTGTTTGGTATGATGTTTTGGGGGCAATAAGCCCGTTTTTTTTTAGAAAAAAGCTCAAATGAGTTGGGGTTTTTTTTTTTTTTTTTTGGTTCAGCTTTTTCTATTTGTATCACGGATAGAAAAAGCTATTTATTAAATAATCTCTTCATTGTAGCTTTTCTATTAAGTCACTTATTACGTAAGTCGAAATAAAACTTCTCTCACATACTTACCACGTATATTATAAATTACGATTTATAAACACTGATCATCCAAAAATAAATTGATCATCCAAACATAAATCACATTACAAAAACTGATTTTTTTTATTAAGTCATTTTTAATAAGTCAAAATCATATTAAGTTATTTTTCCTACCGTTATCCCAATCACACACTTAATCAGTCACACATGAAATAGCTTAGGGCCCGTTTGGTTAGATTGCATTGCACACATACGATGGTAATCTTGATTGCATTACCATTGGTGGCCTGTTTGGTTGGGCTTATTAATGGTAATGTAGATTACAATTGTAAAATAGATTGCATATTTTATGGTAATCTCCATTCATAGGGGGACCCCTATGAAAACTCATTGCAGGCTTATAATCATTGATGAAATCTCAATTTTAACCCTACTAATATAATAAAAAGATAATATATGCCCTCAGTAGGCAATCTCCCAAACGATATCATTTTTATGAGAAACACATGTGCAACTATGCCACTTATTATAAGTAAATCAGAATAAATCAGCTTTAAATTAAACAAAGTTACTTAGGCAGAACCATTTTGATAGTTCTAAACTCGTTAATCATGATCAATACAGATCCTTCCTTTTCATGTTTTATTCTTTAACAAAAGAAGATATGTTATTTTGTTCTCAGCTTATCAAAACTAGAAACTCCATTGTAATTTAAAAAGAATTAGAAACTCTCTTAAAAAACAACCATATGCAGATTGCAGAGAACCAATAAGTATCAAGAAGATAGTAAGTTCTCACCTCTATCTAAAATAATGCAATCGTTATAATAGATATCATATCGACTCAACCACCCACCAGTACCATATCCTCCAAACATCAATAGCTGCAAACCCCTCCCACAAATAAATAAGATTTCAAGTTAAATTTCTAACAGTACTAAATCTTAAGCACAAACAACTTTTTTTGGGGGTGGGGGAGGAGACAAATTTACACTCTTAGACTAAATATTGATATTCGTGCTAATAAACAAAATAGTGTGATAAACAATCCCCGGCCACAATCAACATGCTCATTGGTCAATGGAGTTACCGTACTAACAAGTTCCTTTGCAATAATTAATACCCTTTACATTGTTCCAAATAAAACCGGCCAAGATAACCTCCTACTTTTCTACAAAAGACTTGACATTTCCCAGATACCGCAGAAGCTCAATTCTGTCCTTGTTAGCCATATACTGATGCAAGAAATTTCTCCCGACTGTCGGCATTCAAAGTCCTGAATCAGCAATTGAAACAGTAGAATCACTAACAAATTCATATTAAAAAACTCAGATACTCAGATACCTACAATTTATCGCCCCCTCGCCGTGCTCGTCTTCCGCCTTCATCATCTCGTCCGCCCTCGTCCTCTGCTGTCATCGTCTCCTCCGCCGTGCTCGTCCTTCTCCATCATCGTTCGTCCCCTCTGCCTTGCTCATCCTCCACCATCATTAGTATGCGACCTTACTGCTCAGATCTGCTCAAAAAAATTTTAACTTGCTTATTCTTGTTTGAGTTATGCACTGACGCTGTGATTTGGGGTGAGGAAGGAGATGATTGGTGATGGAGGTTTTTTTTATGTTTAAGGGGTATTTTGGACCTTTTATAATTCAATTTAAATATAAAAAAAAAATTTCTCCATATCTTATTGTTAAACAACCAAACATGATGATGATAATCATTATTGCATTGCACCCCATTGCATTGCATTCCATTACATTACCAGAGGGGTCTGCAATCTAACCAAACGGGCCCTTAGTAAATTGTAAAGGGGCTTCGGTTGCTTATTTACTGTTAACTAGGAGCTTCTCCCCGTGCGTTGCACGGGCCGGGATTATCTGGTCGGTTATGTAGCTTGTGTTTGTGTTTTCTTATTATGTAAATGTATTTTCCGTTGTTGGTGGTTTTTTTAATGGACGAGTGGAGGTCATCCAAATCTCATTGGAAGTAATGAGGGAGACGGTCTGTTATCGTTTATTGCATCACATCATTTCAATCAATTTATTTGCAAAAGTCTGAACTTGGAGATGGCCATTCAATATGGCTGCGACACGACAAATCTACATATTTTACATGCAATTTTTGTCTCTTGTTGCTGGGAATGTTTTTGAATTTGGATGATCCATTATTTTGCGCTCTATGCCACTTGCAGCGGTTTTCTTGCCTTGATCATGCCGAAGACTCATCTGTCGGCACCTCTTCGGTGTCCGTCCCTAGCATATAATGGTACTAGCTCTCTTGGGGGAGGCATGGATCCAACGTGATCTTCATAACATTAGCGCAGCTGTGAACATGTATTGATCCTGTTACAAAGACAAGAGCATGTGAGTAATGGGTGTGCTCTTGTGCACTTTTTGGTGATGTGTTGTATTTGTGCGTCCTATTGTGGGGCTACCTCTTTGTCTCTTGATGATGCAAAACTAAATGAGCATTAGAGGTACCCTCCTTTGCGGTACATTATATTTCCTGTATGCATCGTCCGCGACCTCATCTTTAAGTATACACTTCACCTGATTTCCCCTAGCATTTTTTTTTCATGCTGTCATTTGTATGTTTCTGTTTGTATCTCAATACATAAACGGTAAATGATATACTTGTGCCTCACCTATAGTCCGTCAATGTGATGTGCATCCTTGACTTGTAATTGCTTGTGGTCGTTGCGTCAGCATATAGTTTGTACCATCCTGGGCTTCTGGCCAACCCAACAATATCTGCGAGTACATTTCAACGGTTGGGGCATTAGATTTGTTAGCCAGAGTTATTTGAATTTGGAAGCATATGGGTAAGCTAAGAGCATGTGTGACCTCTTAAGTATGGCAATGTCGTTTTCTCCTTCACAATTCTGTATAGTGGCAAGCTTTCATATGCATTTGCAGGTATGTCATCTCCTTCATATAAGAGTATTTCCGTGTCTTTTTCAAATACGATGGCATATGGATGGTCGCATACTTGGAGGGGCATAGTGTTTTCAACAACGATGAACTTTTTGAAGTAGTAAGACCGCCCTTCCTTTATGATCATTTTGAACCTGCTGAACGTCGTATGGTCGACCAGTATCGCGTGCATTTTCATGAACTGTAGACCAAGTTGATCAGTTGATTGGTTAGGTAGTTGTGGGAATTATGTGTGGTGAATGTCATAGAATATGTTAGTGAAATATTATTTTGTCTCTTTGGAGGTTATATATAACTGATCCAAAGTTCACAGGGGTTTTATATAATTTAGCCTAATTTTAAATAATTATCCAAGGAGTTTATATCCAATTGGTGCAAGCAAAGTATACTATACTAATAATCCTTAAAGCTAGAGACCTCTAGTATGCCTTTGTCTTAAACTTGTGGGCAATTAAGTGTGGATCCTCTTTTATGACATTTAAATGATAATTTTAATAAGGGGCAATTAAGTTGTTTTTATGGGAGTAATGGGTGGAATAATGGACAATTAAGCATAGGTTACAAATTCGTGTCTACCCACTCTTTTTTCATTATTATTTTTGTTTTTAGCCTAATTTTAAATTTAAATAATTATCATTAAATGGGGTTTACAAATTGTTTTTAATAAATGGAGCAAAAAAATGATTAAGTATGGGGGTTACAATTTGTTTTAAGTAAATGAAGCAAATCCACACAAAATTATGTCACCGGCATCTACCAAGGAGTTTATATCCAATTGGTGGAAGCAAGCTATACAACATTAATAATTCTTAAAGCTAGAGACCTCTAGTATGCCTTCGTGTTAAACTTGTGGGCATTTAAGTGTGGAGCCTCCTTTATGACATTTAAATGTCAATTTTAATAATGGGTAATTAAGTTGTTTTTATGGGAGTAATGGGCAGAATAATGGCCAAATAAGCATAGGTTACAAATTCTTTTCTACACACTATTTTTTTAATTATTCTTTTTGTTTCTTGTTCAATTTGTTTAATTCTCTTAACCTGTCCTCTAGTGTACACACCTTGGCCTTTATTTTTTTGGACGTCTTATAATGATCATTGAATGGGGTTACAAATTGTTTTGAATAAATGGAGCAGAAAAAATGATTAAGTATGGGGGTTACATTTGTTTTAAGTAAATGGAGTAAATCCACACAAAATTATGTCACCGTCATGTACCGAGGATTTTATATCCATTTGGTGCAAGCAAGGTATACTACATTAATAATGCTTAAAGTTAGAAACCTCTAATTTGCCTTCACCTTAAATGCAGGGCATTGAAGTGTGGAGCCTTTTTTGTGGCATTTAAATGACAATTTTTAAAATGGGCAATTAAGTAAGCAAATGTTACTCACTCCCACTTGCATATGCAAATGGTCAATTGACACATAGAGTGCATCCCAATCCCAAGCTATGAAATATCCTTTCTACAAAAACTGACTATGTGTAATTTCATATTAACATGATGTAATGCACATAACGTAATGTATAAGTTATACCAAGCAAATGAGTCGATCTCTTCATTTCAGTTTATATGAGGTGTAACTCATGTAACATTGTAAATAGTTTTATGTTTGATTTATTCTCATTTATATGGTTTAATACTTCTCCTGTAACCCCCTGCCTTTAACCACGTAATTATAATTCGATATCACATAATTAAATTGGTTTAGAGACCGTCGGATAGCTTAAACTCATTTCAAGTTCCTACACTATAGTAGGGTTTTCACCAAAAACTTTCAAAAACTCTTCTCTATCCTGATCTCAATTTCAAAATTCGAATATAATTACCTGTGCAGTTAATTTACATTCACACACATCAGAGTGTATAACCAAATCCCCGACAACTCCTGGGTTCTATACATATATAATATGAGGGTTTAAAAGTCTCCACTAGGGGATTACATAACCAAAATCAACAGTAATATTTACATCTCTAAAGATAAACAGTAATCCCAAGTCCAAAATAGTTAACCAACAGCCTAACAACACACTCTACAAGATCCTAGCCGCTCCTGGTGGTTCGCTTCTCCTTGGAGCCACTTGCCCTGTCTGAAATGTTAGTCAATGGAAAGAATGAGATTCAAAAGAATCTCTATAGTAACAAACCACTCATACAGTGTATAAACACATAGCATATATGATCATGTTAAGCAGCATCACAATGTATCATGGCTTTCGCCACAAACAACAGCACTTATGGCTGTAAACTCTAAGCGTCAGCTTTCGCTGCGATCTCAATGTATTCACAAAGTATTTACTAGGCGTCAGCTTTCGCTGCGATCACAAAGCATCACAATGTCACAATGTATTCTCAATGCAAGACAAACATACATACAATGTTTCACACAAAGTATAAGAGAGGAGTCACTACCTGGTTCTTTCCGAACGTGCTCTGGCACGGGTCGTTCACGAACAGGGCAAATATCGAATCCTACAATTCCAAATGCACCATTTAGACACTTCCATAGTGTTTCTTGAGGTTATATGAGTCTATAATAAAAATTTACAAAAATGCCCCCGGGGACCCGGCCCGGGCCCGCCGTACCCGGTCCGGTTGCACTTTTCCCAAAATTCTAATCTGGGCTATCCTAACATATTTCCGCGCAAGGAATCCATTTCCGGACTCGGAATTATCAAATTCAATGTAAAATTACAAATTTACCCTTGGCAGCCCCACTTTAAGGGTTTTAGGGGCGTTTTCGTAATTATACTTTTTCGGCCTTTTCCGAAAAAGTGACCAACTGTAACCCCACCTAATTTTCGCCCATGAACTCAATGGAACCATCAAATCATTGAAAATCCAACTCTAAGACCCATTTCTAGGGCTGGCCGAAATTTATGAGTTCTCCGAGGAAAATCGGGGTTTTACGATTTTGGCTTCGTAAACGCGTTCCTTTCTACTCCTAACCACTTTATTAACTATTACATTAGGTTACAACTAACATTAAGACCCAATTTGGGCAGAATAACCCCTAGGCCACATCATTTCCAAACTTTAAAACCAATGGTAATCCGGTGAAATTTCACCGATTAAATTGCCCACAGCAGCCAGAATAAGCAATATACGAAAGTTTGGAAGTTACCTCAAGCTCCCACAAACTTTTCCCAAATATGGCTGAACCCTAGCCTATTTGAACAATTAAATTCCTTGCTTCAAAACCTTAATTCACATAGAGGAATAGCTTAGGAGGAGGATTATACACATTAGGTATGAATTCACTGAAGAAATCGATCTACCTTGTGAGATTTCTCCTTCCTTCTCTCTATTTTTCTCCAAGCTCTCTCTCACATTTTTTTTCCTCTTGCTTCAGCTGAAAATGGCGTGAAATGGCTGAAGAAGATGAGCAATTTGATTAATAATCCATGCTGACATCATCTTTTAATGAGTTGATGTCATAATTCCTTATTTTCCCATTTTCGGATTTGTTGGCAGATTTTCTGACCGAAATTTGATAAATCATAACTAATTCTAGAAAAATAGAATTGGAGTGATTCCAAAGCCTATATAACCCTTATTGAGTCTAGTTTTAAGGAAAAATATAGAATCTATCTGGAAGGAATCACAAAATTCCCAGAATTTTAATCTTTGCATACTGTTCCAGAAAATAATTAATTTCGCTGTGCAAACTTCAAAAATCCAAAACTCTTAGGTCACAAATCAAAATGATACAAATTATATATCCATTTTGAAGCTTGACATGTGAACTTTAAGACTGGAAAAGTTCAGAATTTTTAGACACCATTTGCCAATTTAAAACGTCCATATGAGAAGACTGCCCAGAATAGAGTTTCACTGGACAGAATTTCAGATTTTGCATCTTTACTTCCAATGGTTCCATTTTCATACCAAACATCATTCCCACATAAATTTTCACAAGGAATCCATTGGAATCATTAAAATATCCAAATTCCTATTACACATTCTCTAAAAGTGTTTATTCAACAATAATTACATCTACTTTTGAAATCATTAGCCCTTAATCACTTTTTGGGATATTACATCTCCATTATTAAAATGTGGGTGATCATGTGACATAAACCATTGTATTGTAGAATGGAATGTGAAAGAGGCTTAATTAAAATAACTCATTTAAGGAGATTTGAATTAAAAGTGTGATTTGTTTAGAAATCAATGCCTCTTTTCATTTAAGGGCCCATATTATTTTTGTAATCTATAATTAAAAAGCATTCAAAGCAATTTAAATTTTAATAATAACTTATATTAATTTATTTTTTTTCTAATTAATGATCATTGCCCGTCTTCTTAAATGCCATTATTTTTTTAAATAATGAATTGCAGCAAAAATCATAATTGAGAACTTAATACCCCAATCATGTCTGATTACATAATTATAGGCTGCCTTCCTTGCTTGGATTTTTCTTTCTTTTGTTTTTTTAGACTTTGCTTGGATTTCACACTATAATTTAAGTGTTTAGCAATCAAATTGTTAACACTATTTCTTTAGTAACACTTTTTTTTTCATATTATCATATGGTAATTTGGTTTTGGGTTCGTGGCTACCCTTCCCAACATAAATGTCTCATCTAAAACACTAAACTTGAGACCCAAAAGAATCTAGCAAAGCCTTACACCAGTAGACCAATTATATGTTGATTCCTTCCGTAACATTGTTAATTCGAGGGAAATTTATTAATGCTACTTAAATTGAAAATGTAACTCCAACTCTTAGTTATTAATGCTTGTTTTGTCACTGTTGCTCATATTATGCCCTTTCATTTACCATGTTTGGAAGAAAGATGTGCCTTTTTATTTTCCATGCATGGAAGAAAACCGTTCTTTAATACCGTTATTGTTATTTCTCTAATAACATTGTTAATGTTAATGCCATCATAAATAAATGACAAAAATCATTATTAGTATATTTAAGCAGTAAAATAACATTAAGACATGACATGGGAGGAATATTACTCTTATATGCAAGTGTGAAATTCAGTTTGTAATTCAATTTCAATCATATGACATGGGCAAAACACAAAGTTGCAAAATACAAATATGATAATTACATTTTGAGGATATAAATTATATAAAATAGATTAGTGGCAAACACTAACTACTTAGTTACAAAACTCATATTTTGGAAATATGTTGTCTTGTGGAATCTAATCCTCCACAAGTGTCAAGTCAGTTTATATCTGTCATTGTTGCCAAGCACTTCAAAAGTATAAAATTAGTTAATATAACATCTATTTTATAAAACATCCTAAACTCTATTGTATTTTTTCTTTACAGCTTTAATTAATTATTTTATTTAGATTAGGGGGAAGTATTAAAATTAGTTATTTTTACTATAAAATATTAAAATTTTCATGAATAAAAATTACTGCCTTTGGTTGTTATTGTTAACATAAGTTCTAAAAAAAATAATATTGATCATGAATTTGTATATATCTAATATATACTAAAATGTTGTGTTGATCATGAATTTGTATGTTCAGTAAATATATCTAATATATATGCAAATAGAATGTTGATCATGATATTGTATATACTTTGGGCACACTACAAAATCTGTCCCTTTTGATTGTATATAATAAGGATATTTCATCAAGGGGGAGATTTCATCATTGATAATGTTTAAAATTTGGAACAAACATTGATAAGGTGCTCAAAGTGGTAAACATCTATGGGTGCGTTGTAGGGTCCACCAATTTCTAGTATGAGAATAAAGAAAAACCTTTATTTAACATTGTTGCAACATACACGTAGGTTTTAGCCTAACAAATTGCTTATGCAAAACAATCCTTAAATTAAGACCAACCCAACACACTAATGCATTCATTTTTCGTTTTTAATGTTCTTGATGCCCTTAGCCATAGAGAGTGTTGTTGGATGTGTTTCCGAGGGGCCAACATACTCATGCTCAATCATTGTGTCATTTGTAGTCTTCTTTCTCTTGGGCACTTCCTTGTGGGGACTATGGTGTTCTGGGACTGCATCACTGCCATCTTTCGCTGTGATTGAATTGTGAGGCACCTGAGTATTTGAATTGGAATATGTAAATTTGCTTAAAAGCTGCGGATCATCTGAGAACTGCATAATTGTCATACTGCTTGATGGGTGTTGTATGTTGTGCTCTTTGATCCTAAACTTGATTATGAGTTTTTTCCCTGTGCAACTACTCAATTCCTCTGGGAAAGAGTATGGTGTACATTCCTGGCCAAGGATGAGAAGCATTAATTGGTGTACTAATTTCAATGGACTCAACCATAAAATGTGTTGTAATTTGTAGTTTACCTCCTCTAATTTCTTTTTCAAATGCTCAGCTGTGCAACCCAGAAGTTCTATTGCATGCCTATTGAAAAACAATACGAAACATTTCCCAGTAGCATTAAATGCCCTATAATGCACCTTGAATCTGTGATAAATTTCTCACATTTAGTGCATGGAATTAGAATGCACATGTTAAGGAATGTGAAGAATAAAATGGATTGAAAGCAAAAGGTCACATCTAGACAACATGCACATACTTTGATTGAGTAATGAGGAAATTTGTCACATTTTAGTGCATGGAAGTTAAATCCAAACGTTAATGTATATGGGAAAAAAATTGATGCAAAGCAAAAGATCACATCAAAATGATGTGTACATACTTTGGTTGAGTCTTGAGGACTTCCTTCTTACAATTGCTGCATGTTAGCTTGCCCTTTTCGTAGGAAGGTTTAGTGTCACACGGGCACCTATCATAAGTCCACCCATATGCTGTTTCAAGCTTTTGGATGCATACTATTGAGACAATCTCACACTCCTAATTCCAACAGTGCAAGTAGATGAAGTTATTACCTAATTTTGGAGCATGCCATAAGCATAATCAAACCTGTATACCCATCTATAGCCATGAAATATTACCTCTATAATATTGCATAAATCACCAAGGGGTATCCTGGTTGGAAATGCCAACATGTCCTCGTTGTTAACGTTGGATTTCACAATGTTGCTGATGTGGTAGAAACTTTGATTAGAGCGTGAGTTCTCGTTCAAGCTGCTCATGACATCGAATTGGACAAATAAGCAAGGTGCCTAAAGCTTACAAGTGTCAAATACAATTATTGTTGCTTGATTCCAAAAACAATTCTCACCTATCCAATAGTCTCCTAACCTCAGGGATATTTGGATTGAGCAAAACTCTAGTTGGTTCCAGGGCATTAGTAATATGGCCGTATGCTATCAAATGAAAAATATTGTTACGTCCAAGAGAATTTGTACATTGATCTTCTATAGATGACTCAAGTTTTTACCTTTTTTTTTAGCTTTGCAAACCTAATAACAACTACAATCGGTGGCTCCATTTTAGCATTGAGGTTGTTAAATGTGTCAGTTGCTGAGTTTCCAAATAATACTACATTGATAGTAACATCACTGCATAAAAAGTCCACCGGTTTTCAATCTAATTTCTTTTATATCAGCTATTGCATATACTTTATCAATGCGATAAGCGCCTTGCTATATGTATGCATGGAAGGAATTTATGGAGTGTTGCAGTGAATATAATAGTAGTGGAAAATTAAATGATATGGTATGGACATTACTCTTTATCTGCAACAGTCAGGTTCAGTCGTTTGAAAGTCTCAGACTCTCTTTGTTGATCATCCAAATCACCAAATGCTTCAAGGAACCCTATGATATCTTGAAAGAAGGTTTTTAAATAATGTAAGACTCAATATCAATAAAGAAAATATACACCAAAATTTTCTCTTGGAAATTTTATATGCTAATAATATCTTTATGAGTAGCACTTACCAATTAGTTCTTCATTAATTGCTGTGTAATTTGCAATGTTTTTAATAGGGACAAAGTTGAATGCCTCCATTGAAATGTGCAAATCAGATTCCTGGAAAAATGTCTTGTTGTGAAATTTGATCTTCCAAGGGTTTCAAGTCACCTTATATTGGTCATTATTGTCTAGCACCTCAAAGTTTTGGAACTGGTAAACTTCACCCTCTTGGAGCTCTTTCATGTAACGTTCCCTCAAGCGGTTTTGAGAAACAAAACCTTCAATTGTAGTTCCCTATAGATTTCACATAAAATTTTGTAAATGATATTGTACAAGTGAATGCATAATAAGCAGGTCTACATATTTGTTAAACATGTTGATCCACCAGAATCAATCCAACTTTCCACGCATCATACAGAGGAGTGCTTTTGCGACCAACCAGCTTCCTAAGCACACGTGCAACAATAACCTAAGCGTGTTTGCTATCATTGATTTGGGAAATAAAATCATGCTGAATGCTTGTCATATTTGGATATTCAGAGTTTGTAGTATGAATACCAAATGTGCAAGCTTGTGTATGTTAGATGAGTCATTCTTTTATACCCATTATAGTATAGAAAGGAATGTCAAAGGGTTTGGTAAAAATAACTCATTTAACGACATTTAAATTCAAAATATAACCTTTTTTTTTTTACAATTAATTAATGCCCCTTTTGTGAAATTTATTAATACCCCAATTATTTCTTTTCATTAAACGCCACTATATTATACCCAATGACTAATAGGAATTTAAATAAATTGCAGTGGAAGATGGGCCTCTAAGCAATGGATGTGGAAAGGCTTGGTTGAAAAAACTCATTTAAGGACATTCAAATTTAAAATGTAACTTCATTTTTTTGTATTAATGCCCCTATTATGTTGCCTGTTTCTACAAGTTTTCTAGTAATATAATAGATAATAGATAGATAGATAGATAGATAGATGTAACTTCATTTTTTTGTATTAATGCCCCTATTATGTTGCCTGTTTCTACAAGTTTTTTAATAATGTAATAGATAGATAGATAGATTGATGGCATATGACAGGGCTTGTTAAAATAAATTATTAAATTAAAATTATTTGGTTTGTTAAAGATGTGAGTCTCCTAATCAATAGAATGTGAAAGGGCCAGGCAAATGGAAAGTGAAAGGGCTTGGTTGAAAAAACTCATTTAAGGACATTCAAATTTAAAATGTAACTTCATTTTTTTTGTATTAATGCCCCTATTATGTTGGCTGTTTCTACAAGTTTTTTAGTAATGTAATAGATAGATAGATTGATGGCATATGACAGGGCTTGTTAAATTAAATTATTAAATTAAAATTATTTGGTTTGTTAAAGATGTGAGTCTCCTAATCAATGGAATGTGAAAGGACCAAGCAAATTTCATTAAAGTCACCTTTTATGGGATTATGATAGGAATCCGTTTTAAATTCTAATATGCCTTTTATGGGATTATGATAGGAATCAGTTTTAAATCCTAATATTAATCAATTTAACTGTGCCCGTTTTTTGAACATGGTTTGCTAATAGATAGATAGATTGATGGCATATGACAAAGCTTGTTAAATTAAATTATTAAATTAAAATTATTTGGTTTGTTAAAGATGTGAGTCTCCTAATCAATGGAATGTGAAAGGACCAGGCAAATTTCATTAAAGTCGCCTTTTATGGGATTATGATAGGAATTAGTTTTAAATTCTAATATGCCTTTTATGGGATTATGATAGGAATCAGTTTTAAATCCTAATATTAATCAATTTAACTGTGTCCGTTTTTGAAAATGGTTTGCTGCATTTGGAGCTGGGTTATCTCACACCGTTAAATGAATTTAGGCAGCAAAGGGAGATGAGTAGGTGTAGTTAACAGAATTTGCTGAATCATCACCGTTACTACGCACTATCTATAGATATAATAGATACATTACAAAAACTGATTTTTTTTATTAAGTCATTTTTAATAAGTCAAAATCATATTAAGTTATTTTTCCTACCGTTATCCCAATCACACACTTAATCAGTCACACATGAAATAGCTTAGGGCCCGTTTGGTTAGATTGCATTGCACACATACGATGGTAATCTTGATTGCATTACCATTGGTGGCCTGTTTGGTTGGGCTTATTAATGGTAATGTAGATTACAATTGTAAAATAGATTGCATATTTTATGGTAATCTCCATTCATAGGGGGACCCCTATGAAAACTCATTGCAGGCTTATAATCATTGATGAAATCTCAATTTTAACCCTACTAATATAATAAAAAGATAATATATGCCCTCAGTAGGCAATCTCCCAAACGATATCATTTTTATGAGAAACACATGTGCAACTATGCCACTTATTATAAGTAAATCAGAATAAATCAGCTTTAAATTAAACAAAGTTACTTAGGCAGAACCATTTTGATAGTTCTAAACTCGTTAATCATGATCAATACAGATCCTTCCTTTTCATGTTTTATTCTTTAACAAAAGAAGATATGTTATTTTGTTCTCAGCTTATCAAAACTAGAAACTCCATTGTAATTTAAAAAGAATTAGAAACTCTCTTAAAAAACAACCATATGCAGATTGCAGAGAACCAATAAGTATCAAGAAGATAGTAAGTTCTCACCTCTATCTAAAATAATGCAATCGTTATAATAGATATCATATCGACTCAACCACCCACCAGTACCATATCCTCCAAACATCAATAGCTGCAAACCCCTCCCACAAATAAATAAGATTTCAAGTTAAATTTCTAACAGTACTAAATCTTAAGCACAAACAACTTTTTTTGGGGGTGGGGGAGGAGACAAATTTACACTCTTAGACTAAATATTGATATTCGTGCTAATAAACAAAATAGTGTGATAAACAATCCCCGGCCACAATCAACATGCTCATTGGTCAATGGAGTTACCGTACTAACAAGTTCCTTTGCAATAATTAATACCCTTTACATTGTTCCAAATAAAACCGGCCAAGATAACCTCCTACTTTTCTACAAAAGACTTGACATTTCCCAGATACCGCAGAAGCTCAATTCTGTCCTTGTTAGCCATATACTGATGCAAGAAATTTCTCCCGACTGTCGGCATTCAAAGTCCTGAATCAGCAATTGAAACAGTAGAATCACTAACAAATTCATATTAAAAAACTCAGATACTCAGATACCTACAATTTATCGCCCCCTCGCCGTGCTCGTCTTCCGCCTTCATCATCTCGTCCGCCCTCGTCCTCTGCTGTCATCGTCTCCTCCGCCGTGCTCGTCCTTCTCCATCATCGTTCGTCCCCTCTGCCTTGCTCATCCTCCACCATCATTAGTATGCGACCTTACTGCTCAGATCTGCTCAAAAAAATTTTAACTTGCTTATTCTTGTTTGAGTTATGCACTGACGCTGTGATTTGGGGTGAGGAAGGAGATGATTGGTGATGGAGGTTTTTTTTATGTTTAAGGGGTATTTTGGACCTTTTATAATTCAATTTAAATATAAAAAAAAAATTTCTCCATATCTTATTGTTAAACAACCAAACATGATGATGATAATCATTATTGCATTGCACCCCATTGCATTGCATTCCATTACATTACCAGAGGGGTCTGCAATCTAACCAAACGGGCCCTTAGTAAATTGTAAAGGGGCTTCGGTTGCTTATTTACTGTTAATTCCCTGAGTAATATATGCTCGCATATCACAATCCACAATTGACTTGGGTTTGCTTTCTCATCATTCAACGGTCATGTCATGAATTCTCACCTCAAAGTTAATAACATTAATGTGAACCACAATTGTCACATGCCATTAGATTCTTTCATTTCTGCAAGCCTTCGTATTTCCTTCTCTTAAAATTGATAATTTTCATTCCTGTCATATACAATATACAATATTCATCAATCTTTGAATGCTGTTGTCAGTTTCAGGAGAATCAAATTGTGATTTTTTTTAAAGCAATCAAAAAAAAATTTTTACAAATAAGGAAAAAGAAAACTCCAACACAAAAAATGTCGTGTAGAAAATCAGGTAAGTAATTACTCTGATGTAACAAGGTTCCCGTAAGCTGGATTAGTTGACTGCTAGCAACGACAGAGGGCAGCGGAAACATTCAAAAGAAAATCAGAGAGGTCACCGAGGCCCTAGTGAGACCGTCAAGTCAATAGCCGTTCCCATACTCTCGGCCCACTTCTTCGAATCCAAATACAACTTCGACACCGAAACCGCAACCCGACCCATATCCGGCCTCTCATTCGGATCCTCCTCCACGCACTCCAGCCCGACCCGAATCATCTGAGCCGCCACTTCCACCGGAAACGAATCCTTCAACCTCTTGTCCACCCACTTCCTCGCTCCACCTTTTTCCGCCATAGCTAACCTCGCCGTCTCCACCACACTCAACCTTCTATACCCACCGTCGTCGTCGAATTCGTACTTCAACGCTTCTTGCCCGCTTAGGAGTTCCAAAACGACGACGCCAAACGCGAACACATCCGATTTCTGCGTCGCGACCCCCGTTGCCTGATACTCCGGCGCCATATACCCTCTCGTCCCTTCCAGCCTCAACGTCCGGCTACCGGACCTCTGCAGCTCCTTCATTTTCGCAGAACTGGAGCTGGACGATGCTTCGGCGGCAACAATTTCACCGCACAATTCCGAGGTACCAAAATGGCAAATCCTCGCATTCAAAGTGTCCTCCGTGATGACAATACTCGAGCTCTTGATATGGTTGTGGAAGAAATTCGAGTTCAGGCCGGAGAAATGGTGAATGTAATCAAGACCGTGGGCAAGATCAGTGGCGATTTGCATCCGAGAAAGCCACGTCGACAGATCAGTGTAGCTGGGATTCAAACGATTTCGAAGACAATCAGCGAGATTCACACCGCGAACATTTTCATACACAAGATAAATATAATTACCGGAGACCGAGGCCCCTAGAAGCTTGATCAAGCTACTATGATGGCTCCGGCAAATCACAGCAAGCCGATCTCGGAGCTCCGGCTGGTCCATTGGACGGCGAAACTTGCGCTGGAAAACCAGAACATCCTTGTTGCGAATGGAGCATCGCCAAGACGAAGAAGAAGAGGACGAGGAGTATTTTTCTAATTGGAAATTTCGGGTGGCGGAGGAAATCTCAGAGAACTCGTAGATATGAGCGTTTTCAGGCAAAGAATCCTTAAGGCTAGAGAGAGAGGATCCACTGGCAACGGAGGAGCCTTTAGACCAGTCCTTGTAGTAGTAGCTAGTGGATTCTGTGCTAAGGTTAAACGAAGAAGAATTCGGACGAACATTACCAGCGGTGGTGCGAGGCGAAGAAGAAGACGATTGAAAGGTGCGAGATCGACGGGTTCTGCTGGGTTCCATCACGTTTGTGCTGTTTTTGGACTTGCACATCGAGAGGTTGGGGTAGAAACTAAGGCGCGGAGGAGGTAGCGCCAGATCATCAGAGAAAAAAAAGGAAGCGTTCTGGTATCTCAAAGGAGTCGGAGAAGAAGGCTGCGTCTGGGTGCGGAATCGAGTTGCGTAGCGTAATGTTCCAATGGTCGTCGATACGTCCTTGATTACGTGTTGCTGAGGCTGAAGACTTCGGAAGGGGAAGTGGTGTCCGCTGGAGCTGGGAATTCGAGAGCCGACTCCGTCAGATTGATTCGTTTAGGCTTAAATCTTTTAAGAGTCAGGTTTATAATATAAGGGCTAAAACAGGAATGGATCTAAATGGGCCGACCCCATAGAACCACATGTCCTGAAGGGTCAGTTTTTTTAGGTCTGTTTAATATTTTTTAAAAATAAATTAATATATATAATATTATTATATTTGGACAAAAAAATATATATCATTATATCAAATTATCAATATAAAAGATATTTAAGTACCTAATAAAGTATTAATAATAGGTAAGCACTTATTAAATGGTTTGATTTATTTTATTTTTTTCAATAGTTTATTCATTTCAACTTTAAAAAAGAGCTAATTCAGGACTTTAAATGATTATTTTAACTAAAAATTTATAAGTTTTAAAAATAATGTATCTCAATTTAAGGTAAAATAATAAATAAATTATAATACTTTAAAATGATTTTTTTAATTAAAATGAGTTTAAGCCCGAACCCGTGAAGGGCCAACCCTGTAGGATCTCGGGCTTTAAAAATTGGGGGTTTTTAAGGAAGTGGGACTAAACCAACCGGCCTGTTTAGGCCCGAGCCCGTGAAGGGCTAACCCATATTCCCAGCTCTAGTGTCCGCTTTAGAGTTGTGTTTTTTATTCTCTAATCATTTCACACAATGTTTCTAGACTGCACATAAACAACGCCGTTTCTTTTTTAAATAGAAGTATAGAACTATACTCTTCATTATTATTAAAAGATCAGTCTCTACAAAATAATGAAATAAAATACAACAGGAAAGAAGATCGGGGGCTACATTTTTTGTCAGTAGAGCACAGATTGCGATTTCTTGCCAAGACATCGCCAACAGCTTGCATGTAGAGGTGTTTAAAAAACAATGGGACAATCCTATCTCGGTAGCGTCTCGATCGGGATCGGGACAACATTTCCTTTCATTGGGACAGGTCCGGTACCGTCATGTCCCACAAACACCCCCACTAGCATACATAGATCGGTAAGAGAGAAAAGGGAAAAGAGATTATGACCAGAAGATCTTCAGTCAAAGAAGAAAGGGGACACCAGAGACGCACCATAAGATACTTGGACAGAGAGAAAAAGAGAAGAGACCATGACCACAACACGATCGACTGGAGTGGATAGGGAGACCAAAAACGCAGCAAAACTTGACCATAAAGATAAGGAAGAAGAGGGCACAGATGAATTGCCTGAGAGAAAAGAGAGACCAGCGACATATAAGAGAAGATAGACCCGTTTGATACGCTGGAATTGATTTTAAAGAATATGAATATGGATATGAAAATTGATATGAAAATGGGGACTAAAAATATGTTTGGTATGTCATGGAAATGATATCTAATTTTTGTATAAAAATATCAAAATGTCTTTCAATTTTTTTTTTTTGAAGGTAGTAGAGGGTAATAAATGAAAATGATCACATGGAATTGTAAATATAAGATATTTTGATGGAATTGATTAGGTGAAATTGAGTCTATTTGGCTTCCATATGGAATTAGAAAATTTTTCAATTCCATCATACCAAACAAGCATCATGATGAAATTAATCCCTAATTCCATCGTACCAAATAGGGCTAATTCAGGGATCATAAAAATTTTAAATCAGCATTAAATGTCCTACCATTAATAATCCCTACCTACTTAGGGCATAAAGCACCTCCATCTTGGCTTAACATATTAAGCAGGTTTTGGCACAAAAATCAAATGGGTTAGAAGCTATTCCAAACATCTCAAAAAGTCTGTCGCATATTTGACACATTGGGCCTTCTAACCGTTGTTTCAAACACACCCCTAATATAGGTTTTTCCATCAACAACCAAGTTTTCACGTGACAATGCCACCTATCATGCTAGTATAAAGTCCCAAATTTAAACTCAACCTTTATGTTTGTGGATGTGTTTAATTGACTATATAATGGGAAAAAAGGGGTGTATCCCTTTCATCCTGCACATCCATAGACCCTTACAAAAAGGGCTATGAGAATAAGAATTAATCACTTGTTATTAGGTTTGGATCTCATTTTTCTCTTTCTCATTTTCTTCTCAAAAACTCATATCTATCATTAGATTATAAAATGGATGGTTTAGATTTAATATTTTATAAAATTATTAATATAAATATAAATAAATTTAAACCATTAAATTATTATTTAAACAATTCATAATTGTAAAACAGACAAAAACAACAATTCATAAAATATTATCATAATAATTTTACAGAATATGAAATCTAAAACATTTATTTTTTAATCTAAAAGTGAAGAAGAGATGCCGCAAAAAAAACAAAATTAAAGAAAAGATAAATGAGAGGATGTGCTTCCTTATTACCCAAATGTATTCTCTATCAAAAAAAAAAAAAAAACAAACAAAGCACTTGCCACTCAAAATATGATTCCTACATTGTTCTAAAAAATAATTAAAAGCTGCTTCTAAATAGGCAAAGATAAGAAGCCCCAAAAAGTTTTCATTAATCAGAAAAATTTTAGAATCTTTTCCAAAAATGAATAAGATATTATTTGACTATCTCTAAATTAATACATTAATAACTAAATTCTAATATATTAAAAATCCATATATATATTTCGCCAACATTAAAAATCCATATATAAATAATATAAATATAAAAAATTTTAGAAGTTAGCTTCTTGAGAAATACTTTCTAGGAAGCTCAGTTAATTTTCAGATGAAGTTCAATAAATTAATCAAGTAACCCCTATAAATTAATGTATGAAATGTTTTATAATAAAAAATTGAATCTTTTGATATTAATTATGTCATATTGATCAAAAGAAAATACTCCTTTTATATATATATATATATATATATTCTAGCCATCATAAGCATATGAAAGTTTAAAAAAAAAAAAAGATTAAAGATATAAAAAGACATGGAAAGTCATGCAACCGAAGTGAGGCTTGTGATTTGTAATCAATGCCCCGTAGGTCAACATAAAAAGTAACGCGCCCCCACTCCACTTTCGAGGCTCTCGTCCCAAACATGGGACTAAAGTACTAAACCTCTCCTCAACATGGGCTTGTTTAGGATTCTATTGGATTTTCAAAAATGTTTATTTATGTAAGTTGAGATAAAAATTTTTTTATATATTTATCTTATATATTATAAATTATAATTACAAAGATGTTTTTGAAGATTGTAATCACCATTTTAAATAAGCAATTGTTTCTAATGGAGCCAACTCTTGCAACCCCCTAGGAATCACTTCTCCTTACTTTGCTTCTCTCTCTTCAATATCATGTACTATTCTGATTTTATTTATAAGTCTTTTTTGATAAAAAAAATTTAGTCCTATTTATAAGTATAGTTTCAATATAATAAATAAGATTGTGATAATTTTGCCCTTATTTATTGTACCAATGAAGAAATAATTTAAAGATAGATAGAGAAGAAAGAGTTAAAAAGTATCAATTCATAACTGAGGATATAATTGAAAATTTACCTCATAATCATTGAGTTAACTGCATCTCCTTGATATGTGATATTTAGTTAAAATAGACTTATACATAGGACTAGAGTGATAATTTGGTCTTATATATAAGGTATTTTCAACATTTTTCACATAGACCACTAGAAACTTTAAACTTCATTAACTCTTCTATAGAATTCAATAACTTTTTAACTTTACCACTATTTAATATATATTATACCCTATAAGAATAAAGTCAATATAATAATAAATTAAGGATAAAATTATTATTTATATAAAAAAAATTCTCTCTATCTTATAAATAGGATAAAAAAACTTCTCCCCCCTAGCCGGATATGACATGGAGAGCGGCTTCTATGTATGTTTCCATCATTAGGGTTGAAAACAATTTTTTACAACGCTTTTTTAATACCGGATATGGCATGATATTGTAGAAAATATGACTAGTTTACGTTTTCATAAATAAGATGTAGGGCTGATAAAAGTTTAAAACTTTTTACTCCAGTTGAATCAATACCAGTAATGCCAAATACCGGTAGATTAATAATAAAAAAAAAATCATTATAGTTATAGATAACAAAAGATTTGAAATATTGTTGTTGTTGATGAAGAAAATGAATAAGATTGTTTTGTAACAATTGGAAATAATTTTAGGTTTGAATTTATTATTATTAATAATTGAATTCCTTTCTGGTCAAAATCATTTATCTTTGAATTTGAACCTTGCAAGAGAATTCATATTTTAAGTTCTAGTTTGAAAGAAAGAAAAAATGACTTTCCTTTGCCTGTGGATAGCAACCTTTTTAGGATGTTCCGACCTACAATGCTCTAAATTAAATATTTGTAGTACCCAAAGTAAAATTAACTTCACAAACTAGCTATGTTATTAAGGATAATGAGGTCAAATGTGTCCCTCATAACCCCACTACCATCTCTTTTAGCCACCAACGCAATAGGTCTCTTTTTGGTCTCTTTTTGAACATGATCATTAAGAAGTTTAATTTTGACCATTATGGAAGGGACCAAACAGGACTTGCCAGCTCAGCAAACATAGCCGGCCACGCCCACCATGCATCAGTTGGTCAAATATGGGAATTTGGGTCAACATAAGGGGTTTAAGAGGAGGAAAAGATATAAAAATATTATCAAAATTGATAAAAAATAAATAAGTATATTAAATTTCAATAATTTTAAATGAACTAATTTGAAATTTAAAAATATTGTAAAATGTGGGAGATCACCTAACTGCCCTTATTTATTTTAAAAAAAAAAAAAATCCTTAAACCCCTTTAGTGGCATCTGGAGCTCCGGTGACTATTGGTAGCGGCAATCACCAAAGCTCTGGTGACCTTGCCACAACAAGCCATCGGAGCTTCGACGGTTTAATAATTTTGTTTGAGTTTCTCAAGCAAAAATCGTTAATATGCATACTTAAATTGTTAATAAGTATACTTTTGTAAATAGAGTATTTATTGAATATTTCTTAATAACTACTTTAGTTTTGCTATTAGCAATTCAAGTATTCATATTGACTATTTTAGTTTTGATTTGACCACCTGTCGTCGGAGCTCCGGTGGTCTAATATAGTAATATGTTTTCGTTTTAATATCTCAAGCAAAAGTCGTCAATATGTATATTTAAATTATTAATATATATATTAAAGTAGTGAATAAGGTACTTGTTGAATATTTCCTAATAACTACTTTTGATTCGCTATTAACAACTTAAATATACGTATTGACTATTTTGATTCTGTTAAAAGAGCCAAGCAAATTTTGTGAGGGCAAAAATATGGTACTAGTTGAAAAAGAAAAAGCAAGCTTATACCTCACCTCCTTAATATAAGATCAAGTTGATTTTTTTCAAAGAAATTAAGGAAGCTAAATAAATTACTTTAAAGTATTTACATTTATCCTTTTCATACCAAACTAATTTGCCTAGCTTATAAATTAATATATAATATAATAATACACAACATCTGCTATCATTAACTAATTTATTTAGTTTTCTTAATATCTAAAAAAAAATTCAACTGAACTTATATTAAGGATCAAAACTAATATTAAACTTGGATATTATAATACTCATATTATAGGCAATCCTTTTAAGACAAGGTGGGGTGTTAAACGAGACCACCTCACCGAGCAGAGATACTTCTGTTTTTTTTTTTTTTTTTATAGTATGAAGGATTTTCTATTTCAATATTTAAAATGTAAAGAATTTTCACCTCTCCTAATAAATATATTTTCCAGAAGGGGTCACTTACTAGAGAGAATTTTTCTTTCTTTTTTTTAACAAAAAAAAACATGCCCTTACTTAAAAAAAACAAGCGAGCGGCACCGTTTTTGGGCCACAAAAATTGAAGATCCAATTTGTTAGGTGGACCCAATTACAAACCCTTTCAAAAGCCCGGCATGAACCAACCTCCTCCTTTCCGACGTTTGTAGAAAACGTTAGTTTCGTCGAAAAATTTCGACTTCAAAACCAATTTCTCGAGTTAGTCTGGCTTATCATCTTCTTCGTCACGCTTGGGCGATTATCTCTATTTGCAGGTTCTTTCCTTTTGTTGCACTGCATTACACTCCTTTTTGTTGATAGACTTGTATGCGCACATCGTAAATAAAATTTTGATTTGCTGTGTTTTGAATTGAGGCATGTCTATTTCTTCTTTCATCTTGTTTGAAAATATGACGGTTTTTTCCCTTTTATGCAATTCTTGTTGTCTTTAAGTCTTGTGTCTCTCTTTCATTTATATTATCGTTTGATTTGAATGCGATGGAATTATGTGTTTGACTTATGGGAAAAGGAGGGCGAAGACATGGAAAACTTTTTTAATCTTGTTGATCTTGGTTGATCGTATATTAGAAATTGAAATTTTCTGATTGTTGAATGAAATTTTTAACGTCTCTGAATACTTGCATTATTTTCCCATCTTGCATTGTCATCTTGGGGTTTCCAACTTCCGATCATTTTCTAAGCGTAATCAGTGATTCTCGAATTGTCTTTGGCGTTATGATAAAGTATGGAAATCCCTTTGTTGCTCAAAGATTCCTTCTCACTCTCCAAAAAAACAGTTGATATTTCTGCATGATCTTAATTTTAGGAAGATGTGAGCATCCATTGCAATATTTTCGTCTGAAGCCGCCAAATTGCTTAGAGTCAAAATAGAAATTAAAAAGAAAGAAAGATTCTCTCAGTATGGTTTTCTGTCTTTGTAATTCTTTGGTTGGTCCTAATTTATTATTGTTCAACTAGGAGACTATGCCATGTGATTCCCAAATGATTTTTCTTAATTTTTTGCATCACATCCTCACAAAAGTATTAAGGCAGGAAACACTCGTCAATCTTGATAAGCTCACTCTGCCTTTCCTTAAATTTATGAAAAATTGAGTCGGAGAACGATGGCTGAAAGTTTGTATCAATTTTCTGCGTGCATTTTAATGGCAAAGACCTTGTTAATTGGTTTTTGTTTGAAACTGAGAATTTATTCTTTGTCTTATTAATCTAACAGCTAATTTTAGCCATCTTATCATCATGAAGATGCTGATGGCGACAAGTAACACTACTGCGTCCCTTCTATTACCACCATCAGGTACATGAATTTTACATAGCTAGTTTTATAATATAAGTAGAGCAAGCCTTGTGTATTTGCATGAAGTCCAAGGTGAGCCACACAATTGACAACTTATGAACAATGTGTCTCCATACAACTTTTATGGCTATATTGATACTCATGTTGATGTCAATTGGGCAATAAGCCGAAAAATCCCCCACCATCTTCGTTTTCCATACTCAAGCTTCTCAGGACTTTAAGTAAATGTTTTTATTTTGTGTTATATGTCTATATGCAGTTAGAATTGAAGGTCAACAACAAAACAAAGCTCATACTGGACCTAACCAAGTTTGTATGCAAGCCTTACCAAGTAATATAAGAAGAGGAAAACTTCAAATTGATAAATCTCAAAGTCGGTCACGTCATATCAGATGTGCTGCTGCTTTGGTAAGCTACATTTTGCTTCTTTGTGTGTGTGTGTGTGTTGATTAATGATTTGCTATTCATTGTACCTTCTGTTGATTTTTCTCTCAATTGATTGGAACGTTTTTCTTGGTCAAGTATTGATAGAAAGTTCAGGTGTTTTATTATAATGAATGCAAAAGTTTTACTTAGTTATGATATTATTGCATAGTGGCTCAATTGTTCTTTCATGGAGAGATGTTGACAGTTGGTGTTTTGCATTGACTGATGTCCTGCATAATAGTAATTTTAATTAATTTTTACATTAAACTAAATGTGGGGTTTTGCATTGCAGAGTCTGAGAAATGAGTCACCGCTATTGGCAACTTATGAATAGTGTTTTACATTTTATATTGGTATTGGTGATTCTGTTAATTTTAAGTATAATGTGTCAGTTGTGTTGTTTTCCTACTTGATTTTAGGTGTTTTTTAACCATCAAATGTTGATTGTTTATCTTGATGCTAATGCACTTTCATCTGTCTATAAACATTCAAGAGTAGAACTTTGCCTGTGAGCCATTTCTGGCAATTGTTTAGTTCTCAATATTCTGATATTCTTTCTTATGCTCCATGTAGAATGCTACATGTGCAGCTGCCCAAACCCAAACTGTAACACGTGAATCTCAGAGAGCTACTCTTCTTCCCGGTAATGACCTCTGTCTGTTATCAACTTACTCCAAGCAACATTAATTTGGTGAATATACGTTGTGGCTAACTCTAATTATTAAATTGTATCTTGTTTTGGGGCCTGAGATGAATTGGACATTTATAATGGAATGCCTTTTAATTGTATGAATTTTCAATTTAGTTCCAAGCTATTTTTTATATTTTTCCTGGTAGAAAAAGGTGGTAATGAGGATAGGACATTCGCATAATGGGTGAAGGTGCCATTGCCACATTCTCAGGCTTACACTTCTTCTTGCCTTCCTTTCCAGCATTTTAACTTATTTTCAAACCAGTCATTGTTTCTTTCTCATGGGTTTGTTTCTCCGCCTTTTGAATTTAAGGTGTCTTTCCCTCGTGCACTTCTCTGTGTCTTCATGAGATATGCTATATGAAAGTTTGAAAGCCGCTAACCCTTGTGAAGAATAAATAGAAGCCTCTATATTGTTGAGTGGTGAAACTTGTGCAAGATTAAATGAATATTTTATTTTTCACCGAAGTTTTAATAACTTCAGCAAATTACCTTTTTAATTAAAATAACTAGACAAAATTCTTCACTTCATTTAAAGGTCATTTTATGCAACATGGTTGGCTTGCATTTATTCATCCATCGCGAGTTCTAATGAAAATCATTTATTGTTTAAATTTGAGTTTCTCATTTTCGATAGAGCCGCATAGAAGCATTGACATGTGAGGCCACAGGTAAAAATGAATGTGTGTGTGTTTGATCGTGTGAATGTGAATCCTGAAATAAAGCATCATGTCTGATACACGTGCCTGCACCACCACGCAACTGAAGCATCATGTCTGATACATGTGCCTGCACCACCATGCAACTGAGGACCTGTTTAAAGTACTGGTGCTTTAGGTCTCGCCTCTTGTATGAACCTTTCTCATAAATGTCAGTTTATCCTCTGGCCTTAATTACCTGTTGAATGTCATTCCAAGTTTTGAATGTTTTTCTAGTCCATCGTCATTGTGCATAACATTATCTGCTAGAAAATCTGTCGTCTTATTTTCCAAGCAATAGATAATGGCTGTGAAATCTCAGGTAAAGCGAAGACGCCTCACCTTGATGACAGCGGGCCTGGACTCCCGCCGTATAGAGATGATGGCAATGGAGGTAACGGAGGAGGAGGTGATGGCAATTTTTCAGGTGGGCTAGTCCTTTTGGGGATTCTTGGTGTCTTGGACGTTCTGAAGGACATAGAGAAGGAGTGGCGTGGCAAGGACTCGATTTTTGAGGCAAGAGATTGATAATTAGGCTGTCATGGCCCTCCTGATTTATGTACATTGTCTGAGGTATTTTTCTTAAAGGAAATAATTACTGCTAGGGAATTAAGGTAGCTCAGTGTTGTGATTGTGATAGATTTTCCTGCAAACGCTTATATATAGTGATATAGTATATAGACTCTCACGCTCAAAATGAATTTTAAATTTCTACTGCTAAGTGAGTGACCTGTTAGAGGGATTGAATCTGGGGCGCTTCAGCTGCTTAATTTGAATTTAGATTTTCTGTATACGAACTATTCCCTACGGAAGAAAATGGGAAAAGGAATTATGTGATGAACTATTAACTATATTTCAAACCCGCGAAAGAAGCTGAATTGAATTAATTATGTATAAATTTAAGGACTGAAAATGAGGCCTCAAATGTATAGAGAATTGAAGAAAACAAATGTGCTACTCTGGCGTCTACGTTATTGTCAGTTTACAAACCCAAAAAAAAAAAAGCCTAATCCCACCACTATGTGTGGTCGTATGTATGAATCCCATAATATCGTATTGAAAATTAATTCTTTGGATAAATTATTAATTAAAAGATCTTGTCTATAATCTAAATTATAATTTCTGAAAGTTGGGCTGATTGGGATTGATGACGTGACAGTTATGACACGTGGCAGTCAACGAGTGGCTAACCTGTCGCTGACGCAGCAGATCAGGATGACGTGGATGATGACGTCATCATCTTCAACCTTTAAACTCCGGCGACTGTTTGAAATTCCGGCGACTTTTCCCACGACGTTCGTGGAGGCGCATGAAAGTGTTTTACGGCGGTGACCGATGCTATTCTTAGATTTTTCGGCCTTCTGAACACGATAGTGAGGTTAGTTTCTTCAAAAAACGCTCCGAGAGTGAAAATCTGACACCCCCTTTTTCTCACGTTTTTTTGTTTCTCACCCACTCCTCACTCTTTCGCTCTCTGGCACTTAGCTCTGATTCCAAAATGGTATAGGAACCAATCTCAAATGTAATTATTCAATACTCAGATGTCTTACAATGAATTTCATTCACCTATTTATACTACTAAAATACCTATTAAAATATTACAAGAGTCAGAAACGTTGGGCTTCACCAACTCTTCTCCCACCTACTTCCACAGCCACCAACCCCCTTCAACCGTTGTTCACTATTGTTGTTGTCATGCCCTACGTCATTCATGCTCTGTTTTTTTTTTCTGTTTCATTAAGTGTTTGTATTGGTTTTCCTCCACATTTTTTACATGACTTCATATTAATTGATCAACCTTCTTCACCGATACACCCAATAGCCTTCTTTTATCTTGAGCAGAAAGGCAAGCTATTCCTAATGGAACTCCCAAAACCTAACAGATACACAGATTGTCTTCCACACCCAATAGCTTTCTTTGAATGTATCTTAATTTTTTTTTTTTTGCCAACTTGAATGTATCTAAATAACCTCGTACGATTTTCTACAATTGTCTCCACAATAGATGTTATTTCTACTTGTTTGCTTATATGATCATTTTGAATCTTACATTTCCTTGCATGACTGCACATTTATCTCAACATCCTCATCTCAACCATCCCACTTATGTTCATATTGTCCCTTTTGAAACCCAACACTCACCCTTTTTATAACAGTTTAGTAGGGAAAAAAGATTTATCAAATGATGCAGAGAACAAATGCGAATTTTTTTCAACACACCCGGATCAAAATATTTATACCTTATCAGTCATAAAGAACTCAAGTATTCTAACATCAAACTCAGTTCAAGTAATCATAGCATTTCAGTTAAACAGCACTTCTTGACAAAAAAATTGGACAATGATAGACTGTTAAAGATTTGCACTTAACCCGTTTTAGGGCACGTGTAGTGTATAATTGCTGACTGAGACGAGATTTTTTTTTTGAAAGAAAAAGGCCAATTTAAACACGGGACACATCCTGCTTTGACTTAGTTTTTTCCCCGTCTTCCTAAAGGACAAAGGAACTCAATCTCAATTACTCTACATGCACAATTAACTACACGGAGCACCAAAAGATACATAAATACAGGCAACTTCACAAATGTAGGCCAGCAAGAATATGACCAACCAACAATATGATTTCTCCGCTTCTGGAGAGCTTGATGCCGCCGCCGCTAAATCTGCTGTCATATTATCCAGAAAGATCAAAAATTCTCTGAACTACCCACTTTCACCACCTTCAGATACATTGAATTACAATAACCTACAAAACAACCATTCTATCCCTAACTTTACACCTAACCAAAAGATATCAAGGTCAGATATGATATCCTGAGACTAGCTGCATATGTGCATATTGTTACAAAACAGTCTGATGACAAATGAATGTTTTATCTCAATCAACTGACTTTACATAGTGCCCGGTCTTTCGCCTGTGCCTGCTATAATCAGATACAAATCTGAACGAAAGGCCACATCCCTCAACCTTGCAGTGGTATGGCTTTTCCCCAGTATGCACCCGTATATGCTCGGTCCTAGCCCATGCCCACTTGAATGACATTGAGCAACCTTCCCATGGGCACTTGAGAGGCCTGTCATCATCATGGACACGCTGGTGAAGCACAGCATATTTGTGGGACCTGAACTTCTTTCCACACCCATCATGAGGACAACGGTTGCGCTTGTGAAACATCAAATCTGCCTTGGTCATAAAACTCATATGGCAACCATCAAGGTCACACTTGTGAGACCTCTTAACAGCATTCTTCTTATTCTTGCTGGAGAACACAACACCTGATGATGTCCTCCTAGCCCTTTTGACCTCTCGATTTTCCTCCGCAGAATTGCTGGTTTCAGCCATGCTTCCGCCAGAGGCTACTTTGCAAGCCCTTGGTCTCAACCCTTCACATGGACTTCTAACAAAGCCAGGGAAACTTGTATTGGCCTCTTGAATCTGTTCCAATTCCCTCTTTCTTTCCTTCTGTTTCTTTTCAGAGCTTGGCAGCTCCCTACAGTCATGCGAAGAATGAACTTTGCTTCCATTTAAGCTATCTCTTGCACATTCCACTCCCTCAGTTGCAGAACACTCCCGGATTGGCATAGAAGAGTCCTTTAATGATGGCACAGCACCGGAACCAGAGCAGATTTCCTCATCATTCATGCTTAAGCTATCTCTTGCACATTCCTCTCCCTCAGTTGCAGAACATTCCCAGATTGGCATAGAAGAGTCCTTTAACGATGGCACAGCACCGGAACCAGAGCAGATTTCCTCATCGTTCATGCTTTTTGGATGGATTTCCGGTTCTTTTCTCACTTCCGAAGTAGATTGAGGGCTGGAGTCAGCAGACACACAAAGCTCTTTTGGAACTTCATGGGCGTCAATCTTTGACATCGGCATATTTATTGATTTATCACAACTTACAGTAGGCTCCATGTTGTTTACATTCATACAAGGAGTGTCTGTTGTCTTGTTTAAGGATGCACCACAGCTCATGCTTTCAGTGATACGATCCTTTCTAGCACTATCAGAATTTTCTTCCATGGAGGCAAGTGTCTGCTGAGTTACCGATGAAACAGGAGATGAAGTAGCTTCCAACCTATTACTCTTGTGGGTAGGCTCAAATTCTTGATGTGCTTCATTGGAATACAGGCTATTGCTACAATTGGTGTTAATTGCTTCAGTGAGAACGTTATTTCTAAGCATGTCAATATTTTTGTCTTTAGCAACAGTAAGTGAGCTAGAATTTATCTTGTCATGCAAAATCTTTTTGTCCTCATTACCAATTTCTGAGGCACCCATCTTACAGGGCATCATAGAATGATCTGGTGTTGTGCAACTACTTTTGCCATCTATCTTTAATTCCACTGTAGTTTGATTCTGGAACTCTGGTCCAGCATTTTCATCCACTGACATGGGTTCCAGAGTGAAATCTGAAGGTTTCACAACACTCTTAGAATTCTCAGTGCCAGGCTTATTTTCAGGAGCCTGGATACCAGAATCTCCACTTAAGACAGCTGGCAGATTTATGGACTCTTCATGGGGTACATGAACCATGTTTGATCCAGAGAAACAACCTTGCTTTGACCTGAACTTTCTCCTTGAATACTGAAGCATCTTTTTAGCAGGGGAGCCATCTGTCTTTCCTTCCGACCAATCATCCTTCTTTCTCTGCCATGCTGCCTGAGCTAAATACTTCAACCTTCTGGAGCGAAATCTCTTTGACCGCCAATTTACAGACATGACATCTGAATCAGGAAATTTCTCAGGGAACAACATTCCCAGTGTCAATTTGAAAGGAGCTTGTTTATATGCAGAGTTCTTTCTCGCCTTGACACAATACCGCAGGTTAATTCCTAATTTAGATGTCCAGTCTTCTTCACATTCATTGTGTTCTTCACCATCAATCGCAAGATCTATCAAGGTCAAATCTTCAGGGGATGCAGTCTCTAAAGGAACCTCATTATAATGAAAAGTACAGCCTATCTCATCTGCTACTGCCCTGGTATGTGCCTTGATTCTCTGGTAGTCTGAAAAAATGCAGAAAATTAATCAGGACAAAAAAAAATTGATAAAGAAATATTTGCCAGCTACATATTTTTTTCTACTTGTTTTCATTAATTCAGACAGCACCAGCTGATTTTGGCAACCTTGCTGGGCCTTGTTCCTCTGATTAGCTTCCTTCTAGTTTTTCTTGTTTCCATTCTTTGGGCTTAGGCCACATTAGTGTTGCTAAAAAATGGATCTCTTCTGTCCAAAAACCATAAACCTGGCCCTGATGGGGAGTATAAAGAAAGGGCCACATGCAACTAGGAAGATAGGGATCAATTACGATAAAAGCCAGTGGAAAATGGGACACAAACCTGAATGGCAAATTACAAGCACACTAGCTCCACCTTTACAATGCAGCATCTCCATAATCTGAACAGCATGCTCCAGGCAGAAAATTCGTGGCCTCAAAAATTTGCAAGAGGTGTTCCAACCCTTGTCACAGTTCATTAATGATAGTTTCGATGGTTCATTTGTTGAAAGATGACCAGTAACAGAAAGAGCATCCCCTGCACAGAACAAATGATACAGTTTAGCATTTCAGCATTTCTATAGGACCATCTGCTTGCAAGGTAAAAATAGCTCTAATCATATGAAGGCATGCTGACAAAAAAACGGAAATTCAAATTTTATGTTGAGATCAAAACCTTCAGAATCTCAACACAAACGGTAATCAAATGTGTTCATTATTTTGGAAAATTTTGGTCTCTTAATCAGCTTCATTAAATTCTATCACAGGGGAAATCACTAGGAAGAATCATTAGCAAGAGTGAACATAGTAGTTTTATAACCAAATAACACAACATTCTGGTTAAAGTTATTTAGCTCGCTGGATATAGAAACAAAACTGTATATAACAACCACAGTCTAATAAAATGATATCCAAGGATTTGCACAAGGTCAAAACAAGGCTTTTGGCCATTTGACAGAGCTCCACGACCTTCTTAATTTCCTTAATTGATATGAATATCCTATTTGATGCTGTAAACTTGGAAGAATCTGGATTTAGAGAATTGCTAAGTCAATAAATTAAAATTTCTCCTGTCTTCCTATTTCATAATGACAGTCATGACTCACGCTCAATTTGCCAAGTGACCCAAAAAAAACACTCATACAAGGAGGAACTGCACATAAAAATGTCATAAAAACAAAAGACCAAAAGATAGGAAAAAGACCATTACCTGAGACTGGCAGAAGTTCCATTGCTGATCTCTCTGATGGTTGTACCACAGCCATGAATGGAAAACCAAGAATTCCACAACCCACACATGTCAATGCTCCTGAATCAGTTTGGAAGTGACATGGAAGACTGTCGTCACCAATATAAAATTCAGTCAGATTCTCCATATAAAAGCACATTTCATCAAACAGACAACTGTGGTTGCTCTTATCAGCAGAACTCAAATTTGACATGTCTTCCTTAGAGGTTCTAGTTGTAGAAGTTAAGTCAGGCAACTGAGGAGAATCCTTGCTCGAATCTGGGAGTAAATCAGCATTCCATAAAACAGCATGATAAGTTGATTGCTTTCCAAGAACAATGGATAGCAATTTGTTTTCTTGCAGCATATCTTCAATAAAAGATCTTTTTACTAACAATTCTCTTTCTTCTTTTTGACGGTCTCTCAAACGGGAACTCCGCACACCTGGTAACAATGCTCTTGGCACCCTACCAAATGTATAGACGAGATCACCGGTAGGGATGAAAAAACAAATCATTAGATGGCCCCTGGATTTCTTCTTGAACAACAGTTAAAATCTATATTGCAAAGTGGTGTGAATGTAAGACAGAACAATGTTTGAGATATCAATACAAGGCGGGTAAACAGATCTATACAAAGAGTAGCTATGAAAGGAATTGCACTTCACGAACAAATCTATTTGTCACATTGTCCATCTAAAATATCTTCTTTTTTAACTTTGGTTGACAATTTAAAACATCTCTCCGAAGTCTAAACCATGTCATATCAACTTTTTCATTCAGAGCCCTGAAATATATCTATTTTGAATAAGAAAATGCCTTTGTTCTTATGGTACTAGAAAAAAACTTGCATAAGTAATCCGTCCCAAAACACAATTAGGAACATTAAGTTCACAGTTTTAAGCAGCACAACATTAAAACTGATCATCATCTTCTTACCCAAGAAAAAAAAGCCACAGATCACCACCCATATAATTTACTGATAAGCAAGAAAAGAAATAAATCAAGTTTCAGTAAAATCAAGTGGCTGGAGGATTTCAAATCAGGATGGTTAGCCTCACCTTGAAACAAAAGACATAGTCAATAAGTAAAGCAGTTGCTGATGGGAAAGCATGGGAAGATAATTCATTGCAGCCCTACGCACTGCAGCTTCCTTGGCTACTGTGAGCCATTGTGGAGTTCCAAAGTTAGCAGCTTCCCCACAGTTAAAGCCTAAATAGCACCATAGGTTTATCTTAGCAGATGACATTCTCTACGAAAATTTCAGATGGCATTCTCTGGTAAAATATATTGAAATTGTCGTTAAAAAAAAATGTTTCCAACCAGTTCTATTTAATACACATGATCACCTGCCTGACAAAGCGCGTAAAAGTGTTCATTCTTCGGAAGCATACAGGCCAACAAAATATTTCAACATAAATCAAAAGAACCAAGAATCATCTGGATATTCCTTTCTTATATTTCTTTCAAAAAAAAAAAAAAAAGATATAGTGAAGTTCTAAAACATGACTGTCTTCACACATTCATATTAAACATTAAAATTTCAAACTATGGTCCTTTTTTTTTTTTTGCCATTAAACTATGGTCCTTAATAAGCATATAATTTCTCCATGTACAATGAATAGAAAAGCATAATAAAGAAGTGCTCATCTAACCAATCTTATTATAGACAATGAATAGATGCAATATCCTTTGAAAGTACAAAAGTTTCAAAGCAATTACCATGGCTGAATCCTACATGATAAGCCCTTGGAAAGGTCACAACAAATTCTCCAGGGTTCTGCGTCAACCTAATGGAAAAATCGGGACATGTATAAATAGAACTTCAACAAGGACATTAAGTGGAGATAAACTTGCCAAACAATCTTAGATCCTATTTAGATAAAAGAAATAAGGGTTAATACAATCCTTGGTCCTTATAGTTTACAGTCATTTTGGTTTTGGTCCCTGAAATTTCAAACGGGTGATTTTGGTCCTCAAGTTTACTCCATTTATAACCATTAATCCCTCTAGTTTGAAAAGAACCTTGACAGTGTTAAGTTTGATGATGTGGCATTAACACCATTAAAATTGCTTATCTGGGTGGCTGACTAGGTAAGTTGACTGGGTAATTTTGCTGACTAGTTAATGATGTGGACATGTGCGCTTGAACACCTTGGATTGCACTGACACTACTACGGCACTCTCTTTTCATGGGTTTACCTCTGTTTTTCATCATCAAAACAGAGGTGGACATAGTATTGTGTTTCTAAACATCAGTCCTTGAATCACCAACTTCAATCGCAAAATCGGTTTTACGATTTCAAGTCTCAAAACCTTTGATCCACGAAACGCGACTCGATGAACCAAGCGGAAGGACAGAGCATCATTATTATCATTGAGATGTCTCAGTGACGAAAGAGGGAAACACAGAAGAGAGCTTACAAGGATGACACACAAAACAAGGGGCTATGAACAAGGAACCTTGCAGTTGCTTGGGACTCTGATACACTCTCAAGCCCATGCCCCATAAGCTATGATTTTCAGTAAATGATCATATAAAGAGGAAAATCATGAGCCTGAGAAGCACCTCCAAGAGGGTATTATAAAAAGTCTTCTTTTCCCATCTAGAGGCTCGAATCAGATCAGAGAGCCAAAGGGAACCAGAGAAAGGAACAGCGATCAGAGCTGTCAAAGATTTTTAATATACCATGAAATGGAAAAGCAATCAAATGGGGCATTAATTGAAGGTACATAGAAGGCATAACTGTGGGTTGTGATCTGTGTTAAATTTTGCGGAGAAAACAGGTAAGAAACTCCATGGCAAAGGTTATAAAACAAAGAGAGAAATCCATAGGTGGTGCATGTTGAATCGTGAGAATTCGGGAGTGTTCCAAGAGAAGCTAAAAAAAGGGGAGAAGATTTCATTTGATCATTTAAGCGTCGGTGCAATCCCAGGGTCAAGTGCATATGTCCACTTCATTAACTAGTCAGCAAAATTACCCAATTATCTCACCCAGTCAGCCACTCACAAGCAATTTTAACAACATTAATGCCACATCATCAAATTTAACATTATCAAGGTCCTTTTCAAACTACAAAGACTAACAGTTATAAACGGAGTAAACTTGAGCGACTAAAACCACCTGAATGAAATTTTAGGGACCAAAACCAAAATGACTGCAAATTATAAAGACCAAAGATAGTATTAACCCAAGATATAAACAAGCGCTTTCACATGAAGGTCAAGATAAGCAAGCTCCTTCACCATAAATGAGGTAAAACAAATAAATGTGTTTACATGCACATCAGTGAGTGTTTATGTAGGTCATATATGTATTTGGATGCAAAAATACAATATTACTCATATGGAGTTCCACCTAAGCTGGAAAGAGCTTTCTCATCAAGCTTCAAGTGCAAGCTTATAGAACTTATCATAAGCTGACTAAAACACGTACAAAATTGTTTATATTTATAAGCACTTGTTGCAGTATATAAACTCTGAGAAAATAAGCCTGTAAAGTAAAGTGAATATTAATTTTAACTTATTAGTCCAATAGTTGGAGTGAATACATATCAAAGATATCAACCAACTCACCTGCAACAAGGGATCCCATATTCAACGACAGCCTCTGGTGATAGAAGGGTTGTTTTCTCCCCCAACAGAGTCAGAGCAGCTGGAAAGAAAGGAAATTGTATGAGCAGAAAATGTGACACCCAAAGTTACACTAGGGGAAAAGAATCAGAATATATTGATTAGATTGAATAACTTACAGCATGAGTGTACAATCTTTTCTCCCCCTCATTATTAGTATAAAGCAAAACAACTTCTCAAATTTTTGTGATGTTTCCTAATATCAAGTACTTGTAGTCCTATAAATTTTATAATGAAGCTAATTTCCTTCAAGCATAACTCATCATATAATATTGCAAACCACTTCAAGTGTGATCAAATTATGTCCCTTAACACACATTTAATTCATCTGTTTCATGACCCACTTTGCCTTTCGCAATATCACATCAATGCTATTGTCAGAACTTTTCCACAAAATGGATGTTTACTTTAGATGAAGTAAGGATCAACTTTTGATGAACTAAATGTTACAAAAAATAACTAATATAACCTACTGTAACTAAAATTCACTTTAACTCCAATGATGATCCTCATTCAAAAGTTTAATTATAGATTCAATTTAACATAACATTGTCGTTAAGGAAGGATGCAAACACAAGGCAGCCCAAGATACTGGCACACGTGGTGAAAATGATACTACAGAAATATGAAAAATTTTACGAAAATGACAAATGTATAGATTATAATTAATTCTAAAATTTCCTTTCATAAACATAAAAGAACTAACGGAATCATTTTGCTAAGAGATTAGGCAAATTCAGCAAATGCTTCTTCAACCTTTGGTGCCAAAATTCCGTAAAGGTTTCATAATAAAATAATTCACATACCTAAGTGATCAATATTACCACCATAAACCTCAGTACGGATAAGTTCCTCGAAAGCAGAGGCATAATCTCCAGGAACAGCATACCAAGTCTTTGAAGAGCCAATGTGAAGAAAATTCATGCTATGAAGTTCATGATCCTCTACATGCCACGCAAACCAACTGAACAGCATACCAATGTATACCATGGGGGAGGTGACACCAGGAATATCATCTGGCATGAAACGTGTTAGCGAGCCCTGTGAACGTGCAATGACTTGTAAGTTCCAAGGACTGTTCGAAAGCTTCCAACCAGCAGTACCTTCCATCTCGTTGCTGGAATCTGAGCTCTTCTGCCTGATAGAATGTGGGGCTTCATTTGATGAAAATATTGACGGTTTTGAAGTTGAATTTGATGCCCGTAAGCATGAGTCTGCATGATTATGGGCAGAGGCATCCTTACTTTCGCCAGTCTGGGTATCTTTTATTTCATCCATTTTGGGTTCTTGGCAATCTGAGGTATCTAGACTCCTTTGATAATAAGACTTTTTCCTTCGCCTTCTATGAATATAATGAAATTGACCCTTGGATTCCCCAAAAGCAGAACCAGGCATATCATTGGCATACTCCACATATATAGGCTTCTCTGAAGCTGCCTTCCAAAACATAGCCTCTATAGCCAGCGGAGAAACCTCCTTAACCATACCTAGCACACTTTTTGCAAAAGCCTTTGATTTAGACTCAAACTGTTCAAGTGTATAAGTTTCCCCGCTCTGCCATACTTGTTTATGGACACCTGAAAGTGGACTTTGAATTGTTCCTTTGGTTCTTTTAATACTCTGCCCCAATTCTTGATGCCTTGTGGTAAACACAGCCCGAGCCTCCCCATCACTACCACCATCGCCAGAAATAATTTTCAAAGAATTACTAACTCCAACTGAATTACTATCCGAAGCCAATTCCGGGATCTTCAAAAGAGACTTGTTTAAATTAGAGAAGACATATCTTTTAGAAGGCTTGGGTAACGGAGGGATGATCTTACATATCCCAAAAGCGCTAGCTTCTTTCTCAATCTTTGAAATGTAAGCAATTGGGTCCGCGAATTCGGTATCAGTTGGGCGAAATTCCGGAGCCAATGGCAAGTCTTTTAGCCAATTGGGAATTTCAACATTTCCCATTGCATGAAAGAAAGACAAAAGAATGTATATTCACAACAAACAATAGAACTTACAGACCAGTAAGCTATTTTACTCTTTCAATTAGTATTGTCCAACTCAGAAAGAAGAAAGCATCAGGTTAAAGAGGTATAATTGAAAACCCTAGATTAGAAAGTGTATGAGATGATTTGAAAGGTTTTAGCAATAGTTGGGACCCCATGCAGCTGAAGAATAGAGTAAAGGGGGGAAATGTAAGAGCGAATTGAGGAAGGAAAGGAGATGAAGAACCTGTAACAGAAAGGCACTGTGTATGATTGGCCTTCAAAAGCCCCGTGTGAATGTTGAGGGCAGAGAGAGGGGCGGGTGCTTGGTGGTTTGTCTAGGTTTTGAGCGATATTGTTTACTTGCGCAAGATAGCATTTTGTACGTTGATTGAGCTAACATACGCACAATTGGCGCCTTTGGGTTAGCATTTTTTTTCCATTTAGCTTCAACTGAAACTGAATATACATTATTACATCAAAGTAACAAGGATTCATGAGATTTTTTTTTTAAAAAAAAGGGATTCATGAGATGTTTTTTTTTTCAGGATTAAGGTTCAATTTTAATAACCAAGTTTTTTGTAAGAAGTATCTGGTACAAATAAATTTTAGAATGGGCAAAAATAACAGTAAACAATTTAAAAAGGTGCAAATTCAATAGAACCGTTAAATCTGATCAAATGGCGTTAAATTATAAGAGAAGAAAATCACTAACGACGTTTAGAAAAATTTAAAATATTTATTAAATTTGTACCCTTTTAAATTATTTATTATTATTTTTTCTGCTTCTAAAACTTATTTATGCCAAACGCTCCTAAAAAAAACTTAATTGTTAAAATTATACCTTAACCCTTTTTTTTAACAACGTAAGAATGCATGAGATGAAAGGATAAATTAATGAATCAATATCATCCATCTAAAACATAAAATGCATATTTGTCCAAAAAAAAAACATAAAATGCATAGAGTCATATGCTCATAAGATCACATTATTGAGATATTGTGAGTTGTACAACTCATTTCAAACTTACAACTACACAAAGTTCACTGTAATTCAAAAATAAAATTATGTTAGTATGAGCACCTTCTTTTAATATTAAATTATACGAGTACCATTTCTTAAATTTGTTCTTTTCAATGAAAAAAAAAGTAAGACTTGTGTATAATTTTATTAATTTTTTAATTGAAGTAAAATATGATTTTAAAATAAAATACAATTTATTTAACAAGTATGTACTCTAAAATTAGACTTACTATGTTATTATTGAAAAAAGAAAAGAAAAACTAGTCCATCAATCCTTATAATTTATATTTATGTTTGATTTTGTATTTATACTTTATTTTCGCATAAATATTTATTTTTTAAATAACTATCATGTAAAACATAGTTTGTAACCAATAAACTGTTGGTTGAGGTGGTAAGCATCAGCCTTGTCTCTGTAAGGAAAAGAATACAAGTTCGAATCTTGAAAAACGCCTTTATTGGAAGAGGTGAAAATACTTTACACTCTAAATCTTGAAAGAAAAAACCCTTCATATTATCAAAAAAAAAAAGATCGTTTGTACACTTTAAACCTTAAATAACATTTACAATGCAATAACACTAGTCCATATTAATATATAGAGTAAAATATATTCCTTATCTCTCTGTTTTGCCTAAATTACACAAAAATCCCCTCTATTTTGAAAATACATATAAATCTCCCTTGAAATTAAAATAAAAATTATAGTAACCTCCCTTATATATTTGATATTTCATTTCCATCCACTCAACCGTTAGTTGACCATTAAGTTTAACTATTAATCATTTACTTTGACCAAAATATCCCTTTTTTAACAAATGAATAAAATTTATATTTGCCAAAAAATAAATTTTTATATAAAAAAATAATTTTAATACATGTATGTTCAAAATTTCCAATATATTATAAAAATTTTTAATTTTTATTATATTATAAAATTTTTAATTTTTATCATACTTATTGAAACTTATGTATTTAGTATTCTTTTAAATGACTAAAAAATATGCCTTTCAAATGAGAGGCAAAAAGAAAAAATATATATATATATATATATATATATATTTTATTCACGATATGTTATTAATAATGTAAATTTGATACAGTATATGACTTATATTAATTTTAAATTTTAATTTTTTAAATACATTTTTTGCACGAACTTTTATAAACATGTTTATTTTAGTATGCATCTATTAATAGGATTAATCATATTTTTAATTAAGTTCTATATGTCTACATTAATTAAATTATTTAAGTATTTATCTTAATATGAAAAAAATTTAACATATAACTATTTACATAAGTAAAAATAAGTTAAGAAAAAGAAGAAAAAAAAACTCTTAAATTACTTAAACAATTTTAGTCAAAATTAGAAAATTAGTAATGATGAAAGATAAATTAGTAAATAAAATTTATTTTGATATAAATTTTAATTAAAAAATAAAAATCCTTAACGGTAGGGCTGAGTAATGGGCGGGCTGGGCTGACCCATTACCCGCCCGTTTATGTCTTAATGGGTACGGGCTAGCCCGTACCCGTTAAGTACCTGAGATAGCCCGGTAATAAATGGGTTGGACATACCCGTCCAAATTTGGGCGGGTAATGGGCAGCCCATTAGCATATGATATTAAAAAAATCCCTGTTATTGTAAAGTGTAAAACAATTCATTGAGATACTTTAAGTCCTACAATACTGCATTTTTGCATTTAACAAACACATAATACTCATATAACTGTCTGAAATGTACCTTTTAATTTAAATTAAAACATCACATAGTAACATTCACAATTAGAATTTAAGCCTTAAATCACAACTAAAAAGAGTATTCAAACTTTGAATCTAAAGGAACAAAACTGTTACCAAAAGCCATTTAATAAAAGCATTGGTATCTTTTCATAACCAGTCTTTTTAACATGCATCATCCTTGCATTTCTATTGAATTTTCAATAAAACCAATAAATAAATAAAAATAAACAGGCGAGTATGGGCAGCCCAAGGGGTACCCATAGCCCACCCGTTTAATGCTTAAATGGGCGAGTAATTTGTCCACCCGTTACGGGCCTGTTTTGGGCGGACCCAAAATGGGTAAATTTATTACGGGTGTGGGCGGGCTTATCGGGTTGCGGGTTCCTTGCTCAAGCCTACTTAACGGAGTTAACGGTTTGGATTTAAGTGTATATTTTCAATATAGAGGGGAGGTTCGTGTTAAAATAAAACGCAAGGGAGGTTAGAGTATTTTACTCTCTAATATATAATATGTTGGGTCTGTGAGGATATTTCAAACGAAAATACTACTAATTTAATATGTACAGTAGTGGGGGCATTAGTTTGATTACATTTTGATTGAGTTAATTCTTGTAACCTCAATAATAATTATAGTTTTAACTATATTAATTATCTTTTGTAACTAATCATCATCTTACTAACTATATATACATGTATAGTGAACCTCTCTTCTTGATCCTGAGTACTCCAACAAAACACCCTCCTTTTTCTAAGTTCAACTTAAGTCTCATCCTTTCTTGTCTCTTTTTCTCTGGGGTATCATATAATTTCTAAGTCTGACCCTTGATGAATAGAGAGTTTTTGTTTAAATTAAGAAGGAATTCATCTTCTTATACTGCAACTCTGATGCATACATCTGCTTTTTTTCTTTGTAGGGGTGACTTGTTCTTTTCGCAACTTAAATTGTTTGAAAATCTTCTAATGTTGGCTCGATTTGTAATAAGCAACGTTGTTTGAGACCATATGGCATACAGCTTTTTTTTTTTTTTTTTAAATGAAGTGGAATTTCATTAATCAAAACTGTGCAAGTACAAGTCAGAGAAACTGTACAGGTATAGTGACCGCAAAAGGAAATTTACAATCTAAAGCAAACAGCATTGCAATACAAGCTTCAGTCTTTGTTTTTTTGGGAAAATCACTCCTAAGTCTCAAATAAGCAAGATATTATTAGAAAGGTCTTTGGTTACAACCCTAAAAGCGTATATTCACAATCTGTTGAGTGTGTTTCACAACCTCTAATGACCTTTCTGATAATATCTTGCTTGCTTGAGACCTATTAGTGATTTTTCCTTGTTTTTAAACAAAGCAAAGCTCTTTAATGTGTGATGAACAGCTGAGCAGATTTGAGCTATTAGACTCTCAGCAGAGACTATCTCATTGGCGAATAGCCAGCAATTTCGTGCTTCCCATAGTTTCCAGCAAGTAATAAAAAACCCAATCTTCGAGGATATATGCAGATGTGGAAATCTTAGTAGGGAGGATAACCAGGTGGTAATGTCAGTCCCAAAAATTCTGCACAAATATCAGCTGGTAAAATCTTCCTCCATACAGATGAAGCTAGTGGGCAATTCTTGAAAACATGGTTGATGTTTTCTATGCCTCCTTGACATAATGGGAATCATCGGTCACTTGTCATTCCTCTTGTGAATCTTTCATCGTTGGTAAGCAGCTTGCCATAGAATAGCAGCCAGGAAAAGGTTCGCACATGTTGAGCTACTGGCAGTTTCCATAACTTAGGCCACTTGTGATCTGAATCATTCCAGTTTCCAGATTCAAACATTTGATAAGCAGAGCGAGTAGTAAATGATCCATCCTTTCTAAGATTCTAGTAGCATGTTGGATTGGAAGGGGTCATGGCAACCTTGATTTAGGAAATATCTTGAATGATAATAGGTGGTAAGAGTTTTCCACTGTACAAAAAAACCGGACCGGACCGGCCGGTTCGACCAGTTGAACCGGGAACCAGCCAGTGATCCAATCTGGTTTGATGGTTAAATCGGGGAACTGGTTGAACCGGTAAAACCGGTGGTTCAACCGGTTTCATTTTTTTTATAATTTTTTTCCTTTTTCTAGGAAAAAATTGAAAGTTGAAGACTAAAATGAAGAAAAAAATAGGTAAAGAAAGAACAAATTTTAAAAAAAATGAAGAAGATAATGAAAAAAATTATTTAAAAAGATATAATAATTATAGAAAAGGAGATATCATTACATAAGTATAGGCATTATAACTCATACTAATATATTTTAAATATTTTTTTTCTAAAAATCTTCATTTTTATCTATAGAAGTTTAAAAATATATATAATATATATTGTCACTAATAAATTATAATATTTTAATATTACCGGTTCCACTACCGGTTAGACCCCAGTTGACTCATTAACCCTTGAACCTGTGCTGTGACCGGTTCATTACCCAGTCCGGTTTTTCATTCCTTGGAGATTTCAAACAAGAACCATTTCCAACTGCCTTGTCCATCAACATAATCAGATATCGGTTTGGCTAGCTCTGCATTTAGAATATCAACATAGGATAGATGTTTTAGCGGCCCTTGATCCCCTACCCAAAAATTAGACCAAAATTTTACTTTTGTACCATCAGCTGGGTTCCATTTTATGTAGAACAATACTTCTTGCCTGATTTTGAAAAGGTTTTTCCAAGAATAGGAAACATGTCTTCGCAAGGTACCTACCTCATAATCATTGGTGGCATATTTTCCTTTAAGCACTTAGACCCATAGAGATTCAGGCTGTGAGTAAAATGTGTAGATCAATTTTGAAAGAAAAGCTCCATTCTACGATTCCAGCAGCAGTAGACCGTAGCCACCATGTCTTAAAGGTTGGTCAAGATCACTCCATTTTATAAGGCTGATTGCGCAATGATCTGTGCCAACACCCGTTTCCATTTTGATATGCGTAGGGCAATAATGAACAATTTCCATAAGCAAACAGAAAAGTACGGTTATATTGATAATAAGTATTTGTTTACAGACAGTCATTAACAAAGTAGAAATCGATAATAATGACAAATATGTATAGAATGTCCCAAAACTATTCCAAATATAGACTATATACAACCATTGTATTCGTCTTGGGAAATGTGCCTGTCAGTTTCCCTTATCTAAGTCCTTGGCTTTTGAGCCACTGGCACCCACTGAGACATTTGGTTTAGAAAAAGGGGTGAGATTTCATGGAATCTCAGTAGAAATATATGATCAACATATAAAATATGAAAATTAAATATGCAATGCATCTTATCAAGTAAAATGAAAATTCATATCATTCGTGTATGTACACAAAATTCAGGGCCAACTAACCCGTTAAAACCTCTACATGTACTTTAGCCTAGTCCCTGACTACAATTAGGTAAGACTAATGTACCTCAGCTAAGTCCTAGACCACAGCTAGGTAATGTACCTCCAGCACGTGTTCAAATCACAAAATATAGTAACATGCATCATACAAATAATCATATAGTATATGAGATATAATAGTCCCTACCTTAACCTCTTTCCTTTCTTAAAGGTCTGCCTCGTAAAACGTGTCGACTATAGGCGTCCAACTCGATCCTAAAACATTAAATGTACAAGAAATAGGTCATAACCTATCTATGTATCATTTTAGACACTTCCATAGTGTTTATTGTGGTTATATTAGTCTATAATAAAAATTTACCAAAATGTCCCCAGGACCTCGGCCTGGCCCCGCCGTACCCGGCTCGGCTGCAATTTTCCCAAAATTTTGATTATGACTATTCTAACATATTTCCACCCAAGAAATCCATTTCCGGATTCAAAATTATCAAATTCAATGTCAAATTACAAAATTGCCCTTGGCAGTCCCGCTTTAAGAGTTTTAGGGGTGTTTCCGTAATTATGCTTTCTCGGCCTTTTCCGAAAAATTGCCCAACTGTAATCCCACCTAATTTTCCCTCATGAACCAATAGAACTATTAAATCATTAAAAATCCAACTCTAAGGTTCTCAAACAGCCCTAGCTGAAATTATAGTATCCTCCAGGAAAATCGGGGTTTTGTGGTTTCGGCTCCATAAACGCGTTCCTTTCTACTCCTAGCTACTTTATTAACTATCTAATTGAGTTATAACAACCATTTGAACTAAAATTGGGCAGCATAACCCTTAGGCACACACATTTCCAAAATTTAAAACTAAAGGCAATCCGACGAAATTTAACCAATTAAATTGCCCACAGCAACCAGAATAAACAATATACAAAGGTTTGAAAGTTGCCTTTCGCTTCCTTTGGCTTTCCCCCAATATGGTTGAAACCCTAACCCTTCAACCATAGATTTTTGAGCCTCCAAACCTTAAATAATAAAGAGGAGTGGCTTAGGGTCAGAATTATACGCGTTAGAAGCTAAACCGACGGAGAAATCGGCTTACCTTGTGAGATTTCTTCCTTTTCTCTCTCTAAACTCTCTAAACTTCCTCTCTCTTATTTCAGATCTGTTAGGACACGAAAATGAGCTGGAGGAAGATGATGGAAATTGTAATACCCCGAAATTTGGGATTGGAGGCTTAGGAATAAGCCTAAATTAAGTGGACTACTAAGCCCTAATTTAGCATAAGCCCAAATTTATCCCCTAATGATTCTAATATCTTTGAGGTATTAAGAAAGTAAAATGATGAATTTTGGAGAAAGTAATTATGTTTTTGGTGAAATCGCTTATGAGGTAGTAAGCTTGTCATGTTCATTTGAATGACCAAATAATCAAAAATTATAAGATTTTACAGGATGAAAGTAGACATCCTAAGCTTTAATTTGATAGGTCATATGAATCAATTAGAGCTATACACAAAAAGATATGAATTTTTGAATTCACCACAGAAAAACTGTGAAATTTATGGAACAATATGCAAAGATTGAAATTCTGGGAATTTTGTGATTCCAGAAAGTAAAAGTCTATATTTTTCCTTGAAACTAGACTCAATAAGGGTTCTATAGGCTTTGGAATCACCTCATTTATATTTTTCTAGAATTAGTTATGATTTTTCAAAGTTTGGGCAGAAATCTGCCAGAATTTTGTAAAAAATCCGAAATTGAGAAAATGAATTAATTAAATTGATATATATTATAAATCATCTCCTCCTTCCTCCAAGCCTCATTTCTGACGTGAAGTTCAGTATTTGGAGAGAGAGAAAGTTGAGATTTTAGAGAGAGAAGAAGAGGAGAAATCTCACAAAATAGGTCGATTTCTTCGGTGAATTCGTACCTAACGTGTATACTCCTTCTCCTAAGCTTATCTTCTATGTTGTTTGAGGTGTTTGAGGCAAGATTTTTGGAGTTGGGAAGGTTAGGGTTTTCAGCCAAGAAGAGGAAAAGCCAGTGGGAGCTTGAGGTAACTTCCAAACTCTTGTATATTGACTATTCTAGCTGCTGTGGGCAATTTAATCGGTGAAATTTCGCCGGATTGCCATTGGTTGTAAAAATGGAAAATGGGTTTCCCTAGGGGTTATGCTGCCCAAATTGATACTAAATGGTAGTTGTAACCTAATGGAATAGTCAATAAAGTGGTTAGGAGTAGAAAGGAACGTGTTTACGGAGTCGAAACCGAAAAACCCCGATTTTCCCTGGAAATCCCATATATTTCGGTTAGGGGTCTAAATGGGTCTTAGAGTTGGGTTTTCAATGAATTGATGGTTCCATTGGATTCAGGAGGGAAAATTAGGTGGGGTTACAGTTGGGCACTTTTTCAGAAAAGGCCGAGAAAGCATAATTACGGAAACCCCCCTAAAACCCTAAAAGTAGGGTTGCCAAGGGCATTTTCATAATTTGACATTGAATTTGATAATTATGAGTCCGGAAATGGATTCCTTGGGTGAAAATATGTAAGAATAGCCCATGTCAAAATTTCGGGAAAAGTACAGCCGGATCGGGTATGATGGGGCTGGGTCCCCGGGGGTATTTTAGTAATTTTCAAGATAGACTCATATAACCCCCAGAAACATTATGGAAGTGTCTAAATAGTACATTTGACATTGTAGGATCGAATATGGAGCCCCGAGCTGTTTGCACGTAGATCGAGGCACGCGTTTCGAGGCAGAAACGGGTTAAGGTAGGGGACTTACCTTACTTGCATGTATTTGATATCTTTGCTTGTGTAATGATGTATGTGATTGCTTTACTTGATTGTGTAGAGCATATTTGAATAAATGAAGCTCTGTTTCTGTTTTTGCTGTGGCCATAGTCTTGTTGTATGAAACATTGAGCATGCAGAAATGTCATTATGGGGCATACATCTAGATAAAGCTAACATGTCATACACATAGCATCAATCACGCATGCATAATGGTATCTGTTTCCTACTGAGATTCTCTCGAATCTCACCCTCCCCTACCAACAATTTAGACAGGAGAAGACAAAAGATATGTTGAGAGTAAAGAAGAGAACTACACGAGGGGATTGCAGTGGCGGAACAAAGTCAGGAATATGTCTCTGTTTTACTGGGATGGGTTTAGATACCCTAGTAGCCTTGTACGGCTACATTATTTGAATTTATCAGGTATGAACCCCTCGGGGGATATTATGTAATTATGTACATATTATCAGTATAGTTATGCTATTCCTGTGTTGCCTACCAAACCGCATATCGTTTTCCGCGAATACTCTGATAAATGTGAAATTAAAATAAGGGCGTGACATTTTGGTATCAGAGCAAGGATTCTGGCCACAGAATTGTCTGCTCAGAGTAAGTGCGGTGGTTCTGGCAACAGGATGGTATACTGATAAGGTCTTGATTACACAGTGATAGGAAATATGCATGGACAGAAAGTACCAAAGGAGGGTATCTTTCCGATTTATGAATCTGCCCTGAGAAATGGCGAGTACTGAAGGGCCGCTAGTGGTGCAATACTAGACGAGAATGGTCTAAGGATATTGCGGAACCCAAGGATATGGGTACGGCCAAGGCTAATGTACGGTCCACACTCAATATTTTGGTGACCGGAGATAGCCGGCATGTCTTTTGAGATGAGGGTAGTCACGAGGTACCCGTGGATGAAAACAGTAGAAGCCGGTATCCACGTTTGGGCATGGGTACGCAAAAGTTAAACGTGCTCAACCCAGGGAAATCCCAGGATGGGTGACCCCCTGGGAAGTGATTTTATAGGGTCATGAAGATTTGAGACATAATAATTGTCTTAAGGTTTCTCCATGACTAATGATTATTTATGTTAGATGATTTAAATGGTGTGACAGGGGGTGGATTTACCAAATTTGATGAATAGTGCCTATGGGTATATCGAACATAGTGCCTTCAGGTACATCGAATATAGTGCATATGGGTACATTGAGTATGATCGAGCATGGTACCTATAGGTACACTGAACTGCATATTGTTATTCTGATTCAGATCGATAACAAGTGGTATGTAATGATCAATGATTATCAGGAAGGTTATTCAAGAAAGGCCAATGTAGTAACTATAATCTCTCATACACTATGTGATAGTTAATATGTTGTATGTTCTGTATTCTGTGATATGAACACGTGCCTAGGGCACATTACCTAGCTATGGTCTGGGACCTAGCTGAGGTACACTGATCTTACCTAGCTGTTGTCGGTGACTCGGCTGAGGTACACGTAAGGGTTTCAACTGGATGGTTGGCCCTGAATTTTGTGTACACACACGGATTGTTGTTTTAACTGGGTGTTTGGCCCTGAACTTTCTGTACACACACGGATTGATATGATTTTCATTTTACACTATATGGTGCATGACATATTTATCTATCACATTTTCTATGGATGATTGTGGGTTACTATAGAGAGCCATGTGGTGTGAAAAAAAGGCACTCTACCCGACGAGGCTGTGAGCCACGTCCTAAGGGACTCAGGTACGAGGCCAAGAAGGGCTACAGGTATGACAATAATAAAAAAAGAGGGATGAGATGTTTATATCGAAATTTCCCAGAACTCAGCATTATCCATGGGATGATGATTGCGAAAGGAGCTTCAAAGAGCTAATGATGAAAATTTAATAAAATACCAACACTGATAATCCCATATCCATAGTGGGCCTTTGTTGTCTTCACTGATGCTAGATGGCATGGATTGGGAAGGGAATTGAATCCCCAGATGCGAGCAAGCATAGATCGAGATGAGAATTGATGCGAGCCGAGTGAGGGCATACGCATCTTGTCAGCTGAAGCTTCGGAAATTGAACTATTCCATCCATAATCTTGAGTTGATGATAAGAATGTTTGTATTGAATCAAGAAACGTTGCCTTTATGGCATAATTGTGGAGTTGTACTGCAACCACAAAGATTGAAAGTTCTGATCGGAAAGGGCTACCTACGGTGAAATTTGATCGGAGAGGGCTACCTACGGTGAAATCTGATTGGAGAGGGTTACCTAAGGAAAGTTCTTACCGGAAGGGGGCTGACCAGGTGTATGGGCGCCTGTGTGAAGCACCGAGTATAGAACCCTAGAGTGCAGCCACCGTGACGATGAACCCTAGAGTGCAGCTACTGTGATGATGAACCCGCGAGTGCAGCCACCGTGATGACTAATCCTAGAGTACAACTGCCATGAAGTTGAATCGTAGAGTAGGGCTACGAAAACATTGGCCCTTAACGATGGTGCATTGTAATGGATCCCACAGTGAATGTGTTTTCTTGAGATAAGAGTTTATATGGATCATAATGATTCAAGTTCAAACGGGTAAAGAGTGGGCACAGAGGAATATAGATTGTGGGTGTTGTTGAGTGTCATGGGAGGTTCCTATAGGACTCCTATTAAATCATCCTGATAATATTAAAGCTCATATGAGGAGATAGACCTCAGAGTGGGTAGCGAATGTGTGATGAATCTAGGTGCAATTTTGAAACTTACAGGAGGGGTTGATGTTCGCACCATTGTTGATCATCCCAAAACATAATATGGCCTTGATGGTCAATAGTGTTACAGTATATGTGATGAACAGTATTACACCCTGAGTGGTGTACAATATTACATCCTGTGTAGTGTACAGTATTAAACCCTGCGTGGTGTACAGTATGATGACCTATATGGTCAACAGTCACATAACCTTTGTAGTTTGTGGTGACACATGTGAACTGGAATTGGGATGAACCCTACTGTAGTAGGGTAGAATGGTGGTGAATACCTCTCAACAGCACCAGTAATAACAATCCCAGATCCACAGTCGACCTTTACGGTCTACACAGATGCAAGTAGGCATAAATTGGGATGTGTTCTGATGCAACAAGGTCAAGTAGAGGCATGAGCATCTCTATGGTTATAGCCTCACAGAATGAATCATCCACTTGTGATATAGTGCAAACAGTGGATGGTGCACACAGTGAATAGTACACATAGTGACCAGTGCACACGGTACACCAAGTGAATAGGGCACATCGTATAGCTAGTGAATAGTGCACACAGTATGGCCAATAAGGATCAAATAGTCATTTGATTCTGAACACAAAATAGGTAGGCATAAATTACAGAAAGTGTACAGGTTTATATAAGGCGGTAAGACCCAATGTGCAAGATTGCATAGGGCGGTGTCTCTAGGCTATAAGACCTGTGTGTCTAGTGCTGTGGTTGATGCCTAGCACGATGACACTGGACTGGTGTGTCCAAGGTAATCTTTTGAGGTTGACAGAACATTCAAACCATACCAGGTTGTAGCGGAGGCAGTAAGAGCAGTGTGACCAAGCGTTTTGGTGTCCAATGGTATTAGTATCACATAAGGCGCGATATTCTACCATGGGAGGAACCTAACGAAGTGAACCATGGTCGGCTCACTAGCCCAACAAACCTCGTTAAGGGGGTAAGGGACATCCAATAGGCCTCATTAAGGGGGTGAGGATTGGGCCGTTAGAAAACAAAAGTGATCGTGTGAATTCGGGTGAAGTCCCGAAGAGGCTGTAAGGTCTATGGAATCAAGCGTTGTGAGAACCTGTGTTTGATTGCACACTACATACTATGTATACAGAATGGATAACGAATGTTGAATACTATCTAAGATTAGTAATGGAAATATGACTATGGTGTTACATGGCTTTTGAGCCTACATGTGATAATAGAATGAGATAAGATTAATCCCTAACCTATAGATGTTTAAATTTCGAGGACGAAATTTATTGAACGGGGGGAGAAATGTAATACCCCGAAATTTGGGATTGGAGGCTTAGGAATAAGCCTAAATTAAGTGGACTACTAAGCCCTAATTTAGCATAAGCCCAAATTTATCCCCTAATGATTCTAATATCTTTGGGGTATTAAGAAAGTAAAATGATGAATTTTGGAGAAAGTAATTATGTTTTTGGTGAAATCGCTTATGAGGTAGTAAGCTTGTCATGTTCATTTGAATGACCAAATAATCAAAAATTATGAGATTTTACAGGATGAAAGTAGACATCCTAAGCTTTAATTTGATAGGTCATATGAATCAATTAGAGCTATACACAAAAAGATATGAATTTTTGAATTCAGCACAGAAAAACTGTGAAATTTATGGAACAATATGCAAAGATTGAAATTCTGGGAATTTTGTGATTCCAGAAAGCAAAGGTTTATATTTTTCCTTGAAACTAGACTCAATAAGGGTTCTATAGGCTTTGGAATCACCTCATTTAGATTTTTCTAGAATTAGTTATGATTTTTCAAAGTTTGGGCAGAAATCTGCCAGAATTTTGTAAAAAATCCGAAATTGAGAAAATGAATTAATTAAATTGATATATATTATAAATCATCTCCTCCTTCCTCCAAGCCTCATTTCTGACGTGAAGTTCAGTATTTGGAGAGAGAGAAAGTTGAGATTTTAGAGAGAGAAGAAGAGGAGAAATCTCACAAAATAGGTCGATTTCTTCGGTGAATTCGTACCTAACGTGTATACTCCTTCTCCTAAGCTTATCTTCTATGTTGTTTGAGGTGTTTGAGGCAAGATTTTTGGAGTTGGGAAGGTTAGGGTTTTCAGCCAAGAAGAGGAAAAGCCAGTGGGAGCTTGAGGTAACTTCCAAACTCTTGTATATTGACTATTCTAGCTGCTGTGGGCAATTTAATCGGTGAAATTTCGCCGGATTGCCATTGGTTGTAAAAATGGAAAATGGGTTTCCCTAGGGGTTATGCTGCCCAAATTGATACTAAATGGTAGTTGTAACCTAATGGAATAGTCAATAAAGTGGTTAGGAGTAGAAAGGAACGTGTTTACGGAGTCGAAACCGAAAAACCCCGATTTTCCCTGGAAATCCCATATATTTCGGTTAGGGGTCTAAATGGGTCTTAGAGTTGGGTTTTCAATGAATTGATGGTTCCATTGGATTCAGGAGGGAAAATTAGGTGGGGTTACAGTTGGGCACTTTTTCAGAAAAGGCCGAGAAAGCATAATTACGGAAACCCCCCTAAAACCCTAAAAGTAGGGCTGCCAAGGGCATTTTCATAATTTGACATTGAATTTGATAATTATGAGTCCGGAAATGGATTCCTTGGGTGAAAATATGTAAGAATAGCCCATGTCAAAATTTCGGGAAAAGTACAGCCGGACCGGGTATGATGGGGCTGGGTCCCCGGGGGTATTTTAGTAATTTTCAAGATAGACTCATATAACCCCCAGAAACATTATGGAAGTGTCTAAATAGTACATTTGACATTGTAGGATCGAATATGGAGCCCCGAGCTGTTTGCACGTAGATCGAGGCACGCGTTTCGAGGCAGAAACGGGTTAAGGTAGGGGACTTACCTTACTTGCATGTATTTGATATCTTTGCTTGTGTAATGATGTATGTGATTGCTTTACTTGATTGTGTAGAGCATATTTGAATAAATGAAGCTCTGTTTCTGTTTTTGCTGTGGCCATAGTCTTGTTGTATGAAACATTGAGCATGCAGAAATGTCATTATGGGGCATACATCTAGATAAAGCTAACATGTCATACACATAGCATCAATCACGCATGCATAATGGTATCTGTTTCCTACTGAGATTCTCTCGAATCTCACCCTCCCCTACCAACAATTTAGACAGGAGAAGACAAAAGATATGTTGAAAGTAAAGAAGAGAACTACACGAGGGGATTGCAGTGGCGGAACAAAGTCAGGAATATGTCTCTGTTTTACTGGGATGAGTTTAGATACCCTAGTAGCCTTCTACGGCTACATTATTTGAATTTATCAGGTATGAACCCCTCGGGGGATATTATGTAATTATGTACATATTATCAGTATAGTTATGCTATTCCTGTGTTGCCTACCAAACCGCATATCGTTTTCCGCGAATACTCTGATAAATGTGAAATTAAAATAAGGGCATGACAGAAATGTGTTTTTATTATATTATATGATTGTTTTAATCATTTATGGAATTTCCAAAAATTCCAAAATCAATTTTATACACATAAATCCTTTGTACATGTAACCAAGCTCATTAAGTCCAACCAATATTTTATTCCTCTTGCAACATGTAGGAGGCGCCTAGGGGTCCCTCCCTATGGTCTCAATTGGTTTCAAAGCTTGTCCAAGTTGCGTATACACATAAAATCTCAATTTTGGTCAAAATTGCACTTTTTGCTCAAATTTTTCATAAATTCATATTAAATTGACTAAAATATTCTAAATATATTTTTTCCTTTTATTTTCCTTAATTAATTTAAATTAACTTCAATTAATTGGAAAATAATTAATTTTGTAATAAATTGATAAAATTACGATTTTGCCTTTACCTTTTTATTCCAATTTCTTTTCTTATTTTTTCTTTGGCCATTTTTCATCTATTTTTGGACCAAATATTTTCTACAATATTCCTTCATTTTTGGATCTTAATATTGAGCTTTTAAAATTACCCAAATTAATTCCATAATTATTTTTCCCATTTTCTCATGAAAATGAACATTTATAAAATTCATAAATTCCAAATTCATGAATATTCGCCATTTTATTGAATTTCTCAAATAACTACAATATATTTGATGAATATAAAATTTGGCGTGTTACAATTTGCAGTAGTACCCCATATAAATTTCCTAATGACCTTCTCAATTTCATTGCAACAAGTAGAGGGGAGGAGAGTACTTTGCATTTTATAAAAAGGAATCGATGATAATACTAATTTGGCTAATGTGATTCAGCCAACAAGGGAGAGGGACCGACATTTCCATCTGGCTAGTTTGCTTTGCGCTCTCTCTAGGATGTATTTGTAAGTGTTTAATGTAATTCTTCCTGTGACGAGAGGTACACCCAAGTACTTTCCTAAAGACTCGGTTTGTTGATAACCCAAGTGGCTACTTATATGTCTTCTTATGGACTGCGGGACATTCTCTGAGAAATAGACTTTTGTTTTGGACAGACTAATTTTGTGTCTAACCCCCCAAAAGTCATTAAGTATTCTATTGATCCCTTGAGTTTGAGAGTCAATGGTGTGACCAAATAGGATGAGATCATCTGCAAAGAATAAATGTGAGAGAGGCACACCTCTCCTCCCCATTTTAATGGCCTTTTACGCTCCACTTCAAACTGAGGCTATAATAAGTTGAGATAGGCGCTTCATGTAAAAAATAAAAATATAATGAGAGAGAGGGTCCCTTGTCTAATCCCTCTTTGGGGAGAGAACGCCTCAGAAGGCTTCCCATTCCATAAAACTTGTATTATTGCTGTAGTGATGCAATACATAATTAGTGTCCTCATTTCATCAGGCAAACCCACATCTTGCAATGTGTCTTCAATAAAATCCCATCATAATCTATCAAAAGCCTTTTCCAAGTCTACTTTTATTGCCATCCAACCACTCTTCCCCTATTTTTGTCTCATAAAATAGACAACTTCTTGCGAGACAATAATATTATCAATAATATTTCTACCTTAGATGAAACTAGCTTGGTAAGGGCCAATGATATTAGATAAAATGTCTCTGAGGTGATTAGAGATTGCTTTGGTGATGGTTTTATAGACCACCGTACAGATACTAATCGGCCTGAATTCACTAATAAATTGGGAAGCATATTTTTTGGGGATTAATGCAATAAGGGTCCTATTAAGGATGGGTCAATGGAGCCACCTGACCATAATTGGTGCATAAGAGATAGATAAGAGACTTGGTCCTACTGTGTTCCACTGACTCTAGAAAAAGATAGCAAACAGTCCATCAATATTAGGGGATTTAAGAGGCTTTATTTCAAATAATGCCCTTCAGAGCTCCTTTAATGTATAGGATGCTTTTAACTTAGCCATGTCGGAAATCGATATATCAGGAAGCAATCCTTGGATCGGGGTTAGGGAAGATGGGGAATTGTCAAGGGAGTAAAGATTCAGAAAGTACTCACTCACCATCTCTACTAATTTCTTTTCATCATCGATTCAATCACCATGATTGTTCTAAAGCTGAGTTACCTTATTATTGCGTCTCCTCATGGGTGCCTTTGTGTGGCAATATGAGGCATTGTGATCCCCAAGACTAGCCCATTCAGAGCTTTATTTTTGCATCCATAAAAGTTCCTCTTGCAAGCATATGCCTTCATATTCATCCCTTAGTAAATGATCTAGGTCTTGTAAGGGCTGAGAAAAGGGGTAATCATCTAGATGTTTCTAAATTCCTTAAAGACATGCTAACACGCATCTTTTCCTTCTCCCTATTGACCTAAATACATTAGAGTTCCACTTCTTAGCTGCCAAAGAGAAGCGTTGAATATTAGTTTGTATGGGTAGTTCTGCAGCCCAATTCTGTTGTACCAAGTTCTAAAAATCAGGATGTGATAACCACACCGTCAAAAATTTGAAAGAAGGTTCTCTCATGTTTGGCCTTTGAGCAAAGCCCAATTGAATATGAATTGGACGATAGTCAGATAGTATTTCTAGAAGGTGGTTTACCTAACTAGCTGGGAACAAGTCAAGCCATAATTGGTTAGAGAGAGCTTTATCAAGTTGAACAAGTACGGTTCCTCTTCTCTAAGTAAATTTGGGGCCATTAAACCCTATATCTATAAGGCTATAATGTTGGATAAATGACTTCAAAAAATTACAGCCATGATTTATTCTAGTAGTCCCTCCTCGGCTCTCATCACTATGAGTGGTTGCATTGAAATCCCCAATAAGCAACCAAGGCTGATTCAAGCTAAATGCCATAGTGGTAAAGTCTTGTTAGAGAAATTGTGATAATTTGCTTGGGGGTTGCCATAAATGGCAGTAAACAAAAACTTGATTTTTTCTGCAGTGTATTTGACCTTCATATGGACAAATTGAAGGTGGTTTATAAGAATAGACACCTCTACTTTATCAGACCAAAGAATCCATATGCCTCCCAAAAATCCCGTGGTCTCAACAAGGTGAGAGTGGTTGAATCCAAGACGTTTTATTACTTTGTCTGCCTTGGCCCCAGAAATTCGAGGCTCCACTATCACAAAAATTTCAGGCTTACAGTTAGTAATATAAGATTTAAAGATAGAAGGGAACCTTTTATCTAAAGCTCCTTGACAATCACATGTAATAATTGACATAATAAAACAATTATTGTGAAGAAGTAAAGGAAAAGTCAACTCCCTCAACAAGCATGTTAAAGCCATCTTTAGTGGATTCTTCATTAATTCCTCCTACAAGTGCTTTCATTGCTTTAACTAAAGGTCCTAGTAGGTTATCTTGTGCCTGTGTCCCTACATGTTGTAATCGAAGTCCAGAGGATATTTTAATTCCTCTGCTTTTAGATTATGGATCAGGGGGCCCAGCTAAAGGAAGAAATTGATCCACATTACCAAGTTAGACCTGAAGGATTGAAGGGAGGCCTAACGGTAGGGGTTAGACTAATCTTTTTTGTCAGCACTGAGTTATCCTATCATCATCAATAATGATGGCAGAATGGTAATTTGCATCCAAGTTTGTGTCTCTTCGTAAGGATGTGTAGGATGATGAGTGGAAGATACTATCCGTATTAGGTGCTGTTTGGACTTTGTCTTTTTGCTTGTGAGTTTGCTCCACCTTTTTTTAGTTTTTTTGCTCTTTACCTTTACGTCTAGTAACAATGGCATCTCTATATTGTTGGTTTTAAACTTTCTCGTATACCTTGTTATGTATTTCATCCAGCATTCCTGCCTCATTCAAAGCATTAAATCGAGACGTTGTTATAAAGCTTTTGTGTCCTTGCCTGTCATCCTTTTTGTATACTCTGTCAGAATTACACATGCGCCTTTATACCTGCATCCAAGCACCAAAAGGTAAATCTTCATGCGTGTCTACCAGTTGTTGTTGTCTGCCCTCCTTCTGAAGCACCTCCTCTATCGGTTATTCCGTCATGGTAGCTATTTTTATCTGGCATGAATCTTGAAGATGCCCATAACAGCCACAATAGAAGCAAATTAGGGGAAGGCCTTCACATTCAACATATATAATCTCTCCATCTACTTGTATTTTTGAAACAAGTGGTTTGGTAAGATCTATCAACACTGCAAGCCTTGCAAATTTCCCCCTGTCTCCGGAATCAATGTTATAATCTACTTTAATCACTTCGCCAAAAATGCTATCAATAGAGCGGATAACATTTTTGTGATAGTATCTTGCCAGGAATTTGAGAAGTTTGATCCAAGCAATGGGCTAATTAATCTTATGCTCTTGCAGTTTAAACGAAGGGGTCCATATTTGGACAGTCAAATAATGACCATAAACGAGCCATGAACCATTAAGCAGAACGTTGTGAAAGTCCATATCATCCTTAAATTTAACTAAGAAACAATCATCATCAAGATCAGTAAGTTGATATTTGCCTGTTGTCTTTCATATATGTTGAAGTTGTGTTTTGAGCTATCGATAGTCGATAGAACAGCCTAAGAATTTAACCACAAAAGCAAATCCCATTCTCTCATTTAATACTTTCAAAACATGATTAGCAAAATTAACAGTGGGGATATTACCATCCATGTCGATGCTGACATAACTGTGTCCCAATTTGACTTCATCTTCATCTTCTCGTTCCTTCAGATCGTCATTATCGACATTAAGGAGCTTATCTTTGAAGGATGGAGTAGATCAGTCTTGAATATCCTTATCAATACTCATATTTAGATCATCGATGTGAGGGATGTTTCTAGCAAGCACCTGCATTTCAGGAACGAACTTGGCAAAGGGAGTAACTGAGTGTGTGTTTCTTCAATAGCATGGGGGTATTCGGTATTTTCATGATGTCTTCAGCCTTGGGAATGTCTTGGATCTTGGCCTTCTTGATGGTGCGTTCGTCTCCTGGATGGGGGAGGTTCATTTTTCAGGTTGCCCTCAATAGGTTGGGGGTGTATCATCGTTGGTGTCTCAATAAGTTTTAGAGAGAAGGTGGAGCTTCTCTTTATAGGTCATATTATCAATTTTTAACAAGACACTCTATATAGCACACAGCTAACTACACATGCACACCAGATAAACCACACTAGGTTCGCGCCTAACTTGATGTTTTGTCTATTTTTTTTTCTAGGTACATATATCCTGCTATTGGAGATAATTCTGTTCAAAATACTGTGAGGAACTAGCCCCTTTCGCTAGACTCAACCTCAATTGGTAATATTTGGTCTAGTTTTACATCTAGGCTAAACATGAGTTCAGCCTAAAATCAACTTAGAATCAAATGACCAGGCTTGACCCTCAAACCACAGGATTGGTCTAGGTATATATTTTTGGAAGAAATTAAAGCGAGGGGTATTTTTGGAAAGTAGTTCAAAACTTTAGTTTCCAACCCAATCTGAAGAACCAATATTTGTCGAATTTATGCACCGCCCTAAAGAAATATTGGATTCATCTAGAAACCAAATACTCATATGGTTTAACGACACAAACATTATGCTTTTATGGCTCCCTAGACAGCTTGCATGGATAAGATAAGCCTCGAAAAGACTATACAAGCTCCAAACTCAAATGGTAGTTATGAAGAAACTTATAAATTATCTATTAACAAAATTTTCATGTCAATATATAAGATATGAACTCATACTTTGGAAATGTATAATGAGTCGCATTCTTTTGACAGTTGATCTAATTATGAAAAATTTTCAATGCATGTCGGAGATGAAATAGGGGAAAGGGTATATTCAATCAAAAAAGAATTGTCAATTTAGTTCATTTATGGGAGCTGAATTGGTAAATAATGGTAATTTGCCTTTTCCATGGACCATGTTGGATAATGATAGTTATTCATTTTAGGAGTATTTCATAACTAAGAGCCTTTTGAAGGCAGCAGCAACAACAACGACAACGACAATAATAATAACAACAACAACAACCAAGAGCCTTTTGGAACTTATTAATTATTATGTTATAATTTTGTCCTTGCACTATAAAAAAAAATACATTTCTGACGGAATAAAATTCAGGGGCAAATTCCTTTGGAAACTTTTTCGACGGAAATCATTCCATGATAAATTTTGTCACAAAATTAGTCACGGAAAAATATTCCGTGGCAAATTCCATCAGAAAAGTTTGCCACCGAATTAGCCACAGAAATTTTGCCATGGAATTTCCATGGCTAATTCTGACGGAAACATTAAAAAATTATTATTATTTAGATAAATTTAATTATTAAAAAATAGTTATTATATATATATATATATATAAATTATTTTTTATAAATTAATTTTAATTAAAAATAAATTTTAAATTCAAAAATTGGACAAAAACATAGTCATATGAAAACTTATTTAAGATGTAAAATTTTTTAATTTAAAATTAATTTATATTAAAAAATAAGAATATATAAAATTATTTTATATTATTATTAAATGTATATTTAGTTTTTTATAATAATATATATTTATGTATAATAAAAATATATATATTTATAAATAATTGATTATATATAATGAGATTATATATATATATAATTGTGCAATAATAAAATATCAAAGCATTCTAGACCAACTGGTAAGGCATCACGCGTGTATGGGAGAGGTCATGGGTTCAAACCACCAGGGGGCCAGGTAAAGCTGGAAATCAGGGCCGGCTTCGCCCTTGACAAGTCAGTCTTTTTAGGCCTGGCCTGGGGTAAGAAAAATTGTTGTTTTTCAAAGCCTAGCTCAAGAGCAAAAAGGCCAGGGCCGCCTGCTCTTTTCACAAGATTTAATTATTTTTCCTACATTTTTTATTTTCAGAGAAATATAATTAGTAAATAACAACAACTAAAATTCTAATTTAACACATACTTCTGATCCGTCCAAGTGAAATAACGTTTGAAATGTTGAAAAACACTAGCTAGATAAGCCAAAGGTCATGGATTCATATGTAGCACAAAATCGGTGCATCACTGTTAAACTAAATAGAGATGTAACCATCAATTTTGATAAGTGTCTAGCCCCTATCAATTTATAACGATAACTCTGCTTTATTCTAATCTTGTAGCAACAGAATATTGATTTTAATTAATATAACTTACCATAAATTTTATACAATATGATGAAAAGTGTTCAATTCAAAACAAAGCTAGCATAGTTGAGGGAGGACTGGTAGGGAAGACCAATAAGCTTGGACATTAGATTGAATCAAGGGAGGCTGGGGAGTTGGGCAAGGGGAAAAAAAATTAGCCGACTTAACGGGCCGGCCTTTTTAAGCCCACATCCCTACAGGGTTGGCCCTTTTAGACCAGATTTTATTTGGAGGCTACAATTTATAGGCCCCACCCTTGACTTAAAAGGGCTGAAACGAGCCGGCCCGATTTCTCGACTCTAAGGCAAAGAGGATTTGCATTTTCGGGAAATATGGAGCAATGACATGTGGCAAAGCGAGGCGGCGATGAGGTGGCAACCTTTGGAGCTGCCATGTGGCTCCTCCTTAGAATGCCACGTGGCATCTTGAAATTACAAACTAAGTTTCCTTCGGAAATTCTATCGCAAATTTTGCAACTAAATGTGATTCCGTCAAAAATTCCATCTCAAATTTTGCGACGGAATCTAAATTCCGTCTGAAATTGGTTTGTCACACTATTATTAATATTAACGATAGAATCCATTCCGTCAGAAATCCATTTCCATCGCAAATTCGTGGCAAATTCCATAGACAATTCATTATTTTTTTTAGTGCTGGTTTGAAATATCCAATTGTGTGTGGGTGGGTGTGAAACTGTGAATAAACCCACTATCAAAAAAATACCCCAATTGTACTTTTTAAATTGGAGAGAGAAAAAATTATAAAGACCAACAAAACAAATGAAAGGCTGGAATATCACATTATATTAGCTGAAAAATGGGTGGCAAATTAAATATGTACACGAGTGGTTTGTTAGTATTGCCACGTGATGAGTGAGGATTTTTCTTCTTCTCTTTTTTGTTTTTGGTTTTTTTGGCCCAACGCCAGTGAGGATTAATTTGCCATCTGTTTTTGGGTGTAGATGCTATTGCTTGCTAATAATGTTCAGATTTTTGTTTTGGTTGTTTTAGTTCTTATGTTACAAAGAACCAAAACCTTCAACATAAATATCTAGAGAGAGAGATTGTAATATACTTCCTCCAGTCCTAATTATAAGATAAAGTTGACTTTTTTAGAGAAATTAAGAAAATCAATTAAATTACTTTAGAGTATTTATATTTTTAGTATCTTTAGATTATATATCAGTTTATTAGTCAAAATAATTAGTTTAGAGAAAAAGATAAAAATATAAATACTCTAAAGTAATTTAATTAGCTTCCTTAATTTCTCTAAAAAAGTCAACTTTATCTTATAATTAGAACCGGAGGAAGTACATAACTGAAGAGCAGGAGAAAACATCTTCTCAAAATTGGATTTCATAAGCATAAGGTTACGAGCTTACGCTTGACCATCTATAAGTATAATGGGTGTATGAGTTTCAAGTGTTAGTATATGAGGGTAGCATTTTGCATACTAGCCAAGCCAGAAGGGAACCCCTCCTCTTCCCTTTCAATCCTCTTCCTTCCTCTTTTATTTCTAACCATTGGATTAACATTTGGATCTTTCATATTTAGTTTTATATAAGGTATTGTTTTTATTTTCTTTATTTTAATATTAAATTATTTATATCAAAATTTTGTAACTTGTATTTAATTAATTATTTTTTTTGTAATTTAACATTTCAGTAATAATTTTATAACAAATCAAATCTAAACCACTCACAAATGTTGATCTATTGGTTAAAAAAAGGAAGATCATGGAAAGGAAAGAGTATGGGTTCCGAACCCCATCCCAACTAAGTCATATCGATTAATGGTCGGCTTTGTATAATGAAAGATATACTGCTAATTGATGGCAAAAAAAAAAATAATGGTAAAAATATTTGTTTAAGAATTTTATTGGTTAGAAGAATTTGAATTTAAGTTCTGATATTACTTTTTGTATATAAAAACATATCATGTTTTTTTAGTCAATAAAATTTTTAAATAAGGACTTTTTACCAAATTTTTTAAAAAAATCAAGGATATGCTACTTGTATTTTTTCCCAACTAATTTGTGCCCAAATATATAATTCTGATGTTTCTGTGTGTGTTATTACTTTCTACATGCGAAGTTGTGCACAAGCTATTGGATTTTGTGTTAAAGAATGTTTGGATTAGCTTTTGAAAGGTTTCTAAGTGTTTATGCATATAACCTGACACAACACTCATCTTACATACTTATCTCGTATACTGTAAATTATTATTGAAAAGATGCTTTTGAAGACTCCAATCGCTATTCTAAATAAGGTTTAATGTTTTTTTTTTCGTATACATGATCTAATACTCCATCATATACACCATTGAAAAGTGTATGAGAATATTTGGATTCATTGGATCAAGCTTTAGTGTGTCTTTTTCATATACATGATCTAATACTCCGTCTCAATTGGTCATTTTTATGGGGTTTTGGGGACACGTGAATTCCCATAATTGTGTTCACATTGTTATATACTATTATATTTTGCTTCAACGTGAAATTCTTTTATAGGCATGAAGATCTTTTTTTCTTTTTTTTGCCTGTTATAGGCATGAAGATCTATTTCCAAAGCTTCCGTTATGTACTTCCTTGTTCTTTGATCCAAAAAAAAAAGGTTATATACTTCCTTATAGGCCAAAAAAAAAAAAAAAATCCAAAGCTCCCATACATATTTTTTAAGTAAAATCATTTTCATAGACTAACCTTAGAAGTTATATTTTTTTTAAAACTCCAAATTTATTACCACTTCAGAGTGGAAATTTATCAATCTAGTATGTATTACTAAAGTAGCGTAAATTTACAAGTCAAATGATATTTATCATTATTTATCATTCAAACAACACAAAAATAACTGTGAGACTATGAATATTTGCTATTAAGGATTTTCAAAAAATAAATAACTTCCGAATTTGCTCGAACTATTATATCTTGTTTCTTGAAAATTATTATTTATATCTTGTGAACTATATGAGAAAATTTAATTTAATTTTGGATAGAATTGGTAGATATTATAATTTGAGTGGGTTTTGGTCACTGGCATTTGTTCATCAAAATCATCAAACGGGCCCCAACAACACGACGAAAGTGTCTTGGATCGCTTTGGTTTGTGCCTTAGTGGAGAATTCTCGATCTAACGGCTAAGAAAATATCATAGTCCTAAGAGGGCAATTCATATGAAATCCTAGTCGTCCACTTGGTGAAAGCGGTGGGGTCATGCCACGTAGCCTATAAAAAAGATTGTGTTTTTAATTTCTTTTTCCTTGTGAAATAAACTGATTAGACTCCCCAAAATATCGTTAATTTTAGTACATCTATAATATTCGTCAACATAATTAAAACTTCTTTGGGATGGTATACTCAGAGAAATTGGAAGATTCTGATTAAATGATATACTGAGAAAAGATGAGAGAGGTGCGAGAAGGAGAGATAACTCCTCAGTCACTGGAGGAGGTAGATGTGCTGAATCGGAGTAGGAAGAAGATCCGTGCAGGTGAGGGGGAGTATACAAGTGATCACTCTATGATTCCAAGGGATGAGCCTTGGATGCATGTGGAAAACTCGTATAGCCTGGAACCGTCTGAGAAAACGAGTAAATGGAAGTCTTTCAAGGAGGCAGTTACTCAGGAGCAAGTCGAAGAGGTGGAGGAGGAGGAATGGTGGTTAGGAGAGGGTTGGAAGGAGCGGTGTAGGGTGGAGATGTCTGCTAAGGGTCTTAATGTGATTTTCTTTCCACAAGAGAAAGAAAGGCTGGCTAGGCAATGGAAGAACGCATTGATTGTGAAACTTTTGGGGAGGATGGTCAACTCGGAATACTTGGAGAGGAAGTTGCAGCAGCTGTGGGCTAAATATGGGGAGGTAGACATCATAGACGTAGGATCGGGTTTCTTCGTTGTATCGTTTACAGATAATAACGACTATGATCTGGCGCTAACAGGTGGCCCGTGGCTGGTTTAAGATCACTATTTGTCAGTTCAGCCATGGAAACCAGATTTTAATCCTGATATTGAAGTGATCTCGAAAATATCTGCTTGGATACGTATCGCCAAGCTACCACTGGATTATTATGATAAGGGTGCGCTGTTTGTTATTGGATCTCAAGTGGGTAAGGTTTTGAAGATGGATATGAATACCATGCGCAAGAAGAAGGGGAGGTTTGCACGGTTATGTATTGAAATCGATCTGAATGTACCGCTTCGACCTGTTGTATTGGTGAATGGCATGGAATTGCGAATACAATATGAAAGCATACATATTATTTGTCTTCACTGTGGGCGGTATGGCCATGAAAGAACTCAATGTCCAAATGCAAGGGAGATGGCGCCGACTGGTTCTGGGGGTGATCCGAGTGTCAGTTTGGGCCCCAACAGACTGACGTCGAAGGTGGTGCATGGAGAGACGCAGTGCAATCGTTGACACGGGGAACCGCCGATGTCTGTTTCGAGCCTTGGATGGTTGTTCAATGTCCTCGCCGAAACTCTCGGTTAGGTCCCACCACCAGTGGGAAAGTGAGTGATAAGGGGCGACAATCTCGGAACAGCGTAGGAATTGGAAAAAACGGTTCTCGTTTTTCTGCGTTAGTAACAGACGAGGATTACGCGCCGGCTTTTACGCAGGAACGGCGATCATCACGGGATATGGTCAAAGATAATGCAAAACAGAGTATCAGCATGCACGACTTACATGGACCGGATATGAAGGTGCTAGAGAGAGCGGAGAAGTTTCTACGGAATTCGCATGGGCTGGGTTCTTCGAAAACTAGTGGGCCTACTGTAAAAAGTTTGAAGCAGATTAATATGGTGAAAGTGGTGGAGCCCAAGAAGAATAAACTGAAGGAGAGTGATGTGGGTATATTGATTAAGGCTAGAGAGCATATGGATAAGGGTTTATTGGAGGATAACGAAGGTGGGTCCCAGGCGCTGGTTAGGAACGAATTGCAATTAGCTTTAAAGGAGGTTTTCACTGAGCAATCTTCTCATCGTGAACAATCTTATTTAGCTAAGATGAATGTGGATATCCCATATGATCCAGGAGCAAGCGTTATCCCCAACACAACTGTGCAGGAAGTCCTTCCATCTATGGGACATTCTCGGGTTGATGATATGGAGGTCATGGAAGTGGGCTATAATTGTTGAGTGTCTCCCCTTTTTCAAGTAAGTTGTTTATGGATTATAAAATTCTCATTTAGAATGTTGGAGGTGTGGGAGGTAGGGCCTTTATATGCCTAATGAAGGAGATGCGAAAGAGATATAATTTCCAATTTGTTGCATTATTAGAAACTCGTCAAAGGAGTGAGAAGGCTAGAGTGTTAGCTAGAAGGTTGGGGTTTAAGAATTGGGAGGTGGTGGATGCAATGGGATTTAGTGGAGGGATTTGGTGTTTTTGGGCTGAAGAGGTAGATTTTTCAGTCATTATGAAACATGGGCAAGTTTTGCATGGCACTTTTAACGTGGGGATGGAAGATGCTTGGGACCTATCGGTGGTTTATGGTCATCCTAATCCAATTAAAAGATGAGAATTGTGGACTCAACTTCGTTTAATAGAAAATACGGGGGTGGGAAGGTGGTGCGTTGGTGGAGATTTTAACGCTACATTAAGGCGGGAAGACAGGAAAGCGGGTGCGAAAAGATTGCTAGGTGGTGATCGTCTTTTTATGCAGTGGTACTTGGAGAGGGAAATGGGTGAACTGGAGTTTCAAAGACCTTTTTATACTTGGTCAAGAGGTTCATCCTATAGCCGTATTGATCGTGTCATTGCGAATGCTAGTTGGTTAGAGAAGCATACTTCTGCATCAGTGTTACATCTACCGAAGTTTAAGTCCGATCACTCCCCATTGTTGTTGAGGATGAGGCCAACCAGTCCAAGATTGAAAAGGGAACAGTTTAAATTCTTTGCCCCATGAGTTATGGATGAGGGCTTCGCAGGACTGGTTAAAAACTCTCGGAATGTAAGGGACAATTGGTGTACTAATGTGCAGAATTTTAAGAGGGAGATGCAGCGATGGAATAAGACTTATTTTGGAAATATTAATTTCCGGAAGGCTATTTTGCTTAGTGAATTAGAACAATTGCAGGATAAAGATGAAAACAGTCCTTTTTGGAATAATAAACGATTTGAAGTTTGGATGGAGCTTGAAAAATGCCTAATTCAAGAGGAACTTATGTGGATTCAACGGTCAAGATGCAATTGGTATTCCCATGGGGATAAAAATACAAGGTATTTTCATGAGGTGACGAATGGTCGTAAGAAGAGGAAAAATATAGAAGCATTGCAGCGAGAAGATGGAGTATAGTGTTATGATCCTGAGGATTTGAAAGCGGAGGGGACCATTTTCTTTCAGAGGTTGTATAGTGAAGAACAAGGCGCTTTTACCCACATTAATTTTGGTGATACATTTCAACAAGTGGATGAGGAGGTTCTTGTTTCCCTGGGTAGGATGGCAACTGAAGTTGAAATTAAACATGCGCTATTTAGCATGGGCTCTTTAAAGGCTCCGGGACCAGATGGGTTAAATCCTTTATTTTTTCAGAGTCAATGGGACACAGTAGGTCGATCAGTCATTCAGTTGGTCCAAGACATTTTTATTCATCCAGAACGTCTGCAGTACATTAACAGAACCAATTTAGTTCTAATTCCAAAGGTGGATGTGCCACAAAATTTTAAGGATTTTCGACCGATCAGTTTGTGTAATGTAGTGTACAAGGTGGTAACGAAAGTGTTGGCAAATCGTTTGAAGATTCTAATGCCTGATATTATTGCTCCAAATCAATGTAGCTTTGTGCCCGGGAGAATAAGTTCCGATAATATCATTCTTGCTCAAGAAGTAATTCATTCGATGAGTACCATGAGGAAGAAGAAGGGCTTCATGGCGTTGAAGATTGATTTAGAGAAAGCATATGATCAAGTTCACTGGGATTTCGTTCTGGAATGTTTGCAAGAGTTAGGGGTATCAGCTGCGTTTCTTGATATTGTTAAGGTTTGTTTGTCTACGGTGGAGATGCAGATTTTGTGGAATGGCTCCAGGGGTCCTAGTTTTAAGCCAACTCGTGGTATTAGACAGGGCGACCCATTGTCTCCTTATCTTTTTGTTTTGGTTATGGAGCGGCTGGCTCATCTAATTCAGAGGGAAGTGCGGAATGGCCATTGGGTGCCTTTCCGGTTGAAGAAGCACGGTACATGGGTCTCTCATTTGTTCTCTGCAGATGACTTGATTTTATTTGCTGAGGCGAATCTTGAACAAACAGGCCTGATAAAGGCTTGTCTTGATGACTTTTGCTTGGCATCCGGACAGACGATAAGTGTATCAAAGTCCAGAATTTTCTTTTCCAAGAATGTAAATCACGTCAAGAGGCATGAAATTAGTCAATTTTTGGGGTTTACTCCTACTGCAGACCTGGGTAAGTATTTAGGTGTTCCTCTTCATCATAAAAGGGTCACATCTCAAACTTATGATTATGTATTGAGCAAGATGGATGCACGATTAGCGAACTGGAAGATTAATAGTCTCTCGTTCGCAGCCAGGCATACATTGATTTCTTCGGTGGCTTCAGCTATACCGGCTTATACAATACAATCAACTCTTTTGCCCATAGCTACATGTGATGCAATTGATAAACGTTGTAGGGGCTTTCTATGGGGTAGAGGTGAAAACTCTAAGAAAGTGAATATGGTGGCTTGGGAGGATGTATGTGGTCAGAAGGAGGAGGGAGGGCTTAGTTTGAGAAGCGCTAGAAAGCAAAATACTGCTTTTATGATGAAGCTTGGGTGGGGTTTAGTAAGACGCCGAGATGCATTGTGGGTGAAGTTTGTTAGGGAGAAGTATAAGTGTGGGGATGATGTAATTCCAAAAATTGAGAAACGAAGAGATCAATCTCTAGTTTGGAAGGGGATTAATCACGCATGGTCTGACACGCTTAAGGGCATCGGATGGAGGGTTGGTAATGGTCAGCGAATACGGTTTTGGGAGGATGTCTGGCTCCCAAATCATGATAAATTAAGTGTCTACGTAAGTGGAAGGTTGGAGGAAGATGTATGTAGTTTGAAATTGGTGGATTTGTTGACGGCTTCAGGGGATTGGAATTGGAATAGGATCCGGGGTCTTCTTCCTGCTCACATTCTACAGTGTTTGGAACAAGTAAGACCACAAGTTCATAGTACCAGGGAAGACACACCTGTTTGGAGATTATCATCTCATTGTGACTTTACAGTGAAGTCCGCGTATCAGTTCTTGGATCGGTTTAGTTGCCCTCAAACGATAGGTGGTTGGCGGAAGATTTGGAAGGTTTCGGCACCACAACGATGTAAAACTTTCCTATAGTTGTGCTGTAGAGATCGTCTGCTTACTAATTATTCCAGAGTGATTCGAGGGTTTCAATCAGTTGCTACATGCAGTTTGTGTCTCGATGTTTCTGAGGATACCATGCATGCTTTACGTGACTGCAAATTTGCAAGGCCTGTATGGGAAATGTTGGTGCCTCAACAACTTCAGAACAAGTTCTTCGCTCTAAATAGATCGTATAGCTGGGTTATGTGGAATCTTAATCAACAGTGCATGGTTGAGGGAGTGAGTTGGTCAGTATTGTTTGCAGTAACTAGTAGGCAGATTTGGATGAATAGGAATGATGGAATATTCAATGGAAACTTGAAGAGTTATTCTCAGGTTCTTTACCAGGTTAAGGCTATTGTGGCTTGTTCAAATGTGGATCTTTGTATGAAGCATTTAGAGAGGGAGAAAGTTCCAAGATGGCAACCTCCACCTGTGGGTTGTTTCAAATATAATGTGGATGGCTCTTGCAGAGGTGTTGCATTGTCATGTGGTGGGATCTCACGGGATCATGAAGGGAAGGTGGAAGACGGATTTATGTTCAACATTGGAAATGGTACAAGTCTCTATGCCAAGATTTGGGCGGTGCTATGGGCTTTAAAGAGAGCTTGGGAATTATAGTGGACAAGGGTGGTGATTGAAACGGATTGTTGGGAGGTTGTTGAGTTGCTTTCTTCAGATTGGCCTGATCAACACCCACAGAGTGATCTCCTCACGGAAATAAGGCGGTGGTTGGAGAAGGAATGGCATGCGAGCGTTGTCTGGTGTTGTCGCGAGAGTAATGGCATTGCGGACAGACTGGCGCGGGAAGCTTACAACATTGAGTTAGGCTTTCATGGATTTCGTACGGCACCTTCTTTTCTAGAGGATTTTCTTCGTGCTGATATGTATGAGAGTTAATTTCTTGTTTTTGTCTTGTGTATAAAAAAAAAAATAAATAATATTCGTCAACAAAATTCTTTAAAATGTGGGAAGGATAAATTAGGGATTCTAATATCACAAATTTTAAATCAGACCTATAGAAGGGATATGAGATTATGAAATTTTGAAAAAAGTCACCCTTACCCTTAAATCTTCACCAGGTACCTTTGCACCATCAATAACTTACATATAAGGAATGACTACTTAAGAATCGCAATTGACAATTTCAGTATCCATATTAACTACTTAGATGCCCCAAATATCACCAACCTTATCGGAATTTTTAAAGCCGCCATTGTAACGCATCATTGATGACTTACGTATAATGAATGACTGCTTAAGAATTGTAACTCACAACTTGAGTATCCATATTGACTACTTGGGTGATTAAATGTCAATAACCTTATAAGAATTTTTGAAGCCACTCTTGTAATGCACAATTGATGACTTACATATAGGGAATGACTACTTAAAAGTCATAATTGACAACTTTAATATTCATATTGACTACTTGCATTTTTTCTTTTATTCTTTATTTGCGACATAACTCAAGGGCAAAATAGTTATTTGGAAATATTTGTTAACCCCAAATTACTCCAACATGTCTGATTTGGGATTTGTGATATTGGAATCCCTAATTTGTCTTTTTTATATTTTAAAAGAATTTTTGTGAGACTTTCCTATTGATAATAATCTTTTCATTTAATATATAAAATTGTACAAAATAAATAAACTAAATCAATTCTCAATTTGAGAACTTCTTTCTCATATTGAATGTGGAAGCTAAGTTTGAAAACATTGATGTCAATCGGTTGGATTTCTTGTCTTATTGAAAAATTAAATACTCCTTCAAATTTTAATATAATATATATTTAAGGAGTTGATTTTAGTCCTGAATATAAAATATATTTTTCATATTTACCAATTTTTTCCTAATTTACGCTTATTGATACTCTTTTAAAGATAATTAAGAAGGAGAGAAAATGAAAGAATCAAGAAAGATAACTGGGGTGTTTTAGAAAAGATATGTTATATTAATTAACTTAATAACTTTTTTAATTTAATCAAATTAATTAAGCATGCTTTATATTAAGAATCAAAAGCAATATTACATTTAAGGGCTCGGGTCTTGAGCATGTGGATTTTTTTTTTTAACTATATGCAACATATTTTGTAAATATCTTTTGTCCTCCACTTAATTAAAGATAAGTTTAAGGTTTACATAATTAAAAAAGACTTATATTTATTGAAGATATGTTACACATACGTCCTTAAATAAGTTTTATACATTTAGATAACAAATTTTGAAACAGAAAATTTTTCAGCCATTCTTTCTAAAATGCATAGTATTTCTTTAATATTATGTCTAACGAAAAGAAGAAGAAAAGGAAAAAAAAAATATTTGATAATTAAATTTAGAATGGGATCCAATGAAATCCTTCGAAGCCATCCCAGTTTTGGGCTTAAGCCATGTGTCACGTCATTTTCATGACTAATCCAAAATAGAACGCATGTTTTTGGTTTCATTCTGGGGAATCTTTTTTTTGTTACTTTCATGAAGCTGCACCACACACACCATCCCCTTGCAGTAGCCATGATATATCATATGAATTAATTAATTAATTACTATTGTTTTAAAAAAAAATGTAAGTTAGTTACTTATTAAAAAAATAGGTATTGACTTTTCAAAAATACTCCTTATTTTAACCATTTACATTAAAGTATTATTAATATAGCATAAACATCAAGTAAGAATTTAACTATATAGATAGTTCAGTAAAATAAGTAAATATTGGAGATAAAAGATATTGAAGTTTCATATTTACGTTCCAAACAATATATTTGGATTGGAGCGACTGCAGATTGATTCAAATTAAAATATTTTCAAGATCGATCAAATATCAACTGGCTTGGGTAGTTGAGGTAAGGATGTTAAGATGAATGTGTAATTGTATAAGAAAGAATAAGATTCTCGTAATGATCAAATACGCGAACAAGTTAAAGTGGTCTCTATTAAAGAGAAAATAGTAGAAAATCATTTGGGGTGGTTTGGACATTTTCAAAAAAGGTCATTGAGTGTACTAATAAGAAGAGTTGATCAAACAGTATAGAGTGAAATTGGCTACGATCCTTTGCTCTTACCGTTCTTTTCCCATCATCTTCCCCTTCATTACTCATCTTAGCCTTTAGATTGAAATCTGAACGATTCAAATTTAATATTTCATAAAAATATTATTTTTAAATATTTTTTTTTACATATTTAAATTATCATAACTAAAATTTAGTATTTTTGAATTTATTTAATTATTTTTTTAATAATTTGATATTTTTAAAATATTTTTATAAACATTAAATCTAAACCGCTCAAATTTTAATCTAAAGGCTGAGATGAGTAGTGGAGAGAAGAGAATGGGAAGGGAACGGTAAGAGTAGAGGACTATAGTCAATCCCGCAGAGTCATCTAAAAGGAGGTCGAGAAAGATCAAAACGAATACTCAATGAGGTTATAAAACAAGATCTTTTGATTAATAATCTATCTAAATATCTAATTTTCGACCAAGCACAATAGTATTATACGATCCATATAGTCGACCCCATCTGATGGGATAAGATTTTATTATTGTTTGTTTGTATAGAGTTTGACTTTTGCTTGTTACTAGATCAAGTCCTAAATATAGGAATTAATTGACATTTTTGTAAAGAACTAAAGATCAAAGAAGTTAAATAAGTTACTTATTTTTTGGACAATAAATAAGTTACTGAATCATATATATATTGTATATAATAAAATTATATATTAGTTTATAAGTTAGACAAATTAGTTTTAAAAAAAATGATAAATATAAATATTTTAAATTAATTTAATTAGTTTTTTTAATCTTAAAAAAATTAATTACATCTTATATTTAAGACAGTAGGTAACATGATTTGAGAAGTGTCAATTTTTCTCTTCTTTTCTCATCTTTTTCGTATACGTGGGAAGATGATGTTAAAGTCTAGTGGGCATTAAACTCTAAATAGGACAGGCCAATGAAAGCCTATCACAATTCACAAGTGATAACAAGAAACCCTAATTTATTATATCAATAATTGAACCTAGAATTTTATAGGATAAGGCTATCACTTTTTTCTTTTTGGCCAGCAAGAGGTTAAAGCTATTACACCCAACATCCCCGATGAATAACTAAGGATAACTCTTTTAATTTTGAGGTATAGAGATCACATGAGTGAATGTTGGGCCTATTTAATTTTCTGTTTTCAAATTATTTTTTTCTTTTCAAAAATATAAAAAAAACAATTTAAAAAAAGTTGTTGGTTACTGAGAAACAAAAAAATTAAAATTTTTTCAGAAAAATAATAAAAAAAAAAAGCTAGAAGATCTTTTTGATGTGTTTTGTTATTTTTAGTTCTACAAAATTAATGAAGAGACCCATGTAATCCTATTTCAATAGGCTGATTACAATGTTTGGTTGGGCTTATTATGATGTAAAGAGGATTACATTTGTAATCTTGATTACATCATTTGATGTAATCAGGATTACACTGCCAGAGCTAATGAATGAGGATGCATGTATTCTCAAAAGACAATATTACCATTATAACTTTTTAAATTGACCATATTACCCACAAATAAACCCTACTTATCTATTCTCTTCGATGAAAAAAAAACAGAACACTGCTTATTGGTTCTTATGCATGGATTTATATATTGGCTTATTGGCTCAGTTTTGATTTACATAGAAATTATACTTCTTGTTATATAATACACACACAAAAAAATTAATAAGCATGCATTATACTTTAATTTATTATTATATACGTGAGGAGGATTCAACTTATACGAGTTGTTAAGTTAATAAAATTGTTGTTATACATATGGACAAGGGGTAATTTTGTCTATTAATTGATTATTATAGGTGTGGATAGGGTTATTATACATACTTGTAAAATAATAGAAAATTTCAAGTCATTATACATATATATATGTAGATAGGGGTAATTTTGTCTTTTCATGTGTTATTATCATGTATTTCCTTGTTTGATGTAATCCAACCAAACATTTTCATACTTATGCATCTTTCCCTAATGATGAATCAAATAAATTCATATAATCATTATTACATTACATTCCATTACATGCATTACATTACATTACATTCCTTCCGATTCCGTGAACCAAACAGGCACTTAGAACATTGTATTTTTATTATTAATAAAAGTTATACTAATAAGGCAAACTATCCTTTGACCATTCAATTTACCATTTTATATATGTTTTTTAAAATAATGATTGAAACAATTTTGTTTTGATTTTTTGCTTCCAAAATTTGTTCTAAACAATTGCTCTACATAATTATTCTAAGAACATAAAAATATATAATAGAATCAACCAAGCCCTCCGTCTCTCTCAACAATGCTTTTTATACATATAATTAAGGGATTAAAGAAACTTACTTGTTTGGAACGGCTCATCATAGACATGTTCACACTAGCTAAAATAAAATTTCTTTTATATCCTTATCTCGTACACCATAAATTTTTATTAAAAAAATTGATTTTAAAGGCTTTAATTACAATTCCAAACAAGTCAACTATCTGCTAACTAGGTCAAACCTTTGTTGGCAGTATAAGATAATATTAATTGTAAAAATTCAACTCATAATATAAAGATGTGGTTTTAAACCAAAGTATAAATGTGATAGTTTTATTAGTAAGTTAGTATATAAATGTCTTTATAAATGTTTTTTAATCCATGAGGCATGTCATAATCCTAATGAATTTCCTAATAATGAATCTGAGAACTCAATTATTTGCCTGAAAAAGCAAAAATTAACTGTTATATGAACAAGACTCGTGGCTTTGAATTTGTTTAAAACTCCACAAAATCTTGTTTTTAGGGAAAAAAGAGAAGTAGAAGGAGAGTAGAGATTAAGAAGGAATAAAATCAAAACCTTCATAATTTGTTGGACGTCTCATTTAGCGTCATTAGGTTTAAATCACATCAATTACGCCAAAGTCATTAAATGACCAAGATTTCCCTTTCTATAGGCAATCAAAGACATTAATTTGATTAAATATAGAAATTAGAAAGTGTGAGAAAATAAGCAACAATAAAAGAGTTTGGTCTTTATCCTTTTTTAATCATATTCTAAAATACAAAAATGATAAAGTATGAGTTAAGAAAATAATCTTGCCTATCAATTTTATATCCATATTTAATAAAATGAATACAAGATAAATGGATACATTTGTGGGGGAAATGAGTGTCTTTACTAACTTCTCTATCCACTTAATATCTTAAATATTGAACCATATTTTAATGGGTAAAATTTAATATTATGTAAAAAATATTAATATTATATTATATATAATAAAAATCTATAATTATAATATTATTACATAGAATTAAATTTCATCCATTCTATCATGCCTGGAACACCTAATTCTAAGTCATTAGGCAATCTAATTGAACATGGCGTGTGATTAATCTAAACGTCTCAAGATAAGAAATGAATTATGACATGGAAGGAAGAAACAGAGCACACGCTCTCTGACTATGGATTAAATTAGATGTCAAATCAAGATACATGAACAAAAAAAATTCGGAAAATAGGAAAAATGTATTTTTAAGAACCAATATCGTTTTATTTAACAATTATTAAATAAAACATGACAAAAAAATACCATTTAAATTAAAAAAAATCTTTAAATATTTAGTAAATTAGCAAAAAGATAAATAGATGATCTTAGAGGAATCTAGAATTTTGAAATTTGGGTGTTGACAACTTGAGTATAAGTAACGACAACTTGATAATAACAATTAACAATTTTGATATATATAGTAACAACTTGAAGAGTTCAAGTTGTTAATTCCTATACTCAAGTTGTTGATTCTCGAGTCGGAAAATCGGGCCGACCCAGTTTAGACCCGAGTTCTTCAAGGGCCGGGCTTGTAATTTAGGGCGAACAAAAGGAGGCGGGCTCTTTTGCAGCCCTGTGGGCCGGCCCTTTTAAGCCCGTTTAACTTTTTTTTTAACTGGGCACAGGCAGCAAACAGTGGTCAAGGGGCAGAGCTAACCTAACCTAACCCTCATATTAGAAACACTCTTACGCTTACTCATACCTCATTTGAAGCTTATCTTCTTTGATTTTCTTTTTTCTTTTTTTGTATGTGTACGTCAAAATCCAAATCAGGTGTTATATTATTACTAACATTTGAAGCTTGTAGACTTGCTTGATTGTGGCTGTAGACTTGTTTGATTAGTTTTGGACATTAATTATGGTTTGGACTTAAGTCTTAGTGTTTGTGTTTTATTAAATTTGGATAATATTTATGTTTTAAATTAGTTTTGATAATATTTATGTTTTAAATTAGGTATTTTAGTCTTTAGAAGAATAAGGAAAAAAGGCATGACAAAAAAAAAGGAAAAAAATTAAACGGGCCTAAAGTCCGCGGGCTTTACATAAACGGGTTGGGCAGTAAATTTTGTGTACTTTTTTGGATTCGGACCTAAACAGGCCGGTCTGTTTAGGCCTGAGCCTGTCACGGGCCGGCCTGTTTTCTTTGTCCTAGCTGATTTTTATATTTAAGTTGTTAACCCCCCAAACTTTAAAATTTCATCTTCCTACTAAGTCACCTTTTGTTATTTTACAAATTTAGTAGATATTTTGAGGTTTTTATAATTTAAATGGCATTTTTCTGTTATTTTCCCTATTAAATATTTAAATATTGTCTATCCACTTCCTTGTTTGAGTTTTGTGTGGCTGTCATATTGATTGTAATATGATAATATACTTGCTATCTGACTAATCACAATTTGAATTGGGTTGTAACCTAACTAATGGTGACTAAGTTAAATTAAAGAAATACGATTTTTTAGAATAATAATGTTAAAAGTTTAAATCTCATAATAAAAAATTACACCGAAAGAAGGAAACTTTGCATAAAAATCCTCCATTTTGCTCCATTATCAAAAAATAAAATTTATTGCCCAAATATACTTAAGATTTGTTGAAGAACTCAGGTACATCATATCTTCAAGTGTTTGTTTTAGCTATGTACTATCTATTTTTTACTATATGTAAAATAGGGAACATTTGTATATAGATGAAAATATAATACATCACATCTAGGTAGAGAAAATTTGCATCTGTTCAACAACATGTGAACTACTGTGAAGCTGCAACCTTTGAATGGGAGTTTTCAACAATTTTTTCATAAAAGAATTGCCAGTGTTAAATAATTAAATAAAAAAAGTCTCACAACAAAAAATAAAAAAGTCTTATTTTACCAAACTATTAAACCCCACAACTTCTTTTTTGGCATCACTCTACTAAAAGTCAAGAGTTCAATAAAAAATGAATTTTTTCTGAGAACAAGAATCAAGCAAACCCCTAGCTTATTATGGACGAAATACCCTATTTAGACCCAATTGATATAAAATTAAAATCACATTAAATAAGGTGCCATTAACTCAAATTTCTGAGAAAAGGAAAATAAAAAAGGAGGAGAGAGAAAGAGAGAAAAGAAAAGAAAAGAAAAGAAACAGAGCACCCTCATTGACCATCCATATAATTAGACAATCAGAACTCTGAGTAATCAAATCAGAAACAAGAAAGAAAATGGAAACAACCATGAAAAAATCTCTCATATTACTCACCTTGCTATCCTTCATCATCATCCACGGTAAGATCATCAATATATTTTTCCCCTGTTTCTCTCTGTTTCTGAGTAACAAAACAGAGCAAATTAAACTTGCAGGTTCAAGCGAGTGTTCACTGAACAACATAAACATAGGAACAGTGAGAAGTGGGAGAGAAGTAGAAGGGAAACCAGAGTGGAAAGTGACAGTTATAAACAACTGTTCTTGTTCACAGAGTCAGATTCAATTATCATGTAAGGGATTTCAGAGTTCAGAATCTGTGGATCCTTCGGTTTTTGAGAAACAGGGAGATAGCTGTTTGCTTATTAATGGAGATCCCTTGAAAGCTTTCTCTTCAGTTAGTTTCTCTTATGCTTGGGATCCTCCTTTTCTGCTTCTTCCTTCAAGCTCGATTATGGGTAATAATTGTTCTTGAGAGAGATTTCTCATTCATTTTGCTTTTTAATAAGATTGGTGCTTGACGATGATGATTCTGAATGAATAAGATATACAAATGATTTGGTTGCTTTTTCTGGGCCAAAAAAAAAATTGATCTTTTTAATCCTCTTGGGTTTTTGTTGTTGCTGTTTTCGCCTGCATATGCTCTTTGGTTATGGCTTAGTGTCGCTTGTGTTTGTTGGGGAGAGAGATGGGAAAGTTGCTTAAAAATTTCATTGCAAAATTTATTCTCCAGAAAGTTTTCGGGAGAATCAACATGAGCTCTTTTTTTTTCAACAGAAAAGGAGTCCATTGTATTAATCATCAAAACAAGTATCACACTTACTAATTCAGAAAATAAAAGAGTCAATACCTAGCATACAACCTAGTCAAACAAAGCATATTAAGTACCTAGAATACAACCTATACGAAAAAACTCAAACTCAGTAGCATCATTACCTTAGCAACCTACCAAAGAGAATTTCACTTCTGACCTTTCCTCAATCAATAAAAGTATTTCCTTCAAAACTAATGTACTCTGCCACTCCACTTCTACCACAGATTTAGCTCTCAAGCATTTGAATAACTCTTCACAATCAATCTCCACACAACACTTCCTCATACTAAACCTGCTACATGACACTAATGCTTCTTTAACAGCAAGGCATTCAGATGCAACTACAAAACAAGCCTCCACCTTCTTCCCCAATCCTCCCAAAAAAATACATGCACTATTCCTACACACAATTCCAACACCAGCCTGCTTTGTTTGTCTCAAGAAGGCACCATCTACATTAATCTTCACAGTGCCTTCCTCTAGTGATTCCTACTTCAATTTCCTCTCCAAGCTCTATTGTCTCAATCTACAACCCCTTCCTGAATTGGCAGCCTTTGCCTCCTATACCTCATTGACAAACATAGTAGCCAAATCCACTACTCTTTTAGCATCTACTGATCTCATTAAAGACCCAGCCACACCTTCCTTTCCATATACCCCAGCATATAGTAGCTACAAGAGCTTTACCATCTTCAAAAATGCCATTGTTATTCAAGAGCATTTCTTCACACCACTTCCTTATGCTAGTTACTTGTTCATTATGGATTTGCAGGGATAATGAACATCCAAACCAAAACCTGCGAGTCCATGGGCACAACAATGTCATATGCTCCATAGTTTCAGTCTCTAAACCACATATTGGACATAAACCATGCTGTGCACATTTCCTTGGATGCAAAGCTTGTTTGGTTGCCAAGGCATTATTTAACATACGCCACATAAACTGTTTTATTTTTGGAGGAACATGCAGGCGCCATACACACTTCCAGAACACACTTCCAGAACTGATTAGAGGTTTGATGTGAACTACCAGGCTTCAAGTTTACCTCATTTCTGCCATCCATTTTTGCAGCCTGATAACCAGATTTGACACTATATATACCATTCTTGGTTTTCAACCAAATTGCCTCATCATTCCTACCATCAGATGCAATGTTTATTCGCAATATTTTCCCCCTCTCAGATTCAAAAATTTTTCCTTCAATCTTATTGGGATCCATCTATCCTCCCAAACCCTTACCTCCCTTCTATTTCCTACCCTTCCAAAATAGCTGCTTCCTCAATAACTCCCTTCCCTCCATAATACTTACCCAACCCCAAGTAGCTTTACCCCCTTCTTCAGCCTCCGTGAAAGTACACTTGGAAAAATAAATGTCTTTCAAAATCTTACACCAAAGCTCATTTAGGTTCTGGATTATTCTCCAAGCTGTTTTGGTTAATAAGGCCTTATTAAAATCTTGAAAGCATCTAAAACCCATTCCTCCATCATATTTAGAATTTATCATCAATTTTCAATTTCTCCAATGAATCTTCCTTCCACTTTGCTCATTCTACCCCAACCAAAAATCATAAATTAAACAATCAATTTATTTACAACATTTCTTTAGAAACAAAAAGTTTGACATAGAATACATAGGAATGGGGTTAGCCACAGCCTTGATCAACACTTCCTTCCCAGCAAAGGTTAATAATATTTTCTTTCAACCTTGCATCTTCTTTCTAATCTTATCTTTAATTAATCAACATGAGCTCTCTGAAAAATGAATTTAATGATAAAAAATTTTCACAACAAGCTATCAGGAAAAAGAAATTATTACAAATACATATTCCTCACTCATTATTAAGACTTTTTGGTGATTACATTGATATCTCACATTGTTTCTTTCAAATATTTAAGGACCAAGTTTTTAATAGGTGCAACCTTTTTTCAGTTATGTATAACATATTTTATATTGTGTTTAAAACGGAAAACATTTGTATACAGAAGAAGAAGATATAGGTTGCACACAAACGAAAATTATCATTAATGTTGCTAATTTTTTCAAGAGTAGTTCCTAGTCTGTTATTAGTTTTTTTTTTTTGTTAAAACAAAATTATCATTCATGTTGCTTAGAATTACAACGAGACTATCTCTTCGGTTCTTGGTCCAAAAGACTCATATTTTCAAATTTTAGAAAAAACTATAAGCTCTCACTTTATAAAGTTAAATAAAATAAAAATCGATCATATATAAAACTACCCTCAAATTATTATATTGGTACAACCCTCAAATTATTATACACTCGCAGGAGAGAAAAGGATGAGTAAGGCCCACCCAACTTTTGCAACCCCTGCACATGTATTGCTGGTCAGATTAATTAGTTTTTTTTTTTTTTGATTGACCAGATTAATTAGTTTTTTTTTTTTGATAGTTTATACAATGGACTATTTTTGGCCTTCGGTGCACCCACCTTCCAGGTATCCGGCGTTAACCTGAAGGCCAACGCCGGATTTACCAACATGGGCCCTCGACAACCGACTAGTCCTGGCGCCCCCAATCTGATAGGCCCGACAGGAATTCACCTCTTTGAGGCGCCCCAAGGGAGAGAGCTCCCAACGGAAATTCTCTACACCTTCCGTTTCCTGGGATCGAACCCAGGAATGGATTGGTGTGGCGCAGATGCCTACCCATCTGCGCCAACTTCCGTTGGTAGATTAATTAGTTTTGATTACATTATGTGTGTGTGTGTTAGAAAATCACTGACTTGAAGTCAACAGCAAATTTTAATTTGAAATCTAAATATATTAGATTAAAAACAAGGCTGATGTAAGGATTAATATAAAAGTCACTTAATTAATTTGGGTGAATTAAATAAATAAGATAAATTAATTAATTATAATAAATGTGAGATGATTTACTTAAAATACACCAATTAATATTAGATTATATATCAATTTATAAGTTAGATAAACTAATTTAAGCTAAAATGATAGATATAAGAGATAAAGTAGATTAATATTTCATATTTAAAACTGAATCTAACTTTCAAATAGTTCTTATATCAAAAATAAGAGTATATATGAGCAAGCCAAACCAAAATATACAATCATAATAGCTTTAAATTAAAAAACGAACAATAATTATATTAATTTTTCTGAATATATATTTATATAAGAACATATGGGAAGGGACAAAAGGGGAGCAGCTGGCAAACATGATTAGACATCTAGCGTCCATTTGTTATGGATCCTATCAATTTACATCATCACTTCCTTTTCTATACAATTTATTCATTTATTTATTCTAAAGTTGATAAAAAAAAAACTACAATTTTTAAAAAGTGGCAATTTTTTTAATAAATAAATAATAAATGTGTAACGAAATGATGCATGAAAAGTGAAGATGCCGTGTGAAATAGTACGTGAACATGTTTGCAATTTATTAAAATTGTAAGGACCTAACTAATACTTAAATTAGTCTTGATATTATTGGATAGAGAGGAATTTATGGGATGGATCCCCACCCCCACAAAATTATTGAATAAAAGAAAGAATAATTTCTGACATTTATTTGTCCAATCATATATACCAGAATTATATTCATGCGGTGCGCTGTCTTATCTGTTATTTAAATGACACTCGACAGACTTTTTCTTTCAGAATTTAATTTTAATACGCATGTGAGGGCCCCTTTTGCTTGAAGGATGATATAATACTTGTAATATCCCGAATTTTGGGATTGGAGGCTTTGGAATAAGCCTAAATTGAGTGGACTATTAAGCCCCGATTTAGTAGATGTCCCAAATATATTCCCTAATGATTCTAATATCTTTGGGGTATTAAGAAAGTAAAATGGTGAATTTTGGAGAATATAATTATGTTTTCGGTAAAATCGCCTATGAGGCAGTGAGCTTATCATAAGATTTTGGAAGACTAAATGATAAGCAAAAATTATGAAATTTTACAGGATGAAAGTAGACATCCTAAGCTTTAATTTTATAGGTCATATGAATTAATTAGAGCAATACACAAAAAGATATGAATTTTTGAATTCAGCACAGAAAAACTGTGAAATTTCTGGAATAATATGCAAAGATTGAAATTCTGGGAATTTTGTGATTCCAGAAAGCAAAAGTATATATTTTTCCTTGAAACTAGATTCAATAAGGGTTCTATAGGCTTTGGAATCACTCCAATTCGATTTTTCTAGAATTAGTTATGATTTTTCAAAGTTTGGACAGAAATCTGCCAGAATTTTGTAAAAAATCCGAAAATTTGGAAAATTAAAGTAAATTATGATATAATAATATATCATCATCATCTTCCTCTTGAGCTCATTTCAGACGTGAGCTGCAGCCAAGAAAAGAGAGAGTTGTTTTCTTTTAGAGAGAGAAGGAGAGGAGAAAACTCACGAGATAGGTCGATTTCTTCGGTGAATTCGTACCTAACGTGTATAATCCTTCTCCTAAGCTTCTCTTCTATATTGTTTGAGGTATTTGAAGCAAGATTCATGGTGTTTTGAAGTTAGGGTTTTCAGCCACAAGAAGGAAAAGCTAGTGGGAGCTTGAGGTAACTTCCAAATTTTCATATATTGCTTATTCTGGCTGCTGTGGGCAATTTAATCGGTGAAATTTCGCCGGATTGCCATTGGTTGTAAAAATGGAAAATGGGTTTCCCTAGGGGTTATGCTGCCCAAATTGATACTAAATGGTAGTTTTAACCTAATGGGATAGTCAATAAAGTGGTTAGGAGTAGAAAGGAACGCGTTTACAGAGCCGAAACCGAAAAACCCCGATTTTCCCTGGAAAACCCATATATTTCGGTCAGGGGTCTAAATGGGTCTTAGAGTTAGATTTTCAATGATTTGATGGTTCCATTGGATTCAGGAGGGAAAATTAGGTGGGGTTACAGTTGGGCACTTTTTCAGAAAAGGCCGAGAAAGCATAATTATGGAAACGCCCCTAAAACCCTAAAAGTAGGGCTGCCAAGGGCATTTTCGTAATTTGACATTGAATTTGATAATTATGAGTCCGGAAATGGATTCCTTGGGTGAAAATATGTAATAATAGCCCATGCCAAAATTTCGGGAAAAGTACAGCCGGACCGGGTATGATGGGGCTGGGTCCCGGGGGTATTTTAGTAATTTTCAAGATAGACTCATATAACCCCCAGAAACATTATGGAAGTGTCTAAATAGTATATTTGACATTGTAGGATCAAATATGAAGCCCCGAGCTGTCTGCACGTAGATCGAGGCACGCGTTTCGAGGCGGAAACGGGTTAAGGTAGGGGACTTACCTTACTTGCATGTATTTGATATCTTTGCTTGTGTAATGATGTATGTGATTGCTTTACTTGATTGTGTAGAGCATATTTGAATAAATGAAGCTCTGTTTCTGTTTTTGCTATGGCCATAGTCTTGTTGTATGAAACATTGAGCATGCAGAAATGTCATTATGGGGCATACATCTAGATAAAGCTAACATGTCATACACATAGCATCAATCATGCATGCATAATGGTATCTGTTTCCTACTGAGATTCTCTCGAATCTCACCCTCCCCTACCAACAATTTAGACAGGAGAAGACAAAAGATATGTTGAGTGCAAAGAAGAGAACTACACGAGGGGATTGCAGTGGCGGAACAAAGTCAGGAATATGTCTCTGTTTTACTGGGATGGGTTTTGATACCCTAGTAGCCTTGTACGGCTACATTATTTGAATTTATCAGGTATGAACCCCTCGGGGGATATTATGTAATTATGTACATATTATCAGTATAGTTATGCTATTCCTGTGTTGCCTACCGAACCGCATATCGTTTTCCGCTAATACTCTGGTAAATGTGAAATTAAAATAAGGGCGTGACAATACTCCTCCTATTATTAATATAAAATATATTTATCTAATTTAATTATATTAAAAAAGTTATTAAATTAATTAATATGATATATATTTTCTAAAAAACCTTATTCATTTTTCTTATTAATTCTTTCATCCCCTCTTCTTATTAATTATTGTTCAGTGGATAACAAGGTAAATTAAAAAAATATTGATAAATATAAAAATTATATATTATATTTAGTATTAAAATTAATTTCTCAAATATATTTTATATTAAATACAGGAGTATATACTATAAACTTTGACTGTGAACATAAACTGGGGGGAAAAAAAAAGACTGTGGACATAAAAATCATACCAAGGCAAATTCGTGTTACAAATTAGATTAACTTCCACTTTACGTGCGAAAGGTAACGACTATGAGTGATTCACTCTTGATGAGTAAGACCCAAATTTATTACCTATTAGGGTGCCAAATTCATTATTTTTTTGTCATGATTATATGACAATTTATATTTATAGATTATACTTGTCCTTAATAGTTTAGATATTTGGGATTAATTTTATAAAAAGATAGTGAAATTGATGGAGATGTTAATCATAGAATTTGAGCTGAGTAGTTTAAATGGAAAAAAACTATCGGAGTTATTTGTGATAAAAAAAATACCTGATAAAGTCAATGGCGTTATTTGACAGAGTTCAATAGCGTTATTTGACAGAGCTCAATAGCGTTATTTGATCCATATAACCGACCCACTTGATAGGATTAAGGCTCTATTGTTGTTACTACTTCTACTTCTTCTTCTTATTAACAAGCTATATATCTCCGTGCGTTGTACAAGAGAGTATTATACATGAAAGTGTTAATTGCAACAGTAGTATATGTAGAGACATATTGTTAAATAGTATGATTATCAAAATATGTTGATAGAGTAATAAATATGTGACATTGACATTAAAAGTTAAATAAAATTAATTTGATTATCATTATAAAAAAATGATCGAATTTGGTTTTGGATATGAAGGAAAAAAACATTTACATCCCGTGCATAATTGATTTTATAGTCTCCAAATGTTTATTAGGTGATTATGATTTTTAATTTATGATTTGATGTCTATTTTCAAATTCACTCAAATTGAACTCATGATTTAATGTCTATTGTCAAATTCAATTTACTTTATTACCTTATCTTCAAACCCTAATAATAAAAACTGAGAATTAAATGGGAATAATATCCTAATAAATTTGAATAACTTGAAAATGTAATGCTTAATTTTAGCCCACAATTATTATTGAAGTGGTCAAACTTTTTGGATTAAAGGGAAATTGTATATTAGAGAATAATTTGTAATTATTTTTTTTCAAAAAGGAGATTATTTTAACGGGTATTAACTGAATAAGTGTTAATATAATTACATATGGATTAATTTAATGATATGATTACCTAACCCATTTTTGTTAAATGCATTTTTAAGCGGGTATTACAAGATTTCATGTATAAAGTTGATTGATTGATAATAGACCTATATTTCTATCTTTAAAACGTGGCATCATAGAATACGCTTTCGCCTACCTTGGACGGTGTTTTGTTGTTTTGGGCCTATTTATTGGGTTTGTATAAAGGATTTGTTGTAAAGCCGGTAATACGGGCCCAAATCGCGAGCTCAATCAATGAGCCCGTGGTTGGGGCAGGGTTCAAAAATGTAAGCCTACATTTTTTTTTTGTATATAATAATTTCACAAAATTTATAAGTTGTTCACTCCCATCTTGGTATCTCTCAATCCAAAAAGAAAAAATATTAGTCTTTTCCCTTCTTTTTTAAACAAAATTATTATATCTTGGTTGCTTGAGGATGATTTTATGTTTTTTGTTTATAACCTTTGACAAATTTGATAACTTTATCTCTTAAATTGTGGATTGTGTTTTTAAATTTTTATTAGAGGAATGATTGATATTAGGGAGGTAAATTTAACAACTCATACACGTGTCTCATACTTTTTGCTGTCTTTAAGAAATAGTAAAAAAAATTTAAAGAAAAATGAGGGCCTGCGGTTTGTGTGTGTGTTCTTGTACAAAATTACAAGTATATGTAAAACAGAGTATTGAACTTGATAATGCGTTCGTGTGTGTGTTCTTGTTCTTCTTCTCTGTTTGGATGTTCCCATATATATAGATGTGTTGGTAATGACCGTTGGAACATTTTCTTCTTGCCCGTTAGATTATGCGCAGCCACTGTTGACTTTTCCAGTATTTGAAAAATATCCGTTTGCGGTAGGTAGCGGTAGGTAGCGTTTGAACGTTGCATTTGACTTTCCTTATTTGGTAAGATCTCTTCATTGTTTATCTGCGGATATGCTAAGAGTACTACTACAATAAAGGGTTAATCACATAGGAAACAAATCAATGATCGTTGGAATGATTTCCAAATTTCTGGACTTGCATACTCAAGTAGTTACTCGAGTATTCATTAAGTTTACTCGATTACTTACTCGAGTATCATCGTGAGAGTAATGATAGCAAGTTAATGAATGAACATCACATAACTCGAGTAGTGCATGAAGTAAACAAATTTACAAACCTTAGAAATACTTGTTTACTCGGGTGTTTACTCGGGTATGGCACACTTTTCTTCATAGATTACTCGAGTAGCAACTCGAGTAATCTCTCAAATAAACTTCAGGTTACTCGATGCTTCACTCCAGTAATGTTGGCAGGATTTCAGGGCCGAGAGCACTTCAAGTTTGATTACCTTGTTACTCAAGTACTTACTCGAGTAAACATAAATTTTCTGCATAGCTTACTCGGGTAGATACTTCAAGTGCTTTGTAAATAACTCTGCAGATTACTCGATTACTGACTAGAGTAATCTAGTTCAAATATATGATAAAGAATAATTGAATACCTGCATACTTGAGTAGTGCCTCGAGTGAAGTGATAATAGAATTTCAAGTTTTCAAGTATTACCTTCAAGTTTTGCTTACCACAGCGAGTTACTCAAGTAGCTCATCGAGTAACATTGGCAGGATTGAAAATGCCGAGAGCAACATATTTCTTGAAGTAGAGGACTCGAGTACAGACTCGAGTAACGTTGGCAGGCCAAGAGCAACTGGAAGTCTTTTACATGGTTACTCGAGTACTCACTCGAGTAGCATTGGCAGGTTACTTGAAGATTGATTTTGGTTACTTCAAGTTTCTGTCTCATTACTTGAATACTTACTCGAGTAACCCTTTAGAAATTTTGTCAGAGATGAAGTTTCTCAGCTATTTCTCTTGGCCTTTCTTCATTACTCCAGTTCTTACTTCAAGTGATGATTTACCCTGTTATTACTTTGTTCAAACTTGTTTGTTTATTAAATCTTTTTCATATCAATCTTTGTTATCATCAAAACATGAGAGATCTAACATAATCAAGTAAAAGAGATTGAGGGAATTAAGAAAGATTATTAGGGTGTTTAAAAAAAAATGTCATATTAACTATCGAAACTAACTTTATTAATCTAATTAAATTAAGTAAATATATCTTATATTAAGGATCAGATGGGGAATTAGTTTGAGATACATTGTGGTATAATAGTGTGGATATATACTGATTTGGCTAATTCCTCCCCTACTCTTACCATCCACTTCCTTTCCACTCCTCATCTTCTCCTTTAGATTGACTCTTAAATTGAAATTTCAGCAGCTCAAATTTAATGTTTTATAAAATTATTTTTTTAATATTTTTATTAAAATTTTAAATTATAATGACTAAAATTTAGCGGTTTTAACTTATTTATTTATTTTTGCACAATTTATTATGTTATTAATAATTTTATAAAACATTAATTTGGCCCACTCAAATTTCAATATAAGGGTGAAGATAGTTAGTGCAAGGGAAGTAAATGATAAGAGTAGACAAGGGAAGCTAAGTCCTATATATACAAGTATGGATTTTCTCATTTTCTTTTTTATTATTTTCTTTTCAAAATCTCATATTTACGTTTAGATTAAAAAAATGGATAGTTCAAATTTAATATTTATAAAATCATTATTATTATAAACATAAATAAATAAATTTAAACTAATAAAGCCTAGTATACACAATTCATAATTGCAATACAAATAAAATTAAAGATAATAACTCATAAAATATAATAATAATAATTTTAAAAAATATTGAATCTGAACCATTCATTTTTTGATCTAAGGGTAGACACAGGATTCTAAGATAATTTGCTTCCAGATATATATCAAGATATATTATATACAATACTTTTTTATACTGAAAATATTATATACGTTATGTGTTTAATTAAGCCAAAACAAGAATCCGATAAATAAATAAATAAATAAAGGCAATGCCAGAAGATATTATACATAATTTGAGAGGGATCAAAGAGAAATACGCCTACCTCCAATCACATATATGAAGACAATGAATGATTGAGATAATTAATTCACTGATTGATAAAAAGAATACACATATATATGTTCCACAATGGAGATCTCTTCTCTTATACCACTTAGGAAACACTTCAATCTGTTGGCTCTTTTATTTAATTATTATTCCCATTTATTTTCTCTTATTATTCTATGCATTTCTATTCATTCATGCACGTGACCTTGTTCCTTTTAATGTGTTCTTCATTTCTGTCAATATATAATGGCCTGCATTTGACAAAATTTGCTCTCCCACCTAAAACTAAATAAAAATGAAGCTTAAATATTACCTCTTGTTTTTAATATAATACTTAGTTATAACATATTAGATGATCTCTTTAAAATACTTATGTATGTCATTAGATTATATATCAGTTTATAAGTTAGTCAAATTAATTTGGAGGAAAATAATAAATATAAATATGTTAAAATAATTTATTTAGTTTTCTTAATTTCATCAAACTAGGCAACTGAGTTTTAAATTACGGACTGAAGATAGTAATATATAAGTAACGATCATTCAAGCTTTATCTGGATTGTCATCGGAGTCAACGATCTCTAGCATGTAGCTAATTTCTATCTTCATGGAAAGAAAAGTTGTTTACACACACACACAGTCACACACACACATATATGCTGTTAAGTATACTTTGGTTTAATTAATATAGGAAACACAAAATTATTATATGTTAGAAAATCAAGAGAGGAGCCAAAAGTTGAGCTTTGAAACTATATATCCTTCCTGTCCTTGTTCCTCTTTTTCCTAGCATGTGCAGGACAAAATGTTAATTTTTTCCAACTTTGGCATGCATGTAACCACACACACTCACACAAACACTCACCAAATTCTCATCAGTATATATATATAGTTCTAAGTTACAACAAATATGGAGTTATTAATAAATTTTGTTAATGCAACCAATTAAATAGCTAAAAAAAATATGCACGACTGTACGTGTTTCTTTTAAATTCTTAAAAAAAACCATGTTCTTGTCCTTTTGTACCAAACCACTGACTAGTACACGCTATATAACTCTCAGACTCTATTCCATAGTACCTCACAAACTGTGATCTCTTCTTCTTCTTCTTCTTCTTCTTCTTCTTCTTGTCCTTCTGCCTCTGTGAGTTGAGGATTTAATTATATGATGATGAAGCTGATGAAGACCAAGCTGTTGAGTAGAGAAGTTAGTAAATTATTGAGAAAGAAGCTGGTAAGTGGCAGAGTTGTGAAATGGGTTAGGTATTGTTGGTTTGAAGAAGAGAAGAACATACCAAAAGATGTTCCAAGAGGTCACTTAGTTGTGTATGTGGGTGAGGATTACAAGAGATATGTGATTAGGGTTTCTGTGGTGAACCACCCACTGTTCAAGGCTTTGCTTGATCATTATTATGCAGACGATGATGTTTTTGGATTCACTAGTAATAAACTTCACATTCCTTGTAGTGAGAGGATTTTTCTTAGCTTCCTTCATAACGAAGCTCTTCTTCAACATTGTTGAAAGTTCTTCTTTTGAATTAGTCAGTAGTAGTACCTCATATCAGATGATTGTACTCATGAAAGTGAAAGAACTTCAATAAGCTTCTTTCATGTTTTAAATTGTTCAATTGTAATATTTACTAATCATGATCATGCACAAAGGGTAAAGTGCCCCAACAGTTATTCATTTTCAGCAACAAAAAGTATGATAGTTGATGTTACCTTCTCTCCTAAATATAGGGCCGGTTGATTGTTTTTTTAAAGATTAAGGAATGTAATTAGATTAATTTAAAATATTTATATTTATAATTTTTTCTCTAAACTAATTTTTCTATTTTATAAACTAATATATATATATAATTTAATTATACATAATATGTAATATAATTAAGTAACTTATTTAATTTTATTAGTCTCTTAAAAAAAATCAACTAGACCTTTTATTTATTATTTATGTGCGGAGATAATACTTTGTCCCATTAGTTACATTATCCCCAAAGGCCCCCGCTATGTACCATATCTAATTATTTTCTTTCTTTCTTTTTTTTTTTTTTTTATGTGAAAAAGAAACAGATTTCTTATACCAGTTGCAACTTTAACCGGTTGAGCAACCAGAATAGAAAGTTCAAGACTTTCTATACCGGTTGGGAAGTTAATACTCTCTCCGGTCTTAATTATAGGACAATATTTGAAAGTTGAACTTGATCCTAATTATCAGACAAAGTTCTAATTTTTGTCAATTTCTTCCCAAAATACCTCTATTGATATTTTTTCAATAATAATTAAACACAATAATAATTTAATAAAAGAAGATCGAAAGTTGTTGAGGGAGATTGACGACGCCGGATTGTATGGGAGCTTGGAGAAGTCGTGTGTGAAACATGAGAGGTACAAGAAAAAATAAATAATTAACGTAATTGGATGCCATTTTAAATTTTAAATAAGAATATTTTAGGAAAATAAATATGATTAACTAATTTAACCATTATCCTTAATTTCTCCAAAGTTAGGTAAATATGTTCTATAATTAGGACCAAAGGGAGTATAAATTTAAGAGACCTTTCAAACCAGTGTTAAACATTTTTTCATAAAAAACAAAATAGTAATAAGAAAGAAACAAACTTTCTATCCTGGTTGTAACTATAACTGGTTGAACGACATGTATAAAAAGTTCGAAACTTTATACACCGGTTGTATCTACAAGTTGGGAAATCAATACAAATTAAAGACACCCTTCAAACTAGTGTTAAACGTCTTTTCATTAAAAAAAAAAAAAAAAGAAACAAACAAACAAACTTTCTATACTGGTTGTAACCATAACTGGTAGAAAAACTAGTATAAAAAGTTTAAGACTTTCTACACCGATTGTATTTACACTAGTTGGGAAATCAGTATAAATTATAGAGACCTTTTTAAAACCAGTGTGTTAAATGTTTTTTTTGCACCCGTTTTGTACCATTATTGTTTTAATGATTTGTTCTGCATCATGATCGCTGGAAAATATATATACACATATATATAATATAAATGCGATAACTTAAGCCTTGTTTGGTGATATAATATGTAGAAAATATATATACATATATATAATTTTTTTGGTTTTAAAACAAAATATGTAATGTTTACCAATCTCGTGATATTATTACTAAAAAAAGAAAAAGAAAAAGAGACGAGAAGGAACGAGACAAATGTACCATAGTAGTATATGGTGGGAAAATATATAGGATTCTCAAATCACAAAAAGTAATTTATTAGAGTACACATCAAATAAGGCTTATAATGTTGGGTGATCAGAATAACAGGACAACGTGAAGAAAGACATTGAATAAGTGTAATAAAACAGAGAAAGTTAATGATTTTGCCACATGTTTGGGGACATTCACCAACTTTAGGGTAAGGTAGAAACAAAAGGGAAGGAATATGCAAACTCAGTCACATTAAATTAAGGTACACAAGTACAAGTACAATATATACATTAAGATCAGATGCCACGTACAACTTTAACTTTTATTATCATCCAAGACAGCTTAACAATAGTTGTAACTCCAAAAATTAATACATGGGGGTAAGATTTTGTTCCATTTCCCACGTTGGTGTGTGTCTGTCCGTATGTACGTGTAGATCATGATGATGATTCTTCTTGGGGAGATTTCTCATTATTATGCTTTCTCAGAAAGTACTGCAACCACTTATCTTTAATAGGTAAGAATTAATTGGAGGGCTAGTTTTAGTTTTAAATATAAAAAATTAAGGAGAAATTTCAAAAAACTACACTTAAAATATAAAAAGGATAAATCAGTACATTGAAATTTAGAAAAGACAAATTATGCGGGTGTCAGAAAAAGGAGGAATCTGTCTTTTTGAAATTTCGGCCAAATTATAAAAATGCCCTTCAGCAATTCATGCACACTTCAGAATAACAACATGATCATCGTAATTAATAACTTCGGATTCGGTATTAACAACTGCAATTCTTCTTTTACAATTAACAAATTTCAGGACCAATAACAACACATATCTCGCCATTAACAACTCCGGATTCGATATTAACAACTCCAATTTCTTCTTTCAACACTTAACAAGTTTCAGGGCCAATAACAATACTCACCTCGCCATTAACAACTCATGATTTGCCATTAACAACTCGTATGTTGTTATTGCGAGTGAGGGCTGAAAGGCATTTTTGTAATTTGGCCGAAATTTCAAAAGGATAGATTCCTCTTTTTTCTAACACCCGCCTGATTTATCTTTTCTGAATTTCAATGTACTGATTTATCCTTTTTATATTTTGAGCACTACTACAAAAAACCAAATCTGTGGCGCTTGCGAAATGCCACCTATCTTAACGCTACTAAAAAAAGCTGTGGCGCTTGGAAGCGCCACAGCTATTTAAATTTTTTTTTTTTTTTTAAATAGCCTCCTGTGGCGCCTGACCAATCAGGCGCCACAGGAGGCTACCTTCCTGTGGCGCCTGGTCAGCCAGGCGCCACAGGAGGGATGGCCTTTTGTGGCGCCTGGCCAGCCAGGCGTCACAGGAGGCATCCCTCCCAGCCAGGCGCCACAAAAGGCCTTTATTTTTATTTATTTATTTTTTTTTTGCGTTTTCTTTTTCTTTTCTTTCCTGTGGCCCTTTTTTTTGCTTCCTGATTGTGAAGCTTTATTTTATAATGAGTTGCTTTCATGTTTATCATCTCTCAAATTTTCAATCTTTCTATTTTATATTTCAACCTATTATATATATATATATAATTTTCACATTTAAAATTCAAGTTCCCCAACAATAATTTTCTTACACAACAATATATTTATTGTCATTTCCTCAACAATAATGTTCTTACATTAATACTCTCCAAAGCTAACATAAAAAATATCATAATACAAGAATTTGATATGTGAACACAGTACATCAACAACTGATTAAGTAAATTAAAAGATTACTAAAAAAATTTAAACAAAGCAAGCTAGAATGAAACAATCTTCTTCTTACGTTGGTGACGCTAGCTTGAGTGACGAGGATGAGCAAATGTGAGCTGTGGAGTGGATCAGTAGGGATCAACTGTAGTGGGGTTCAAAAGAGGAAGAGAGACAGAGAGTATGAAGAAAAGGGAACAACTAGGAACAAAAGTGGGGACAGACGAAACAAAATGGAAAAAGGGACAAAAGAATTTAATGAAGAAGACGAGTTTGTGTTTTTGTTGTGCAAGAGAAAGTGATATCTTTTACGGGGGAGAGGCATCAACATGAGCTATGGAAGAGGGAATAAAAAGGAAAAAGGGAGGGAAAAGATAAAAAGTAAAGTTAAAGGAGGGAAATCTGATTGGCGGGAGAGTTGAAAAAATTCATTATTCAAGCAATTGTGGCACTTCTTTAAAGAAGTGCCACAGCTGCCCCTTTTTTTTTCTATTTAATTTTTTTTTTTTTTAGGACCCAATTGTGGCGCCTGGCAAGGCAGGCGCCACCTTTGGGTGTAACCAGCTGTGGCGCCTGGTCCACCAGCCGCCACAGCTGGCCAATTGTGGCGCCTGCCTTGCCAGGCGCCACAATTGGCCCCACCAGCTGTGGCGCCTGGTGGACCAGGCGCCACAGCTGGTCCCAAAAATAAAAAAAAAAATTAAAAAAAAAAAAAGGGCAGCTATGCCACAAAATATGCGCCACCTTTCAATCTTTTTGTAGTAGTGGAGTGTAGTTTTTTAGAATTTTCCCAAAAATCAATTCATTTTATTAAAATGTATTCCTGTTGATTATATATATTAAAGTGTTTCTATCTAAGAATAGTAATATGTATTTAAAAAAAATATATTTGTTATAAATAATTAGCCTAACTAATTTTTTTAATTTATTTAAATTAATTAATTGATTCTTATATTAATATCCGAAATAGTACCTAAGATTGGGCATGATGATTCTGAATAAATATACATGACTTCGATTTTTCTTTCAACAGTGAGGGCTTTTTCATTGTGGGCAAAGAAATTGATCTTTTTCCCACTCTTGGGTTTTGTTCTTCGTCGTTTACATACATGCGGCCTTCTGATATGCCTTACTTCTCTGTGTTTTTGGGAAGAGAAAATAAATTCATAATAATTAATATTTTTTTAAAAAAATATCTAGTAAATATTGGGAAAATACCTTGAAAATATTAAAATGACAAATCAGTGACTCCAATCTCAATAGTCCCAAATCAATCCACAGGTATTGAAATGAAATTGTGATATGTTGCATTTCACTATACTGCCCCTCACCTTTTTTTAATAAGGACGCCACTTTGGAGATCTGCCAAGCCAATAGTTAATGAAAATATTCAAATATTGCATTCATTAATCAAACATAGTAAATTGTTAATGAAGTATGATAAATATCAAAATGTGACATTTGCTAATAAGTATAGTAAATATCCCGTTTACATTTTATTAGTTATTTACTACAGGGGTTCATTCGTTGTTGCCTATATTTGATTTGCTAACTATGTCACAAAAAATCCCAACTGCCGACAAGGGTGCTGAGGTGTCATGTGCTTATTTTTTTAAGCAAGGGGAAATATTATTAGCAAATAATGGGTATGTTTGTTTTAACGATTCGATTACTTATAAGTAGCTTTTCAATAGTGATTTACGGTATACGAAGTAAGTATGTGAGAGGAGTTATATCTCGATTTACGTAAAAAAAACTTATAAGCAATCATAACACCCAAATAAACATGCCTATAAAATTCCTTTTTAGTATGTGCTGAGTGATTTAAAATTATTGAAATTAGAATCCGGAATTCTTATTCATCATTTAAATGTTTTAAGGTATTTTTATGAAATTTTCTCGAAATCTGTAAACCGTGCCCTCTCAATTTCAATCAGAAAATCATTTTTATTGTTGAGGTGGGTTATTAGTATCACATCCTTATCACTCTCTTCTCCTATTAATAGTCATAATGACGCCATGAGAAACCCTTTTTTAAGAAAGTAGTAATAGTAATGCTCATATTAACAACATGTATTTGTTAAGATATATCAGCACTACAATGGCTTAAATGATTTTGGTTATATTAATAATTCCCAAACAAAACTAAAGTTATTATTTTTAATTAACCAGCATAATTCCCAAACAAATTGGCTCCACCATTGTTAACCGGCCTAATTCTCAAAACAATCTTCTTCCCCACAATTAATTATTTTTTTATCTATTTTGTTCCACCTCAACTATCCTCTTCAGTACACTAAAAAAAATACTTTCAACGTCATCAAACTATCGTCTGTCTTAAAAAAACAGATGTTATAAATATAAACCGTGGTAAATTTATAAATTTTGGCTGAATTTCAATATTTATTATTAAAAAACAGACATTAAAAATTACAATTGACGTCTGCTTTAAGAAAACAGATATTAGAAGACTTACCTTTTAGAGCTGGATCATTGTATTCCTTCCTATAGATGTAGGTTGAGTCTTGAGAATTTTTCTTCTTTATGTATAAAAAAAAAAAAAAAAGAGACTTACCTTTTAACGTCCGTAACAGCAAAACAGACGTTAAAAGTGTGATTTTAAAAAAAAAAATTAAAAAGCTTTCTAATCCTAAATCTAGATTTCATTCATCCTCCTCTTCCCTCTTTGCAAATTCGGAATTGAGCTCTCGCAAAAGCGGCTTCCTCCACATGTCTCTTCTCCTTCTTCTTCATCCTACAGTGATTTCTCTTCTCACCATCGTAGACGTCGTCAACGCAGTCGCCGGGAGAGATAAAGAAGCCCTAAAGGTCCGAAAGAAGAGTAAATCCCACTCCAAGCGATGTCGCAAGCACCACCGCTCGTCTACTTCATATTTCTCATCTTCCGTGTCCGACTACTCCAGGTTAAGGTTTTAAGTTTGGCTACTTCCCTTTTCTCGCCATTCCCAGTTGATCTTTGTAAAAGCTTAGCTTGGAGTCTATAGCTGATTGATTTCCCTGTTCTAGCAATGAGCTTGGTGGCATTCTGAGGCACGTCTTTTATTATTTGGGCGTTTTCATTGACTCTGATCATCTGGTCACTGATTCCCTTCACATGGAGTTTTTATTGAGTGTTAGAGTAAGGAAATTCTGAGAATGTATAAAAAAGATACCAATGCCATGTCTGGTTGATTGATCTTAGATTTGAAGTTTAGATTCTCGAATCTTCTTGTAGGAAACTACAAATATGATTTAGTTGGTTGAGTTGAATGCTCGATGCGATGATTGGAGCATTTTGATTTTTTTGGGTCCATTAGAAAGTTTTAAGATTTATAATTTCGATCATTGATTTCTCTATAGAATCAAATTGCTTTGGCATTGACCCCTTATTTCTCTTGTTTTTTTTAACTCTCGATTTTCAGCTGAAATTTGGGATTGCAAGGATTCTATGTTTGCTGGAGCTTCAATCAGATTTTAGGGTATTACAAGCACAAATTCTATATTTTAAGCTATTACTTCCCTTCTTTTCGTTTTTCCAAGTTACTCAGATGTTTAAGATAACATTTGGATGGTTGTTTCTGGTATTGGTGTTCGGTGGATCTCACGCTCTGGAGAAAGCAGCAACTGTGTTTCATGGGTTGTTGGTAAAACAGGAAAACATCTTTTCTTGACTGATAAAGACAACGGAAAGCCTCCACTTCTTCAGATGGTTTATGATAATGAAGATATGAAATTCTTGTAAGCTAGATTCATAATTTGATTTTGATGACTCACCTGCCTCGTGGGAACCATCAAAAGTAACACACTCTGCCTCTGCTTTGCAGTCCTTCAAATGACTTGTTGCCTATGCAAATGTTCGTCATGATCGTATCCTTTTTCTCTTGCTTAGTGTAGGCGATGGACAAGAACTCCATCAGTAGAACTAATAATGGGTTAGATTCATTGTGTAAAAAAAATAATGGGTTAGACTCATCTTAATTTCTTTGTTGCCCTGTCTGGAGTGCTTACATGAACAACTTGACTCTATAACAGCACTTGTGGGATGGAGTATGTCATCTATAAGGCGTAGGAAAGAACTCCCCAAGCCAAGGTAATCATTAAGTTCTTCAGTAACTTAGTTTCTTTGCATAGTAACTTGCTACTTTTACTTAGCTTCTTTGTATGGTAACTTGACAATTTTACTTTTACTCAGAATCTTTCACGCCACAAGAAGTATCCACATATTGTGAATGTGGAGAAAGCAAATCCCCCTAACATTCCTGAGGATGTTCTTGCTGAAACCAAAGTCAATGGGTCCGATAAAATTGACTTGGAAGGTATTTTCATTTTTCTGAACTCACAAGCGAGAGAGTACTTATAAACTAAAATTTCTCTGGTTTCAGCTAGTCACTGTGTCCTATAGTGCTTGTCCTTCTAATTTATGGTTCTGATTGAAGTGGAAGAATTGGTTATTTATGCTTTGTAATATTCTCGATCATTTTACTAAAATATAACAACACATGCCCTTTTCACCTTTATCTTATAATAAATAGGATCTCCTCAAGAAGAGGAATAAAAAGTTTGGAGAATATCATTTAGGTCCCAACCAAGAGAAATAATATATTGACAAGTCCCATAATCTTGTTCTGTTTTAAGTCATGTGTATTTATTCAATTTCCAATGATTTCAAGGCATAAGGACTCTTGTGGATAGAGTTGGCTCCACTTCATGGTGTATAATGTTTTAAAACAGGCAAAATGTGAATTTTTTTTTAAAAAAAAAAGACTTACAACGACTGTTTTCTTAAAACAGCCATTGTAAGTAAATATTTTTTTTTTGAAAAAAAAAGGACTTACCACGACTGTTTCCTTAAAAGAGTCATTGTAAGTCTATTTTTTTCTTTTGAAAAAAAAAGACTTACAACGACTGTTTTAAGAAAATAGTCGTTAGTCATTAACATACGATAACTATTTTTCTAAAAAACAGTTGTTGTAAGTGACTTATAACGACTGTTTTCATAAAATAGTCGTTGTATGTTAATGACTTACTACGACTGTTTTCTTGAAACAGTGGTTATAAGTTACTTATAACAACTGTTTTGAAACTGTCGTTTATTTTAAAACTTTTAATGACTATAACATATATGTCTCCTTGAAAATAATCATCTAAAAGACATAAAAACGGATATTAAAACATGAAAAGTGTCTTTTCTAGTAAAGTGTTTGTTTTTGTTTCTTCGTTCCGTAATATCATGGCAGATCACCCTCATGAAGAGATATTGAGGACCAAAAAAAAATAGCCCATAAGCAGGTTTGTGATTTTAGTTGCCTTTTGATACATGTAAAGTCGGCATGATTTTAATTTTTTCAAGTGAAGCGAGGGCATAGGCATTCCTATAGTTAGGACGTTTATATATATACTTCGGCACCATGTATTTGAGGTAAGATGTATGCCATTTGTTGATATCTCAGTTTAAAAAGTGTTCGTATTTTTTTTATTACCAGACATACTTTTTGTATGTAAAATTTGGGGAAACCAATCACACTATCATATTTTTCATTATTAAATTCTCACCTCAGTCTCACACTTTCTTCCCCTGATCTATGATAACAAATATATGTTAAATCTATAGGGAAAAAAATTCAACACAGAAGCTACCCCGTTTAGTTACATCTCAAATAAATATGTAACTCTACTTTTACTACAAAATCTTTTTTATAAATAATAAATACTGTAACTTGTTGTAATTATTTAATTTTAGATAAAATTAAAATCCAGATTATGAAACCCGGATCAAACCAGTCAGTTCGGCTCGGAAACCGGCGAACCGGTCCAGTGAGGGAGTCAAATTGGTTTGTTTGTTTTTTTAAAATTAATTTTTTAAAATTTTCTTTATAATTTCATATTAATAATCTTGAAATCTTCACTTTTTCATTGATTTGGTCTCGAGTTAGCTTCGGTTTGACTCCAGTTTAATCCACTGACTCTTGACCCAGTACCCCACCCAGTTCAGTGACCGATTCAAGATTAATTACCTTGATTAAAATACTACCTTTTTGATTTAACATTTAATTTTAGAAATTTCTCTTATTATGAACTAGAAGTTTTCTTTCATTTATTTATTTTTTGGCAAGCAAATGAAGTTTTGGCTTATCCTGCATATGTCAATTCTTGCATCATGTTTTTTTTTCTAACTTGACAATTTGACATACTTACCTCTTATCCTGCATACCTCGTATACCGTGAATCACGATTTATAAGCATTTATTGCCCAAAAATGATTTTTGATTATTGAAAGTCGTTATTTTTGGGTAATAAGTGCTTATAAATCGTGATTCACGGTATACGAGGTAAATATGTGAGATGAGTTTTATCTCGGCTTGCGTAATAAAGACTTATTTTCTAAATTTAAGTGATCCCAAATATACACTAAGTATATGATGATTTTGATTATTGAAAGTCGTTATTTCATTGCAGGTTGCAGCCGTTGAACAGTTGAAGATGATGCAGCAGTTGAAGACTCCAAAATGTTCGGTTGTTTTTTAGGGTTACACGTACTGTTAGACATTTGTTGAGAAAGCATATTATAAAAGAAATTTTGGCTTATAATTTGAAGCAATTTTCCCCCTAGAAGTCTAATAGGCAAGACGCTCGTTCAAACACGACAATATGTATTTTCCAATTTCAAATAGCATGATTTGCTGTTTAATCGCTCCCCCAAACACACCCTAAATAGATCAATGGAGTGTATGTCAACGTGTGTTGGTATATGCAAATTTAAGTTTCAAAATCAATTTCATTGGAAATTCCTAATCACCGTTTCCATAAACATTAACAAGCCCTTTCAAACAAATATATAGACGGGATTAAACGTCTACCTGAATACTCTATTCTTTTAAAATAGAAGGCATTTTCACTTAACACCTATTTGAGAACCTTGTTAATGCCTGAAATATGGAACGCAGGAATAAAAAATCAGAATCATAGTTCACATACACGTCTCATTGAGTCTATCTTGGAAGTAGTTTTTCTCATCACAATTATGAGCACCAAGAATGATACGATGGGGGAGACTGGATTGACTAGAAAACAAATTTGAAGACACGAATGGGATGGATGATCAAAGGTAAGACATTAAGACACCAAAAGGATTATCAGCCCTTAATATTGTCGGAGCATTCAATGCAAGCAAAGCTCACATAAGAGAAATAAAATTCTCAATCATCATTCATCAAGTTTGAATCCCTATGCAAAAACGTAGCCTGCATATATAGGCAACAAAAAAACACTCTAGAATTGAAAACCTAGTCATGAATGCATTAAATGATGCCTTAATGATAATTGATTGTCTTGGTTGGCGCTATTCAAGCTAAGAGAAATTAGGAAATTACTTATTCTTCAAGACTAAACTAGCTACCTAAAAATAGGAAACAAAATGAAGTTTTCTTGAACAATCTTTGACCAAAAGGCCTTATTCAATGCAAATAAAAAAAAAGGAAACTAATTCAAAATGAAATTAAATCATATTCAATGCATGAGGACACCTTCTAGATGTTTCTTGAGATATCTTGGACGTCACTTTTGTTTATCCTCCAAGGTACATGCTCACCACAATGTTTTAAGTGAATTTTTCAATTTAGACTGCACATGGGCCTTATATATCATCTTATTGGTCATATTAAAGAACGTCTCTTCCAAATAAATGGGCTCCTTGAAACTTTAGTCCTTGCTTTTATCATTGGGCCTCCAATGCTTTATAAAAGATCTTTTGGGGCATTGGACTTTCATCCTTGAGCTTAGGCTTCCTGCTCCATGCCTTTCTCTTCCTTCAGAGCTCTATCTCCATTTTTCCATGCTCCTCCATCAAAGAGTTTATCATATTGCAGATCATTAAGATATAATCTCAATGTTTTAGATTAATTTTTTTTTACATTTACCTTTTAAAAAAAATATTTTAATATGTGCAAAATTAAAAATAAAGATGATTTCTTAATTGTCAGTTTTTCAAAAAAAAAAAAAGATTTTTTACATAAAAATCATTAGTTGAAAATCTTAAATTTCAACTGTTAAAATTCTATTAGAACTATGTAAATCTCTCTGCAATGATTACCTCTTGGTGCTCAACAGCACTAACACTGGTTTTGTCTTGCAAGAGGGTAATAGACATCTAATATAATTGATATAAGAAACTTAGCTTAAGTATTGTCGGAGCACAAATTATCAAAATATTCGAAATACTATATATAGGCCACTTATCGAAATATTAAAGTCACTCATGAAGTTGAAAAAATACTCGTTTTATGATTAGGAAAATGACATTACAAACCCGCTATATAATTGTATCTATTAATTACTTAAAATATTCACTTATTGCACATCACACACACATACTTATACGTAGACATTTATAAATTTGATTCACAAGTATGCACGTTTATGAGCTGAAGAACACGAAATTCACCTAACCCCATACAACTACCCAACACTCACCTTTCCTGCACGTCAACCTTATCTCCTCCTGTGGATCGGATATAGACATTTCCATAATTTCCGTTATCAAACTTAGAGATTAAGTAAATTATTAATTATAATACTCCTTCAAGTCTTTTTTGTAAATTAAAAATAACCAAATTATTACGTAGATTAAGAAGTACATGTTAAAATCAGTTAAAAGAAATAAATGTGTGGGAAATGCATTTTTTTCATATATACCCTTATTTATGAAGGTAGGTAAAACAAAGACTGTATGGGAAAAAAAGTTCGGAGAGAAATAATGAATACACAGACATATAGTTAATTATGGTCAAAAATGAAAAAAAAAAAGGCATATCAAAATTTCAGACATCTCCAAAGTGTACAGAGAGCATGGTATTACCTTTAGTCCTTAATATAAAATCTTGTTTGTAGTGTAAGTTACACTACATAAGGGATCATATCTAACACTAAGGACCGGTGGTAATAACTTATAATAAAGATTAAACCTATTAAAAAAGGGGCTAATGTGTAATTTTGCCCTAGGAGTAACCACTCAAAAGTGATGGATATCTAGAAGGTTTTTTAGGAGTAATTTTATCTTTGAAGTAACCAAAACATAACAATTCGACCTCTTGTCGTTAAAATATTAATTGTTAACGTTAATTTTTTTAACAATTAATATTATTTTTTTAATAATTAGGGTGAATTTGCTCTTGTTTTGACACTTCTAGGATGAAATTGTTCGCCATAAAACTTCAGATATCCAACGCCCCTAATGCCCCTAAGTGATTTTTTTTAATGCAAAATTACACCTTAACTCAAAAATAAATTGCAACTCAAAAGGGAGTATCATGTAATATTTGAATTGTTTCAAACATTGCAAGTGGTAGCTTGCATGCTACGGCTTCTCTTGGCTTTCTACAGTATGTCAATTTCAACATACATATATCCATACTTTAATTTCAACAGAGTATAGTAAGCTTTTGACCAGTTTTCTCTAATTCAGGTCCAAAGAAAAAAAAAGGGGGGCCACTTTTCTCTACTAAATTACCATGGTTTGTGCAGAACAAAGAAGAATTGAAAAATGAGACATACCATGAGGCTAATATATGTTATTATTACATTCTCAAGCACGTGTTCAGCAGATTATACAGAAACTATAATATTATATGAAGAAAAACACACTTCTTTAAAAGAAAATTTACATGGTAAAAAAAAAACAATCCTAACATATTGGCAGAGGAGCCCCATTCCACTCCTTGAGGCACTCCAATAAAGGATCAATCAACTTTCCTTCACAAATTGCAGTGAATACTTTGTCAAATTCTTCACCAGGTGACCTAACTTTCTCACCAGTTAGCAAACCAGTCCCAAGTTCTTCTCTCACAAATCTGTACAGTGGATAAGATCTGCATTCTTTGATCCTGTTGGGGGTCACAGATGTTCCATTCTCAACCTCAATCCTTGCACTTTCTACTTCTTTGGGCAAATGGATCTTAAGTTCTTCCTCAAAAGCTTGAATCTTTAAGAAAATGGAAGTGTTTGAGTCATTTTCTCTGTCACCATTTTGCAGGGCATGATCAACCAGAACTTGTCTCAGCTTCTGCATTAATGGGTAACTTGCGCTGCAAGGATCGTCGATGTAAGCGAACACGTGTTCGCGATCCACGACCGTGAGTAAATCCTTTTCGCAGAATCTTGAAGGGAGTAATTCTCCATTGACACCCATTGTTAGGACCTTCTTGGCCACTTGGTTCACAGTGTTCTTCACTGTATTCTTCAAGTTCTCTTCCAAATGCCTCAGATCAATGGCTTGGCATAGTGCAATTAAGAAAGTGGAGGACATGAGCTTGAGAATCTCAACAGCTTCAGCTGTTTTTCTTGAGGAAATTAGCCCTAAAGAGTTAACATCTTGGTTGTGCTGCTCTGCACTCTGAACATGATTGGTCACAGGGTTGGCAAGGAATTGAAGCTCTGAACAATACGAAGCCATGGCGATTTCGGCTCCTTTGAATCCGTAATCCAAGCTCGGGTACCGGCTCGCGGAGAGGTTCGAAGGCAAGCCGTTGTTGTAGAAGTCATTGACAAGCTCAGAGAATTGAGCAAACATGAGTTTTCCAATGGAAGCAAGAGCCAAGCGAGTGTTGTCCATGGAAACACCAATTGGGGTACCTTGGAAGTTCCCTCCATGAAGTGCCTTCCCTCTTGAAACATCAATCAATGGATTGTCGTTTACAGAGTTTATCTCTCTCTCGATCATCTTCGTCGCGTGCCGGATCACTTCGATCTGAGGCCCGAGCCATTGAGGAGAAGTTCTCAGAGCATACCTATCTTGTTTAGGCTTCTGAAGAGGATCAATCTCATGAAGCTTTTGAGCTGCTTTAACATAAGAGCTTCCATCTAAAATGTGTTCCATTATAGCAGCAGCCTCAATTTGGCCAGGGTGGTGTTTCAGTTTATGTGTCAAGTGGTCGGTAAACTCCGGCTTCCCCTGCATAACCTCTGCGAAAATCGCCGACAAGACTTCTGACAGGACACTGAGGATGTTTGCCTCGAAAAGAACAATGGAAGCTAAAGCAGAACCTACGGCAGTGCCATTAACAAGAGCCAAACCTTCCTTGGGTTGAAGTTCAAAGAAACCTGCTTTGATTCCGGCGAGTTGGAAGGCTTCTTCAGGGGAGAGGACTCTGCCGTCGGGACCAATGGATTTGGAGTTGGGGCGGCCGATCAAGAGGCCGGCGACGTAGGAGAGAGGGACGAGGTCGCCGGAAGCAGTGATGGTGCCCCGGAGAGGGAGGCAAGGGGTAATGTTGTGGTTAAGGAACTTGGTCATGGCTTCTAAGATCTCAAATCTGATGCCGGAATATCCTTGAAGAAGAGTGTTGATTCTGACCAACATGGCAGCTCTTGTGGCGGTGTGAGGCAAAATGTGAGATGATTCTGTGCCATTGCCGAAGATTCCAGCATTCAAGAATCTGTTGCACCATCAGAATCAGAACAGAATCAGAATCAAAATATTATCTATATATATATATATAAAAGGAGGTATGTTTTCAATAAAAAAGTGTATAGGATTCGGACATACGTATTCATAGTTTGTGTTGCGTATTGATTTAATTGTATTAACAGAACGTAATAGTTTGCTTCAAGATATATAAATTGTGAATTTTTAATTAAACAATATAATTATAAGTTCTCAAATTAAGAATATAAAATTACACGTAAAATAAACCAAAGAAAAATAGTAAAATAATTCAACCAAAATTTATATAAATAAGAGTTAGATAAGTGGTTAGTTTCGTCTTAAATATAAGATCTTAATCTATTTTATTGATCAAATTTATAATTTTTTCTAAAAATATTCCCATTGATTATTCATAGCAAGGTTGCTTTAGGAAGGAAAAGCAATACAAATTTATTACATATAACTAACTTAATTAATTTTTTTAATCTATCTAAATTAGTTATCAAATTTTTATATTAAAGATTAGAGGTGTAGTAATGGCTAACAACCACTTATTTTATATAACAAAAATTATTGACTCAATCATGAGCAATTGGTTCCTATATTTCAAATGGCTTGTGGGAAACGAAAAGCAGGACAAATATGCTATTATCAAAGACAAAGTGCAGATTTTATTGCTCACCAAGTAGTAGAGTTAGGTTACGATAGTCAAACTGTAGATTCTATAAAGTATAAAACTATTATTAATTCTTCCAATTCGCTCACCAACAAACCTATATTATGTGTGCGAGCGTTCTTTTAAATTTGGATGTCATATTTTTCAAATTAAAAGGACGTACAAAGGAATATTCTCATTATTAGGTTATAAGGCTATATTGGCTTAATGTACCGAATAGAACCAGTTTAGGGTTTAATAATGAGAACTAAGAGCTAATCACGACTGCAGCCTTTAAGATCTAATTTAGATGAATCAAATTGAATTTTTTTCACTTTCGTTTCTTTCTAAAAAAATTATTTTAATGTATAAAAAATTTAATATTAAAATGATCTTTTAACCATTAGTTTTTCAAAAAACATCTTTATTTAAAAATCATGATTTAAAAATATTAAATTTAAACTATTAAAATTACATTTGAACGGTGTAGATCTCAAAGATCATTATATTGATCAGCGCTACATACTCCTCATCATTTCGATGAGTATTAAAATTGATCAATCCTCTGACAGATTGGCGTTTGAGGATGTGATATCAATGAAAATGACTTCGCTCTTTTTCTCAAAAGAAAAGTATATTCTTTTTTTTATAATCGTTGGATTAAAATTTTAATAGTCTAGATTTAATATATTTTTATAATATATTAAATCTAAAGCATTAAAATCTTAATACCACGATTCACAGGTCTTAGGCCGTCGGATACGAATAACCATAATATCGGTTTCTACTTTCTAATAAATGTTCAGCGGTTCTGCTCCGGAACCTACTTAAAGAGGCATACGGGACCCCTCTATTTATCAGGGACCCACCCACTTACCTATTAAAACCTATTACCATCATCCTTGTTGCCTTCATGCACATCCAATGATACTCCTTTCATCTTTTTTTTTTTCTTTTTTCATTTTCATTTTCACTTATACAAAAATTAATTCCCTCAAAAAAAACAAAAATATTTGAACGTGGCCATCTCATTTGTCATTTGATTGAGTAATGATGCTTTCTTCTAAGTAACCCCAAAATTAATTATTAATTATTTTTTTAATTATTAAAAAGGTAGTATTACTCTCACAATTAATATCCTACCAAACATTATTCATACCGAAACTTATAGAAATGCCTTCTCCCATACCCTAGTCAGAATTATTAAACTTCATTTATAACTTGATGCTCCTATCCTGACAACTCCCAGTAATTAATTAATTATTTAATACCCTCTATATATATATATCCCATGTTTTTTTTTTGGGTCAAATACACTCCATATATATCAGCTCAAAGTTTTGAAAACCGACCAAACCAGCTTGTTTAAGCCGGAAATTGGCCAATCAGTGGTCCGATTGGTCCGGTCCCGTGGTTGACCCCGATTTAACTAGATTTTGTACGGTTTGATGTGTTTTTGGGTGATTCAACTGGTTTATTTATTTATTTTTTTAATATTTTATTCAAAATTTTATATAAATAACAGTGAAATCTTCACTTCCTCACCAGTTTAGTCACGAGTTGACTTCGATCTGACCCCTAATTTTTGACTCAGAACCCCAACTAGTTCAATAACCAGTCTGGGTTTCAAAAACTTGTATCAGATCAATTGTGTGTCCCTCATTTTTTTCCCATCTTTAATAACTTATTTAAATTTTTTAATCTTAAAAAAAAAAAGGCAACTCTTTCCTATATTTAAGATGTGTTATATTTAAGAGTGGAGGGAGTATATTATATGATTTATGTTACTCGTTTAAAAAACTTTAAGTAAATCAACTGACTCATCTAGTTAATTTTTATTTTCACAACGTAACCCTCTATGAGATCCCCCAAGTTAGAAATTTAGAGCTTCTGAAATCTTACTAGATCAGAGAGAGCTCTAGGGGAAAAAAGAGATTCAGGGATGAAATGATGAAATTTTATATTAAAAAAACGATAATCAAATTTAATTACCTGATGAGTTCATTCTGGAGGGCCCCACCCTGCTTGGTTCTCCTGTGTGAGGTGGCTCCGAAGCCGGTAGTGACACCATAGCTGTCAGTGCCTTTGTTCATGCTTTCCATGACCCATTCACTGCTGGCCTTCACGCCGGCACGAGCCTCCTCCGACAGCTCCACCCCCACGCCTGCGTCATGGTTAGCAATCGCCGCCACCTGCGATATCCGCAGCGACTTGCCGGCGATTTTCACCACCGGCTTCCGGTACTCCTCCACCATCCGCTTCACCTCGTCCAAATGGCTCCCCTTCAGAGCCTCCGCCGCCATCCCCCAGTTCAGAGGATCACCATTACAGACCGTGTCTCCGCCATTACAAAGCTCAAAGGCGCCATTATTACCACCATTGACCTTCGAAAACTCCATCGTGAAAAGAGATAGCTATATATATATATAATCTGGTTTAAGAAGTAACGAGTTGAAGGCGAAGGATTTAGGGATTTGATTTGGGTGAAGGGGAAGGAAAATGAAGGAGTATTTTCCTGAGGAAGGAGAAGACTGGGTGGAGGAATTATATAGGAGGGGGAGGGGGGGGAATCATTGAGTGAGGGGTGGGTAGGCCGTGGGGTTAGTTGAGAAGAAAGGGGGGCAGTCGGATGGTCATGGGGATGGAGGGTCAGGATGGTGACACGTGGAGAGAGAGGGGGAGGTGGGTGATGTTTGAGTCCAAATTGGAGAGCGAACGGAGAGAGAAGGTGATTGTCAATGCAAGTTCGCTGTAAGTTACACGTCAACTACGAAATTTTGTGGAACGTGGGGGAATGGTAGAAAGGGTTGGTGAGAATGTGAGAATGGACCTGATTTTGCTGAGTGCTGGCCCGGAGAGCTTAGCGGATATGAGACGTCGAGCTGAGTTTTTTTTAAAATGATGATTTTTTAAATAATTTTTTGGATATATAATGATTAAGAGATTAACTTTATTGTCATTAACATAACATTTTAAAATATTATAGACTTTTAAAAAATCAGAGAAAAATTAAAACTAAGGATCTTGAGTTGATAATATTTATTGGAAATTACAGTAAAAGTTGTAATTATTTAGAAAGACCAATTGACAAAATACAAATGTATAAATATTAAATTGTCCCTAACCAAACCTCCTACATTTTCTCCAACACTCTGTTTGATAGAATTTTCCTCGAATTCTGAGAAACGCACTTATTAGAAGATGTAAGAACCTTTTACTATATAAGCATCGATAGATAAACCTTTGATTAAATTAATTTAATTAAATGCGATTTCTTTCATTTTTTATCACTTACGTAGATATATATAAAAAATTAACACAGATATCTTTCAATTTTGTCAAAATTATACTTTTATTTTATAAACGTCAAAAAATGTTATATATATCTAAGAATTTTTTAAAATTGACAGAGTCATGTTCAGCATGAGCAACCCTTCCAGTGTTGATGGCAGAGGATATAAATTCAAACCTTCTATTTATAAAACTATAAATTATAAATAATATGATTTATTTTTCATAATATCATGATATTCATGTTAACATGTTATAAATTTAAAATTAATATCGATGTTACATCAATTTTTGACACAATCTAGTAACGTTTTATTTTTGTCATTTGAGCCTACACAACTTGTTCAAATAAAATATGAAATGTGTTTAATTTTTTGTCTTGGTTGATAGAGTTTATTTGATAGTTTCTTCCCCTCATTTATATAAAATCAGAAAAAAACCTTAATGATATAAAGGGGTCAGCATCTATGTAGATGTTAATTAAAGTTAAAAACTGATGATTTTGGCGTTGTAATTTTGGTGAAAAATAAAATTCAAATTACTTTTAAAATTGAATGTGAGATGAGAGAATATAAGAAGTTTAATCAAAGGCACTTTAGTGCTTGTCTGGGTAAGGAGAGAAAATCACTTTTAAGCTTGAAATCATGGTTTGATGGAAGAGAAGCGAAACATGAAGAAAAATGAGAAAAGCATTTTTTTTATCCCAAAACCATTAGGGGGTGTTCAAAATTCAAGATGGGTACAGGATACCCCAATCCCAGTTCTCAATCTCAATTTTTGGGCATTACAAAAGAAGAATTTAACAACACCACTTTTTTGGCGTTTCTTCATAGAAACGCCGTAGATAATAGTTTTTTTTTTTTAAAAAAAAAAGAGTTCAGAAGCTACGGTGCTTCATAATATAAGCTCCAAAGCTTAGTGTTAGGTTTGTGCAGCACTTCCCTAGACAAGTGCCATACAAAACATTTATTTAAAAAAAAATGAAAGCCCAAGCTATGACGCTTCTCAAAATAGCGCCGTAGCTGGGTTAATTTTTTAGCATTTTTTTTATTTGAAAAAAACTTATTCGGCGCTCAAAAATAAAGTGCCGGATAAGGGTGAGAATAAGTCAAAAAGATATTATTATTTAGAATCTCGTGTTGTAGTAAGTCAAAAAATAAATCACCTATTTCATTCTTAAGTTCCAAAAAAAAAAAAAGGGCCTTAGTCTACCCTTGATTATAAAGTGCTGGCTAAAATTAGCCTTAGCCGGAGCTCTATAATTAAGCACTGGAGGAGGGTTAATTTTTTAGCTTTTTTTTATTTGAAAAAAACTTATCCGGCGCTTAAAAATTTAAAAATAAAGGGTCGGATAAGGGTGAGAATAAGTCAAAAGGATATTATTATTCAAAATCTCGTATTATAGCAAGTCAAAAAATAAGTCACCTGTTTCATTCTTGAGTTCCAAAAAAAAAAAAATTGACCCTTAACTGACACTTGATTATAAAGTGCTTGCCAAAACTGGACTTAGCCGACGTTCTATAGAGCACTGGTTAAGGCACTCTATAATTATACAAGGTATCAGGTACCTTGAATGTGATGCCCAAGGCACCACGTGGGTGCCTTGAAAGCAAGACACCTTGCTTTCAAGGCACCCACGTGGTGCCTTGGGCATCACATGGTGCTTTGGATGTTTTAAAGTATCAAATGGTGCTTTAAATATATTTAAGATATTTATTTTTTAAAAAAAGAAAATTAGAAAGTTACAGCGCTTTGACAAAAAATATTATATCTTCTTTACAATCTGCTATTTAAATTTTACCCCGTTGTTTTCGTTTTCAATTTTATCTTCCCGCGTTCTCTCTAGCTCCTCCATTTTTCACAACTCTGTTGCAGTACAAAGTTTCCTCTCCCATATTTTTTTTTCTTGTTTCATCCTCTTTCAAAATTTCCCTAACGTATAAGTGTTTTTTCCCTCAATATTTGATTCAGTTTTTCTTTTTTAGTTAAAATATGTCATGATCATATATGTGTGTTCATAATTTTTTTTTCAAATATTTATTTGAAGTGTCAACTCTGTCTTCTTGAACTTCCTATATATTAAAAGTTTTTTAATTTTTGAGCTTACAGATATAATAATACTTAGTTTAATTCGTTCTGTGTATGATTTTTATGTAGTATTATGAAGATCAACGTTGTGCCCAATTGACTGACGAACAAGTGGATGAAATCATTGAGAAATAGTGTGAATATATGGTCAGCCAATTAGTTAATATTTAGGTACATACGTACGTTAGGTTATTTCTTTGTCTATTCTCATGTTGTGTATTCTCTTAAAATTAGTGGTACAATTACATTAATTGTAATTACATATATCTAGTATTGATTTTATGAATTAGTTATGTGTTATTTCATTCTGATTTAGTTTACTTTTTTTTTCTACCCGTATTGTAAATTGATATGGATTTTAATTGGCTGATTTCAAGGAAACAATTATATAAAATAATAAAAAAATTATTGCATATTACGGCCCTCCTGCGAAGCATCCTAGGAGGTGTATACCCTCCTAAAGCACTTCTCCCTAGAAGCGTCATAGGAGGCCCTAAAAAAAAAACACACGCGCACACACACACACACACACAAAAGCTGCGATGCTTTCAGAAATTCAAAAAGCGTCGTAGCTTACTTTTACGATTTTGAAAGCTATGGCGCTTGGAAAGCGTCATAGTATTCATAAAAATAAGCGTCGTTTATTATACTTTTTATAGTAGTGATATTATTAGTACCATCATACATTATATAGTTAAGATTAGTATTATGATATATGCGGTTTAACTCTAACTAAAGAAGTGATACACATCTTATCAAATGATAACTTAATTTATGGAATAAAAAATATGAAAATAAAAGGACAATTTAATTTATAAGGTAAAAAATTAAAAAAGGGGAGGGACCAAGATTGGGACCGGGATCTCAAGGATGATCCCAGTCCCGATATTCCTAGTACCGGTTCCAAACGAGATAGGAAATTTTGGGGATCATAATGTTCATGATTTAGATACTTTAAACATCCTACAAACCATGGTTTTGGCGCTCAAAACCAAGATTTTAGAAAAGCAAAATTCTCTCTCTTTCTCTCTCTCTCTCTCTCTCTCTCTCCCCCCTCCCTCCCCCCTCTTCTGCATTTCCTCTTTCTCTTTCCTCCCCATCATATGCAATTATTACATTATTTAATGTTTTTTTTGGTATTCCTTATTGTCTTGTTATAAGGCACTAACTAACAAATATTTTTTGTCCTTTTTATAAGGCACTTGCAAGTTTTCAAGGTGCATTTAATTTATTTTTTCATGTCTGTCTCTATTTAATAAGGGTAGTGGGAGAGAGTACAAATTTATACTCCCTTCGATCCTAATTATAAGACAAAGTTAACTTTTTTGGAGAAATTAAGGAAGCCAATTAAATTACTTTACAATATTTATATTTTTAATTTTTTCTCTAAATTAATTAATTTGACTAATAAAATAATATATAATCTAAGGATACTAAAAATATAAACACTCTAAATTAATTTAATTGGCTTCCTTAATTTCTCCAAAAAAGTCAACTTTGTCTTATAATTAGGACCGGAGGGAGTATGATATTTGAGTTTAGGGTAGTTAATTAGGGTAATATTAGAAATCACTTGAATTTTAAGATAACTTTAATGCTTTTAACTAATTTTATTGGTTTGTGAGAATTAATAGTTGTGGTGAAAGAGTTTATTAGATTTACAAGCGAGCATACAAATGATCCTAACAAAATCTTATGTCCTTATTTATTTTGTTGTTATGGAAAACGGATTAGTCCACTTAACTTGCTAGATCATTCAGTGTGTCATGAAATTGATCAATCATATACATGATGGACAAGGCACGGTAAGACGGATGATTCACGTAGTGATCGGATGAATACCACGATCAGCCCTTCGAATGAGTTTGATCGAAGCATGTGTGATGATGAGGATGATGGTCTTCAAGAAATGCTAAATGCAGTCGAAGGGGTGCTTCATGATTATCCTCAAGAATTTGATGAGTTAAAAGGTGATGCAGAGAAACCATTATATGTTAGTAGTACTAAATACACAAGATTGCTAGCAGTGTTGAAATTGTACAACTTTAAAGCGCGATATGGCTTGAGTGATTCAAGTTTCACTGCACTGCTTGAACTTGTACAAGATATGCTACCGGAAGAAAATGTACTTTCTACACATATGAGGCAAAGCGAATACTTTGCTCTACACCTGGCATGGGTTATAAGAACATACATGCATGCCTTAACGATTGCATATTATTTTGAAAGTTGTTTGCAATGTTAGAGAAGTGCCCTAAATGCAATGCATCTCGATATGACAAGAAGAAAGGAAAAAGTATGTCGAAGGTCATATGGTATTTTCCCATTGTTTTGAGATTCAAGCGACTGTATAGTAATACTGAGATTGCTAAGCTGTTGATATGGTATACCGATGAAAGGGTTGAAGACACCAACCTTAGGAACCCTACAGACGCCCTTTAATGGAAAAATGTTGATCATGACCACTCTGACTTTGCGAATGAAGCAAGGAACCTACACCTTGCACTTTCAACTGATGAAATCAATGCTCATGGGGTTCAAAGTAGTATACAATATGTGGCCAATGATATTGATGATTTATAACCTTCCTCCGCACTTGATCATAAAACATAAGTTTATGATGTTGTCCATATTACTTTATGGGCTAAGGAAACCTAAGAATGATATAGATGTATACTTAGCTCCTTTAATTGATGACTTGAAACTGCTTTGGAAAGAAGGCGTCAGTGTGTATGATGGGCACATGGAGAAAAGTTTCACTCTGAAAGCCATGATGTTTGGCACAATAAATGATTTCCCTGCTTATGATAATTTGTCCGGATATAGCGTTAAAGGATATTGTGCATGCCTTATATGTAAAGATGACACTCATTCAGTGTAACTAGATCATTATAAGAAAAATGTCTACATGGGACATCGAAGATCTTTACCATCAAAACATCGTTGGAGGAAGTAGAAAAAGGCTTTTAATGGTAAGTCAGAAGAAGGTAGCCCAGCAAAGATATTGATCGGTGCCTAGGTTTTTGAGAAGGTCAAACACTTGGATAACAATTTTGGCAAGTCTTTCGCAAAACAAATGGGGACAAGCAGTTGGAAGAAGAAGTCTATTTTCTTTAAGCTTCCATATTAGAAGTCCTTATATGTGAGACATTTTCTTGATGTGATGCGCATAGAAAAAATATTTATGATAGTTTAATTGGCACGCTGCTTAATATGCAAGGGAAGAGCAAGAACAGTGTGAATTCTAGGTTGGATTTGATTAACCTGAAAATCATAGAAGAATTGGCAACGGTTGAGCACGGGCACCGCACTTATCTTCCTCCAGCGGCTTACACTCTGTCGAGGAAAGAGAAACAGTTACTCTGTGAGTTTCTCGAAGGCATCAAAGTTTCAGAGGGCTATTCTTCAAATATAAAGAATCTTGTATCAGTGAAAGAGTTGAAGTTAAAGAACCTTAAATCTCATGATTGTCATGTGCTAATGCAGAATTTCGTACTGGTTGGTATATGGTCAATCTTACCCAAAAAAGTAAGGAATTCTATAACTAAACTTTGCATGTTCTTCAAGTTGATTTGCAGTAAAGTGGTTGATTCAACAAAGTTACAAGATTTGTAAAGGCTTATTGTTTGTACTCTATGTGAACTTGAAATGTATTTTACACCTTCATTTTTTGACATTATGGTCCATCTAATAGTACATTTGATGAAAGAAGTTCAACTGTGCAACCTAGTGTACCTAAAATAGAAGTACCCGAATGAGCGATTTATGAAAATTTTAAAAGGGTATGTGAAAAATAGATATTGACCAGAGGGATGTATAGCTGAGCATTACATGGTTGAAGAAACGAGTCACTTCTGTGCTGATTTTCTATCAAATGTTGACCCTGTAGGGATCCCAAAGTCCCGTCATGATGGACGAACATCAGGGAAGGGAACAAGTGGAAAGGATGTAATTAGGAAATCAGTGACTGAATGGGAGCAAGCTCACTTGTATGTGCTACATAACACTAATGAGGTTGAACCGTATGTTGAAGAACATAAGGATGCTCTTCGATTGGTGCATGGTGAGAGGAATGAAAATTTGATAACAAAAGAGCACAACTTACATTTTCCAACTTGGTTAAAAAGGCGCATTAATGATGATGTGGAGAGAAATCCTGATTCAGTTTCTAAAAATTTAAGATGGTTATCGAATGGACCAAGCTTAAATGTATTATCTTATAATAGTTATGCAATCAACGGTTACACATTCTACACACAAGAACATGATACAATGAGCACGATGCGGCGTAACACTTGTTGCTGATTCTTGGCACTGATCAAGTGCCAAAGACATACACCCTATCTACACAATAATGTCAAACTTTGGTATCATTGAACGAATATGGGAGTTAGATTACACTATATTGAGGGTCCCTGTCTTCAGATGTAAGTGGGTTAACAACAATAATGGATTGCGAATAGATGAGTTAGGGCTTGCTCAAGTGGATCTTTCTAAAGTTTGGTATAAAAACGATCCTTTTATTTTAGCATCACAAGCAGAACAAGTATTTTTCATTCTTGATCCTGCTAAGAAGAACTGGTCTATTGTACTTCCATCAAATGAGAATCATCAAGAACAAGTTAATGCTGAAAGTAATGAGTATTTGAATATTCCTGCGGATGATCTTTCCTTTGACATGTTGTGGTAAGAATATATTGATATAGATGAAGATGAAAATGAAGATGACCCCTCATACATGAGACGTGATCATGGAAAGGAGACTTCGTTTTTAAATCAAACAAGAAAGAGGAAAAGATAATAATGAGTACCTTCATTTCTTGTTTCGTATTTTTTATTACATGTATTCATATATATTAACTTAATTTACTTTCATTTCCATGTTTGTGATTGTACGCTGATGTTTTGTTTGGTTTTTTTAACTTGTAGGAAATTAGATCCACAAAATGAAGATGAAGTTCCTCAGGCTGAAAATGATTATCAGGCGGCATTTAAGGCCCATGTAGCTCGAGGGAGGACCGTAACATCCAAATTGATCAAACCGAGGAGTAAAGGCATTAGGTTAGATCTGCGATGGAATGAAAGGGGAAATCCAGTCGAACCGAATGCTAGCTCATTCATTAATTACCTTGGGACTATTGTCAGAGAAAGAGTCTCCATTACAGTTTCAGATTGGAGACGGGGAAAGAAAAATTATTCTAATATCATCTTGGGTTCCGTTAAGGTTAAACATTATTTACTTTATTATTCTGGTCGTTTTGTTTCATGAAATTACAATCTAATATGTGTGCTTTTATCTTACAGTCTTGTTTCTTGATCGATGAAGATAAAGACAAATATGCACTGCAAAAATATGGTAAACTTTTAAGAGACTTTCATTCCGTTCTTGTCAAATTCTACTTACGGGACAACAATGATAATATCAATCATTTACCGCCAGAGATGTATGATGGAATTATAACTCAAGAGCAATGGGATGAGTTTGTGAGCACACATACTACTATGGAATTTGAGGTAATATATTATTATTAGCCTTTACGGAGTACATGTAATGTATTTGTAATTAATATTTATTAATGTAAATCATTCGGATGTCAACAGGAAAGAAGTGCGAAAAATCATGCACATGCATCCAACATGCAATACCAGTATATGAAATGACTGATATCGTATGCATTGTTGGAGCAACAATTAGTAAGAACTAATCACTATTTCATATGAATATAATTTCTATGACTGATTTTTAAGTACAACTAACTTTGATTTGTAGATAGAAGACTCATATTTTGATGTCACACATATACCAAGACATGATTTGTGGCTGGCCGGCTGCACAAATAAAATGGGTGACATCCCCAGCGAACAAGCCAGAAAAGTAGCGGAATATTGTGTAAGTCGTTGATTATACATATAATAAATATTTAGCTTTACTTAAATTATTCTTTTTTATAATAACTACTATTGTTGCAATTGTTTTTGTGATAGCGCACAATGACGCAAGAGCAGCCAAAGATGTTGGATTACGTTGGTTGTGACGATTTGCTTAGCAAAGCTCTTGGAGTTCCTGAGTATACTGGTTATGTTCGGGGTACTAGTTTTGCAGCAACCCAAACATCTTACTTTGGATCCCAAAAGTAACCCAACAAAAATTACTTCTTGTGACTAAAAGAGGAGGTTGTTGTCTACAAGCAGGAGATGAGTGCACACACGCGTTTGCTGGAAGAGTAAAATGCGTTATTGAAGGCTCAACTTGATGTCTTACTGCAGTCTAGGCCAGTACCTAGTCCAGCGTGTGTCAATATAAATGCAATGGATAGTTGCCCATCCACCCCTAAAGTCCCTATTCCTTTGGTAAATCATTTCCTTTATAGTTAACTTTTTCTTATGTTATACATTAGTGTACCTGAATATATTAATTATACATTTTATAGGGAGAGTCAGATTGTAGGCTGCATGTCGATGAGCCTTTCAGGCATGCAGTTGTTGTAGGCATGGCCTACAACACCGACAACGATATACTTCATAATTCACCGTTGCCCCCAAACACATTCCGAGTAAGCATTGATGTATGCACAAACGATGATGCCGTCCTACCAATCCCTTTTCAGGATGAACAGAAAATGGTCAAAGAAGTTGTCGGTGGTTATGTTGCATGGCCAATAGGTCTGATTGAGCCATATCAAAAGATAGTTAATTACAGTTCTTTCTACTTTTTTATGCACTTCCATCTACAACTACATAATTTGATTTCATGATTTTTATAGGTTGCTGGTCGGCATAAAGGACAAAGAATTGAAAGGCTTAGGGAAAACTCAAAGTGTTCAGCAACTTAACAGAAGTCCCAACCCTCAACCAGCAATAGAAGTAACAGACAAATGTCTCATATCGCCAACAATTGGCATCATTGGCACCACATTTAAGCAGCCAAGGAGGTCAGGAAATACCTTTCGATGGCGAAATCTATCACACAGTGATAAATGATCATGTCAATGGTAGTGTACTGAACGAAATTATTAATCGTGGATGGGTTAGTATGACGGCCATCAACATATGGATTAGGTACTTTATCATCATCTATCACTCTTGTTATTATTCATCATTTAATTTTATTTTTTATTTTAATGACATTATTTGTTTTCTATAAAGGCATTTGTACCATGATCTATTAGTGGGAACATCACTCGTGCATAGCTTTGTATTTGTCAACCCATACCTCTTTGGCTAGCAAAGGGGGAGTGATTTGGAAGGACAATCTAACGATCTTAAGGACATCTTTATGCGGAGAGCAACCCCAAATATGTTCTTTATTTTGCCATACAATTCGGGATAAGTTATTTGTGATAATAATTTAATAACGTGTGTTTTTTTATTCTTTCACTTTTACCATAACATTATTGTCGAAGTAAAATTTTCAAAATATTTTAGGTTACATTGGATTTTGCTTGTTATCTATCCTGCGTTCACTAGAGGCTCTCGTATTTACTATGTGGATCCTCTGGTGTCTGGTTATCCACAGAATCGGCCTTATATGATGTTTATAATCAATAAGTAAGTGTATGAGTGTGTGTGTAAATGCGTGTGTGTTTATTGAATAACCAAAATTAATCAGTCACTACTTGTTTTGTAAGTGCATTGACTGCTTACCGAATCAATATTGGATTAAGCTATTCTACACATGAAAACCCAGTCAAAGCCTATATCTAGAGGAAGATTGCGGTGCTTATATATGAATTTACTCAAATTTGTCATTCAAAATTTTTTCTTCAAAAATTGACTTCACTATTTCTTTGTACTGTTGCAGTGCCCATTCCAACCAAATAACAATGATTGCGGTTATTACATTATGAAATTTATGAAAGATGTAGTTACTCATCATGATCTAAATTATATCCCTGCGAAAGTAAGTTCAATCTTTTACTGCATTTCATACTATGTATTAAATTTAATTGCCAAGTGTCTAAGTTAATTGATTTTTTATTATTTTAATTCGTTCTGTGCATCAATTTTATGTAATATTATGAAGATCAACGTTATGACCAATTGACTGACCAACAAGTAGATGAAATCATTGAGGAATGGTATGAATATATGGTCAGGCAATTAGCTAGGTATACGCGTTAGGTTGTTTCTTGCCTATTCTTGTATGTGTTGTTTATTCTATAAATTAGTTATACATTACAATTTGTCATTACGTTGTAATTCAATACATACAATTAATAATCATTTTATGAATTAGTTATGTCTTGTTTCTCATTTTGTTTTGCTTCTTTTATTTCATTCTGTTTAACTTCATTTTTCCTCTCGATTTGAATTGCTATGGATTTGATGAATTGCATTCAAGAAAAGAAAATAATTACATAAAACAATATTTAAAAAAAAATCCACCTCTTACAGCGCTTCTCTAGAGAAGGGCCTTAGGAGAATAAAAACTCCTACGGCGCTTCAAGAATGAAGCCTAGGAGGAGGCGCCATGCCTCCTCCGGCACTTCAATCTTGAAGCACTGGAGGAGGTTCCTTGGCCTCCTCTGGAGCTTGAGCATGAAGCGCTGTGGGAGGCTCCTATGGTGCTTCATGTTGAAGCGCCAGAGGAAGCCTCCTTCGGCATATGAAGCGCTGTAGGAGGCTTCATGCTCAAGTGCCGAAGGAGGCCTCATCTGTAGAGTCGGGAATACGAGCCGGCCCTTCACGAGCTCGAGCCTAAACTAGCCAGTCCTTTATGGGCTCGAGCTTAAACGAGGCGGCCTGTTTGGCCTGCTTCCTAAAAAGTATCATATTTTTGAAGTCCGCGCCCTACAGGGCTGGCCCTTTATGGGCTCGGGCTTAAACTTATTTTAATTCAAAAAAAAACTTTTTCAAATTTTACAATTTATCTATTATCTTACTTTAAATTGAGATACATTATTTTTAAAACTCATAAGTTTTTAGTTAAATTAATCATCTATTGTCCAAATTAGCCTTTTTTTTTAAAGTTTAAATGAATAAACTATTGTAGAAAGTAAAATAAATCAAACCAATTAATAAATGTTTGCCTGTTATTAATACTCTATGAGGTACTTAGATGTCTCTCATATTGATAATTTGATATAATGATATTATATTTATTAATTTATTTTAAAAAAATATTAAATTGGCCTAAAAGGGTCGACTCTATAGGGCTGCCGGGCTAGCCCTACAGGACCGGCCCTTTTAGGCCTGCTTCCCTTTTTAGCCTCTAAATCATAAGCCCAGCCCTTGAAGGGCTCGAGCCTAAACGGGCAGGCCCGATAGGCTTGACCCGATTTCCCAGCTCTACTCATCTGACGCTTTTTCAGCTTCAATTAAAATAAAAAAACTGCACGCTACGATGCTTTTAGAAATTCAAGAAGCACCGTAGATTGTTTTTACGGCGTTGACACCTATAGCGTTTGGTAAACGCCATAGTATTCATAAATGTAAGCGCTGTTTATTAGCTTTTTGGTAGTAGGGGTTCTTTTATGCTTGATATATGAAGACACAATATTGCAAAAGATACATGCTATGTTCTTTCATTTTGCTATGAATTATATTATAAATTGCTGTGGATTTTAAATTGTAAATGGATGTTTCCATCAGGAATATGAAATAATTACAAAAAATTATTTAAAAAAAAGACTTCATACAACGCTTCTCTAAAGAAGTGCTATTGGAAGTCAGCCACCTTCCTACGACGCTTCCCCAAGAAAACACCATAGTTTTATATTTTTAAAAAAATTAAATAGTCAAACTATGGCCCTTCTATATATTCAAAAAACGTTGTAGCTTGTTTTAATGGTGCTGAAAGCTACAACGCTTTCCAAAAGCCATATTGTTCTTTAGATGAAGCGCTATAGCTTGTGTTTTTTGTAGTAGTGCTTATCGTTATATGAGTTCATTACTCCTCTTGGACCCCCACAATCCCAAGTGATACTTGTTTCTTATGACACACCCACTCATTATTTTCAATAATTATGCTTTAAATATAATTATAAAAGTCGTAATTAGATTGTTCTTAATAAAGTCACACGTTCTATAATTTTTCATATCTTCATGTCATATACTTATTCTTATCACCAAACTATATGCCTGTTAGCCCTTCGTCCATATTTCATTTTTTGTTTTCTGTAAGGAATAATTACTAACTCAATGGCAAAAAAGAGAAATTACCAACTCAACCTTGGCAAAACGCGTACTTTCACTATAGCAGAACCTGCAATTTCTATACATATATATGGTGTAACATCCTAATTTTTTATTCTTTTTTTATAAGCCCAATTTTCAATTCTTAAGGCTAGTGATGAGCAAGTATGGTCTTGGGATAGTTTAGTAAATAAGATTAAGTTTAATTGGAGTAATAATATGATTAAATTAGTAAGCAAAGTTTCAGAATAAGGTAAGTGGACTCGGCAGAAAATAAAACATATTTTGGCCAGACAAGCCAAAACCTAACAAAAAATGGAGTGTGTTACGTATTGTGCTATAATGTTGAACTAGGCCACTGTCTAGATTTCATTTTGCTAAGGATATATCAATGTAATTAAAATAAAACAATATAAAGGGACTTATTTCAAAACTTGCTAAGAGTACAAGGAGGAGGGAATTAATTTTACCGTATAAATGTTCTCTTAAGACATTGGCAATAACAAGCTAGTTTATAAAACTTGGGGTTGCAGAATTATTCCCATAAAAATATTATAACTTTCAATTTTGCCTACCTCAAAAAGGAAGTAATATTCCACACAAACATTAAAAATATATTTACTCTATTAATAATTAAATAAATAATTAAAAGATGTATAAAATTTGGTTTAAATATACATTTGATCCTTTAAGTATATATCAAGTCTCAATTTAATCCCTTAAATTTAAAAAGTATACTTTTAATTCTTTGATTCTAACACCATTATTTTTATTTTAACAAAAAATACTAACTCAACAAATTTAAATGGCGATTATATAATTAAATAATGATTAATCATGCTTAAGTTTTAAAATTATTATATTAAAGAATTAAAATTCAACCATATTTTGTCAATATTTCATTATAGAATCACGGTTTAAATTTATTGAGTCAGCATTTTCCATTAAATAACACTAACGATGCTAGAATTAAAAGACTAAGGGCTTGTTTCGTCTTAGGGAAGGGGAGGGAAAGTAGGTGGGGGGAAAATTTTTTTGAATTGAATTTAAAAAAATTAGAGAAGTGAGATTAAAAGTTTTTAATTAATTTTTTTACTCTTTTATATTATATATTATATTTATTAAAATTTTATTATCCCATTTCTTCAATCTTTTAAAATTCAATTCATAAAAATTTTCCCTCCCCTCCAAATCCCTCACATCAAACAGACCCTAAAAGTGTACCTTTTAAACTTAAGGAACTAAAATAAAACTTGATAGGATAAAGCGATTCACTTTAGTTCCTTTAAATTTCCATAGAGAGTGATTCAATTTTAAAAAGTTACAAATTAGTACAAACAAATAATAAAATAAAGTGTCACAAATCCCGTGGAATAAAATTTTTGTAAATTATTTACCAAAAAATAAAATGCAAAAATGAATTCTGATTATTTCTGAGGGCACAAACAATTGAGGAGGGAATATGAAGGAAAGATTCGATGAAAGTGCAGGGATGCTTCATGTTCATAGTGCTTCAGTGTGGAAGTTTGTGGTCTCACTTTTCTTTAATCTTCCAAATTTCTTCAACTTTTTGTTGAGAATTTCTTGGTTCTTTCATACAACAACTTTTTCCACAGCTTTTTTCCCAACATTCTTTCTTCGCAAATTGACTTGCAATAATTTTGTTTTCAAATGTTTGATACTTCTTGTCCTTCTTACAAGATGCTTATTTTTAAATTGGTCTGATTCTTTTTACGAGATGTAGATTGGAGTAGTCGTCTGAACATAAACTGCATTTTTAACTATTTTACTCTTAATTAATTCTATTATATCTCTCATAATCTTTTTCTATATATTTTCTTTCATTATTTTCTCTCTCTCTTACTTGTCATCTTACTAATAATGACATTGGGTTTCATTTATTACATATTTATTACTTTTAATTAATTATAACTGATTTTTTAAATTGTGTAATTTAAGTAATAAGATTTTATAAAAAAGACCGGAGAGAATATCAAATTTGATGAAAATAGACTAATTTACTGTGTAGTGGGTACCATTGGTTTACTATTATAAATTGGGACAATTACAATGAAATCCCACACAAGAGAAAAAATGAAAAAATACTCCCTGAAGTTGTTAATGACAAGTCGAGGAGCGTCCATTGACAAGTCGAGGACCGTCCATTAACAAGTCGAGGAGCTTACATTGACAACTTCAGAGACCATTTCTTCATTTTTTCTCTTGTATGGGATTTCATTGTAATTGCCCCTTATAAATTATTCTCAACATGCTTCATCAAAATCAAGGAAAACGGTAAACTAATTAACTTTATCTATAATTTATTAAGTTTTCAATTTTGCCCATATTAAATGTATTTACTTTAAAAATTATTCTTATAGTCATTTTATAAATTATTTTCAACATATTTTATCAGAATAAAAAATAATTTAAATCTTTCTTAAAATTCAACAACTTTCTCAACTTTACTCCCACTTAATATATATTATTACATGTCGTGAGTACAAAGCTTATATAATAATAAAAGATAAAATTGTATATTCAAATGAAAAACTTAATGAGATGCCTTATAATTAGAAAGAAAGAAAAAAAAAATCTTCTCTCCCCCTTATAAATGAAATAAGACTGGTATTATTTTTTTTCCCAAATCCTTGTGGGGAAAAATGTTAAATGGTAAAAATAATTTTAATTTTTTTGACTGAAAATAAGAATTTGAGAGTTTACAAAAAATCCTTCACAGTTATCTCGTTATGTTAAACAAAATATAATCTGTTCATGTTATTCTACGGTCTATTTATTTTTCTTACTTCCGTCAATTTGTTTGTTGTATTTATTTTGGTATTTTGTAAACTTTTTTATTAAATAATATCATTTTTTTATAAAAAAATTAAACAAAATATAACTAGAGGCAAAATAATTGGGGAATAAATATTTTTCGTGTGTATTCCAAAGCAGTTTATGCTCTCACCATTAAGATCTAATAAAATCAGGTAAAAAAATGAGAAACGAATTTTTTTGGGGGGCCTCTTTAGATGTCCTCCTTCAACATAGGCCATGATCAACAATCAAGGCTTCTTTAGTTTGTTTGGGTGTGTGAAAGAATTTTCTTTCAAAATAAAATAAATATTATATATTAAATATGTCCCACAAGTATTAATACTAGAGAAAGAGAATCCCTAAATTTATGAGGGACCAACGAGCTCTTGATCAATATAAGCCACACAAAAGACAAAGTACTCTTCGGTCCGAAATGCAAGATGAAACCTACATTTTCCGCTCATTCATTCGAACTAAAAAAATATTAGTTAAATTACTTAATGTGTTTTAAATTAATGAAATTTACTTATTTTATGCTTATTAAAAAAATTTAATTTTTGAATATGCATTTATTATATGTCGTATATTTTTCTTTTGTAATGGGTAAAATGAAAAAAAAAATTAATGTATCAAGTATCAACCTCTTATAGTTTAGACAATTTTTTTATATTGTGGTCTGAAAGGAATATATATATATATATATATATCTCACACACACACACAAGCAATTAATAAAATTAACCTTTTTCAGGGCAGGATATATGCTTTAGATTAATTTACGTGCAACTTAATATTATTCTGTTAATTAAGTTATCTTAAAAGAGCAAGTCTCATCCGTTAATATTTATCCCAATTAGCCACTTATAATAAGAATTATTCATTATTTTGAGGAAGCACATAATAATAAGGGTTGATGTGCCAAAATACCCATGAATTTTTTCAAAAGTGTATCCAATACTATAAACTTTTTTAGATACAAAAATACTTATGAATTTTTTAAAATGGGGCCAAAATGTCCACACCGTTAATTTGTGCAAACGATGTTGTGGGACCCACATTATTATTTTTTAAGGTTCAAAAATATCTATGAATTTTTTTCAAAAATGCACTCAACACTATAAATTTTTTTCTAGATGCAAAAGTGCCCATGAGCTTTTCAAAAGTTTATGGTGTTGGGTGCATTTTTGAGAAAAATTCATAGGTATTTTTATACCTCAAAAAATAATAAGTGGGTCCTACAAAACAGACGTTTGTACCAATTAACAGTGTGAGCATTTTTGCCCCACTTTGAGAAGTTTATGGGTATTTTTGCATTTAAAAAAAGTTTATGATGTTAAGTGCACTTTTAAAAAAAATTCATAGATATTTTTGCCCTTAACCGTAATAATAAATTCATGGGCCAATGGATTTCTAAATCAATTAGCTAGTTAATGCCAGCATTTGGATCGAACTTAGCACATATCACCATTCACCAACTGAGTCTGAGACCACATTAGTTAGGAGTTCAATCATTTTCTTCGTTTTGAATTTTTCTAATTATGAGACTAAGGTCCTATTATCATTGATTTTCCAGTCAATTGTGTTGAATTATTGTTTTAGTTAGGATACACATATCATAGTACTCCCTCTGTTTCATAATAAGAAGCATTCTAGAAAGAAATTTTGGAAAAAAAAAAATATAAGAGGTTGATAGGGTAATTAATTATTGTTTTTCATTTTTACCTTTTTTAGAAGTGAGAAAAAGGTGACATATATTAAATGCATATTTATATTCTTTAGAAAGGGTAAAATAAGAGAATTTTATCGATTTAAGACACATTAAATAACTTAACTAATATTCATTTAATCTTGTGAATTAGTTAATAACATTTTATATTTTGGATCAGAGAGAGTATTATATATCTCTCCCGCAATCATTCAATACTCCCTTCGGTCCTTAATATAAAATATATTTATCTAATTTGATTAGATTAAGGAAGTTAGCTAAGTTGATTAATATACATGAATGTATTTTCTAAAACATTCTGGTCATTTTCTTTAAGTCTCTCATTCCCTTTCCTCCTTTTAAATATTGCTGAAAGAGTATCAATATAGGTAAATTAAGAAAAGATTGAAAAATATGAAAACTGTGTCCTATATTTAGGACAAAGATCAACTTCTCAAATATATTTTATATTAAGAACGGGAAGGAGTATGTATGAAACCAAGGTTGACAAATCTATCTCTGTCTATTACTCCCTCTAGTCCTTAATATATGATATATTTAGGGAATTAATCTTGGTTGAAAATATAAGACATATTTATTATGTTTATCAATTTTTTCTTAATTTACCTATATTGATGTTTCTTTCAATAATAATCAAGAAGGAGAGGAAACAAAAGAATTAAGGAAAATAATCAGGATATTTTAAAAAATAAAAGTCATATTAAATAAATTAATTAATTTTATTAATCTAATTAAATTAAATAAATATATCTTATAATAAAAATCACATAGACATACTATATTAGTAGAAACCTCAAAAACGGCTTCAAGTGTTGAGTTTTGAAACATTTGATTGTCAAAAAGGGCTTCAAATAAAGGCGTTAATTCCAAGAAAAGTTATGCACCGCAGCATCAAGCAGCTATACAACTCCTTCCTATAAGTATTCAGTTAAAAGTTGTGTGTGTTTGACCAAAAAAAGTTGTGTGTGTTGTGTTTATCTTAATGGGATAAGGGGAAAAAATACTCATAAATCATTTTTAAAAGTGTATTCATCCATCACAATATACAATTCATTCTTGAAAAAAATTTATGGGTGTTTTTGCACTTTTAAAAAAAAATTTTATGGGTATTTATGGCATGCACCCCCTTCAGTTTTGAAGCATTTGGATTTTGTAAAGGACAAAAGCTTTGATATGAATAAAAGTTGTGAGATTTGCATTCAGTCTAAACAAACCAAACTCCCATTTACTTCTAGCTGTATTAAAACTGCTTGTTGCTTTGAATTGCTTCACATGGATGTATGGGGTCCATATAGGACACCTACCCATCAAGGACATCAGTTTTTTCTTACAATTGTTGATGATTACTCAAGAGCAACTTGGGTATTCTTGATGAGACATAAATCAGAAACTGCTGCATATAAAGAATTTTGTTGCATATGTCTTTAATCAATTCACCTTTCATGTTAAACGTATACGTAGTGACAATGGAACTGAATTTGTCAATAACAATTTGCAATCATATTTCCTTGATAAAGGTATCATACATGAAACCTCTTGCCCATATACTCCGGAACAACATGGTATTGTGGAGAGAAAGCATAGGACACTTATGCAAGTGTCTAGGAGTCTTATGCTTCAATCCAACATACCTATTAGGTTTTGGGGAGAATGTGTGAAAATGGCAACATATGTTATTAACCGGGTACCTTCTAGGATTTTAGGTTTTCAAACCCCATATGAGAGAGTGTACAAAAGACAAGCTGGTTATAATTGTTTGAAAACTTTTGGTTGCTTGGCATATGCTACTGATTTAACTAACTCTGATAAGTTTCAGTCCAGAGCTATTCCATGTGTTTTTATGGGTTACCCAAGTCATCAAAAGGGATATATTTTGCTTAATTTACGCACTCAGGGTATCATGATTAGTAGACATGTTGTATTCATTGAAAACGTTTTTCCTTTTCATGACATACAGTCTGCTGATCAGGTAAGTCAGCATGCAGAATTTAGAAAAATATTCTTATTTGATGATGATTTGGATTTGGGTAAAGGATATACGCATCCGGTGGTGTCTGATACAACTGGAGAAACTGGTACTTGTGATTCTGGACAGACTTGTGAATCTGGACAGAATGAAGTTCCTGTTCCTTCCACTTCTCAAGCTTTGCCCAGTAACAATAATAGGACAGCAAGGGACCGTCGACCTCCCATATGGGCCACAAACTATGTTTGTGGGCTAGTTGCTTTAGAAAAAGGCATACATGAAAAGAGAACTAACTGTTTATATCCTATTGATGAATATATGTCTTATAAGCATATTTCTGATTCACATCTTTGTTTCTTGTGTAATATAGATTCTATTGTTGAGCCTACTTCTTACTATGACGCAATGAAAGATGATAAATGGATCCAAGCCATGAATTTAGAGATAGCAGCCTTAGAAACCAATAGGACATGGGATATTATGCCCTTACCTCCAGGAAGAAAGCCCATTGGTTGCAAGTGGGTGTATAAGGTTAAATATAAATCTGATGGAACCATAGATAAATATAAAGCTCGTCTAGTTGCAAAAGGCTATACACAAAGGGAAGGGATTGATTATCATGAGACTTTCTCACCTGTAGTTAAAATGATTACGATTAGAATCATTCTTAAGTTGGCTGTTTTGTATGATTGGAGTTTGTTCCAAATGGATGTTGATAATGCGTTTCTGCAGGGAGATCTTAATGAAGAAGTGTATATGACCATTCCCCAGGGTTTTGAAAGTCAAGGGGGGATGGTGTGTAAACTTAAAAAATCCCTTTATGGTCTTAAGCAGGCTTCTAGACAATGGAATGAAAAATTGTGTGCTGCGCTTATACATGGTGGTTTTAGGCGTAGTAAGCATGATTATTCTCTATTTTTTAAGAAAATTGATATTGATATTGTGTTGGTTTTAGTCTATGTCGATGATATTCTGATTACAGGTAGTTCTGAGCTCAAAGTCCAAGAGGTAAAGAATTTGTTGAAAAGCAATTTCAAAATCAAGGATTTAGGGATCATGAAGTATTTCCTTGGTATTGAAATTGCCAGATCAAAGAATGGTATAGTGCTTTCACAAAGAAAGTATGTTTTGGATTTGCTTGCAGAAACAGGAATGAGTGGGTGTAAGCCACTTTCAATTCCAATGGCCACCAATCTGAAGTTAGTAGCGTATGAAGAAAAGAAACATAAAAGAGAGGATCTGCTTGGAGATCCCGAAAGATATCGAAGACTCGTGGGTAAACTAATCTATTTGACTTCAACTAGGCCTGATCTTTGCTTTTCTGTGCAGGTCTTAAGTCAATTTATGCATCAGCCCATGAAATGTCACATGGCGGCAGCTCTAAATCTGTTGCGCTATTTGAAGCAGTGCCCTGGAGTAGGAGTGCTTATCAGTAGAGAAGGTACAACTAGCTTCGATTGCTTCTGTGACGCTGATTGGGGAGCTTGTGAGACCACACGAAGATCAGTTACAGGATACCTTTTAAAGCTTGGTGGTTCGCTTGTAGTGTGGAAGACTAAGAAGCAACTTACTGTTTCTAAGTCCTCTGCGGAAGCGGAGTACCGTGCACTTGGTTCTGCAGTATCCGAAGTTGTATGGGCTGTCGGCTTACTTAAGGAAATTGGTTATGAGCATTTAACTCCTGTTAATGTATTCTGTGATAGCAAGGCAGCTTTGCATATTGCTGCCAATCCGGTTTTCCATGAAAGGACTAAACATATAGAAATAGACCTTCATTTTGTTAGGGAGAAGGTTTTAGAAAAGGTTATTGCTTTACAGCATGTTCGTTCACATAGTCAAGAAGCAGACATCTTGACTAAAGCTGTAGGTAAAGACATGTTAGATCGAATGTTTAGCAAGTTAGGTGCTATAGATTTGTTTAGCCCCCAACTTGAAGGGGGGTGTAGAAATTAGTTGTAATTAGTTGAAGACTTAGGTGGTTATTTGGGCCTATTGCACCTTGTATAGATTTTGGCCTTGTATGTATATATAGGTATGGACTGTACGTTTGAGATCAATAAGAGAAATATTATTTAGTCATATGAGTTTTTTTTTTTTGAATTGAAATGACAAGAGCTGGAAAAGCTCTTGGGGCCATAGAGGCCATTACAGTAGTCCTAAGTACAGTAATGTAACTATGAAGACTCAATAGTTAGCTGAGGTCAGCCAACAATTGAATCGAACAAAAGTCAGGCGGGTGGTCCAAAATAGACAGGTTATAGTTCGAATCGAGGGCCCTCCTAGCCAAAATATCAGCACACATAATTGCTTCTCGATGACTATGGACAATCTCTAAATCCCAATCCCTATAAATTAATTCCCTTACTTCCTCTAGCTCGTTCTGGAGGGGATGATATTGGCCCCTTGGCTGAAGAAGTAATTGAATGGCGTCGAGCGAATCAGTGTGAAGCTTGATCTTCTTGAGATTCATGGTCTGGCAGGTCTGGAGACCCGTTCTGATTGCTTGAACCTCAGAGGTTGTCGATCCAAACGTGAATCCTAGGTTCTGTTGAAATCCGCAAATCCAAAGTCCTGAGCTATCCCGAATCACTCCTCCAACTGCCGAATTTCTGTTCACGTCAACCGCAGCATCGACGTCGACCCGCGTGAACCCCACCGGTGGAGCATTCCAACTTGCTGTGTCTCTCGCTGGTACTCTGAATATCTTGTGTCTGAGCCGCCCATCTTCTATACCTTCATGAAGGAAATGTAGACCTCGGTGAATTAACTGTTTTGGCTGCTCACTAGTCCCTTCAAAGGCTCTTCTGCATCTGTTCTTCCAAATGAGCCAGCATATTGAACCAAAAACCCTAAGCCAGGGCCAGTTTGACATCTTGCGATTTCCCGGTGAGTGCTGCATATTCCAGTTTATCCACACCTGTAAATTGCCAGAAAAAAATGCAGAGTAATAAATGGGGTTAATACAGGAAAGCCACACAGTATTTGCAAATTCGCAATCTCTCAAAGTATGTATTGCTGTTTCCTCACAGTTACACTCAAAAGGACACTCAGTGTTTATTCTCGCATCCCTCTTAGCACGAATAGAATTCGTAGGAACTCTTTCCTGGAACAATTGCCACATAAAGAATTTAACTTTCTCCGAAATAGGCCATCTCCAGATACGCTGCCAGAAAGGATCGGAGGATTCCTCAGACGACGAGTAGATCATTGAATAAGCAGATTTGACGCTGAAATTTCCATTAGGAGATTTCCTCCACCAGAAAATGTCGTCACCTGATTGGGATGGAGGGGGAACATTCCTGATCCGGTCAACAACCCACTATGGTAAGTACAAACCCCATCTTTGAAGATCCCACTCCCCATTTGGACGAACGAAAAAACTGACCGCTTCTTCTGGATTTATAGAGTTGTGATTCCGGTCGACATAGTAAATAAGAGGCTGGTCCAGACTTGTCCATAAATCCCACCAAGCATTTGTTGACTGCCCGCTTCGAAGCTTTCTGCCCACCGCTGACCTGAATGAGTCCCATACTGTTGTAATTGCGTTCCAGACAGCAGATTGGTTCCTTTTTCTCTCAACTCTTGGAAGCTTACCAGCACCACAGTCGTATTTCGATCTGAGGACTTTCACCCATAAAGCATCCGGTCTAGCGATCAGATTCCAGCATAGTTTCATGATGAGAGCTTTGTTTTGGCTGGCTAGATCTTTGATTCCAAGACCCCCATCCTTTTTTCCCCTCTTGATTTTCTCCCAGGCTATTAGATGTTGCTTCTTACCATTCGGACCTTGGTTCCAGAAGAAATTCCGATTGATTCTCTCAAGATCTTGCAAAACCCCTTTAGGCAGAAGGTTGGTTTGCATCTGATAAGACGGGAGAGTAGAGAGAATGGAATTTATCAGAACAGTTCTTCCCGCCATACTAAGAAATCTTCCTTTCCAGTTGGACAATCTCTTCTGAACTTTGGAAACCAGAGGAGCAAATGTCATCTTAGTGGTTCGTTTGTGAAGCAGGGGAACCCCTAAGTATTTACCTAGATCACCAGAGATACTGATTCCAATGGATTGACCTAGCTGCATTGCTCTGTGGAACTGGACATTTCTGGAAGCAAAAACTTTGGATTTGGAAAGATTGATTTTATGACCAGATGCTCTGCAGAAGAAAGCCATCACTTCTCTAATGTTCTCCATCTGAGATAATGAAGCCTCACAGAATAATAGAAGATCATCAGCGAAGAAAAGATGGGAGAGCTTTGGACCAGAATTGCTGATTCTTAAAGGTTTCCATCTTCCTTCATTCACTTCTCTGTTTATCAATTGACTTAGACGTTCCATACATATGATGAAAAGGTAGGGGCTCAGAGGATCCCCTTGACGCATGCCTCTTGTTGGATGGAACTGATCAGAAAGAGACCTATTCCATATCACTTTCATAGATGGAGTTGAGACACATCTCATCAACAGTCTCACAAAGTGCTCATTGATGCCTAGGCTGTGAAGATTAAAAGTCAGGAAGTTCCAATCTAATCTGTCAAAAGCTTTCTCCATATCCACTTTAATAGCAACATATCCCTTCTTTTTCCTGGTCGTTCTCATTGTGTGGATCGCTTCTTGAGCCAGAATTATGTTATCACAGCTTTGTCTTCCCCTTATGAAACTGCATTGAGTCGGGTGGATCAGGTAATCCAGTACAGACCTCATCCTATTTGCCAGAACTTTGCTTAGGATTTTATAACTCACATTACATAGAGAAATTGGTCTGAATTCCTTAATCGAGGAAGGGTTATCAACCTTTGGAATCAAAGTGATATGGGTCTGATTTATATCGATCACCTTATCTGGATTTCTGAAAATGGAGAAAATAAGATCGCAAATCTTCGGACCCACGACCTCCCACTGAGATTGGAAAAAATGCGGCTGGAGCCCGTCAGGACCAGGCGCCTTGAAAGCATCCATCTCGTAAGCTGCATTCTTTATCTCAACCGCAGACACATCTTTTTGAATCCTAGAAAGTTGAGAATCATTTAGAGGAAGGAAATCCACCGGCCAATCAGATACGTTCAGCACATCTTGATCAGACGAGTAAAGATCTTTGAAATAATTTAGGGCAGAATTCTTGAGCTCGTCCTGATCGGTAATCCACTCGCCCTGAGCATTTTGAAGAGCTTCAATTTTACTTTTCTTTCTTTTGATCACCGTAGAAGAGTGGAAAAAGCTAGTATTTTTATCACCATATTTGAGCCATTTGCATCTGGACTTTTGGTACCATAGAAGCTCCTCTTGATTCACAACTTTGTTATACTCTTTCCAAAGTTTTGCTTCCAGCTTTAAAAGACTAGCATGCGGGCGAGTGGATAATTCGCGATCCACACCTTCTAATCGCTTAATCAGAGTCCTCTTCTTTTTGGGGAGATTTCCAACTTCATTTCTATTCCACCAAGAGGCTTTATTTTGAAATTCTAAGCAACCAGATAACCAGTCATTATTTTGCCATGCGGCGTTAACTAAATCAGGGAATCCTTCTTCAAGACACCAGGCAGCTTGGTACTTAAAAATATTTGAGGTGGGAGGAGCATGAACATTACCAGAAGTTATCACAAGTACTCTATGGTCCGATTTGTAACGTAGATGATGAAAGACTTTATGATTTTGATGACCCATTTCCCAGGCTAAGTTACAAAAAGCCCAGTCCAATCTTTCTTTCATGTCATTTCTAGACCAAGAGAATCTATCCCCAACCACAGGCAGGTCTAAGAAATCACAATCATGAACACAATTTTGAAAGGGATATAAGGAGCTGCTAGGGACGGCCGCCCCACCCATCTTATCAGAGTGATTTAAAAAAGAGTTAAAATCACCAAGAACAAGCCAAGCTTCGGATACTCTACCAGCTAAAGCCCGGAGGTCAGTCCAGAGCTCCTGCCTATAACTCCATCTGGGGTCCCCATAAACAAAAGTAGTACAGAAGCTGTCGCCGGTATTTTTATCAGTCAAACGACAATGAAGAAGTTGGGAAGTAGAAAAGAGGTATTCAACAGAAACTTCAAAGCCATGCCAAAGGACCCAGATACCACCCGCATAACCCGAGGCTTCAACCCTCAACCAATTACTAAAACCAAGATTACGCACCACTAAGTCTGCTTTTTTACCACTAACTCTGGTTTCCACAAGACTCATAACAGAAATATTATGCTTGGAAACAATATCACGAAGAACACGGGGGAAAGATTTGCTACAAGCGCCTCTACAGTTCCAACTTGATATAATCATAATTAATTAAAAGAAATTTAAAAGCACAAGAGAAAGAAATTTACTTATCAGGAGGAATGCGCCTCACAACAGATCTACTTCTTTTCTTGACTTCCTTTAAATTCTTACTTGGCTTATCTAACTCATCTTCCTTCTCCAAGGGAATTTGCGCATCTGTTCCAGATTCTGGAGTCAGCGCCATAGCAAGAGGTTCCTTCTTTTGAATTTCGGTTACTGTCATTTGGTTCAGACCTTTTTCCTGATCCATTGAAGGCTCAGAAGTTGAGGCTTTAGATGATGAGGAAAGAGAAGCAGAAGGGTCCGAAAGAGTAACTATCCGCGTCACAGATTCTGGTATAACTTCATTTAATTCCCCTTCAAAGATAGAAGAATCTTTGCTCGGATTTTGGGAAACTGATCCCGAGTTCAAAGGAACAGCGATGATATCCTGCGCTTCATTTCCGGCAGCTCTTGGAGTGATGATTTGTTCGGACGCTGATGAAGACATGCAGCCCATCACAACAAGGTGCGTTCTAGCTCCTGATTTCGCTGATTGGGCTTCCTTTTGACATTGGGCCGAAGAGGTTTGAATACTTTCCATATGAGTAATGGCTTCTTTTTGCTGCTGGGCCTTATTTTGGTCTTCAATGATATTAGGCCCTCTTGGGAGAACCATTGGGAGAATGGATTTTAAGCTAAGATCAACCTTATCTTTGCTTTTTACTTGATAGATCCGCCTAGAAGGACGCGTGGCTTTTTCTTTCAGGATACTTTTGGACTGACCCATTAATGCCTCCTTTCTTTGACTTTTCCTTTCCCCATATTCACCCGAAAACCTCTCTTCTTCTCCAGCGTCTGAACGCGTGAGTTCACGAGAGCCAACAAATTTTAAATCCTCAAGTTTACTCTCTTCGTCTAGGTCAGCTAGTGAGTGAAACCTTGATGTTTGATATCTCCTCCCCATGAATTTTGCAGAGGACGACCCATGCCTATTCCCTGCTGCGCCGACTTCGTGCTGCTCCTTCCTTGAGAACCGAGATTTTTTCTGACCCCCCACCATCATCCAAGGTCCGAAAGTTTCCTCTGTTCTGGGCAGGACGTTCTCCGGCGACTTGGCCGGAGATTTCTTATCAGAAGCTGATGCTGAATGCTGAGATTTCTGAAGATCATTTCCTGCTTCTTTATTTGCACAGACGTCTTTCTTGTGGCCGTACCTCCCACAGTTGAAGCATATCAAGTCCAACCCCTCGTATTCAACGTTGAAAATGGTGGAAGCCACGATGATTCTTGGAACAAGGCGTTTCTGAAGATCTAATTCAACGCAAATACGTGCGTATCTTCCCCTCGACACAGCGCCTGAGGAGTGATCTCGACAATTTAAAGTATGTAAATCTACCTTAATTGTCTTACCTATCATATCCCCTAATCTGGAAATGAATTTCTGAGAGTAGTAGATTAGAGGGATATTCGGTATTCTCACCCAAGTAGCAATTTTCCCCATTTGATTTTGAAAGGGGTCAAAATACGGTGACCATTTCTGAACCAATATTGCGTGATTTGCTATTACCCACGGTCCTTCCAGTATGATGCGCTTGTAATGGGCTTCCCAAGTCTCATGATTTGTGAACCGAACAACATAATAGTTGTTTGGGAGATCCACCAATTCAAAATCACAGAATTTCCATACCCTTCCGAGCATTTCTTTTAGCTTGAATAAATAAAAATAGGCACCCAGAACCGTAATTATTAGGGATTTATTCCAGGGCTGGTAAGCTTCATTGAACTCTTCGTCTGTAATGTCCATTGAAGGATAGACAGACATGAGCTTTTTTGTCTCCTCTGTTGGCTCTGGGATCTTCCACGTCTGGTTCAGCAAGGAAGAAGTTATTTGATCTTCGTTTGATGAAGGAGAAACATTTGCTATGCCATTGAATTCCAATCTGTTGAACCCCATCAGTGAGTCTTTGTATGATGAGATTTTCAAGTGATTTGTAGAGTCTGAAATACATTCCTGTTTCGGACCCTGCACATCAGTTGCGGGGGCTTCTGAAGTCACTATCAATTCCTTCCCTTGACCATTTTCTATCCCAACCAATGCGAGTTTTCCTGGTGAAGAGCATGAAGAGAGCTTATTCTTTGGACTAGCTTGCGAGGTTTGGGAATCCGGCGATAAGTCCGGCGGAATCTTCAGAGTAAAAACGTCATCCATTGAAAGAGTAAAATCCGGTGGCACGAGTACCAAGAGAGAGAAAATAAAAACTTGTTTTTAGTCATATGAGTTTAATGCTGTGCTAATTAACACAGTCATTAGTTAGTTTTAATGGAAGTGTCACTTTTACCTTCCTTTTAAAAGTTCATGGTTACTTTTACACTCAAAAAAAATTTATGATGGTGGATACATTTTTTAAAAAAATTTATGAATATTTTTACCCCTTAACCCTATCTTAATTAATGTAAGGACCTTATATATATATATATATAATAAATAATGTATGTACCAAAACATAGGAATCATCGAAGTATACCTACTACCCCTTAATCAATCCCGCCCCGGGTACCTCTCAATCCTATATAAAAAAATATAAATATTTTAAAATAATTTATGAAACTTTCAAATTTTCTCTAAAGAATCGATTGAGTCTTATGCTAAGATCAGGGAAATAACATCTTGTGCTGAATATATTATAATATTATACACAGACGGATACAATAAGCATGTTTGTTTGAGCTTATAAAAACTTATAAGTTGCTTTTTACATAAATCGAGACACAACTCCTCTCACATACTTACTTCGTATACCGTAAATCACTATTAAAAAGCAACTTATAAGCAATCGAATCGCTCAACCAAACATACCCAATAACAATATACTCCCTTCGATCCTAATTATAAAAAAAAGTTAATTTTTTTTTTAGAGAAATCAAGGAAGCTAATTAAATTATTTTAGACTATTTTTATTTTTATTTTTTCTTCCAAACTAATTAGTTTGACAATAAATTAATATATAATCTAAGGATATATAATATATGATATGATTAGGTAACTTATTTAGTTTCTTTAATCCCTCTAAAAAAAATTAATTTTATCTTATATTTAAGACCAAAATTAATAGTATTCATGCTGATGCATTCTCCTCGCTATTCATGCTGGTACTTAATACAATTAAAAATAACGCGCACGCAAAATGCGTTGAATTTTGACTGATGGGCAGAACCGCAAGGCATAAAGACTACGATCCGGTGGTCATAATAATGGACCACCTTGGTAATTAATATAAGATTTTTTTTAATATATTTTATTGAACTTAAAATTTAAATTGACTTAATCTTTTTTATAAAAATCTTATAAAAGTTATCTCAACTTTAATGAGTTTTTTTTATATGTGCCTCTCATTATTGCATCAATTAAAGAATTGACGATATTTATGTTTACTCTGTTTCTCTATCTTATTTATCCCTTATAAATAAAGGCATACTTGAAAAAAAAATTATTTAAAGACTTACTTATTATTTTTAACTAACTTTAACTGTTTTATTAAACTGCGTAATTATATTATTGAGCTATTATAAATAGAATCGGAGGGAGTATTTATCTTAATATTCTACTCTTTCTTATTGGTCTTAATTTAGGAAAATGATAAAAAAATAACTTTGAAATTATAAATTTTAAATCAGGTATTTTTGATAAAGTGAGTTATAAATTGCTTATTAAATCTTGTCGTTACTTTATCAATTCTTAATAATATACTATTTTGTAATTTCAAAATTTCTTTTCTGTCATGTCTTAAATAACAATTAAAGGAATGAATTATAATTAGCTGTCTTCTTCTATAACGTGCAAACTGGGACAGACAACATTAACATAGCCGTTTAAACAAACTTGTCTGCCTAGCATTGGATTACGATTCTTTCTGGAAATTATAGGAATTTGTTTGTTGTAGCTACTCTCTCTCTCTCTCTCTCTCTCTCTCTCTCTCTCTCTCTCTCTCTCTCTCTCTCTCTCTCTCTCTCTCTCTCTCTCTCTCTCGTCTGTGTTTTGTAATTTAGTCCTTTGGCAAATGCTATTTCCTTCATACGTAGCAATGTAATTTCTCAAGTTATCAAATGATAATAATTAATAGACCTTGTCTTCTAAAAAATAAATAGTACTAATTATGTAATTTTTTTTAAAAAAAAGCGTTTCTATTTAAAATCTCATTAATTTCACTTTCAATAGTTTATTGGGATGTAATACCTCCGGTCTTCCCTAGATACTACTTCAATGAATAAATTGAATTGAAAAATAGATTTTATATTAAAAACCGAATGGAGTATAATATAAGTCATTTCTAAAAAAATTCTTTGATTGATACTATTAGTCATTCAAAGAATAATTAAAATTTAATTGTCAATTTTACCCCGTAATGTTTTCTTTGTCAAAACCTCATTTAATATACATGGATAAAGTTGAAGAATTTTTTCAATTTAAAACAAATTCAATGAGTTAAATGTCATTTATTAGTTCCATATGAGTCAATATCTTAATTGTAGCTTCACTTTACTTTTAAGCATAAAGATAAGTGCATACAAATTCATAAACGACTAAGTTCAGAGATAATTAATCTGCAAGTCCCTATAATACTCCCTATACTCCATAATATTGAGTAGTCTCATTAATTAAACCCATTATCCTCGGCAAAAAAAAAAAAAAAAAAAGCCATTATGCAATACTTTTTTTTTTACCCACCATTATGCAATACTACTAGTGCTAGTAATAACACCTCCGAAATATTGAAGTGATATGATGAATTGCTCAGTGCCTACCCTGTTTCTCCTTTTCTGAATCCTAATCAATGCTTTACATCAAAAAATCCTAGTCAAAACTTCACTTCAATTGTAATGTTTTGATATTTTGGGCTTATATTATAATAATGCGTGTGTATATACACTCCTTTAATATTATTTATAAATCATTTTTAATATATTTTATTATAACCAAGAAAAACTTTAAGTCTCATATTAAAATTTAATAACTTTTCAACTTTATTCCTATTTAATATACACAAAATCTTATGTTAATAAAGTCTCCATGATAATAAATAAAAGTTAAAATATTATATTCATATGTAAAATTTAATAATATTGTTTATAAAAATGATAAAAAAATTGCCTTCTCTCATGCCTTATAAATAAGATTGGAGAAATATAATTGCGTGTGGGTGTGGATGTGTGAGTGTGAAAGTTTTAATTGTTGAGACCCAAATCGTTTTCAAATTAGTTGTTGTTTAGCTTATTCTCATCATGATCATCGTCACTTGTTCCCGTAATAGTTGAGACAGCTTTTGCAGCTAATTAGGGGGCACTTTAATGTACCTTATCATAAATCACCTCCAATTATTTCATTAGAATCAAGTGAATATGGATAAGTCACTAAATTTATATAAAAATGAAATAAAATGTTTTAAATTTACCCTTATTTAATTTAAAACCATAAATTACATCTTAAAAAGCTAAAAAATTACATCAAAATTTTAATATGGACAATTTTTAAAAAATTTAATTAATACTCCGTTTGATGGCTTACAATAAAAGCCACTATGATGGTGGCTGATTTTTTTTTAGCACATATTATTGGCTTAAATTCAATTGACAGTTGTGGATGTTTTGCAACCACTAGAAAATGCTCCTAGAAAGACTAATCTACAAACGCCTATTATAGCAAATTGATAAAACTATTACAAACATAGTAGCAGTTTTATTGCCATATATAACAGTTTCGTCGAACTGCTATAAAATCATTTGTCATAATGTGTTTTGTAGCTGTTTGTCCAACTACTACTACTTATGTTTGTAGAGATCAAAACTGTTACATATTCCTCATTTTAATCATCACAAAACATCGAATTTTTTTAGTGTAATTAAAAATCTAAACTTGAGAGACTACTTTTATATGTTGGCCACAAGAAAAAAAGGTCGATTTTTATTTTTTTGCCTTCAGGACGACTTTTAAATTGGTTACTTAGTCATCACCGAAAATTAAATTAGCGGCGCTTTTGTACACAACACACACTACAATTTGGTATCCAATATGCTAATATTATTGGAAATTTGGAATAAATTTAATGAAGTGCCACGTATTAGTTTTGTTCCTTTGTGCCGTTCCATTATCACTTGGAAATGAGTCACACAAATATTTGGCAAAAAAAAAAAAAAAAGAGTCACACAAACTACTAGTTCATTTCAGTATAAATTTTAATTTATGTTAAATATGTTTACATATAAATTGTAGATAAATCTGGCATAGCAAGTAGAATTATTAAAAAAAAAAAAAGGGCTTATCATTGACATAAGATCAAATTTGCCTGTTTGAAATGGGCTTTTTGACGATAGTAGGTTTTGAGAACAATTTGGATGGCCCATTTTAATTAAAGTTTAAATTAGAGTCCAATGGCCCAATATCTGTCCTAAAAAATAGTAGGGAATATTACAAAAAGGATCACAAAAGACTGAGAATTAAACCCTCCATTTTTTTTTTTTTGCCATCTAAACCCTCCAATTATTCAAATGTCATGTTAGTTAATAATTATAGTCCTTAATTGTAATATATAAAGTCTCCCTCTGCCAAAAATACCCTCACCAGAGGCTCCTCATCGGAGGCCTATCAACCAGCTGTCCAAAAACCAGCCCGTGGCAAGCCATTTAATTTTTATAAAAAAAAAAAAAATGTTTGACAATAGAAATATAGAAAACTTTTTTTATCCACAATTAAGGATTAAGATCTTTAAATTGAATTTCATTATTTCAATTCAAAGATCTTAATCCTTAATTGTAATATATAAAATCTCCCTCTGCCAAAAATACCCTCACCAGAGGCTCCTCATCAGAGACCTATCAACCAGCTGTCCAAAAACCAGCCCGTGGCAAGCCATTTATTTTTTATAAAAAAACATGTTTGACAATAGAAATATAGAAAACTTTTTTTATCCACAATTAAGGATTAAGATCTTTAAATTGAATTTCATTATTTCAAGGTTATAAATTGTAATTGTCAATTTTTTATTATCCTTATTTATCATTTTTCCACAAAAAAAAAATTATGATCATCCAATATTCAAATGTACTCATGATCAAAATCAAGTGACAATAACTCAACAAAATAGCGCTATAGTGATCTACATGTTCAAAATAGGAATTTTATTTGAAATCAAAATATGAACCAATAAAGTTCAAACCTTAAACTTTATTATAATAGTCTTCCATTTTCAATCGATCTCAATATAAGACATATTTATTTAATTTTATTAGATTAGTTCAGTTAGTTAATATGATTTGTATTTTCTAAAACACTTTAGTCATCTTCCTTAATGCTCTCATTTCCTCTCTTCCTTAATTATTATTGAGGGAGTATCAATAGGAGTAAATTAGGAAAAAATTGACAAATATAAAAATTATGTCTTATATTTAAACCAACATCAACTTTTCATATCTTATATTAAGGACCGGAGATAATATAATTCACAAACCGCCCTAAAACATGATCGATCTCTCATTTTGATTATATATCATCACTGACATCTCTGTTGGCTATGAAATTTAAGAGGAAAGAACTTGGTAACGTGTAGGCTTCCTTGAAGCTCCGTTATTATCTTCATTTTTTGCTAAGGTTCTTAGGTTGTTCATGGCTTCCTCAATGAACACGAACCTGTATGATTGAACTGATATGTCATATTTGTGTGTGTGTATCAATTCAGATAATACAAAATGCATTCAATGGATATTAAGATTATTGTTGCCAACAAAAATTGATGCAGTTGATAAGAATTTGGCCCTATTATATGTTCATATATAGGTTCAAATTAATTAACCCCACTGCTAGTTAATTTATTAGTGCTAGCAAAGGCACTCCCATAGGTTATTAATTAATTAATTGTTCAATTGGAATTGAGTAAAACTCTAGCCTATAACTGGACACCTAAACTGATGACTAATTGATACACTTGAGATATTTTAGTTAAATATCCAAAATAATATTCTCTCTCTCTCGTCCTTATTACAAGAATATAATAACAACTTTACATATTAGTTATTTTTTTTGGGGTGAAAATATATTAGTTTTTATTAAAATATTAAAACCAACCTTAATAAAAGTCTTTAGCGAGACAGTGAGAGGAAGTTGGTTAATTAGTTAGAAAATTTTATAGTTAGTTAGGGATATTGTTGTCAAATTCGCGAGTTGACTTTCTGACTTTTTTTACGTTTTTACTTTACAAGACCATGTTGAGTCACTCTTAAACTTATACTAGTTATAAACTTGGTCAAACTTGTAAGTTCACACACTGAGTTTGCCGTTTTTACGTTTCTAATTTATAAAATCGAGTTAACTTGCTTCTAAACTCGTGCTAACTTTTTTAATTTGATCATGCTCAGTGACTTTATATATGAATTTTATACACTATTAGTACCTATTTATTGATAAAAATATACTCTTACGAGTTTCCGATATGATTGTACCTCACTATCACGAATTTGTTTAAACTCGGGAGTTTGATAACTTTGATTAGGGATACTAACTAAAAAAAGAAATTAATGCTTTAAACAAAATATATTAAATTATGAAACATCAATTGTGGAGGGTTAATACTATCTCCGAAATTTAATATGATACCTAGTTAACTAATTTGGAGAGATTAAAAAAGTTAAATAAATTACTTAATTACAGCACATGTTACATAATTTCCCTGAAATATTTATGTGTATAATTAGATTATATATATCAATTTATAAATCAAGTAAATTATTTAGAAACAAATGATAAATATAAGGGATAAAATGAAAGATATAGGGAGAATCCCTGAAAAAGAACTTGAAAATTGGGAAATGACGGATCAAGTATTTCCTAAGAAAAAAGTTGAAAATTGCTTATCACGTTTCTACATTTTCTAATAAACTCTTGGTAAAAAAAACTGATATGTCATTTTTCAATTTGCAAGTACTTTTTCAGGGATTTTCCCAAAAATCTATTATATTTAATACACTAGTACAGAAAAGGGTTTTTAGACTGGAACATTTAGACCGGTTATATCGAATAAAGTCTTAAAAATATAATCGGTGGCATTTTTATAATTATGGTGAAATATTAAGACCGATTATATTTATAACCGGTCTTAAAAATACCTTTAATATCGGTTATATTTAAAACCGGTCTTAAAAATAATTTTAAGACCGGTTGTAATAAAAACCGGTCTTAAAATATATATAATTAAAAAAATAAATACATGTAATATATTTTCTAGACTGGTTCTAAATATAACCGGCCTAGAAAATGTTATCTGAATTAAAGACAATTAAAAAAATGAAATCATTATTATTTTTAAAACCGGGTGTACATAAAAACCGGTCTTAAATATTAAAAATTTAAGACCGGTTATTATTTAATAACCGGTCTTAAATATTGATTTTAAGACCGATTTTTAATTAAAACCGGTCTTAAATATTGATTTTAAGACCGATTGTTAATTACAACCGGTTTTAAAACTGTCTTGGATTTCAAAACGCGCCTAATTTTAGCTCTGAAATTTTATTTCAAGACTCAAGCACATCAGCGAAACCCCTGCGTCTGTTCGCGACAGCTCCTCCTTTCCCCTTCTCTCCTCAATCCTTAACTTCGCTGCCGTCAACCGAGATTTACGATTGAATACATTGCCGTAAGGCTATCTGTAACCCCCTTCGTAATTATATTCAAAATGTGTGATAAAAATGAAATAGAGACCAACAATAACAAAACTTATTTCCGATCCCTTTCTTACAGTAGGGTTTTCGCAAATATTTTTGAAATTTCTACTTTCCTTGGTCTCAAATTCCATATCCCGAATATAATCACTTTGTGCAATTGAATCACATTTAAACATATCAGAGTGTAAAATAAAAATCCCAGCAACCCCCGGGTCAAGTATATACTAACCATCAGGTTTATAATTCCCAGCTAGGGGATTACATGCCGTAATTCAAATATTACCTACATCCAAAAATAATACACAGTAATCACAAAATCTAAAGTAGATAGCCAATATTCCAAAAACCTAAATATCCCTACAAGGTTCTAACCGCTCCTAGTCGTCCTTTTTCCTTTGGAGCCACTTGTCCTGTCTGAAAGGTTAGTCAATGCAAAGAATGAGATTCAAAAGAATCCCAGTAGTAACAATTCACTCATACAACATGTAATCACATAGCATGTAAGCAAATCATCAAGCAGCATCACGGCATAATACACAACACGCAGGCTGCATATGCATATAATCACATAGTCTTATTCCCCGGATTCCACCGTCCCGAAGGTATGATCCTTCCACCGTCACCACCGATGGGCCGCAGGTAATAGATCACAAATAGCCTTTCGGCTTTCACATAGTCTCATCCCCTGAATTCCATCGCCCCAAAGGTTCGATCCTCCCACCGTCACCACCGATGGGCCGCAGGTGATAGACCCACAAACAATGATAAATCAAACATACAATATATCACATATAGTATAAGGGAAAGAGTTACTACCTTGTTCTTTCCTGACTTGCTCCGTCACAGCTCATTCACGACCAGGGATAATGTCAAAGCCTATAACCAAAATCAAGAACGATAGGTTATTCTTTATTCCAAATTCTTATCCTCATTTTACTTTAATTTGACTATCATTTGAACTCTTTAGGTGACCAATAGAAGCCTAGACATACGCCTAAAGAGTTAGGAACACTCGACTAAAGATTCCTTTTTGGGAGAAAAAGTACTGATTTCTGGTCGAATCACTCGAGTGAAGGAAACCTCACTCTAGTGATGCCCTCACTCATACTCGAGCCCTAGCGAGTGAAACACAGGAAGTGAGTACCCGAGAGCACCACACATCCTGGTGTAACCCCTGCCATCATCAAGGCCGTGATTAGTGTTTAAATACGTTTTATAGTTGAATAAGAGATCCGAGATAATTAAAAAAATTTTTCAACACTTGTACAACATGATCTCCATTCATTTTTAAATAAAAAAAATTGGCCTGTTAGGTTTGTCACATATACAATATCAGAGTATTAACAAAATTTCCGACATTCATTCGGGATAATATCATTAATCCAAGAGTTTATAGGGCATCATCGCTCATCTCAATTTCCCATACCGAGGATCGCACAATAACTACAAACCCATGGTCAATCAAATATATACATACAGTTGTCCAAATGATAACCAAAAACCAAAAAGAAACTAAGACTACCATTGGCAATCCTAGTCGTCCTTGTTCACTTGCTTGCCTCGAGATCCACTTGTCCTGGCTAAAAATGTTATTTGGAAAGAGTGAGATTCAAAAGAATCCCAATAGAAACAGTTTACGAATATGATGTATAATTAAACAAAGCAAGTAAGCATATATCACAATGCAGCATAACAATATTCAAGGCCGGGCTCACGCCACGTCCCCTATTCAAGGCCAGGCTTACTGCCTCGTCCCCTCGCTCATTCAATGATAAATACAAACAAGCAATGCATTAAACATGATATAGGATAAAGTGTCACTACCTTGTTCTTTCTGTCCTTGATCAGGCGTAGGCCTTCTACGATCCGGGCAAATATCGAATCCTATAGTCATAATTAAGGACGACGCGTTATCACTTATTTCAATACTCAAATGACTTCAAAACACTTAGTTTTGGTTATCATTAAAGTCCCTTAAGTAGCTATAAAAGTCTCTAACAATCGCCTAAAAGGATTGGAAAGTACTATATTAAAGACCACCCTTTTTAGCATGCCTCGTAAAACGTGCCGCTTCCGGCTTCCAACTCGATTCTAAAGTATTAAATGTACAAGAAATAGATCATAACCTATCCAAGTATCATTTTAGACTCTTCCATAGTGTTTCTTGTGGTTATATTAGCATATGGTGAAAATTTACCAAAATGCCCCCGGGACCCCAGCCCGGCCCAGCCGTACCTGGTCTGATGGCACGTTGTTCCAAAATTTTACCAAGGATATTCTGATGTATTTTCGCCCAAGAAATCCATTTCCAGGCTTGAAATCACAAAATCATTTTCAAATTACGAAAATACCCTTGACAGCCCTCTTTAGGGATTTCAGTGGCGTTTTCGTAATTATGTTTTTTCGGCCTCCACCGAAAAAGTGCCCAACTGTAACCCTACATATTTTTGCCTACTGAATCCAATGGAACCATACATTTCATGTAAAACCAGCTCCTACCCCTCAGAATAGTGCTGGCTGAAAGTTTAGGCAAAAATTGGAAAAATTAGACTTTTGTGTCTTAGCTTCCAAAAATTATAACTAATTCTAGAAAAATCAAAATGACGTGATCCCAAAGCCCATTGAAATATATTTAAGTCCAATTTACTATAAAAATATGGACCATTACCAGAAATTACCACAAAAATCCAGAATTTAAGAAATGTTCACACTGATCCAGAATTATTCCCAGATTTAACATCAAACTTTAGACAGTTATAACTCATAGCTCAAAATTCGAAATTATATAAATTATATATCCATTTTGAAGCTTGGCATGTGAACTTTAAGACTGCAAAGTTTTATAATTTTCCAACACCATTTGCTATTTTAAAACGTCATGCAAGACCACTGCCAGCACAGAGTTTTTCACTGACCAAACTTGCAACTTTTCAATCCAAGTTTCCAATCAACTTCTATCTATCCAAGATACATCTCAAAACACCATATCCATGACAACAACAACTCAAACACCATAAGACCTTAATTTTCAAAAATAGGGTTAAATTCCCAAAAATTCCAACTTAACCAAATGACCACAAAACTTATATCAAAATGCTCAACTTACTTACCTCTTTAACTTTCCCAAAGGAGTTCCTTGGTTCACCAAACTCTATATTTCCTTGTAAGCTCAAATCACCACCAATGGAAAATCTAAAACTATAGAATTGAAACTCTCAACACAAGAAACAAGATTGAAGAAGAGAGTTTTTGCATTAGAGATCACTTGGAGGGTCAAAATGGCAAGAACTTACCTTTGCTCTTCCTCTTTTTTCTCTAACCTCAAGAGCTTCACAAACTCACTCACTCACTCTCTCTCTCTCTATTTCTTTGGTGTTGTATGAAATATGGTTTGAAAGAGGAAGGAGAATGTTTTTATTAATTTTGGTCATCTTTCTTCTTAGCCATAGATCTAATCAAATGTTGAGATCTCTCCACCTTTCATTATATACCATCCCTCCAACCATACCTTCCACCATACTCTCTTGCTTTAGGCCATACTCTTCCAACTTTATGCCATGCCTTCACATCATTTATGTCTTCTTGCCTCTTAGCCCTTGATCTCATCAAGGGACCATAATGTGGCACTTGTCACAAGCACATATCCACTAAGAATAATCCAATTATGCATTTTCCTTTATTTTCCTTGATTAATTGAAATTAACTCCAATTAATTGAAAAATAATTAATCTTGGACTAAATTGGCAAAATTATGATTTTGCTATCCCCTTTGTAATTTAATTCAATTTTGAATTAATTTTGCAAAATTATATACAACTTTAATGAAGAACATTTGAGCATTAAGAGGCATCTAGCTTGCCAAAACTCACCTTAACACTCTTTCTTTCCTTCCCTTACTCAACGAAAATGGAGGTTAGATAAGAGAGGAGATGAAAAGGATGAAGATGCAGATTTTTCTCCCATTCCCATGCAACCAACCGACTTTACAAGTGAGAGGGAAGAGAAAAATGAGTTTTGAAATGTTGACTTCATCCATGGTTCTCAAGATGCCACTTGTCATGATCCTAGATTCTCCTTCCACACACAGACGTGAACTCATTCATACACAATTCTACCTTCTCAATCACTTAATCCTAGCCATGATTCTTAAATTACCAAGGAGTTTCCTTTTCGATAATGGATCGTTTGGTCAACAATTTACCATCTTGCCCCTGATTATCACAATATATATTGAACCATTATCAAACATGTTCCATATCATAATTCACATTACATACTTCAAAAGTGCTTAATTAATATTAATTACACCACTTTGAAGTCATTAGCCCTTAATTACAATTCAGGATATTACACTATCGTCGTTTGTTCCCTCTGATTGGTTTCGTTCTCAACCTCATTTTTATTGTCAGGTTTGTGTTTTAGTTGCCAGGCGTTCAATTAAATAAATGGTTTCATTTTTGGGTATTTCATTGAAATCTCCATTTTCTTTGTTTGATTCTTATAGCAAGTTGTCAACCCATTTTTCAGAAGCGTCCATTGCCTCCTAAGAGAGACCTTACTCGATTCGTAAAGTGGCCAAAGACTATTCAAATCCAGAGAAAGAAGAGGATCCTCAAGCAAAGGTTAAAGGTACCGTTAATTATTCTGAAAATTTTTATATAATGCATGTATGTCTGAGGTTAATGTCCTTATGCTTCTGTGGACCTGGGTTTTTTTGGTTGTGTATGAGATGTTAGAGCAAGCGTTTCACCCAAGAGGGGGGTGAATTGGGTGATACTAAAATTTCGTTGCAAATGTAAAAACTTGATGGTGAATATAATGCAATAAAGAGTAATGAGAAATATTACCGAAGTGTACACCGGGAGTTATACTGGTTCGGCCACAACCACTTTGACCTACATCCAATCCTCAAAATATCTCTGAGAGTTTCACTATAATTTCCAAGATTCAGTGGGTTCTTGGCACCTTAGTACAAGCAAGTTCCTTTGCCTGGACACTCGCTCCCCCTTACAAGTTGTAATCCAATCCCAACTCAAGGTTCCACAACCTTAAGTTACCTCAATAACAAATATTGAGTTTGAATGAAATATCTCTCTCACAGAGTGAATAAGAATCACTAAAGTACATAATTACAAGTATATGAAAAACAGAGTATTGAACGTGAACTTGATAATGCGTTTATGTGTGTGTTCTTGTTATTCTTCTCTATTTAGATGTTCCCATGTATATATAGATGTGTTGGAAATGACCGTTGGAACATTTTCTTCTCGTCCGTTTAGAGTGTGCACAGCCACTGTTGACTTTTCCAGTATTTAAAAAAATATCCGTTTGCGGTAGGTGGCGGTAGGTAACGTTTGAATGTTGCATTTGACTTTCCTTATTTGGTAAGATTTCTTCATTGTTTATCTGTGGATATGCTAAGAATACTAATACAATGAAGGGTTAATCACATAGGAAACAAATCAATGAACGTTGGAATGATTTTTTTGAATTTCTGGACTTGCATACTCGAGTAGTTACTCGAGTATTCATTAAATTTACTCAAGTATCATCGTGAGAGTAATGATAGCAAGTTAATGAATGAACATCACATAACTCGAGTAGTGCATGAAGTAAACAAATTTACAAACCTTGAAAATACCTGTTTACTCGGGTACTTACTCGGGTATGGCACACTTTTCTTCATAGGTTACTCGAGTAGCTACTCGAGTAATCTCTCAAATAAACTTCAGGTTACTCGATGCTTTACTCCAGTAATGTTGGCAGGATTTCAGGGCCGAGAGCACTTCAAGTTTGATTACCTTGTTACTTGAGTACTTACTCAAGTAAACATAAATTTTCTGCATAGCTTACTCGGGTAGATACTTCAAGTGCTTTGTAAGTATCTCTGCAAATTACTCGATTACTCGATTACTGACTCGAGTAATCCAGTTCAAATATTTGATAATGAGTAATTGAATACCTGCATATTTAAGTAGTGCCTCGAGTGAAGTGTGATAAAAGCATATCAAGTTAATCGAGTATTACCTTCAAGTTTTGCTTACCACAGTGAGTTACTCGAGTAGCTCCTCGAGTAACATTGGTAGGATTGAAAATACCGAGAGTAACATATTACTTGAAGCAGGGGACTCGAGTACAGACTCGAGTAAAGTTGGCAGGCCGAGAACAACTGGAAGACTTTTACCTGGTTACTCGAGTACTCACTCGAGTAACATTGGCAGGCTGAGAACAACTGCAAGTGATTTACCTGATTACTCGAGTAGCTACTCGAGTAACGTTGGCAGGTTACTTGAAGGTTGACTCTGGTTATTTCAAGTTTCGGTCACATTACTCGAGTAACCCTTTAGAAATTTTGCCAGTGATGAAGTTTCTCAGCTTTTTCTCTTGGCCTTTCTTCATTACTCCAGTGCTTACTTCAAGTGATGATTTGCCCTGTTATTACTTTGTTCAAACTTTTTTTATCAAATCTTTTTCATACCATTCATTGTTATCTTCAAAACATGAGAGATCTAACATGAGAAGGGTTCAATTTTGGTTCTGTATTGTTGCATGTTCAATATAGTAAAACTCTGGATAAGGTAGTGCTGATATTGCTTGATATGAACTTTGGTGTTGCTTCTAAGTTTGCCTCCTAATGCATTTATGTTCAACTTTGTTCAACTTGTGCTGACATTTTTATGGAATGTATAAGGGTAGCTTGATAGGGACCTAAGTGAATAAACTGGATTAGTCTAAATAAGGACTTAAGTGCAAACTCATAATTGTATCAGTTTTGACTTGATAGGAAATCAAAAAGAGAGAAAGAGAGAAGAATAGAAAGTGAGGGAAACAGAGGAGAGTAGAGAAGAGAAGGGTTCTTTTAGAATCACTTAATGAACAACTCAGGTTAAAACTAATACAATAGAGGATGCATTGCAATTAATTATTTGTTCATGTTTGCATAACTTGGGAATTGCTTTCGAACGATGCCTTAATTTGTAGATAGTGTCGTGTAGCAAAATTTCATTAAACCACACTAGCTACCTTAAATAGTGTCCTGAAAGTGTTTTTAAACAATGAGTCGTCCTAGTGAGGGTACTCTCGATCCAACTAATCCAAATCAAAGAGAGCCTAGCAATGCTCCTAGCCAGGAATACAGTGAGCCAAGTAACCGGCCTAGACAAAGGGGTAGGAGAGCCACCCGATTGAGATACATTCCTCTTAATCGGAATACCTGGGAAAAGATTCCGATTGAGTTTGATAGTTATTGGAATCCAATCAGGCCTAATGCCCAATGTTATAGGAGTTTTGTCGGCCTCCTAGCACGCAACAAGCCTAACATCTTGATAGAGCAGTGGAGAAATGTCAATAAAGGTGTGAAAAGACATATTTGGGAAACTATCCAGCTCACTTACGGCATTCCTGAGAGTGAAGTCTTGTATGACAAGACAATGAAGTATTGTGATGAACGCTAGAGGAAGTTTAAGAAAAATCTAGCCAACAATTACATGCATATCGAGGTGGAAGAAGGTCAGCCTCTTCCTAATCCATGCGATCAGTATTCTTTTATTGACGAACAGACTTGGCAAGAATTTAGACGGCTTCAGACTACTCCAGAAGCATTGGTGAGTTGACTTATTTTGCAATTAATTTGCTTATCAATTATGAATTCTCTTTATTGATTTATAATGACTTAATTTTGATTTCTTATTCACAGGAAAAAAGAAAAAAAGGCCCAAGAGAGTGGTAGAAAGAATGATTGCCCCCATACAATGTCTCGTGAGGGGTATGCGAAGGCCGAAAAAGACTTGTTAGTGGCCAAACAGAAGAGATTGGAAGAAGCAGCTCAATCCGATCCTTCTATTCTTCTTTCTCCACCATCTCCGATACGACGCGAACAGAAGTGGTTGTTCGCTCACCAAAAGAGGAGCGGGTCTTATACGAATGAATAATCTCGTATAGTCGGTGAGAAAATTGTAAGTATTGTTTTTGACTTGTTGTTATGAATTATTTAGTAAAAAAATTTCATTACTAACATTTGTCATCTGTGTCTTATAGGAGGAGCTTTAAAAAACACAAGCTGAGGGATCGTTTAGGTCGGATGGGAGGAATGACATCCTAACCGTAGCTACAGGAAAACCTGAGCATCCCGGCCGTGTCAGGGGGATTGGAGGAGGGGTAGGCATAAGGGATTACTTTGGAGCACCCCCACGTCGTTCCTCAAGTAGTATAGTGACTAGGGAGGAGGAGATGGAGCGTATTTTGGCCATTGTAAGGGCGGAAGCTAGGGTCGAGGTAGAAGCATCATTTGATGCACGATTTGAAGAAAGGTTCAACAAGATGAAGGAGGAATGAATGATCATGACGAGCACAAGACAAGCAGATACCAGTGCTCCCCAGGCTCATTCCCTAAACCCTAAATAGAGCACTAAAGGGAGTTGCATTGGTCAGTCATCAGAGGGTCCTGGAAAAGAAATCAGTGAGCCTTGTGACTTGTTTGTGGAGGATCCTCTGAGATGATGGGTTACACAGGGGAGCGTGCACAACTGGGGATCAATTGTCCACCACCAAGAAATAAAATATGATCAAGTCAGAGTAGCAGTTGAAGAGGTAATCATTGCAGATGCACTTCTCCCTATCCCTGTTGATGACTTCAAGGTTGTGGGCGATATCATCAACTCTTTCATCTTGTGGCCAAAGAACCTTATTTCTGATCGAGCTGAGGAATCCCTGCCATCTCCACCTCCACCTCCCTCCACTTAAGATGTTTCATGGCCTTCATTGAATGTCATGTAACAAGTGATTCTGATGGCATATGATACATCCTTTCGAACAAGAGATTGACCTACTGAGTCAGCTATTGGCAAGTCAGGGGCATAATGCTATCTTGAGAAGGATGATTTAATGTCCCTGGTAGCTCCTCTACAACAGCTTATAATTTTGATTGTCCAGCTCTTTTTGATGTAAGTATCTTCTCAAATTGGAAGTTAATATTTTACAAATTATGCCATTAAACTTTGATTTAATATCTGTGCTTGAATTATTGTAGGTGTATACATCGTAGGTTGGTTAACTCTAGCAAAACTGATAAATTTGGACTCCTATGCCCAGTTCAACTCTATGACAAAGGGACCACTGCTGCTATCAGATACATACTTATCGCATAGGTTTAGTGAAACCTCAATTGAGTGTTTCTTGGCTCTATATTTGCATGGGTAAGACACAAATTTATATTTCGTACTATACATAATATTTTATATTTGCTTAAAAGTTTTCCCTTTTTCCAGTGATCATTGGCAATTGGCTATTTTGTGCAAGAAGAGTTATTCTGTAATCCTTTTATGCTCCCTCCACTTCAGCAAGCCAACTAGTGAATTGAAGAAGAGCTTGAACTCGTAAGTTTTCTTGCATTATTAATTACCTTTCTTGTGCAAAATTTATGGAATTTGTGTAAAATAAATAACCTTTGTGATTTTGATTATATAGGGCTATGCGGACATTCCAACACACTGCTTGCGGTAGGCTTATGCGTGAGGTAAAAGACCCTACATGGATCTTGACAAAGGTTAGTTACATATTGGTTTGTTTTAAGAATGTATTCAATAATAAGCCATGCTTTAATTATATACTTGTTTTAACGATATCATGTTATTTTTCAGACCTGTAGGTAACCACCAGGGTCCAACTTGTGTGGGTTATGTATTCTAAGGCACATGTATAATATTATTACCCTAGGCACGACAGAACTTACTGAAGAGGTAAATGTATATATATTTCAAAAATTTTGTATTACTTTTATTTTTTAAGTGGATTTAATGTTTTGCCTGGCTTTAGTGTTTCAGATGTTTGAACTTGCTGACCCCTTTCTAGAAGAAGATATTGAGTACATTCGTATTTGTTGTGCTGAATTTATTTATGAACTTTTACAACAGTGAGTTCTTGTAAAGCTGAGGAATTTTTTTGTATATATTCATTTATGAATTGACATGTTGGTTGGTTGAATTCATTTATATTGTTGGTTGCATGATTTGACATGTTTGTTGGTTTTAACATGGTTTTTGTATATTTTGATGAATTGACTTGTTGGTTGTATGATATGTCATAGTTGACTCCATTTATACATATATATATGATGGTTTTAAACAAAACATTATACATGAGGATATATGACATGTTACAAGTTCCCAATTCAATGAGAATGTTAAAGCAAAAGGACATGGTAAGTGGAAGCAAACTGAACACCATATGGCATTTAATAAGTATGACATTGGAGGTAGCAATTCAAGGATGCGTTCTAGTAACTAACCTAATCACATAATTAAAATATATATATATATATATATAACACTTTTAAGACCGGTTATATTCATAAAAGTTATTTTAAGACCGGTTATATTTATAACCGGTCTTAAAATTAAAACTTTAAGATCAGTTGTATGTAAAACTGGTCTTAAAATTAAAATATTTAAGACCGGTTGTATGTAAAACCAGTCTTAAAATAACTTTTAAGACCGGTTATAATCATAACCGGTCTTAAAAATGTTACATAAATCATCTTACAAAAGAGTTCTTTTAAGACTGGTGCTCATGAAAATCGGTCTTAAAATTGTTGATTTTAGATCGGTTATAAATAGAACCGGTCTTAAAAGTGAGACTTTTAAGACCGGTTACCAAACCGGTCTCAAAAGTGACATACTTTTAAGACCAACTGTATCAAGAACGGATCCAGAACTGGTCTAAAAAGTCAATTTTAACCTGTCTAAAAAGCCCTTTTTCCACTAGTGATAACAAATTCACTTTTAAATTAACTCTTATATTTAGGACTGAAGGTAGTATAATATATTCCCTTTGGTCATTAATACAAGATCTAATTGAAGAGTTGATATTGGTCCTAAATATAAGACCTATTATTTCACATGTTTACCAATTTTTTTTCATAAATTAACCCTATTGATATTCTATTAATCAAGTAGAAGAGAGAGTGAGGAAATTAAGGAAAATAAGTGTGTTATTTTAGAAATAAAACATATCATATTAACTAACTCAACGAATATCCTTAATTTACTCAAATTAACTAATTAGTTCTTATATTTGGAGTGAAGGTAAGTAATGACTAAAACATGTAACATAACTAGCGTAAACTTTTCTTGTTACCGAATGAAGAAAGATTATTAAGATTGTTACAAAATGACCTCTTATGGTGCAATTAACTTCAACCTCCTTTCTGGAAGAAGTAACAAGACTGTAACGCACACGGGAAAAATCTATGGGAGGGAATAAGGCGAATGCAGAATCGAAATCCGGCAACAAGATCTCATCTCTTTGATTCTGGTAAATTGCCGACCATGTCCTCAAAAACACATCGAACGAGCTCGCATGCATGATCGAATGAAGACTACACATGCTAATGGCAACACCACTACACTCAAAAGTATTGATATGAACCATCAAACAATGAGGCAAAGATTCTAATTCTCATATAGGAGGCATTAATTATCAAGCCATATCATGGTTATCACCACCCATATATCATCATACTATGGTTTTCAATCACATACTATGGTTATCTTGGGAAATCACATTCATCATCGTGGGACAATCACAATAGTTCTCTTTATTTCTCAGTATAATGTCTGTTGTCTTAGAGAAATTCACTTAATTCTCATGTACAACTATATATCCATTGACTATGAAAATAATCCACATTCTTTGTAATACGCATCAGTACACATTTATACATACATAGTTCATGGGCCTATCTAAATGACACAACTACATGCTGATGGGCTTATATATAATCAGCCCAACTAATTATGTACTTTACTTTCCTATACTCCCCCTCAAGTTGGGGCTATAAATGTCAATTACTCCCAACTTGCTGAGCATTCTTGTCTGCAAATCTTTGCCAGTCACCTTTATTAGAATAACTGCTTGCTGATTTACTGATTTTACATGTTCTAAGTTGATTATCTTTGCCAATAACTTCTCTCAAACAAAATGTAGATCTATCTCTATATGTTTGGTCTGTTCATGGAAGACCCGATTAGAAGCACTGTAAATTGCGGCTTTGCTGTCATAATACACATTAACCGGATTTGGATGATGAATGTCAAGTTCTTTAAGTAATCCTATGACCCATGTTACTTTAACTACCACTGATCCCAAAGCTCTATAGTCCGCTTCTGCTGAAGAACGAGAAACTGTATATTGTTTCTTTGTTTTCCATATGACGAGAGAACCCCAAAACTTTAACAGGTATCCCATCACTTATCGACGTGTAGTGCCACACGCTCCCTAATCTGAATCACAATATCAATTTACAGTTAAAGACCCTATCGAGCTGATAAAGACTCTAACCCCCGGACTCTACTTTAAATATCTAACTACATCAAGTGCCGCTGCAATATGGCTCTTCATGGGGTTTTGCATGAATTGACTGAGTACCTACACAGAAAATGAAATGTCAGGATAGGCACGGTTAAATAAATTAACCTACCGACTAATCTCCTATAACGATCTGGGTCCTTCATCAAATCCTCCTTCTTGTCTCTTCCTTCTTCATAAGTTAAGAGTTTTGGTCTTTGAGCCATTGGCACATTCAGTGGTTTACAACCACTCATTCCAGTGTCAGAGAGCAAGTCTAGAACATATTTTCTTTGTGACAATATGATTCCTTTCTTTGACCTCACTATTTCAATCCCAAGAAAGTATTTCATTGCCCCCAAATCCTTAATTTTGAACTGATTGTGCAAGAAGTCCCTTACTTCATTTATTTTTGCATCTGATGATCTTGTAATCAATAATTCATCCACATACACAAGCACAAGCACAATATCTTTATCATACTTCTAACAAAAAGTGAATAATCATGTCTACTTTGCTAAAATCTGCCTTGAATCAAGGTCTTAGACAATTTATGATTCCATTACCTTGAGGCTTGTTTAAGCCCATACAATGGCTTATTTAGTTTACATACTAAATTCTCCCCCTTAGTGTGATGACCTTTAGGGATGGTCATGTATATTTCTTCTTTTAAATCATCTTGTAAGAAGGCATTATGCACATCCATATGAAATAAATTTCAGTTGTACATAGCAGCTAATTTCAACACTATTTGAATGGTTACCATTTTAATTACCGGGGGAAAATTTTCATGGTAATCTATCCCTTCCTTTTGAGTGTAGCCTTTTGCTACTAACCTAGCCTTGTAATTATCAACCTCTCCATTTGGTTTATATTTTGTTTTATATATCTATTTACATCCTATTACTTTCTTATTCTTTGGTAATGTAACTAATTCCTATGTCTTATTGCTTTCCAAGGCTTCCATTTCTAAATTCATTGCATGCACCCATTCTTTGAGTTTTACAGCATCATCATAATTCCTAGGTTTAGTAACCAACTCCATATTAACCAGAAAACACATGTGGGAAGAAGATACATTAGCATAAGACATGTAATTCTCAATTGGGTATAAGCACTTACTAATCGGACCATCACATGCACCTATTTTAGCAATATTGCATATGCAATCCTATACCCAAATAGGTGCCTTTCTGTCCCTATTCGGTCTGCCAGTATTTGGTGGTTTAATATGTATATGGTTTTCATTTGCATCATGATGCTCTTTCACTGTATCACACCCAACTTCACAATTTTGGTTAGGGACATGTGTCATTTCATCATTAACATCATAAGCAGGCAACTTGTTAGCTTGAGAATCAGTAGATTGCTCATTAGATTCAGAGTCAAATAAAAACATCTCTCATATTTCTTTGGACACTCCCCCTAGATGAGGAGACATGATATCTTTGAAAGGAAACTTGTCCTTAACAAAGGTAACATGTCTACTCACCAACAAGTGTTTATTATGTAAGTCTAAAAGTAGAAATCCTTTTTGAGTAGGGGGTAGCTCAAAAAGACACAAGGAAAAGATTCAGATTGAAATTTGTCAGAGACATTCAAATCAGTAGCATATGCAAGAGAACCAAATACTCTTAAAACATTATAATCAGGGGCATGACCATGAACCTCTTCAAATGAAGTTTTATAATCAAGTATAGGGGAGGGAATCCTATTAACTAGGTGGACGGACATTTTAATACGTTCACCCCAATATTTAATAGGGAGATTGGATTGAAACATGAGACTTTGAGCTATTTGCATTAGTGTTCAGTGTTTACGTTCTACTATACCATTTTGTTCAGGTGTATAAGGGCAAGTCATTTCATATAGAATTCCTTTATGTAAGAAATATTGATTAAGTTCATTATTGAGGAATTCAGTTCCATTATCACTTCTTACTCTTTTTACGTGTGCACCAAATTGTGTAAGAACATGAGCTATGAAATTTGTAATATGATTCCTAATTTTAGACTTAGATTGCATTAAAAACACCCAAGTTGCCCTTGAGTAATCATCAATGATTGTAAGGAAATATTGGTGCTCTTAGTGTATGGGTGTCTTATATGGACCCCACACATCTATGTGCAACAACTCAAAGCAACATTTTGTCTTAATACAACTAAGAGAGAAAGTAAGTCTAGTTTGTTTGGATCAAAAGCAAACATCACAGATTTTATTATTTAACATGTCATCTGTCTTTATAAAGTTCAAGTATTTCATTACAAAATATAGAGCTTGTCCTAATCTATGATGTAACAACCAGGTATCAACACTAGTATGCATATAATTGTTCTTGACAGTAAAGTTCACAGAATCATCGTTTGGCATCCTTTGGTTTTGTAAAAGCTATAAACCATCAATAAGCTAACTAGTCCCCCTTATCGTTCCACCTTGAAGGTCCTACAGTACACAATGGTCAGGGAAGAAAACCACCATGCATTATAGCTCGGAGGTTAGTATAGATACAGAAATTAGATTAAATTGAAGTCGTGGAGCATATAGGATGTTATTAAGTGTAATTTTCTCATTAAGTTTAATACTACCTACATGTGTGATAGATATTACATCTCCATTAGGTATTTTAATGTTCTTAATAGGTCCCGTATATATCTTATATGTGTCTAATAATGATAGATTATCTGCTAGATGTGTGTTGACTCCAGAATCAATTATCCAATAAGTGTGTGTGTGAGAGGATAGTCTAGGCAAACCTATACCAGTCAGAGCATGCATACAAGATGGAGCTTCTGCATCATTCTTAAGGAATTCAAGCAATCTCTCATATTGTTTTGGAGTGAATGTCGGTGTAATGGTATTAACCGTGTGTCGAGTTTATTCATTGTTTGGCTAATATTAGCCTCTTCAGTGGTTTTCCCTTTGTTTCCTTTGCTAAAGTTAGTAGGGAAACCTATGAGGTGCCAGCACCTTTCTTTGTTATGCCCTCGTTTACCACCATGAGTACATTCTGAGAAAGGAGATCCCCTGTCTCTTCTATGGCCTCTCCCCCTTCCTTTTGTTGCCATTACGACTGTCTTAATAGGGCTATTCATGTTCAAATTGATGAGTAATCTTTGATCTTCATCCTTAGACACCATTGCAAAAGCTTGATTGATAGTGGGAAGAGGCTGCATTAGTAAAATCTTACTTCTTGCAGCACTGTAATTATTGCTTAGACTAAGAAGAAATTGTAAAATTTTCTGTTGCTGAGTCCTCTTGGCATAAATTCTAGAGGTATCACACTTGCAGTAGGGTAAAGGTAGTAATGCTGCTTGTTCTTTCCACAATTCCTTAAGCTTTGTATAATATGGAAACAGTGGAAGTCCCCTGGTGAAGTAGACTAATTTCACGATGTAAAGCAAAAATCCTATAACCCGTTACCTTATCAAAGCATTCTTATAGGCCTATCCATACAAGATGAGCATTTTGAAAGAAAATTACACTACTAGCAAGTTCTTTGGATAAAGAATGTAAGGCCACGATAGGACAACTGCATTACATTATTCCCATTGAGCCCGGAGTTTCTCTTCTTGTGATTCCTTTGTGCAAGAACCATCAATGAAACCCAATTTATGCTCACCAAGGAGTGCAATCTGCATAGCCCTACTCCAGACAGTGTAGCTTTTGCTCCCAGTCAACAGATGTGGAATAATAGAGGCACCTTGTGTATTTGGCGGGTGAAGGTATAGGGAATGTGTGAACCGGAGTCCTTCCACGGTAGTGTCATCACTATTGGTCTTTGTTGCCATACCAATGATACAGATAAAAATGAAGCGAAGAAGAAGAGTCAAGTTTTGTCAATTACCGTGAAGGGCGATGACATTAAAGGAACGTTGAGGCTGTGAGATTTCTTCTATCGTTGGTGATTCTGCAACCGTCGACGGGGTTAAGGGTATCATTGAGAGGAAAAATAGTGTCGAGTAGTTCTGGGATTCAAGAATTAGATTAGCCGTGTATAATATCCCCGATTGTCACCAGTATTGAGAACAGTAATGATGATATGGTGAGTCAGAGATTGAAGAATCACAGAGTATGGTGCTGCAGCAACCATTGTCATTGACAAGATTATCTGGTGCTCTGTCTCACTCCGTCTCCATTTCGATTTCCAGAATAAGGTCAAATTAGGTTCTGGTAATTTTTGATATGGAGATCTTGTTTTTCCAGGTAAGCTATGAAAATAATCCACTCTTTGTAATACACATCTGTACACATTTATACATACACAATTATAGGCCTATCTAAATGACACAACTATATGCTGATAGGCTTATATACAATTAGCCCATCTAATTATGTTCTTTACTTTCCTACAATGTCATAATTACTTTATCATGCTATAGTTCTCATCATTATTTAGCATGGCACACAGTTTTACTTCGACACATCTCAATCTGCACAGGGAACCAATTGATTCAAATCTGTATCTCAAACATCTCGCCTCGACGAGCTTTCTGCTATATGGGGCAAAATTCTTCATTACTCGTTCGACAACTATGGCCCTAACTCGCTTCAGCGAGCCAATCATTTGCTGAAGAGAGGTGTTAATTCGTGAAATTCTAGTCAAAAGCATATCCGATCATATCCAAGTCCCCATCCCTAAATTAATAGGCTATAATCTCAACCAATCCACAAGGCACAATTTTCAAAATGGATAAGGGAGAGATATACTAAGCCTATTCCAAAATATTTCCTAAGCTCAATAGTTTTTTCAAATTTCCCATGAGCAGCTACTAATAAGCAAGGTAGATAAGAATCATGTTACCTGTATCTCTGAGCTGGAGTTTGGGGAAAACTGCTCTCAAACTCGTGAATCAACTCTATAGAGTAACGAGAAATCTTAATTTATAAAAAATCATTTAGCTATTTACAAATACTCAAAATTTCTCTATCTCGTTGCTCTTAATTTCCTAAGAGTAAGCAATGGTATATCAAGACTACGTTAGATCTGAGAATTGAAGTCATTGAAGCATTAGACTAGGCTTGTTTAACATTTCTATATATTATCTCAATTTGGGGTTTTAGCCCTTAGAACCTAGTTTTTTAGAAAAATCCCCAATTTGGGGTTCTCAAGACCTACTTAGTTTATTCAGAATTCTTAAATCTAAGAAGGAAAGGAATTCCGATGAGGAGGGCTTACTCGGCGATTATGAATCTTAGGGACTTCTTGGAATGCAACCTTAGCAGAGCTCTGAATTCTTTGAGTCAAAATTTTGTGAATGGTGACACATTGCGTCTTAGCTAGATCCTAAAGGACAAATGCAGGTCCTCTACTAGGCTGTAAGAAAATAAGGTTTGGTGGGCTTAAATAAGTGAAAATTAGACCCAATCCACTAAAAAACGTAGGTAATCACTTAGGCCTACTTTTAACTCTTATTGGGGTTTTGCTTAGCATACATCCTATGTACCTTTAAGCGTCCCTTGTTTGGTCCTTCATCAATCAAAACCCAAACTTCTAAATAGAACACGGCATATCCTCACTCTTATGGGCTCCAAAGCCCGTCTCCTATGGTCAATTATTACCTTATAATAGTATTCTAGGTTTCAAGTGCTTTTTAATTACTTTTTGATATTTTCATTCAGTATCCGGTTTAGGATTCGTGGTTATCCCTCTCAACACAAGTGTCTCATCTGGAACTCAAACTCGAGACACATAGGGATCTAGTAGGAACTAATACCTCTAGACCAACTCTATGTTGATTCAAGTTCTTTTTAATTATTAATTGGTAATTTTATTAAGAATTTGGGATGTTACACGTTCAGCACCATATATGCATTTTGGATGTGCAAAAATACCATTGAACATACAAAATAGGAGCAAAAATATCAAGACCATTAAATATAACTTAACACGTGTAAAAATACCCATAAACATTCAAAATGGAGGCAAAAATGTCAAGGGTGTCAAATATAACCTAACACCGTGTTAGGTCATATTTAATGGCCTGAAATTTTTGCTCCCATTTTGAATATTCAGGGGTATTTTTGCACATCCAAAAAATATATAATGATGGACGCACTTTTGTTGTAGTTCACGGGTATTTTTAAACCTTAATTTTTGCCGAAAATATCCTCATTAGAGGAGACTTTACAACTATCAAACAACCTGTGGCAAGCCATTTTTTTTCTAAACAAGTTTGACAACAAGAAACTTTTTTTATCTACAATTAAATAGTTTGTTCTTTAAATTGAATTTCACTATTATGTTTTATAAATTGCAGTTGTCAATCTTATGTGGTCATTATTTATCATGCATTTTCCCAAAATAGTATAATCATCAAATATATCTAGGGTTTAGGTCCATTAAAAAAATCTCAATTTTAATTTGTCCCAATTTTTTTTTGGGAACAATGTCACCCTCACTACTACAAAAAGGGGCTTTAACCTCCTAAATTTGGCACTTTTAACGTCCCAAAACGGGGGGGACGTATATGCTGGGGGCGTAGTAAGTTGAAACAAAAGACGTCCCAAATGATAGGGACGCCTAAAGTCTGACTTTGGGCGTCCCAAATTAAGAATTGGGACGCCTAAAGTCCCCACAGGGTGGGACTTTAGGCCTCCCAAATTACAATTTGGGAGGCCTAAAGTCCCACCCTGTGGGGACTTTAGGCGTCCCAATTCTTAATTTGGGACGCCTAAAGTCCCACCTGGGGGACTTTAGACCTCCCAATTCTTAATTTGGGACGTCTAAAAGTTATTTTTTTTTTATACCATAATTTACATTCTGTATTACCCAACGAATTGAAACTGCAGAAACAGAATAAAAGATGGATTCATAAACCACACTGTCCATTACAAACTGGTAAGGACATCCAGCACTACAATCTTTACTATATATACATACAATAACCTTTCATGCAACCTACTACTATATATATCAACAAAAAACAACCAGAAAGTGTCAAAATGCTGTCATCACACAAGTACAAACTGATATAAAATAACAAGTTTACTGCTCTATATGTTGAAGAAGATGTCCAGCCAAAAGATTTCTGATCAAATCAAGGTCTTCACGTAGGTAGGCATCTTGATTATCAAAAATCTGAAAATTAGAAAGTAATAAGCTTTGATGAAATGAATCTCAAGCAAATGAATTAATTAGCATTTCGATTAGAACACCAAAAATATTATCATTTGAGAATGAAGAAGCGATTACCTTTTCAAAATCGCTAGTAATTCGACTTTGAGTTATGTTATACATATAAAGTATAACATAATATCCGTATTCAGTGTTGCCAGGTTGCCGAGGGCACTTTTAATCAAAGGGATGCAATTGGTTGTTAAAATCAATAAAGGTATGTCTAAAAGGACCGTCAATGAAACAATTATGTAGGATCGAATGTACTTACTATGGGATAAAACCACTTTGGCTTTTTAACAACTGCACCCTCGCGTGACCCACCTAGGATTCTATATGTTTGATAAGCACTATCATGAAAAGCAAAATGAACAGAAATTAGAACCATTCATTTATTTTTGTTGTCAATGAAATACAAACAGGATAACTTACGTGTCGAAGACGGATTTTGTATCTCTGTCTGGCTTGTTACTCAAGGGATCAAACCAATAGACTACGTTGCGGCGGGGACATATAACACACAAAGTCCAGTGGTTTCTTTAACAACATGTACACATTAAAATGAAGTTAGATGAGTGAGAAGACAATTATTTAGTAAACTTCTGAAATTGACAAAATGTAAATACGAACCGTTGGACAATGGGTGCTAGATAACAACGAAGTTTGTTTTGTGCCATTTGGTAGCCGACATAGTGAGTCCTATGCGCCACAGTACAAGTATCCCCTGTCGTATTCGCAGGACATAAGAATCCATACCAATTACTTCTTTCCATGTTTGTGCAGAGATCGTGGAAGGTGCTATAATAGAATTAAAATAAGGAATCAATTCTTGAATGTATGAAAACAAAAAACCACTAAATGAATTCTATGGGAAAATTGAAAAAAAAACTTACCGGACTGCAAATTTGACCCAGCCTGCATCTATCTCCTCCAACCTGATAAACTGCTTGAGATCTTTATTGTCAATCGTGTAGGGATACTCCACTTGGCCCACAATCCCTGGAGGCATCTTCAAGTCAATCTGTTTAATGCCCTTGTAGATCTGTTGCAGCCGTGCTAAGAAGGGTCATTTGCTCGCAGCTTCGTCATCCTTTTAGAACATCAAAAAACAAATTGTTATTAGGATGCCAACAGATTTTCAATAACAGTAAGGTAATTCCTACCATTGGAGGTGTTGCGTCTGAACCAATAAGATTGCGAGGCCAAAGGATGAAAGATCCTATCTCTTGACCTAACGTGCCAACCTCTGGATCGGGAACAGGGATGGCTGTACCTTCTTCCCCCTTTCTAACACTCGTCACATTCACCCTACGATAATCCTCCGGAATTTGCTGATTATGGTGGGTGGTAGCACATATGTGAACGAGAGCATCAGCAACAACACGCAACAGTGGATCATCCAAATAGAGGGTGCAAGGGTCTCCCGACACTGGATTGGGAGAAGGGTCGCCAAGTGGTCCCGACACTGGAGTGGGAGAAGGGTGGCCAAGTGGTTGCTCCAGAGGGTTGTAACTTCCTCTGGTCCTATTGAAGGCCGGGGATTCCTGAGTTCGAGCCTCGTCCCTTGCCCTTTGTGCTTCAAACATCTTTGCCATTTCAAGTTGAAGCTCTGGCAACAGCTCTTGTCGGAGCTTGTCACGAAGGTTGGCCTCGATCTCTCGTTCGAGCTCCTCTCGAATCTTGGCCATAACGTCCTTACTAGGTCCAGCTTGTGACGAATAACGTGGCTCTCGTCCAAAATACCTCGCGGCACTAACTCCCCGTGTCTCTCCTCGATCACGACCAAGGTCATCTGCCTTCCCAATAGCCGTTGACAAGATGTCCATCCGTCTACTTGGATTGAATGAACCTTGGCTACTCTGCTCGTCCAGGTCATCCTGTAGCATGCAGTTTATCGTAAATGTATCGAAACCACTCGCGACATGTAAAAAATTAGGTACTTATGGTATAACTACTTACAATCCTCGCAGCAACCTCAGCAACAGTCGGATTTATGTACTTCCCAGCCTTAATCCTCCCTGCTTTCCATTTTTTGTGACGTGGAGGAGGTGCCGGTGGCTGGATAACAACGCTAGGATCAGATTCCGCTGCTTCCTTCATTTTCTGTAACTCTTCTGCCATCATTTGCCGCTCAAGCTTCCGATATCCACCGCGAGACATGAAATGTTGATATTTATTTTCTGTTTGCCTCTGGGCATTTGCTGCACTTAATTTCTATGAATGAAAAACAACAAAAAATGAATCAACGATATAAAGTATATGAAATCAACGATATAAGTAGTTCTATATCATGACAGAAATCTTACCAAAAACTCAGGATCTGCTCGTGATGCCGCAAACAACCTCCAGTCCTCTAGAGATAAATATGTATACTGTGCACATTGATCCTTACCCCTAAGGGCCCCTCGAATGTAATGCTTTGTTAGCTTGTTCTTGAAACCTTTCCATCGTACACGAACCTCATCCATCCAGTGCCTATGCATCTCTGTGGTGTCGGGGACATCGTATGTTTGCTACAAGGTAAAACATAAGATTATTATATTTGAAACAATAAGAACAAAGCTACAATGCATCAAAACTTACATACCAAAAGTTGCTGCCAAATCATGTCTTTCGTTTTTGGGGGAACCAATCTCCAATTATCGTAGGTAATGCGCACTTTGCTTCGAGCCAAAAGCCCTATGTAGCTAATGAAGTGGTCTTCCTCAGGACCAATTGGATTCAGATTGTGATCGAAGTCTATATGCAGCCTCTCCTGTTGATGTTCATGACGTGCAACCAATGCTCCCATCTTTGTACAGCCTCTAACCCTCCTTCTTGCAGGGGGTTCAACTCTAGGAATTTCGTCATTGCTAGAGCTTTCGTCATCTCCACGCCTCTCGTCATCACTAACGTTGTCCATATTCCTATTAACACAAAAAGCATCATCAGAAACGTAAGTAAATTGCAATGAAAACACATGTATATAGTAAGCGGGAAGTAAAACAGAAAAAACACAGTTCTCGTTTATAAATTAAGGTCTTACTCTAGATTGTTTCCTATAGTCCTTCACCATGGTCATTTCTTACAGCATATTCGTCATCATCTACCAATTCTACTTCATTTGTTCGAGGTGTAGTTGTTGTGAAAGGTGGTGTGTCATCAAGGTTGAAGGTCGGATCACCATACTTCTGTTTTTTACTTTTAAGGACAATGGACATATTTTTTCTGGCAGGATCGGTGACATAAAACACTTGTTTCGCGTGGCTTGCTAAAATGAAGGGCTCGTCTCTATAGCCAACTCTTCGAAGATCGACTGAGACAAATCCAAATTGTTTATCTATTACCACGGCATTGTTGCTAACCCACTTACATTTAAATAAAGCAACTTTGAACTTATTGTACGTCATCTCCCATATTTCTTCTATAACTCCATAATAGGCCATAGACGCTAATATGGGGTTTTTGTCTCTCGAACTGGAAAAGTGCATAGATTCAGCTTCTACCATGATCCCACTATTTTGCATGGTACTTTTGTCATCTTGCTCTTTGATATAGAAGGAATAACCATTTATATCATAACCGGTCCAAGTAATGACCTGAAACGAAGGCCCCCAAGCTAGCCACTTGATTGTCTCAGACACACCGATCTCGTGCAAAACCTTTTCCTCGAACCACTGCATGAATGTCTTGTTTTGCTCAATAGCAATCTGCATGTCATTCTTCCTTGGATTCTTGTTCTTCAAAGTGTTTCTGTGTTCATTTATGTAAGGTTGAACTTCTTCCATATTATTCAGGATATACAAGTGGGCTTGCAACACCTCTTCACGAGGAACATTCTTCACTTTCAGTCCTCGTGTTCCCTTGCTTCTCCCTTCTTCATGCCGAGATTGTTCCTTCTTCCCTGACATATAATCTTTGCAAAACTCCATAGCCTCCTCAACTACATATCTTTCTACTATTGAGGCTTCTGGTCGATAAGGATTTTTAGAATACCCTTTTAAGATCTTCATGTATCGCTCGAAAGGGTACATCCACCTCAGGTAAACTGGACCGCATAGCCTTACCTCCCTCACCAAATGAACTACCAAATGCACCATTATATCAAAAAATGAAGGCGGAAAGTGCATCTCTAGTTGTGACAAAATAATGTAACCCTCATTTTCTAGTTCATCCAACTTTTCAGTGTCAATGACTTTGTTACAGATAGCATTGAAGAAAACGCACAATCTTGCCACTGTGTTTCGTACTTCATCTTTCATTATGCCTCTAATAGCTACTGGTAATAGTTGTTGCATCAACACATGATAATCATGGGACTTCATTCCCACTAACTTCAAATCGTCCATTGAGACACATCTTCTCACATTCGAGGAATACCCTTGCGGCACCTTCATTTCATGCAAACACCCACACAAACTTCTTTTCTCTGCTTTTGATAGTGTATGCGCTGCTGGCTCCATGTATGCCCTCCTACCGTCATCTCTTAGTTGTGGATGTAACCGTTCTCTTATTCCCATATCGACAAGGTCTAATCTCGCATTAATCCCATCCTTAGTCTTCCCTGGTATGTGCAAAAGCGTACTGATAAGGCTATCACAAATATTCTTCTCCACATGCATCACATCAATACTGTGTCTCACGTCTAGGGAACGCCAATATGGAAGATCAAAGAAAATGGATCTCTTCTTCCATATGTTCTTCTCAGCTGCAACCCTCTGATTCTTACCAAAAGTGACATGGATACGTTCCACTCGACTGTAGACTTCCTCTCCGGTTAGTGACTTTGGAGCCATTCCATGCTCCGGTAAGCCGTTAAACCGCTTTCTTAGCCTATGATACGGGTGGAACCGATGAAGAAACCTCCTGTGGCCAAGGTAGACAGTTTTTCTTCCATGCTTTAGTTGTTGGAAGTGTGTGTCTGCTTCACATATTGGGCATGCTTTGTGACCCTTCACGCTGTACCCTGACAAGTTTCCGTACGCAGGGAAGTCATTTATCGTTGTGAAAATCATTGCACGTAGCTTGAAAGACTCCTTCTTATAAGCATCAAACACATCTACGCCTTCCTCCCACAACTTCTTCAAGTCCTCAATCAAAGGCGCCAAATAGACATCAATATCGTTCCCTGGCTGTTTTGGTCCAGAAATCATCATAGATAGCATCATATACTTACGTTTCATACATAGCTAGGAAGACAAGTTGTATATTATAAGGAGAACCGGCCACGCACTATGTGTGCTAGTAAGGGTTCTATACGGATTGATGCCGTCTGTACAAAGCCCAAGCCGTAGGTTTCTCGGCTCACTGCCAAATTGAGGGAAGATTTCATCTATTTTTTTCCATTGTGGAGAGTCAGCTGGGTGCCGAAGATATTTCCCATCAGATATTCTCTCATCAAAGTGCCATCTCAACTTCTTCGCTTTTGTTGCACTCGCAAACAAATGTTTAAAACGTGGTATTATTGGAAGATACCACATAACCTTTAAAGGTTGCCTTTTACTTGTCACATCACCACAACCACCATCTTTTTTCACTTTGTATCGTGCAGTTTTACACTTAGGACACTCACTAAGACCTCCGTACTCATTTCTGTACAGTACGCAGTCATTAGGGCAAGCATGTATCTTCTTATACTCCATACCCATTGTAGACAGGATTTTCTTGGCCTTATACATACGATTTGGAAGTACATTATCCTCCGGAAACATATCACACAATAGTTCAAGCAGCAATGTGAAACTACTATCGGTCCACCCACAAGTTGCCTTTAAGTTAACCAAATGTAATGTTCCTGTCAGCCGCGTGTACTTACTACCACTGTACAATGGTGTCTCTGCATCACTCCGCAGGCTATCATACTCCTGCGACTGCGCAAAGGATTCTGCCTCAACATCGTTAATCATTCTCTCCATTCTATCTTTATCTATGACATCCACAGCTCCCTTCTTGTGTGACGGACAATCAGTTACTTCCTCACCATGCTATATCCACCTTGTGTATCGCAGATTTATTCCATCACAAAGTATGTGATCCTTTATGACATCAACATCCCGTCTACTCTCATTCAAACAATTGACACAAGGACAAAAATACTTCCCATTTCTTGCAGGAGCATTCTTTTTAGCGAATTCAATAAATTCGTCCACCCCTTTCTCATATTCTTCACTAGTTCTCAAAGCATTCATCCAACTATGATCCATTTTGTTACCACCTAAGGCATTACCAATAACATTCACACGTTTAGTACAATTCTCAAGGACATATGATGGGATTGCCTAATTAAAAGGGTTTCAATGCTATGTAACTTATTTTTTTAATAAGTATATGTATATAAAATTAATGTATAATAAAATAAATACAATAAGATTAAATTAAAGAATTTTTTTGAGGTTTGGAAGAATTAAAAACAAAACGAGTTTCATATTAACAAAACAATTTTAAGTTGAGTTCTTCCAAAAATAAAATTGTTTTATTGAAAATATTTAGATAAAAATCATTTAATGAATATTGGGGTTATCGTTTTCTTTTTAAGTTTTGGCTTGAATTATTCTTCATAATTCAAGAATTTGGAATTAACAAAACAATTGTGTGTAATTAATACAAGAATTTCTTTAATTTAAATAAATCATATTTTATTTTATTATATATACTAATTAATGGTGCAGGAACAAGACTAATGAAATGGGGTGGTGCCACTACGTGTGAATGGATAAATCTCCATTGCCTTATAAAAGCTAGATTTCCCTAAAACTGAACAACAGGGATCTATTATACTTTTAGAAAAGCTGTAGAAACGGCTTTGTATTAACAGGGTTAACATATTGAGCTTATTATGAGGTTTCAAATTAAACGGGGTTAAAGATAACAAATGGTTTCGCCAAATTCATGGTAGGATTTTAATGAGAGGTTTTAACAGTTTCATGAACAACTATGAATTGTATTGGTTTCATGTGGCATACACTAATCAATGATTGGAAGAAACTTTTATGAGCCACTTTCATTATGTTACACTTGAACAAATAAATAAATAAAAGTTCAAAAACTTTGTCTTAAAATTTAATACTCTACTTCTAATCGTTCTTGTAAGTCACTTTTAACATGATCACAATAGTGAAAGAAATCTTTAAATCTCATTAACTCTACCTTTAAATTTAAAACCTTTCTAACTACATCCCTATTTAATATAACATTTTATCTTATAAGAACAAAGTTTACTCAATAATTAACGAGAGGCAAATTGAAACAGGGAGTAACTTTTAAACTTTACTCATATTTAACACAATGGAACGGGTGAGAACTAAGAAGACTTGTTTCTATTATACACAAGTAAATTTATATTTAAACAAGAAAATAAACCATTCCCAAATAAATGCAATTTAAACAATATAACCACACCAAACACATCAGGCTAATCTCAACTATCTCAATATAAGTAATATATAATAAGCACAATCTCAACCATTTAATTTATTTTTCAAAAACAAAATAAACCATATTCTGTTACAAAAAAAAATGAAAAAAATAAACCAACCTGATCAGGGGCGCCCCCTAGCTACTATGTTTGAGAGGTAGAGAAGACGTTGGAGCTCCACCCACGCACAACAATGGAGGGGAGAGCAAAACCCACTGTGGAGGAGGTAAGGTTGCAGCAGACACGGTTGCAGCCGTTGAAGAAACAAAGAGGAAGAAGAAGAAGGGAGGAGTCCGAGTTCAACAAGCTAGGGCGATGGTGGAGGAGAGAGCTTGAACAAGGGAGGAGGGAGGAGTTGAAGAAAAAAAAAACACAGCAGGGCCGACGGTGTGGGTGGGGAGAGGAGGAAGAAGAGTAAAGTTGTTGAGAGGATGTGAGGTGAGGGTGTGATAGGTAGATGAGAAGACCGCATGTCAGACAAGTGTCTGACATGCAGGGGACGCCTTTAGGCGTCCCAAATGGTATTTGGGACGCCTAAAGGCCATTTGGGACGCCTAAAGTCACCTTTAGGCGTCCCAAATGAATTTGGGACGTCTAAACCCAGCTCCTGGCGCTAAAAAAAATTTATGAAATTTATATTTCGCGCCAGGAAGCACTTTAGACGTCCCAAATTCAAATTTGGGACGCCTAAAGGTTCCCCTACACATAAATAATTACGAAAATGCCACCGCCTCCCTTTTTAACCACCCAATTTTTAATTTGGGACGTCTTTGGGGGTGGTTATATCTCAATTCTGTAGTAGTGCCTGAAAGTTTTCAGGTCATAGCAATTTTACCTCGGCTGTTATTCAAGTTAAGTTTACCCATTGGTTGACTCAAAATCTCAAGCTGGTAGGTTCACGTGTCATCCACATCATTTTTATTAAAGTGCAAATTTGATTTGAAGTTTTTGCTTATGAGCAATGTTGCCTCGAAACTTTTTTTTGTTCAATATTGCCTTGGAAGTTGGAAGTTGGAAGTTTTCAAGTTGTAGCAATGTCGCCCTAACTGTTATAAAGGTTATATTTGACTGTTAGTTGACCAAATATGTTAAACTAGCAGAGTGAACGACATTAAAGAAGAAGACGTGGATAGAGAAGGAGCTCATGCTTGTTGGAGAATAATGAAGAAGATTCAATTACCGGATCTAAGACACATTGGGTAGGATTATTGAGAACATGGCCACTGGTTACTCTCTGTCAACATAACCCAGCAACGTCAAGATAAATAGGTACCTCTTAATTCGATTTTCTCTTTATCGCACAAGATGCTTTTACCTCTTTGATTTTCTCCAATCATTCAAATGTGATGTATATCTTTAAAATAAATTCCTTATTTATAAATCTAACTTAGAAAAAAATGAAGTGAACGACACATAAACTTGCTAGATAAACATATTTAGTCAACTAACGCGTAAACTTAATTTGGATAACAACTGAGGTAAAATTGCTAAGATTTGGAAACTTAGCAATATAGCACTTGAGTGAAAACTTCTGGGAAACTTTGTACCTAAACTTAAAATAAAAATGACGTAGATGTCATGTGGACTGTTAGCTCACTATATTTGATCAATTAACGGTCAATCTTAACCTGGATAATGGCCGGAATGAAATTACTATGATTTGGAAACTTCTGAGGTGACATTGCTCCGAAAATGACTTCTTGGACTAAATTGATATTTTTGGCAACTTTTTGGGCAAAAATAAACCTTAACCCGATATGCACACACAAACGACATGATAAAGAACAAGCCCTGAACTTGACACAATAGCACTCTAGTAATCTACAAATTCAAACAGGAATCTTATTTGGAATCAAAATGAACCAATAAAGTTCAAACCTTAAACTTTATTACAGTAATCTAATTCCCAAACCCTAAGCATGATCGATCTCTCAATCTTATTATTATCATCTCTCTCTCTCTCTCTCTCTCAACCAATTCTTGTATATATGTTTTTTTATGTACAAAAATACCCATGAATATTTAAAGGAGAAAAAAAATGTCAAAACCATTAAATAAAACTTAAAACGCCCTAAAATACTTATGAATATTTAAAATAGAGGCAAAAATGTCAGGAATGTTAAATATAACATTACACCGTGTAAAGTTCAAACCTTAAAACTTTATTATAATTAAGAATCTAATTCCCAAACCATCTCTCAATCTTATTATTATAATCACACTTTCTCACTCTCTCTCAACTAGAGATGAAAATAGACTAGGCCCCTGTTGGCCTAACTTACATAAAGCCTAGCTTAGCCTAGTCTATTTACTAGATAGGTCAGGCTCAGACTCAGGTTCAGGCCTATTTGCCAAATCCTATTTAGATAAATAAGTCAGGGCTATTTTTATAAGGCCTCGCCTATTTAAATTTTTTAATTTATACTATAATATAAGAATATATAATATCATCTAAATAGTTGTATAAATTATTTATAAATTTACCAATTTAACCTTAATTCTAAATTTCACATTTTATCTTTATTACTTTCAACCCTTGCTTTCGCATCAATCATTAACCCCCACCTCTCTTCTCTCCGATCGTTTGAGATGACAATGCTAACTCACTCCCTCTCCCTTGATTTGCGCCATCTACTAAAGCATAATAATTTATATACAAGTTTATAAAAGAGATAAAATTTTGTTTTACATGTTACTTGTTATGTTTGGTCAATTTTAGAAAATATATCTCATTAGTCAACAGAAATTAGTTTTTCTTTTTCCTATTTGCTCGAACAATTATTGTCACTAAATATTCTTTTCTTTTCCTTACTAAGCCTTTATATTACAACGAGAATGGATGCTAAACTTTTAAGACATAATGTAATATTTTAAATAATCGTAAAGGCGATTATATATGAATTTATATGCATAGGTTTTAAAGGCTATTTAAAGGCCTATATTTTAAGTAGGTTTTTAAACAGGCTTCAGGCCTTGTCATGCCTTTTGAAGGCCTAGGCTCATGCCTAAAAAAAAGCCTATATACATGCTCAGGCTCTGACTTAGGCTTTAAATTTCTGTTGCAGACCCAGGCTTATTTAGGTAAAGCCTAGCCTAGCCTATTTCCACCCCTACTCTCAACCAATTTATTACTTAAAAAACTATAATTACCCATCAAAGTGAAACTGTAGGATTAAGGGAAGCACATGTGAGAAAGTCCTTATCTTTCTCTAAGACAGCCAAATATTCATCAGGCATAGTGATCCAAGCCTCAAATCCTTGGCTTGTGTCGATGAGAACAACAGTATTAGGATCTGTGTCTTGTGTTGCTCCTCTAAAAGACACCCACAATGGCTTCCCCCACCCAAAATCCAACTCATTGAACCCTAAATTACACCAACTTGTGAACATAAGTGACATTGGCTTCTTGTTCTCCTTCTTCCATTGCGCTAACATTTTCCCGGAAAATTCTTCGCCCAACAGATATTCTGGGTCCTTTTCAATTTTCATGAACAAGTCCTTATTGATCCTTCCCATCTTCTCTCTCGTTATTTTCACAAAGTCATTGATACTGGTATTATTATTGACTTTGTTTTCATACGGTATTATGGCTAGGGAGACGAGGTTTCCCATGGAGTTACTGGTTAAAGGTTCACCTCTTCTTCTTCTTATGTCCATTGCGTGAAGTAATAATAACAAATTACAACTTATGCCTTTGCTACTATACGCAAGGATCATGTGCCTGGCGATGAAAGAAGAAAGAACTTGGTAACGTGTAGGCTTATTCGCTGAAGCTCCATTATCATCTTCATGATCTTTTGCTAAGGTTGATCTCAGGTTATCCGTGGCTTCCTCAGTGAACACGAATCTGTAAGATAAAAAATTATTTGTCATATGTATCAATTCAGATCATGAATAATGCAACCAATTAATATTAAGATTAATGTTGTTGACAACAAAAGTTGCCGCTGTTGATAAGAATTTGACCCTATTATAAGGACCGATTGAAATTAACCCCACGGCTAATATGAGAATTTTATTCATAGAAAACCTATATAAATACTTTTATAAGTGTATAACTAGAGGTAAACTGACTAATTGGCTACACTTATGATATTTTAGTTAAATATCTAAAATAATACTATCTCTAGCTAGTCCTTATAACAAGCTAAATATGTAATAACAAATTTATATATTATAGTTATTTCTTGATATTTTAAAATTAACCTTAATAAAAGTCACTATATATTGAGAGGGACTTGGAAATTAGTTAGGAAGTTTTATAGTTAGTTAGGGATACTTATTGGCAAAAAATTAATGCTTTAAACAAAACATATTATATTATGAAATGCTTCATCTGGTGCTTCTTATAAGTAACTTTTTTTTTTCTAATTGTGCAAAACAAAATGGCAGTTAAGTCTAGTTAAAAAAACAATAAATGTGTAAAAAATGTCATGTTTTGTTTTTCAAATATGCACCATATTTATGAAAAGAGCATAGAAGAGAAAACGAGTATAAAAATATGAAGAGAAAATGAATAATAATTGATTGAACAAAAGAGAATTAGTGGTTTATTAATATAAATATATGTATTTAATAGAGGTAGAAAAAGAAAATAATAATCTAAATTTTGAGACACACAAAAAAAGTTGCTTATATTAAGAATCAACAAAAAAAATTTGCTTATCAATAGGACCGGACGGAGTATTTAAAAACTAAAACATCTAACACAGCGTATCTACATAAAATTTTTTATCATAATTAAGATTGTTACAAAATCACCTCCTCATGGAGCAAATGGCTTCCGCCTCCTTTGGGGAAGAAGAAGGAGGGCCGGCAGGCAAACAGGAAAAACCTTTGGGAGGGAACAAGGCAAACGGAGAATCGAAATCCGGCCACGCTATCTCGTCTCTTTGATTACGGTGAATCGCCGACCACGTCCTCAACAAAGCACGGCACGAGGTGGCATCCATGAGAGTATGAAGACAACAAACTCCAATGGCGATACCACCACACTCAAAAGTGTTGATCTGAACCATCAAATGAGGCAACGATTCCGATTCTTCTCCTTTAGGTGGTGGATGAATAATCTTGTGATGAGGCTCATATGGAAGTAGCTTGTTCAGAGATTCGAGGTTGGGCGGGTTGAGGAAGTCGGAGATTGTAGTGTTGACGGTGGCTTCGTTGTAGAGAGCTCCTTCGTCGTTGCAGGAGACAGAAACGAGGTCGTTTCGTCGGCCGGCGAGAGGGTAGAAGATGGTCAGGGTTTCTGAAAGTGACTGCTTGAGATTATTATCATTATTATTATTAGGGTTTGTGAATGTTGGGTAGAATAAGATTACAGGGAAGTAGTAGTTGCGCTGGAAGACGTCGAAGATACTAAGGTTGTGAGTTTTGTTTTCTGGAGAAGTGGGTTTGGATGGTTTGATGATTTCACTACAAGTCACTTTGATTTCCATATTTCAAAATGATCTCAATAAAAATGATTTCCAGCACAATTCGAGTTAGCTAGAGAGAGAACTAGAGACGATATATATAGAGTATAGACAGGAAAATGACAAGGGTGAGAGATCTCAATAATCTTGACATTATACTATTTGTAGTGGGGCTCACATTCTTCTTACGTATGTAAATGTAACGCATTATGTTATATTTAATAATACTGATATTTTTACTCCCATTTTGAATATTCATAAATATTTTTACACCTCCAAAATATATATGGTGCTCAACGTATTTTTGGTTAAAATTCATAAGTATTTTTACTCTTTAACCCTATTAATTACTCTATTAACTAAATTAGAAATTGTTTTTATTAATGCATTGTGAAGTGCATAATAAATTTATCAGCCACTGCACTAATGCACTTTAAGGCACAACAACATTTGCATGGTCGCTAACTCGCTATTCGCCAGTGAGTACTCTGGGCCTACATTTGTTAGCTTGTAGATGTAGTTCATTTTCTTCTTTTTGAATTTTTCTGCTTCTCATATTGTGGTCCTATTATCATTGATTGTCCAATTAATTATTGTTATAATGAGGATATACAAATTATACTACCACTCTGGTTCTATTTATAAGTGTTTTTTGACTAAAAAATTTGGTCCTATTTATAAGTCCAGTTTCAATGTAGTAAATGAGATTATGACAATTTTGCCCCTATTTATTATACCAATGAAAAAATAATTTAAGATAGATAGAGAAAAAAGAATTGGAAAGTACCCATTAATAAATGAAGATATAATTAAAAATTTACCCCATAATTATTGAGTTAACTACCTCTCATTAGTATATGAGATTTAGTTAAAATGGACTTATAAATAAGAACAGAGTGTTACATATCTCTCATATATATTTCTTCCTTAGAAAGATTTATAATATGGAACAAAGTGGTATACCTATATTAGTCGGACTTCTCCTACCGAAATCTCAATTTTTAAATATTCTCTTATTAATTAATGTTTCTTACCTAGAGAATGATAATGATAAAAATTCCATCCAATATGATTCTGATCCATTATACTCCCTCGTGATGTACTTTTTATAACAACTTAAAATTTAAATTATTTTAGTCTTTTTTATAAGATTTTATTGGGGTTATCTGAGCACCTAATGTATTTTTACCATTTTTGTCCTAATTAATTCTATTATCTCTCCTCATCATTAATTTTTCAATACTATATTCTCTTTCATACTTTCTAGCATTACTAGTACTTCCTCCGATCCACAATATATGGCACTTCAACTATATTACAAAAAACAAGAAATGACAATTAAATCATTTTTTATGGCAGACAGTTAAATCATTTAATATGTCATAAAATGTAATTTTTTTCACTTTTACCCTTGAGAAATATGTTTAATTGCATTTAGAATATTATTTTAGAGAGAATGGGAATATAATGAGTGGACAAAGTTAGAAAGTGAATATTAATCATATGGGCAAAACAGAAAAAATAGCATTAATTAAACTGAAAATGACTTATATTATGGATCATGCATGCCTTCTAAAACTGCCCTATATTGTAGACCATATGAAGAATTATATTCCTCTCTTTCTTGCCCCCTTATTAAAAAAAAAAGGCATACTTAAAAAAAATTCATCTGTAACATGCTTATTACTTATAACTAATTTTAATTCATTTCTTAAATAGCGTAATTCAGTTATCAAGACTAATTCTTGTAAAAAAAGAGTGGAGGAAGTATTGCTCATATACCAATGATAGTGACACAATAGAATATACACTCGTGCATGCTCCACGCTGCGCTACATAAAAAATTACTCACGCATGCTCCACGCTATAGATACTACTACTTACAAAATTATTAAAAACAACACACGTTGGATACTAAATATTATATTTTCCCCACTCATCATTCCCTGTCACGCAGAACCGTTGCAACGTGCATGCTTCTTAGATCCCCTGTCAAGGGTCAACTTTTTTCATTTTCCCCAAAATTTCATATTTTCAACCAAATAAAAAAGGGAAAATTTCAATTAACAACCTCTATAGACAATTAATATTCAGTAGCCCAAAAAATTCTGAAATTTTATTGCACCATATAAATCAAAATGAAATTAAATTTCATGAGTGAAAAGATAATGGGAAAATCCCACATATCCATATCAGAAGTTATTATTTTCAAATATGAACTTAGTAAACTCATATCGAGTATAGTAATTCAACCATGCCTATATTCTCATCTTTATAAGTGATCATTTTTAAATGAAAAATTATCATTTTCATATCAGAAATTGTTATTTTCAAATCCAAACTTGGTAAACCCATATCAAGTGTAGGAATTCATCCGTACGTACATTCTCATTTTCACAAGTGATCATTTTTAAGTGGAGAGTTGTTATTTCTATGTCTGGAAGTTGTTATTTTCAAATCCAAACATGATAAACTCATATCGAGTTTAGTAATTCATCCTTACTTGCCTTAGTTTAAATTCATATATGTAGAGTTGTCAATTTCATATTAGAATTTGTTATTTTCAAAGCTAAACTTGGTAAATGTATATCTAATTTAGGAATTCATCCATGCTTGCCTTCTCATACAAAGAAGTGGTCATTTTTAGTCCAGCCGACCTTAGCACACCCTTATTTTCTGGAAAGTTTTTCTGTTGCTGCACTTTATGCGTCCCTTCCTCTCCTTTTGTTGTTGTGTTCTGTGTCATGCATCTCTTCGTTTCAATAATATAATATGAGGTCCCTTCATCTACTTGTTTAATTTCTTTATGTACAAGTACTGGCATTTTAAACGCTATTCTATGACCACTTTAAAATATAAAAATATTATATTAAAAAGTTAAAAGGTAAAATATTATATTAAAGAAACAAAGGTTGTGGGTTTTGTTTTCTGGGGAAGTGGATTTGGATGGTTTGATAATTTCACCACAAGTCACTTTGATATCCATATTTCAAATGATCTCAATAAAAACTGCTTTTAGGTTTGATTTCTAGCACAATTCGAGTTAGCTAGAGAGAGAACTAGAAATGATATATATAGACAGGAAAAATTAGAGGGGTTAGTTTTGAGGGAGTTATATTAATCATCATTCAGTTATAATTATTTTGCAAATTATAACTCTCTAACCATATGTTTAATTTAGGCCCTTGATTTATAGGGGGTAAGATAGGTGCATAGTAAAAAAAAAAAAAGGTTGCACTTTGCAATTATCTAAAAGTTTAGCTCTTTTTTTTTTTTATTGTTCTCACTTATCCTCTTTCATCTCTTTTCTTATTTATTCTATATCACCCACTCCCTCCATAAATAATCATGGTATATATATTTGATTTTTTTAAAAAAAATATTTTTTTACACATTTATAATCTTTAACCAATTTTAACCAACGCTTTATCTATGTAATTTGATTATTTATAATTTATATATGAGATCGGAGGAAGCAAACTATATAACCTCCAATTACTGACATTTCAATTAGCAAAATATATGTTCCTTAATTGTAATATAAAAAAGTCTTCCTTTGCTAAAAAGGTTAAAGTGCAAAAATACCCATTAGTTTTTACCCAAAGTGTATCTAACAGCATATACTTTTTAGAGATGTAAAAATACCCATAGACATTCAAAATGGAAGCAAGAATTATTTTGGCCAAAAGTAACAATTTTATTTACCACCAAAAAAGTAGTTACACACACTAATAGCCGAAGCCAAGAGAAATACTCAGAAAAAAACCTACCATACAACCTAACACACCAAAAAAAACAACCCTATAACAGAACAACTACTAACCTACTTGACAGTCCAAGCAATATATCTATTAACCAATTCCTTTCTTCCTACAACATTTTGATCTTATGCCCAGAGAACCATCATACAATATGGCAAACATAGGAGATGTAGGTGCCCTTAACCAATCACTATGGCACATCCCCTTACATGCCTCAGCTGCAAGAAAATCAACAGCTTTATTTCCTTGACGATCCACCAAAGTGAAAGAAATATTTGATGATTCCACCTTCAATCTCTGCAACTCCTCTACCACATTCAAAATGGAAGCAAGAATTTCAATACCATTAAATATAATATAAAACTATGCATATTTGAATGTTAGATTATATTTAACAATCCTAAAAAATTTTCTCCATTGGTATTTTTGAACTTTTAAAAAAGTATATACTACTGGAGTATTTTTAAATCTTAACTCTTGCCCAAAATATCCTCATTGGAGGAGACCTATCGTGGCAAGCCTTTTTTTTTTTTTCTAAAAAAGTTTGACAAGAAGAAACTTTTTTATTTACAATTAAATACTTTTTCTTTAAATTGAATTTCAGTATTATGTTGTTATAAATTGTAATTGTCAATATTATGTGGGCACTGGTCATTATTTATCTTGCATTTTCACAAAACAGTATAGTCATATATATATATATATATATATTAAGAAAGCAAGGAAAATAGACTATAGTAAAAAATCAAGAAAATGTAGACGTTATAAGGAGAGTATATTTTGAACAACCAGAGAATTTTGTACAAGAATATAATAATGAAGTAGTTAATAATATGGTAAATAGAAAATAAATAAAAGAAAAATTAGACTTACTGTTTATATATATATATATATATATCCGATGAAGAACAAGCCCCAAACTCGATACAGTATAACACTTTAGTGATCTACAAATTCCGGTTAGGAACCCTCCTCTTTTATTTTTTAACCATTAGATCAATATTTGAATGCTTTAGATTTGATCTTTTATAAAATTATTATTAAAATATTAAATTATAAAAAATTAATTAATTAATTAAATACAAATTGCTAACTTTTGATATGAATAATTCAATACTATAATATAGAAAGTAAAAAATAATAATATTATGCGTAAAACTAAATCTGAACTATTCAAATATTAGTCTAATAATTAGAAATAATAGAAAGATGAGGGAAGAGAATGGGAAGGGAAGAGGAGGGATTTAGAACGGTACAAATTCAAATAGAAATTTTATTAGGAATTAAAATATGAACCAATAACAAAGGTGAAACATTAAACTTTATTATCATAATCTAATTCCCAAACCCTAAAACATGATTGATATATCTCAATCTTATTATATATCATCACCTGCTCCTTTTATTAATTAAACTTCACTATATCCTTCCTTCCCAACCCCCCCCCCCCCCCCCCCTCAATTTATTACTGTAAAAATCTATAAATACCAATCAACATGAAACTGTAGGATTAATGGAAGCATAAGTGAGAAAGTCCTCATCTTTCTCCAAGACAGCCAAAAATTCTTCAGGCATAGTGATCCAAGCCTCAAGTCCTTGACTTGTGTCAATGAAAACAACACTATTAGGAACTGTTTCTTGTGTTCCTCCTCTATAACCAACCCACAAGGGCTTTCCCCATCCAAAATCCAAGTCATTGAACCCTAAATTGCACCAACTCGAGAACACGAGCGATATTGGCTTCTTCTTCTCCATCCCTTCCATTAACATCCCTCCACATTCATCGCTAAATAGAAAATCTGGGTCCCTTTCAATCCTCAAGAACAAGTCCTTATCGATGCTTTTGATCTTCTCTCTCGTGATTTTCACAAAGTCATTGATACTAATATTATTGTTATTAGTATCTTCTTTTTCATGAAGTATCATGGCAGGCCAGAGAAGGTTTCCCATGGAGTTAGTGGTTAAGGGTTCACCTCTTCTTCTTCTTACGTCCATTATGTGAAGTAATAATACCAAATTAGATGTTATGCCTTTGGTACTATACGCAAGGATCATGTGCTTGGCTAAGAAAGATGACAGAACTTGGTAACGTGTAGGCTTCTTTGAAGCCCCATTATTATCATCTTCATCTTTTGCTAAGGTTCTCAGGTTGTTCATGGCTTCCTCATTGAACACGAATCTGTAAGATAAAATTGATTTGTCACACACACACACACCAATTCAGATAGTAAAGAATGCATCCAATTGATATTGAGATTGTTGTTGCCAACAAAAGTTGATGCAGTTAATAAAAATACGAGGTCATTCAAATCGGTAATAATATAAAAATTTTGTTGGTATACTATTCTATATATCTATAAATGTTTCTATAAGTGTTGTTTGAACATGCCAAGATTTGAAACTCAACTCACCTAAACTGTTTATTATTAACAAAAAAATAATAATAAAGCATTAGCCTAAATTACTTAAAAGTTTAATTTCCTGAACTTAGAACCATATATTACAATTCAAATTTTATCAAGCGTGATTTTTATTATTAATTAACGAAAATTTTTACAGGATGTTGAAATATCCTCCATGTAATTTTTTTATTTGAAAAATTCATGTGCTAAAATTAATTTATTAAAGAATTGGACCTAACATATATAAGCAAATTATGAATCTAATTTTTTTCTAATAATAACCCCCAAACTTTTTAAGTCTTTGCAAATAACCTCAATTTATCAACTTTATACTATTTAAACCTTATTTTGATATGCATATAACTTCTGAAACTTTAAGTTATATACAAATATATACAAATAAACCTCTTACACTTTAAAGATAAATAATGAATAAAATTAATAGAATAGCAGTTACTTCCTAAATGTAAAAATTGAAGGAGGATTTTTTTGGTAAATCTTTGAAGGTTAAGAAAGTTATTTACTTATGAGATAGAGTTATGATGGATTTTGTATGATTTAACCCAAAAAAATTATTAAGACTGTTACGAAATGACCTTCTTATGGTGCAACTGACTTCAATCCCCTTTGTAGAAGAAGTAACAATACCACCACGCACACGAGAGAAATCTATGGGAGGGAACAAGGTGAACGCAGAATCGAAATCGGGCGGCACGGTATCGCCTCTCTGATTCCGGCATATCGCCGACCACGTCCTCAACAAGACGGCGCACGAGTTCGCGTCCATGATAGTATGAAGACTACACACTCCAATGGCCACACCACCACACTCAAACGTGTTGACCTGAACCATCAAATGAGGCAACAACGGCGATTCTTCCGGCGGAAGAATCTTGTGAAGCTCACATGGAAGAAGCTGGTTCAGAGATTCGAGTTTTGGCGGGCTGAGGAAGTCGGAGATTGTCGTGTTGACGGTGGCTTCGTAATAGAGGGCTCCTTCATCATTGCAGGCGATGGAAACGAGGTCTTTTCGCCGGCCGGCTAGAGGGTTGAAGATGGTTAGGGTTTCTGAGAGTGAGTGTTTGAGATTGTTATTAGGGTTTGTGAATGATGGGTAGAATAAGATTACAGGGAAATAGGTGTTGCGATAGAGGATGTCAAAGGCACAAAGGTTGAAGATTTTGTTTTCTGGAGAAGTTGGTTTTGATGGTTTGATCATTTCTCTTGAAATCACTTTGATTTCCATTTCGAATGATATAATAAAAAACTACTTTTTGGTTTGATTTCTAGCTCAATTCTTGTTAGCTATAGAGAGAACTAGGGATGATATATATACATATATATATATATATAGACAGGAACATGAGTTGATGAATGTCTGTTTCATACTATTATTAATTATCAATCAATATTAGAGGGGTTTTTTTATCAACAATAGAGAGGTTATATTTTTTTTTAATTGAACATTAGAGGATTTTTTTAACCTGTAACATTAGAATCATCAAGGGAGTTACACACACACACACACACACACATATCATAATTCGTTAACAAAAGCATGCAAATTATAACTCCAATTAAGCATATGTTTAATTTAGGCACTTGAATTTGTCGGATGTTGCTGAACTGCGTAGGTTTTTTTTTTTTTTTTTTACAATAGTGCGTAGTCAAGAATATGTAAAACTTGATTTGAATGGTCCATGTCCTATTGTTATTCTTTTAAAAAAAATTAAAACTAGCTGAGATGGAGAAAATAATGCAGAATAAATATAATTTGTTTTAACATTCAAAATAAATAATAGCTTAAATTAAAACATAAAAACAAAGTACTCCCTCCGGTCCTAAATATATGACATAGTTTATAATGCAATTTACACTACAAACTATGTCCTGTATTTAAGACTGGAGGTAGTAGTATATAATGTTTGTGGTCTATATCTCCACCACTAGAGGGCTTTTAAAATATATTACATGCAAAATGAGCGGCATTATCTTTACCCATATAGCTTAATATATACTCCCTCCTATATTTCAAAAAAGATTCTTTACTTCATAAGATAAGTTATATGAAGAGTTATTAATACTTACTTGCTAATTTTATCCAAATAATTAATGTATAAATATAGCTCATCATATTTATCTAGTGCAAGATCTGAACAAACCTGTTTGGCAATGTTGTGATAACAAGCCCGGGTAACTACTTACAATTTGTGCGAAGCTGAGTAAGATTTCTTATACATTTTTAAATTTTATATTCATTTCATTTCTTTTTCTTTTCTTTTCTTTTCTTTTTTTTTTTTTTTGCTAAAACTTTTGTTCCTATATTTTGACAACTGAATAAAATTGAATAACTAAAATGATTTTTAAACGCATAACGTTCGAAAATTAATTGTAGACTCTTAGAGGATAGGAAGTTATCAAATCAGTAGGCTTACGTTGAATAAAAGATGTTATAGTTAAAAGTGTCTAATTTCAGCAAAACACTAAATATGTAGCTTAAAAATTGATTTATGTTATAAATATTAGGTTATTTGGTGATAACCATGGCGTCTCCCAAACTCTTAACCTTTCATATTTTACACTTCATAACCTCTCTAATGAAGGGTTTTTTTCTTTTCACTACTACAAAAAATTAAAGTTGTGGCGTTTATAATTGCATTAGCTGTGGCGTTAGAGAAGTGCCACATATTTGGACCCCACTAAAAGAAGTTGTAGCACTTGAAAGCGCCACAACATTTAAATTTTTTTTTAAAAAAAATACCCTCCTGTGGCGCTTGTTGGAGGAAGTGCCACAGGAAGGGAGTCTCCTGTGGCGCTTTCTCCAACAAGTATCACAGGAAGGTAATTTTTTAAAAAAAAAAATTTAAAAATTTAAGCTAAAGAAATTGTTTTATTTTAATTTACAAAATAATATTAATTGTCCAGATTTATTTTCAAAATTGAAGATATTGAGGCCAGTGTTAAACTAGAAACTATTGGCAAAAAAGTTAAGCTAAAGAAACTTATATTATAATACAAATATTATATTTTTCTTAATCATGCGTATGGACTAGACTATTTTCTTTTAAATTACTAAAATAAGCTTTTTTGAGATTAAAAATTTTTTCAGGCAAAAAATGTTAAAATTGCTTAAGCCTAATCTGAAATCAAGTACTCCAGATATGTAAAGATATCTTTTATCAACACGCTAAAGGCATCACGAGATATGGGTCCACTTTTGGTTTTTCTTTTCTTTTGAAATATTATTTTTTTGGATAATTTCTTTTGAAATATTATATATATTCTCCACTTTTTAAACACATATTAGAACATAGATATCAATTTGAAATAAAAAATCGCATAAATTATATGCCAATTAAAAAAAGAGAGGAAGAAGCATGTTGACCTTACAAGCTTAATTGATCAGTGCAGTGCAGTGGGGGACCACGTTGCCTGTTGGTGTCGCAATCTTGAGTGAGGAGGAGGAGGAGTGGGGATGGCAGTTGAAACAAAACAAAGAAGTAGATTCGATGATGAAGATGTGTGCGCGTGTGGGTATGTTTTTAAGTGTGAAGATGATAGGAAATGGAGGGAAGGGGGTGACGGTCGTCCACTACAAGAAGCTGTAGTGTAGATGAAAAGGGAAAGTGAGAGAGGAGGGAATAATTAAAGTGGGATGAGTCAAAATAAATTAAAAGAGAAGGAAGGGGGCTATTGCGCGGGAAGAGGAAAAAAGATAAGGGTGGGAGCGGGGGAAATTGTGATTGGTAGGAAGTGGATAGTATAATCCATTAAAAATATCAAAAAAAAAAATTTATATAAGTTGAACATTTGACAAAATTTTTTATTTATTTAATATAGAACCAGTTATGGCGCCTGGATTTCCAAGCGCCACAGCTGGTAAATTTTTTTTTTAATTTATATATAACTAGCTGGTTCTCTTTCTTTCTTCTTCTTCTTTTTTTTGGAATACCAGCTCTCAAACCATGCATGGCTTTAGAATCATAAAGGCACCAGGCAGCTAGCCTCTTTCTTTTGTTTTTTTTTTAATTAATATAGAAGAAGACCAGGCGCCATAGCTAGTAATTTTTTTTTATTTATTTATTATACAACTAGCTGTGGCGCCTAATTTTCCAGACGCCACAGCTGGTAGGATTCACACAACTGTGGTGACTGCCTTGGCAGGCGCCACAATTGGACCTACCAGCTGTGGCATCTGATCCATCAAACACCACGATTGGTACCCAAAATTTAAAAAAAATAAAATAGAAAAAGAAAAAAAAACAGCTGTGGTACTTCTTTAAAGAAGTGCTATAAAATGTGCGTCACCTTTTAATTTTTTTGTAGTTGTGTTTTTTTTTCTTTTTTCTTTTTTTTGGTTTGAAGCTCAAAGGATACATATTGTATAAGAATTTATTTTATTATTTATTCTATATAAATTTTTATTGAGGTGGGAGGCCTATAAATATTTATGAGTCTCTTATGTTTTCTTATTTTCATAATTATTTATGCATTAAATTAATTACAAGCGACCGTATTGTTGGGATGTTTTGAGGAAATGGGCTCGTCTTCAAGAATGGGCCGAAGAACAATATTCTATAAAAATACCCAAGAGATTGGGGGGAACACCATAGTATTGATGTTCTGTATGTACAAAACTTATAGAACACCGGCAAAAGTTGGTCCAATATATAAAGATTGATCTAATTGATAAATAAATTGATTCATAATTATAAGATTGTAAATTAAAATCCTACTGATATTAGGATATTGTTTATAAGCGATTTATAAATATTTCTATAAACACTATTTGAATTTAGAGGGGCATGAGCCCTAGGGAATAAGTACCACAACATTGAATATTATTTCAAGTTTGAAAGTAGCAACGATCTCGTTCCCAAATGTTATGTACCATTGTCAAACTGACATATATGACTATGTTACTTCCTTAGCCATAACAACTTCTTCTGTATTTTCTTGTTTAATACTAACTCATGTCATCTCTTTGATATATATAAAAGCTAGTTACATGTTAGATTTGATCCAAAATATCATATTTTAGCAAGGTTCTGAAACCCGAACCGGTCACTGAACCGGTCGGGGTACTTAGTCAAGGGTTAGTGGGTCAGATTGAGGTCAAACCGGAGCTAAACCGAGGCTAGACCGGTGAGAAGGGAAGATTTTAGAATTATTTATATGAAAATTTGAATAAAATATTAAAAAAATTAAAAAAAAACCAGTCAAACTATGTGAAACCTGATTGAACTGGGGTTAATAGATAAACCGGACCGGTCGGACCATCAGTCCGACGGTTTTGTGGTCGGACCGGCCGGTCCGGTCCGATCTTAAAAACACTGTATTTTAGTCCATTTCACCTCTCATATTTTTTGCTTTTTCCCCAAATTAATATAATACACAAATATATTTTAAAAGATCATGTCAAATATGTTTAAATTAATTAATTAATTTTACTTTTTAATCTATAAAAATTAATTAAGTAACTATTATATTAGGGACGGAGAGCGTAAATCTGTTTTTCCTTTTTTTTTTTTTAAATGATAGCATGTGTACCGCTAACAGTGTAAGCACATGATATTGGAGTAAAAAAATACTATCCCGGGTCCTAAATATAAAATCTAGTTATCTTTTTTTAAATATTAGAAAAAATAATTAAATTATTTTAGAGTATTTATATTTATCATTTTTTCTTAAAACTATTTTACCTAAATTATAAACAGATGTATAATCCAATGTTACACAATTTATGATATAATTAAATAATTTATTTAACTTCCTTAAATTTTTTAAAAAAAATTAACTAGGTCTTAAATTCATGATCGGAGGTACCGTGAGGAAAAAGATTTCGTTTCGAAATGGTGTCCTTTTATTGGAAAACATAACTAAGCTTTCCTTTTCCTTTTTTTTTTTTTTGGGAGCTTAACTAAGCTTTCCTGATCAAGCACGAAACATGAATTAATAACTTACAATTCAATATTTTTATTGTCGATAGCTATGTTTGGAAGGTTTATAGTGTTTATTTAGGATAGCTTATTTTTATTTATAAGTGCTTATCAATCGTGATTTACAGTATACGAGGTAAGTATGTGAAAGGATTTTTATCTCGACTTACGTAATAAGGACTTATTACCCCAAAAATAAGTGATGCCAAACACACACATAAATTTTTAGGAAATAAGCACTTATTACGTAAGTCAAGACAAAACTCCTCTCACATACTTACCTCATATATTGTAAATCACGAATTATAAGCACTTATAAGTCAAAAATAAACTATCACAAATAAGCACTATATCCTTTTAAATAAGTTAAAATATGAATTATACAATATCAATACCTATAATTAATTAATATGATTACTATGATTACTCTCGTTTTCAACGCCTTCACACTGCAGCCACCTGATTAATTCTATTCCATTCAGATTCAACTAAACGCAGTCCTTGATTATTATAAAACCCTTCATTCTATCCATGAGTCTTAATATAAGACACTTAATCTAATATATTAATTTTCCTTTTTAATTAAATATCCTTCGTTTTGATTTTGGTTGTCTACCTAATCAAACAATCACTTACAATTTATAAATTTGATTCAGAGTGATTTTGATGAGTTGTAAAGACTTTACAACTAATTTTAATCCAATTCCTCTATAAATGTACTTGATTATTGTTATAGTATGAATTGAGGGAGCGAGGGATTAGTAATTAACATAGATTATGCAACATGTTATAGAATTTATATTACATTGATGTAAACTTTGTTTGGAAGGAAAAGGAACAAGGTAGAGAAATTTCATGAAAGAGAATTTATAGCTTGCCATTTGGGACTTTCTAATATGCCATGCAAATATCTCATATATATATATATATATATTCTGTACAATCAAAGCCTAGACTTGTTTTACCTCTATTCTGAAAATAAATGAAAATTAATTTTTCAGCTCATAGAATCATCGTGAGATCCAGAAAAAGGAATATAATCCTAAAAAAATTCCAATAACAAGTGAGCAATTTATGAATATGTTGTCATTTTCTGCATCGAAACTTGTTATCACATCATGCTGCTCACTTATAATGAGACTTTGTGGTGATTTCAATATTTTCTAGGGGCCTTATAGTTATTTCCCTAATTAAGCTTATGTATATCTTAATCACTAAGGTTTGCTTTACACACACATAGAGTATATATATTACTCTTTTTGGTTATAAATATAAGAGTTAAATAAATAATTTTTATATATTAATAAAATTAGTTAAGTTAGTCATTTAAAAAAAAATGTGTTAGTTTCCTTTTACATTGGAAACTACTATTTTGACAAAAAATCTTCTTAATATGTACAAATCAATATACAGGGAGAGTTTTTAAAAAATTATAAATATGTGAAATAAAGCGAACTAAGTTCGTCTTAAGATCAAAACAAACCATTAAACTAATTCTTATAAGTACGTAGAATCAGAGCAAGTATTATACTAATAATATTGGGGGTAACATCACAAGAAAATACAATGAATGAGGACGTTCATATTTGCCAATGGCTATACGGTGCCGTGGCTTTTCAACCAAAGCCCTTTAATTTGTTTATTATATGGTGCCCAACTGGAATATAATTAATTATGTATGTACCAATATAAGACTCAGTTAATTTTTTTGGAAAGATTATGAAAACTAATTAAGTGACATTAAAAAATTTATATTTATCGTTTTTTTTAAAATAATGATACATAATATTTAATATGTTTAAGTGATTTATTTAATCTGCTTAATTTTTTTAAAATAATCAATTAGATTTTATATTTAAAATTAGGGGAGTATAATAATTTAATTGTAAAAGTGCTTTAATTTCAGCAAGCTGGATAACATATCCATCTAAAGTAGTACGAGGTTTCTTGTGTGTGTGTGTGTTGGATAGCATATCCATCTAAAGTGGTACGAGGTTTCTTGTGTGTGTGTGTGTGTGATTACAAACACCCACACGCATTATCAAGAATAAATGGGAACAGTGAATCTAAAGGCTTTAGCATGCACTACTACAGATTTAACTACTACTGCAGATTAATTTATCTATTTTTATTAAAAAATACTGTATCCACCACTATATATCAATTTTAACGGACATGCACCTCTTGATTAATTAGTTTAATACATAGAGGTTAATTTGTCATTTTAATAATAAAACATGGATTCCTCGCTTTTTAAAAAGAGTTCATTCTCCAAAACATATTTATTACTATAATTGATTCAATCAAGAAATTAGGCGATCGAGGGTGAGGTATATTATATATATAGGTCCTCATACAAGTTACTCCAACTAAAATTAAAGTTAATGTTTCTTATTAAATATATATATATCCAATTCAAACGCTGAATCTGTCGATTTGTCATAGGTTTTAATTTTTTTTTTCCTTTTTTCTTTTGTCCCTATATATATATATATATATATATATATGTTAACTTCACTCTTCAATTCATCAATTGCTTACTTCACTTGTCCTCGTTTTTAACATTGTTATTAAGTAGCTACTCAATGCATCCAACGGTCTTATAACATGAATTTCAAACATGGCATCGTTTTGTTTAATTTAGTTTAATACTAATTTTTTATTTCGCAAGTTGCTTATTGTGTAAAAAATAAGCCATGTAATATTCTTTTGTGGTGGACTTAGCTATGTAATACTCCTATTTGTTATAGTTATATTATTGTTGGACATTATCGTTTGTTTTCTATTATTATTTTGAAAAAAATAAACAAACAAAACTTTCAAATCACAATAAAATTACTTTTTTAAACTATTATTCTTTATTATATTTCATAAAATTTAAATATAGAACAATATTTAATTTTGTTGTGGATCAAGATTCAAGAGTACTAGAGTAGGATACATTGTCTCGAAGGAAAAGGAACAAGTTGAGAAATTTCATGAAAAATGGAATGATACAATTTAGGTCCTTTGCTTCTTTTTTCTTCTTTTTTTTTTCCAAATAAGCCTGATATAAATTTCAGAGCCAACCTTAATGAAAAGGATGATAATTAAGCTACCCAGGTCGGCCTGATTAAGATATTCTTATTTAATTTTCAATAATTATTTTGATAATTGAGTCATTGAGATAATGGATCGGAAGTAGGGCTGAGCAAGGAACCGAGAACCCGCGAGCCCGCCTATAAACTAGTCTAATTGGGTCAATTTGAACCCGCCCAAAATGAACCCATGACGGGGCGGGTTTCAACCTACTCTTTTAAGACTTAAATGGACGAGCTATGGGCACACCTTCGGGCTGCCCGTACTCGCCCATTTAATTTTTTTTATTAGCCTTATATTGATTGTCCCTCACTCATTTGGTCATTCCCTCCCCAACTCAAAGTAAGAATTGTTTTCTCTTAATTTGTTTTGTAGAGAAAGATTTAACTTATGGAGCTATGGACTCTCCCTCAAGTAAATTTGAAGATAATGGTGAAAACTAAAGCATGAAGATTCAATGGAAAAAATGTCATTTTGTTAATCTCTATAATTGTAATTTGTTAATTTAAAAGTTAGAGTTTGTTAATTTAGGTTCTTTTGTGTGAATTGTGATTATTGAACTTTGAAGATTCAGATTTCAAAATTTAAATTGATTGTTTGATGGATTTGGATTGAAAGATTAATACTTATGCGAATATATCTGTTTTTTTTTTTCCTTCTAAAAAAATAAACAGGTCCAATATAAATGGATTCCGGGTAACCCGATTAACCCACCCATTTATTAACTAGCTCATTTAACACAGGTTAAATGGGTTGAGGTACAGGTATGGACTAACCTGTACCCATATAAAGTTAAATGGGTGGGTTATGGGTTTAACCACGGGATGCCCAACCCAACATTGCTCTCCCCTAATCGGAAGAGATATGATTGAATATGGTTTAGTACTTTATTGATCGAATAAGGAGCCAACTTCTCTCAAATAGATGCTTATTTGTTTTTCTGGGCAAAAAAGATGCTTATTTGTTTTTCCATTATTTACTATTAATATTATTTACTTCCTCATTTCTACATTTGTGCCTTCAAATTAAAAAAAAAATTATTTTAAGAATAATTAAAAAATATTAATTTGGGCTGATAGACCAACTCATTAACCCACATGATTAAGGGCCATCCATCATACATATCCAAGCTTATTCGGACAGGCAAATAAAGTCTGACCTGCTCAATAATTATTAAATAATATAATTTAATTACAATGTATAAATACATTTTATCTCATAAATTTTTTATAATTCAGTTGTGTTTTGGTTTGACTTTGTGCCAATCCGATTATTCTAAGATCATTAAAAATTAATAGACTTGTGTGTTCTTATACCTTCAAAATCATAGTTTCAGAAGCATTTTTTCGCAAATCGAGATAAAATTCCTCTCACATACTTACCTCATAAACTGTAAAAGCTATTCTGCAAAAGCTAATCAGAACAAGTAAAATTGGGGAAATCTTTATTTGTTTTACCGAACATTGACTTTTATTCTGATACAAATCTTAATCGCTAAGGTTGGTTAGGTTTTATAAATATAAAAAATATATTAATTGTGTATCGTGCATAAGGACTAACAATTATTCTAGTGGGCATCGTCCTAAGAAAATGTTATTAACTAGGGAAGTTCACATTTGACAATGCAACCAAAATCCCTTTGTCTTTGTTTTATTTGTCCACCATGCCTTTCATTTGTATTTGACTCAGATAAATATGCTCAAATATGACCTGATTATCCTACACAAGCTATTGAAAATCAGACCTTTCAATAAATTGATTGAAGCAATAATTTAAGAGTCAGGGTTAATTCGAGATGATCAGTCATAATTAAATTAATGTATAAATTAAAAATAATTAATCCATATATAGGACATTTATATATAAACCATGCAAAACTTAAAATTTCAGAATTATTAAAACATAATTTGATCGATTGTTATTTTTTAAAAATTCATAATGGTGTCCTTTCAGGATTAATAAGGAAAGGAAGAAAATTTAAATTGGAATTGACTTCTCTTCAATACTCTTCCCATTCTTTTCCTCTCCATTACCTTCCTTTTACTTTTTTACCGGTGGATTAATATTTCAATACTCCATATATAATCCTATACAAATATTATTATAATTTTTCTTAAAAAATACATCAATAAATTTAAACCATTAAACAGTTGACAACTGTAGTAAAGAAAAGGGAAGAAATCCTACTTTATAATAATAAACGCGTCTTCAGATCAAATTTTAATGATTTAATTTTTTTTAAGTAAAATTATAATAATATTTTTATAAAATATAAAATCTGAACTATTAAAATGTTAATCTATAAAAGGAAAATGATGATAAGGATATTAGAGAGAAGCCATTCTCTATAAAATCTAATCTAGTTGATACGTTCAAGAGTCAAGACTTTTGACCAGATCCGCCAATATATTGGTTTAGTAGTTTATAATAGAGAAAAAGATTAAAAAAAAATTTTAAATTTATAAAATTTTATATCAGGTATTTATCAAAAATTGAGTTATAAATTTTTTTATCAAATTTCGTCATTTTCTTATCAACTCTTAATAACAAACTTAATTTAAAATTCTATAATTTCAAAATTCGTTTTCTATCTATTTCCTTTTATAATATTATGTCTTATAGAGGTTTTTTTTTTTCATATAAAAAAGGATTCATGGCTAACACGTGGCAATAATCATTGAATAAGTTTGAGAAGATTCGTGAGCCGGTATGATTGATCATCACGTCTTGAAGTCTCCTACAAAAGGCAAGCGGAAGAAATTCCAGGCAGATTTTGGTTAGCAACTAAATCATAAATATTCCTGAAAAAGAAATTATATTTTAATATTACTAAATTTATTGCCTGTATTTTTTATGTGATTAACACATGTCAAGTAATGCTTTTCTGATAACAAAGTTTATGTATTCTAAATAAGAATTTTTTTCCACACGTTATTTCTTCTTAAAATCCACACCCAACGATTGTACATGAAATTTCCAATGTAGGAAATAAATTAATAACAAACAATTATAGAAAATAATATTTATAATTTTTTTAAATCTAAGATATCTTTCTCAATGGCTTCAAATTGCCGAATCTTAATCACATGAGTGTTAAGCTGAGATGATAAGGATGGGTATGATCAACTCTATTATTTGGCTTAATATATATATATATATATTCTTGTTTGGTTCAAAACTCAATTTAGTGCAAAGTTCAAATTTTATTACTCAGGTTTTCCCGAAGAAAAAAAGTTACTTACCCAAGAAATTAAGATCAATTTTATACGCTTTTTCATTCATTGTTATCTTCATCAACTCAAGGATTTGCTAGCATATGACGTGGACTTTGAAATGAATAGTGTATTGGATTGAAAGTCGCTTTCAAGAAAAAAAAAACTAGAGTTTATATATACTCTTTAATAAATATTATTTTCATGTTATACTTTTTTCATTAATCAATCGGTATCCGACACTACTAACAATCGATTAGTCTGATTGGCGGGAATGTAAATCATGCAAAATGGGTATGGCTTTGTTAAGGATAAAATTATTTATATAATCTTACATTTAAACATCATACTATTTTGATTGATATATATATATATATATATGATTTTAAATAACAATATAATTGTACAACTTTTTATGATAAACATGTGATTTTTAGTAGGAAAATCTGCTAAAAAATATTTTCTTGGCAAATTTATTGCCAAAAGTACCTCAAAACTTAGGTCACTGTGGCATAACTATTCTTTAATTGTGTATAATATATCTTTAATTATATGTAAATGTTTTTAATCTTGCATTGAAAATCAGTTGCACAAAAGTCAAAAGAAAATTGTATCCGCTATAAATAAACTATAGCTAGGTCTTTGAACAAACTTCACAAACTTTGACAAATTTTGCAATGTGACATTTTTAAGCAATTTCACTTTTAAATTTTTTTTATAAGACATATTACTTTTTAATAGGACTAATTAAGATAAAGTATCAATATATAATTCATGTATATTTTTGTTTCCATATTTTGCAATTAAAACATACTAAATATAGTTCAATTAAAAATCATATATTTATTATCATATTCTTGATTGAGAAGATTTATAATTAAAATTATAAAAATTGTATAATTTAAATTTAAATAGAAATAAACTTTTTGGATGATTAATAAATAGGAAAATTAAGGACAATACCAAAATAAAATGTCTCTATTGATCTCTCTTTTCATTTCCTCTTTATTTAGTGTCTCTATTATTAAATGAAGTTTTAATAGTTGAGATTTATCCCAAAAAAACACTCATTGAAAAATTTATTGAAAAGACTGATTTAAATCAGACTACTGACACTCTATATGGGCAAAATTTGTAAAGTACTAGTGTTTTTTATGTATAAATGTTTTTGGGGGAATTGGAATGAGAACCTAAAGAAGGCACTTACTAAGAAGTTTAATAATAAGTGTGTGTATGGTAAGCACTAAAATCATGATTTTAAATCATGATTTGCGTAATCCGAAACAATACTTCTCACACACATTTACCTTATAAATCATAAAAGTTATTAAAAAAAAATCTAATACAAACACACAAAGTGAAAAATGTAAATCCATTTTCATTTCTTTCACGAATGCTTGTCATTGCATGTTTCTTGATTGTTATTATTGGAGTTTTGGGTAATTAAATCTCTTTCTTGATATCTTATCGTAACTCCCCCAAAATTTTTTAGGTCCTTCTTTTCAAGAAAATTTTTAAGGAGATTTTCCCCATTTTCCCTCTATATATTATTTGGAAAAAAAAAACAAAATACAGGTCATAATGAATCCTCTTTGAAGACAAGGGCAGGATAGTCATTTCAGTGGCCGAGGCGTCGTTATACTGTTGGATCAAAACAGGGCGGTGGTCTCATGGCATGAATAAGTTGAAGAGAGGCTGGCAAAAAAAAGAATAAGTTGAAGAGAGAGCAATTTTTGAAGTGAAACTGTGGAACAAAAGGCGGTTTCATTAGTGCTCTTCTTGTGATTCGTTGCGTTGTTCTCGATTACTCTCTTTTGTTTTTTTTTTAATTTTCTTTTCAGTTTCAATAATCGCTCTGCTCTCCTCCCCCTTGAATCCTTCATCACATTTTCAGTACGGCGTTGCAAAATTATTTTCTCTCTTATCAGACTCACTTTCATTTCTCTTCATTCGGGATATTTTCTACTAAATGGGTTTAATCAGCAGTATTTTGGGCATTCTTGGTTTCTCCATTGGAATTCCTCTCGGTCTCTTGGTGGGGTTTTTCCTCTTTGTTTACTCTGAACCTAAAGAAGTGGAGGTATCTTTTTAACTTTTTTGTGCATGTTCCATTTAAATGTGTCCGATTCCGACCCAATGTTGATTAAGTAATTGTGACCAGTGAGACGGAAACTGAAGTTAGGTGCATTAAGAATTTTGTTTGTGTGCGTGCCTGATTATCTGAAATGCTTGATGTTGCAGGAAACAGAGGTAGTTCCAATTAACGATTTAGGCCCACTTGCTCTGCAAGAACTTATTTCTGAAATTCCTGCGTGGATGAAGAGCCCCGATTATGAACGAGTTAGTAAAGCCCTCCAATCTATGTGAATTTTATTTTTGTAGTGAAATTTTTCCATGTAGACCTTATGTTCTTGTGCTTGATTACGCAGATAGACTGGATGAACAAATTTTTATTATATATGTGGCCTTCACTTGATAAGGTGCTTCTGTAATTTGTATGGGAAGATTTATCCTCGAATTATTATGTTCTTCACCTGAGTTCTTTGTTTGTTGATGTGTAGGCAATATGTCGTATGATTGAAAGGACGGCAAAACCAATATTTGCAGAATATATTGGGAAGTATCAGATTAAAAATATTGAATTTGAGACTTTAAGCCTTGGTACTCTTCCTCCTACCATATGTGGTGAGTTTTCTTGTTGTGTAAGATTTGCCTGCAGCCCTTAAAAGTTTTGTTTATGGATGCTACTGTTGTCCTTCTGTTCATTTCCTACCTAAAATTTCTTCATCCTATATTCTCCAATTCCACTATGAGCGCAGATAGTTGCTCTGTAGATTGTCAATGTCAATTACAGGACTTGTGTTGAGTGTCTGGAAAAACTCATAGCTAATAAATGCCTAATCAAACTCGAAGTAATGCATTTTGAATCTAAGAAACAACAAATGACCTGAATAGATCATTAAGTGATGCCTATGGCAATGCACATGTAATCTCATTTTTAGCATTAATCATCTGACACAAATGTTTATGTTTGATTTGAATCCCTTGTAGACTGATATAGATGCATGTCAGAGAGTAGGACACACAAAACTGCTGATGAAAAAACCGGTAGTTTGTATTATTATCTAATGAAATAGATGCTTCACAGAAATTTAGCACCTTCTTTGTTCTTGCTCATAACTTGTCTTTTCACAAGTTGAGGTATGAAAGTCTAGCATCATATTTAATGGTCTCTGACTGTCTACTGTGTGATTCTGCAGGTATTAAAGTCTTTGTGACAAATGACAATGAATTGATTACGGAGCCAATCATCAAATGGGCTGGCAATCAGAATATAGTGGTGGCTTTGAAGTTGTTGTCTCTTCAGATCAAGGTTCAGGTCAGATCATCCTTCAGGCTCAAATCTTAAATGGTAATGTTTTCTGTAGTTGCTACAAATTGATGCTGTTCTTCCTGTAACTGATGATGCCTCTCATCAGGTGGTAGACTTACAAATATTTGCAGCACCACGGATAACTTTAAAACCTTTAGTGCCCACATTTCCATGTTTTGCAAACATTGTCGTCTCATTGTTGGAGAAGGTAAAGGAAACATTATGTTCAACTATAGTTTCATTTCTTGCTTCCACTAATATATATGGTCAATGAGAAGCCAATTATCTATAATAATTATTTTATTTAATATGCAGCCTCATGTGGACTTCGGGTTGAAAATATCAGGAGGGGACATCATGTCAATTCCTGGTCTTTACAGATATGTTCAGGTGCTCCCCTGGTAATTATTTTCTCTGTAGGTTGTCATTTGCACGCCAATGGCCTGTTTGAATTAGCATTAAAAAAGTACGTTCACGCAAGTCGAGACAAAACTCCTCTCGCATACTTATGTCGTAGGTCGTAAATCATATTAGAAAAGTAGCTTCTATTGATAATCCAAACGAGCATTAAATTGTTTGCTGTAGACTTACAGTGTTTTATTTTTTTTCTGTCCATTTCTCTCAAAATCTTTTACACTAATTATAGTAGTATAATTTTCTTGTGAAGTGAATCAGAATTTCATTTGGCCAAAAAAACTAGGATTTCCCTTTTGTACTATGCCTCATACAACAATGAATCTAGTTGATTACTCCAAGTATAGATTATTTATACAAATGTATTCCGTGAAAGACAATCATGATTTTATTGAAGTATGCAAATTAGTTCTAGGATTGTGGCGGATTTCTATGGTGCATTACACATGACATACAGGTCCTCTGCTTCTATAGTGGATTGTCCCTTGCACGTATTACTAGAAGGGATGAACCCCTAATGTTGTGTTTGTGTTCTTCATGTTGTTACTCTCGGTCGCTGCCTTTTATCTTGCGCTTGGCATTTCTTGACTTCTAGTTGTGATAAACAATTAGACATGATAGACTGACTTCTTTTGTTGTTTACAGGAAACAATCAAAAAACAAGTTGCAACCCTCTATCTCTGGCCTCAAGCTCTTGAGATTCCTATTCTTGATGAATCATCGTAAGTTTAAAGCCCTGCTCCTTTTCTAAGGCCTAAGAAGTTGGTATAGGTGATTCTAAGGCCGTCATTCTCTTTATTTGATAATGTTTTGCAGCTTTCAATGGTTGTGAGAAATGTATTGTGAACTTTCTGTCACTCTTTGCAATACTATTAATATTTTTAAAGAGTTCCTAATTCTTCTTCCATATACATATAGGGTGGCAATAAAGAAGCCTGTAGGGATATTACATGTGAATGTGATTCGGGCACTAAAGCTTTTGAAGATGGATTTGTTGGGAACTTCTGACCCATATGTCAAACTCAGCCTTTCTGAGGACAAGCTTCCAGCAAAGAAAACCACCATCAAGAGAAGGAATTTGAATCCTGAGTGGAATGAGAAGTTCAAGCTTGTTGTGAAGGACCCTGAATCTCAAGTTCTCCAATTGCAAGTCTTTGACTGGGATAAGGTCTTAATGATCTTTAATCTTAATCTACTTCATTAAAATTTGAAAGACAAACTTATATTGACCAAGAAAAATGGTGACCCTGTAATCTTATCTAGATGAAACTTGGGGATTCAGCTTATCACTGGACATTTTTATTTAATCTTCATGTCTTCTTTAACTTTCGGTCATTCTTCTACCAGCCAAAATGAACTGGATTTACTTTGTGCATATAAACTACTCCTTCCGGTCCTTAATGTAGGATCTAAGTAGGGAGTTGATCTTGGTCTTTAATGTAAGACCTATTTCTCATATTTGTTTGTCTTTTTCTAATTTACTCCTATTAATACTTCTTCAACAATAATCAAGTAAGAAAGAGGGAGGGAATTAAGGATTATGATTAGGGTGTTTTAGAAAAAAACATGTCATATTAACTAACTTAACAACTTCCTTAATTTAATCAGATTAGGTAAATAGGTATTATATTAAAAGACCAAAGGGAGTATTACTTTCAGAGAATTTTAGCTTTTGCAATACATTGTATTGGAATCTCCTTACAATCATGGTGCATTTACAATCCATTTTGCTCTCTGATTGTTCTTCGATGATACATACTTCTCATTTAACTGTTAATAGGTTGGCGGACATGACAGACTTGGGATGCAGTTAATCCCACTAAAGCTGCTACAGCCTCATGAGAGCAAGGAATTTACACTTGATTTGCTCAAGGACACTAATGTGACGGAGCCTCCAAATAGGAAGCCAAGGGGTCAAATTGTGGTGGATCTTACTTTTGCTCCTTTCAAAGAAGAAAGTTTCAAATTTGGTGGGCATCTGGAAAATGGGGCTGATAGAGCATCTGATGAAGATGATGTTCAAGGGGCAGGTTTGCTTTCTGTTCTGATACAGGAGGCTGAGGAGGTTGAGGGTAAAAGCCACAACAATCCATACGCACTTGTCTTCTTTAGAGGCGAAAGAAAAAAGACAAAGGTAAAACATGCATGCATTCGATATTATTAGGGTATTTAAGATGTGAACAGCAGCATATATAATATTCAAATATAGCAACAACAACAAAACCTTATCCCACTAGGTGGGGTTAGCTACATAGATCGCACAACACCATTATGCTCTATCCAAAACCAAATCTTTAGATAGATGATTAACCGTAAAATTCTGCTCAATAACTTTATTGAGTGTTCACTTCGGTCTTCTTCTTCCTTTTTTCAGATGATTCCATACTGCTTAATCGACTCTCCTCACCGGCGAATCCAATAGACTTCTTTGAACGTTTCAAAACCACCTCAAACAGTTTTCTACCATTCACATACTTCCAGAAAATTTTAAGATCCCGCATTCTTTTAGTTTTATCTATAGAAAATCTTAAATAATATAGTAACTTCAACAAAACGTGAGAGATATTAATGGTTCCACAGTGATGTATGATACTGTATATGCTATGATAACAAACTAGAGAATTGATAATATGATTGTTTTAGTCCATGTACTTAGCCAGTAATGAAATTGTGCAGATGATGAGGAAAACTCGTGACCCGAGGTGGAATGAAGAATTTGAATTTATGCTGGAGGAGCCTCCTCCTCTACATGAGAAGATACACATTGAAGTAATGAGTAAGAGGACCTTTTTCAGTTTTCTGTCCAAGGTATATTATCGATAATTATTGATTAGTGTTGTTGTTGTTGTTGCCTTCTATTCAATGAAGATGGTGTGTATTGAAATGGTGGATGCAGGAATCATTGGGGCATGTGGAGATTGATCTGAATGATGTGGTGCAAAATGGTAGGATTAATGATAAATACCATCTAATCAATTCAAGGAATGGAGTGATCCATGTTGAGATCAGATGGAAGGTGGTTTAACTTAACCAAGAAAGAGACTAAGAGACTCCTCACCATAATGTAATTGCCTTCAGGTTTTTTACATGTTCAACAGGTTCCTCCAGGATTACTTAGGGAGCAAGTTTCAGTTTGTTAAATGAGAGAGGGAAAAATGGCATCAGTTTTCTAGGCATTTTATAGTTTTTTATTTCATTTTATTTTTTTTTTGTTTACAGATGTAAAAGGATTGTTGCAACAAAAAAATGGTTCACAAATAGGAATACAGTTGTTTGTATTTAATCAATAGGTGTTTAAACGTGTTTATCAATATTAGGACATGTTTTTTTAATAGACGCAAAAATTTTACTATTGAAGGCAATCCTATCTATCTGGGATATTGTCGGATATTAAACGTGGAATTTTAGAACGTTTTTGAAAACACAACAAAATGCATTAAAACTAAGGGCTACTTTTACCAAAAATATAGATTTAATAAAGTGGAAGATATTTTCTTTATATATGCGTGTTCATATGGCTTATTAGTATTTTTGGTCAAACTATGGAGGATAATAATAATTTTCTCAAACTATTTACAGAATATAAATTTAAATACAAAACATCAGGATCACAAAAATAAGAAAATATCAAATACGACATAACTTAGGGTTTATTTGGTATGTTGGAATTGATTTTAATGAAAATGGATATGAATATGAGATTTAAAAGTGTATTGGGTAAGCTCATAGAATTTATATATAATTTTAATTAAATTTATATCTTTATTTTATTATTAAAAAAAAAAAGGCAAAAAGCCCATAGACTTAGCCGCCCCTCTCGATGATTATATCCCTAGAGCCGTCGGCGCCCACACTAACCACCAGCGACCACCATAATCAACAATAGCTGCAAATTATGAATATTTCATTTTAGAAATATGAAACCAAATCACAAAACCCATCCTTATCATTTTGCTCCCATTGGTTAATGAGAAAGAGATCAGACCAGCAACGTCACGAGGCTTGCAATTTCTACAAATTTAATACCATTGTTGTACTATTAAAAAGATTTTGAGTTATTTGAAGGTGAAATCGAAAACCCAGATCTAATGAAGCTTGTCATTTCTAGCTGCTGCAGGAAAAGCTTCGCGTCGAAGAGGATGAGTCAGAGACATAGTCGAAGAGGATGAGTGGAGGAATAGTCGAAGGCGACGGTGAGAGGAAGCCGGAGATCTGTGAAGAGGATAGGTCAGAGTCGCCGTCGCCGTCGCATCCTTGTTGTCGCCGTCACTGCCGAACAATTGAGTAGGGGTTGAAGTGTAATAATGACATTTTTGCCCAAAAATATGGCCTCTTTGTAACCCATCTCATTTCCATGGATTAAGGCATGGAATTCAATTCAGCCTATTTTGATGAAATTCATTTCACATGACATTTAACTTAGATTTTAATTTTATTTCCATCACTTCAATTCTAAGATACCAGACGGGGTATTAGTTTTTTGGTTGTGGCAGAAGAGGATGAAAGAAAACCGTCGTATAAACCAACCAAAACATTCAACATCATGATTAGTGGCAAAACATGAGTAAGAGGTAATAGTGTTAAGTTATATTTGACGATACTAGCATTTTTATTCTAATTTTGAATATTTATGGGTGTTTTTATACCTCCAAAAGATATATGGTGTTAGACACACTTTTAGTAAAAATTCGTGGGTGTGGGTATTTTTGAATCTTAGCCTAATAAAAGAAGAAGGAAGGCTTGCACCATTATCCAACTTAGGATCAAAATAAAACAATAATTGGGTCTCAGGACATCATCATCAACTCTTCAACTATTAGTAATGTGCTTTATAAAGTTATTAAAAATGTCATTAGCAAACTAGCATCCAATACTTAATTTCACTTTTTTCAAAATGCGTTTATTAAAAGGAAGATTAATTTCAGACAATTTTCTGGCAAAATTAAAGCATATAATAGACTATCTTTGAATTTCCTTCATGCAGTATTGGGGGTAAAAATGTAATTTGAGGCAAGGTGATCCCATCTCTACATTCCTTGAACAACATTTTTTATGCTAGTGTGTTATCTGCATAGATTTTACAGACAAAAACACATCTTTCACATGTATTTGAAGGATTTATTTACATGGAATCATTATTCTTCTTAATATTTTCAGTCTAAAAAGGAAAATTGCATTGCATCAAGGTAAAAGCAGGGTTATGTAACCCGGATCGGATCGGCCGGTCCGGCCCAGAAACCGGCTGGTAAACCGGTCCGGTCCGGGTTACTATTTAAAAAAAATTAATTTTTTCTTTAGAATTTCATACTATAAGTCTAAAATTTTCAATTTTTCACCGGTTTAGCTCCGGTTTAACCCACTGACCCTTAACCCAGTACTCCGACCGGTTCAATACCTGATCTGGGTTTTAATACCTTGGGTAAAAGTGTTTCTCCTCACCTGATCGGTCATGAGTGAAGTTCAAATTGCACTTTCTTTCTCCGGCCTCAATTTTTGTAGCACATCCACAAAGCCTCACTTTTGTTGGGATTTTTGTCTATATTTAATTTTCTTACCTAAGGCCTATGGGTAATTTTTTTTTTAAGAGCAAATGACAGAAAAAGAATTTTAAAATTATAAAATATGAAATCAGGTATTTTCCAAAACATGAATTGTGAATTTTTTATCAATTCTTGGTGATAAACCTGATTTGGGATTTTAAAATTATAAAATTATTTTTACGTCATTTTCCATTTTTTTCCTTAAAATATTTATAGGAGATTGTGAATAAATTCTCCTAGATTCAGGAGATTTAAAAAAAAAACGCATTATTCGCTTGATAATAATGGTGTCATCTGTTTCATTCTCTGAAAACTTTGGAGTTTGGACGGCCCATCAGCTTTGTTTCTGTTTTTGTAGTTGGAATGGAAATTACTGTATGAATTTTTAGGCTGGAAATTGGGCCGCACCTTTTCCATTGCTAAAGAATATTCAAAGTCGAGGCCCATTATTGGCATTGTTCGGGCTTACCTTCGGCCCACATTTGCCCTCTTTCGTTTTTTATTTTAGGCCCATACAACTGAGATCCCAAGTGTTGAAATGCCTCAAGGTGTGGGCTGAAGAGAATAATTGAACAAACAAAAATGCCCAGATGAAAAGTTAGTTTTTTTTTTTTGGGCATCAAAAAGTTAGCTTGTTATTTGAATGAAAATATTCGGAATTATGAGGAGGCAAATGAGAGAAGTAATATTGAAAGGGGAAAATTAGGAGAAAATTTTATTGGTGAGAAGAATCTGATAAATTTTTATACATAAAAAGTATTTATTCTCTACAAATTTTATATACACATAGTACCAGTAGTATGATAGAAGTTATTTTCACCAATAAAATTTTTTAGGAATTTTCTCCAATTTTTTCTATTAAAATTGTATGAAAGTTCTTTTTATCTTCAGAGATATAATAGTTTTTTTTTATTGAAACCATGTATGAAAAAAATTATATCACAAAAATGAGAATTTTTTTTTAAAAAAAAATAGTGTACTGAGATATTATTAGTAGATTCTTGTTGGGTCGTCAATTGTTTAGTTGAAATCGTGCAAAAAATCAAAACACCAACGAAAATGTTAAAGAAGATGTTGGGGGGTGCCACGTCACATGTCAAGTGAGGCTACAAAGAAATAAGTTGAATTTGCAGTACAAGATATTTTAACATGTTATTTAGGAATCTACCGTGTCATGTCAGTATGGCCTTTAAAAGTTCACAAGCTTATATTTACGAAAAATTAATGGAATTTATATTATTATTGGTTTCCTATTTTTATTATTTTCTCATCATTTATTATAGGAAACCAATAAAAATAGTGGCATTATTATTGGTTTCCTATTTTTATTATTTTAATTACCCTCTCATCATTTATTCCCTCATATATTCTCTTTCATTATTACTCTCTTTTACTTATTTATAAATAGTGGTATTTTTGGAAAATAAATTATATTTTCTATATATTTATTACTTTTTTTTTAAGTAAACTACATATTTATTACTTTTAACTAGTTTTAACTATTTCTCAGAATCCCGCCATTTGGTTGAAAGGACTTTACATATAGGGACAGAGGGAGTATGTTTTTGGGAAATAAATTTTTTGTTATTATAATTTTGACTTGATTGTAATTTAATTATAAGCTTTAACTCAAATACAATTAGCTCTTATAATTTTGACTCGATTATAATTCAGTTCCTAAATTTTGACTCAGAGCAACTCAATTATTATAGTCTAACTATCTAAAATATCAGTCTCTATATTTTACAAAATAAAATTATATATCTCATAATATTTAAGGACTAAAGTTTTAAATGATTGAAATTATAGGGATCAAGTTGTATTGAGTTAAAGCACAAGAACCAAATTTCAACTAAGTCAAAACTATAAAGACTGAATTGAATTGAGTTAAGTTCAAGAACTAAATTATAACTAAATCAAAATTAGAAGAAAATTTTAGTATAGAGAAACACAGAACTAGTAAAATTGTGGGTAAAATTTAGGGAAAATTCCAAAAAAAATACGTTGGAAAATAGAAAAGGAAGATTCAGTGCAGCGAAATTTAGAATTCACATATCAGTGTTGTGTCAAAGTAGAGGAGGAATCTGAGATATAATATCTTGTCACAATAACTTAAATGCCCTTAATGACAGGGAAAAGGGAAAAAATCAGAAGAGGGAAGGTCGAATTCGAAAAGCGTGGAACTGTTAGACGAGAAACCTAAAGGGCGACGGAGAGATGAGGGGAATGATGGTGTAGTGATGGTGGTCAGCGGCGGTCTGGGGTCTCTTGGAAGGAGGTTAACAGAGAAAGGAAAAACATAGGAGGTCTGCGGCGTGGTACAGTTCTGCGGCCTGCGATCTGTCGAGGGAGGTCGGCATACTGTTCCTGTGAAGATGTTAATGAAGGAAATGAAATCATTAATGAAGAATGTGGTATTGTTAATAGTTTAGAAGGTGTTGTTTTCGGACATCCACATTAGGACTTTTCATATAGTTCCTGCGAAGATGTTAATCAAGTATGTGGAGTCATTAATGAAGAATGTGACATTGTTACTATTTTGAGTGTTGCAACTTTGTTTGCCATTGTTACTAGGTTCAAAACAACACATGTGATATAATTGACAACTCCACATCCTTAATTAACATCTTCACAGGAATTACATGGAAAACTGTAATTTGGTTGTCCAAAAACAACACCTCTTGGACTATTAACAACACCACATTCTTCATTAATGACTTCACATCCTTAATTAACATCTTCGCATGAATTACATGGAAAGTTGTAATGTTGATGTCCGAAAACAACGCCTCCTGGACTATTAACAACACCACATTCTTCATTAACGACTCCACATCCTTGATTAACATCTTTGCAAGAACTATATGGAAAGTCCTAATGTGGATGTTTGAAAACAACACCTCCTAGACTATTAACAATACCACATTCTTCATTAATGACTCTACATCCTTGATTAACATCTTTGTAGAAACTACATGAAATGTCGTAATGTGGATGTCCAAAAATAATACCTCCTGGACTATTAATAACACTACATTCTTCATTAATGACTTTTCTTCCTTCATTAACATCTTCACAGGAAAACCTTCTAGACTTTTAACAACTCTACATTCTTCGTTAACGACTCTACATCCTTAGTTAATATCTTCATAGGAACTACATGGAAAGTTCTAATGTGGATGCCCAAAAACAATACTTCCTAGACTATTAACAACACCACATTCTTCATTAAATACTTTGCTTCCTTCATTAACATCTTCACAGTAACAGCATGCTGACCTCCCTCAATAGAACGCAGGCTGCAGAACTGTACCATGCCGCATACCTCTTATGTTCGTCCTTTCTCTGTTAACCTCCTTCCAAGAGACCCCATATCATCGCCAACCACCGTCACTACACCATCATTCCCGTCATCTCTCCGTCGCCCCTTAGGTTTCTCGTCTAACAGTTCCACGCTTTTCGAATTCGACCTTCCCTCTTCTGATTTTTTCCCTTTTCCCTGTCACTAAGGGCATTTAAGTCATCGTGATAAGATATCATATCCCAGATTTCTTCTCTACTCTGATACAGCACTGATCTGAGAATTCTGAATTTCACTGCACTGAATCTTTCTTTTCTATTTTTCAATGTTTTTCTTTTTTTGAATTCTCCCTAAAATTTATGAAATGTTTGTTAAAAAAAAATAAAGGGAGTCAAATTTAAAGGGAGACGAGGGAAAAAGGAAGGGAGCTAGCTAGCACACACTAAGCAAAAGTTTCCAAACAAAATAAAATGAAAAGGAAAGGGGAAAGAGAGGAAAAGACATGAAGTGGTGGAGGGTGAGGGAATGTGGACAATGATGTGGGAGAAGTGGGCCCCACAGAATGTCTGGATTGGGTTTGACTTTCCCTCATTCATTCTAATCCCTTTGCCTTTTGCATCATAATTCCCCCAACCCAATAATATATTCCCTTCACATGCTTCTTCCCTTGTATCATCGAATCGTATCATATTCATGGCATATCCCCTAACATAATAATAATAATAATAATAATAATAATAATAATAATTCAATTACACTACAATTTGCTTTATTTCCCATATTACTATAATTTAACCATTTAATGTGATTTATCAGGCAATTGAAGAGCTCTTCTATAATTTTATTTTTCAACAAGTTAGCCTTTATTATAATTTTTGTGGCATAAATTTTAGCTTCTTTAGGAACTGCTAAGCTTTTGAGGTTGGTATGTAAATGTTTGACATGTTATTGTCTGACGTAATCATTTTATAAATATACATTTGACTTTACTCAAAAAAAAAATTAACCACTTGAAATTTGAAACCTTTTCATTTTACATAAACACTTCCATCTTCTTTTTCTTTTTCTTTTTTTCCCTTAGGTTAAATATCATGATTTTTTTTTTAATGAAAATGAAAACTTCATTAGTCACAAAACAAAAAAGTTACAACATATTATGATACTAATTTACAAGTCACCTTTCATCATCCCCCACCTTCATACAATGTGAAGGTTGATCAAGGGTACAATATCATGCACCTATTTAATAAACATAAAAAAATGTGAAGGGAAGTTTTAATATTAAAAATATATCATATATTTAATTAGGATTATTTGCATGTGAAAATGTATTTTTTATGATTATAACATTACCCTGTATGAGAATTAAAAAAGGTACTTCTATTATATATTAGGAAAAAGATTAAAAAAATACCACTTGAACTTCAAAATCCCAAATTGGTTTTATTAACAATAAGAGTAATGTGATTGACAAAAAAATATAACAATTAACAACTCAGGTTTTTGAGAAATAACTGATTTAGAATTTTGAAGTTCAAGTGGTATTTATTTGTCTTTTTTTCTTATATATTTTACTAATTACTAATATATAATTATTAATTAAAATTATTTTAAAATTCAAAATAATAGTAGGTGAATTGTTTTATCTCGATAATTTGAGGTATCTGACATTATATGTAAATGTAGTGTGCAAGTAAAATCTCACACTCTTTTGTGGAAAAAAAAATCTTACAACTTTTAGAATATGCATATAGAAAATAAAAGAAAAGCATGTGAGAGAGAGGGAAAATGTCTATGCGCTTAATTATCTTTCTTGTAGAAAAAAATAGGGTCTGCATGTGTAATTAAAAAAAATATCTTGCCGTCAAAACTCCTTTCAAGAATTTGGTTTTCCCTGTTGGAAAACACAATTTTAAAGTTGAATTGGACTATATCTTATCCCTTGCATTATTAAACTAAAAATATCTATCGTTAGGAAAGTCTGCCATAAATTACTTTAAGCAATCAAGAACTAATAATCCCTCCATCCTAAATATAAAATAAAGTTAATCTTTTTTAGAAATATTAAGGAAGCTAAATAAGTTACTTAATCATATCATATGTTATGTATTCTTAGATTATATATTAGTTTATTAGTCAAACTAATTAGTTTGGAGAAAAAAATACTCTAAAGTAATTTAATTAGCTTCCTTAATTTCTTAAAAAAAAATCAATTTTATCTTATAATTAGGATCGGATGGAGTATTTATTTTAGAATGAAACAGGTAATTATTATTTTCTTAATAACTCTATGGATCACCTGATTTCTGGTATTTTTTCTAAATCTTATTACTAAGTATTCAATTAACTGACTGATTTAGATTGAGAATTTTTTATCAAAATACCTCTCTTTATAAGTCTTTTTTTGAATGAGGTGGGATTCAAACTGAAATCAACCACCTTGGGATATCTGGTTAATTAATCCACTGCTAGAGCAAGTACGGTGAGGCCGCTTGGGTCGCTGACAATTATAGCACTAGGAAAATCTCTTGGGTAAAAAAAGTTTCTTCCTCATCATCTTAGCTAGGACACAAAATGGAAAAATAGATGTAAGCATAATTTATTCAAACAAACTAGTCATAAAGAAAGATATAGTCTTCTCAGCTACTCAGAGAATTATTGAGATGATAAGCTTCAATCTTTGAAGATTATCCTAAAAGTGAGCTACAAAGATTATTACATTAATTGGCTTATCCCGACGAGAAGGTTGGATTAGATTAGACACTAATGGGTTTGTGATCATCCAAACGTTTGTTTGTTTGAAATAGCGATCTAAGCCTTCGAAAGTAACTTTTCAATAGTAATTTATGATATATAAGATAAATATATGAGAGGAGTTTTATCTTGATTTATATAAAGAAGCACTTTTGAAAATCCCAAACGTAATCTCAAACAAGGATAAAGGAAACTTGATATCAAGATTTACCAAAAAGCTTGGCTATCTTCCGTCTACTTCACTTCCCCAAAGATCATGGGGATTTCCGAAGATTTAAAACTGAACTAGAGCCAAGGCCTCGAAAAAATTATTGTCTTTAGTGACTCAACTAATTAAAGCTTTAAGTTTGATTAATTGTGATCTCCTAACCATCCAATAAGCAATTATATTATTGGATAAATTCACAACCTATTAATGCAAGTAGGGGTGTTTAAATTCAGGATGGGACCGGGATTACCCATTCCCGGATGCTAACCGGGAATGGAAAGTCATTCCCGGTATAATCGAGACCGGGATCGGGAATTCCCGGTTTTAATAATATAATTATATTAATTAAATTTTTTATAATATATTGTTTAAAGTGATTATTTAACACCTAATAAGGTCATAAAAATCACACAAATTGAGCTAGAATTGAAGAATAATATATTATTATTATTATTATCACATTCATCATTTTTGTTATTATCTTTATATATTATATAGTTAGGATTAATATCACGATATATACGATTTAACTCTAACTAAATATGTGATATACATTTTATTAAATGATAACTTAATTTATGGGTTAAAAAATACAAATATAAAAGAATAACTTATTTTTTTTAAAAAAAAATAAAAATAAAAAACCAGGACCGGGAATTCCTGAGATCACAAGGTGTGATCCCGGTCTCGGTCCCGGTCCCTGTTTTTTAGATCCCGGTCCCAGTTTTCCCGGTCCCGGCTGAGACGGGAAATTCCTAGGATAAAATGTCCGGAATCGGGCAAGGATAACTGGGACCAGGACACTTTGAACACCCATAAATACAAGATTGGATCGACATTATAGATCGAGCAGATCATAGTACTGGTTTGTTGTGGCCAACAATTGGATGTTGTAACAGTTTATCTAGATAATCCTCCATTGGAATGTAAATACTTACTTTTGCATGATTTATGTCATTAATTAGTGCAACAATTAGCTAGATTATTTGCATGTTTATTTGTGGCCTTTGTATTAAAAAAAAAAAAAAAATCTATTGTTACAAGCTTTTATGAAAAAAAAAAAAAACTCTTTTCAATTGTTCTAAGTACATGATATGCAAATTTGTTATAGGAGAACACTCAATTACTTAGCCTTATATGTTTAACATACCTTTGTGCAATCAAATCAAAGCTAGTGAATTTTAAAGGGGCAATAATATTAATAACAAGAGTCTGTCATAAAATAAATATTATATAAAAAATCTACTATATATACTTATTTTTTTTCTTTAAGGGAATTTAAAAGAGATTTTTTTAGTTCAATTATAATAAAAAAAAAGTAGCTTATTTCTTATACATTAATTACAACAGTTTAATTATTGCCTTGGTTAAATTAGGAGTAGTTGTTAAAAATAACAAATATAAGACAGAAGTTCAAATTTTAATTTGGGAGTTTTTGTGAAAAAAAAAAATCAATTTGTGGTACACTTATAAATGATAACATCTTTTTTAATCTTGGTAAAGAGTATAGTTATTTATCAATTACTTATATTTAAAAGATTGAAGGGAATATATATTTATACCTCCAAGCTTAGTGGCCCCCATGTTCTCCCCCATTGATTGGGATGAAATTTGTTATATTATTAATAGTTGGACTCTATGTTTAATTTAGCTGAATTATCACAAGCGCATTGTTCCATTAAATTTAAAATACAGATTTGCAAGATATAATATAAATATGCCAACGATTTAACCAAGGTAATCCCAGTTAATTAATCAATTGTATTTTACTAATAACGAAGAAAGAACAGTAGTCAATAATCAATCAAATGTGAATGGCTCTCCCAATAAGGTTGAGTTACCAACCCTAGAGAAAAAAAAAAAAGGCTAAGGCTTTTGGGGTTGACTTACCCTAGAAAGTGTGGCCAAAAGGGAATCCTATCCCTTGATCAAGAGAAAGAGAGAGAAAGTTGTTTGTGTATGCGAATATTGTTGGATCATCACTCATTGCAAGGAAGAAGCTTTCATGGCACTCACACACACACGCACAACATTACACAACATTTGTGCGTGTATGAATGGATCTCTTTAATTCAAGTAGTGTGAGTAGTGAGGCATGTGTGCCCTCAAAAGGAGGGAGCGAATTGAAAAGTGGTCACCACCTTTGTTTCTTATTCATGTTCTCTTGTGGGGGAGAGGAATATATTATCTTTTTGCATGCTCCAAACATAACCACCACTCTCCTCTCTTTCATTTTCTTTAATTTTTTCCCCATCCTCTCTCTCTCTCTCTCTCTCATGACTTTTAAAAGATTATCTTTTTTATCATGAGAGAGTAAAGTTATGTGGAATTTTGCTGGGATTCTAGGTAAAAAGTTTATCTTTTGATTAAAACTATACACCCATGCAATGCATGAATGCAACACCCTACATGTATATTAATTATAATTATAAAATATTCATATTCAAAGACCTCAAATCCCACGATTTACTCTGCCGGTCAAACTTACCAGCTAGTTTTACTATCGTGTTTTTCTAGGAGTATTTTAATAAAGTTTCAATCTTTAGTAACTCCGTAATAAAGTTCATGTAATTTAATAGCACATTTTATAAAATAGTACTCCCTCCGGTCCTAATTATAAGATAAAATTGACTTTTTTGGAGAAATTAAGGAAGCCAATTAAATCACTTTAAAATATTTATATTTATATTTTTTTCTTCAAACTAAGTAATTTGATTAATAAACTAATATATAATCCAAAAATACTAAAAATATAAATACTCTAAAGTGATTTAATTGGCTTCCTTAATTTCTCCAAAAAAGTCAACTTTATCTTATAATTAAGACCGGAAGGAGTACCAAGTAAACTTTGATGATACGTTGTTTCGGTAGTCTTCATATGTAATTGATTGAGGTCTTGTAAACGAAATATTTTGATATATGAGCTTTAAATGCGATTTGTATATCTAAAATAAACAATTCTAAGTAATTTATAATTATAAATGAACAAATAACAGGCTAAAAACATTTTGGGAAAATGTCACTAAGGTCCAATTAACGAAAATAATATTAGAAAAGTTTTATATAATTGGTCAATATTAAGTCTTTCACTTGTCAATAACAAACTATAAAACTTTTCAGATATTATTTTTCTTAATTAGGATCTTAGTGTCATTCTCCTAAACATTTTTCTAAAGAATTGTCATGTTTTATTAAGTGAAGTTTATCTTAAAAACTTAGAGTGAGTCATGATTTTGGTTATCTAAATAATTTACCCACTATCTCAAATCAGGAGTAGCTCTCTTTTATTATTATTTTTATTTGACCAGGAGACTGGAGAGTTTTTTTTTTTTAGTATTACCCGCACATTATAACCACTTATATTCTAGAAGGGGAAATAATTAATTTGTATGTAACCATACTTTTTCTCTCCATTTTTGATTTAGTACCTATATATATTTGTTGTTTTATTTAAATCCTTTAATTTTACTTTATTAATACTGTTAACATATCATTAACTTTGCTCGGTTGGTAACATCAGTCTCTTACATAGGAGCTAACCGTGCTGATAAAGCAAAGTCAAAGAATTTCATTAAGAAAGAAAATACATATAAGAACCCAATTAAAAATTAAGAAAAAATATATGGACCCACAAAATGGATTTCCCAAGCTCCCCAGCTAATTTATGATTATAGGGATCATAATTAGTAAAAATAAATAGCGTCCTCAACACTGAATTATTAAGGTGTTAAATGTCCAATTTCCAATGAAACATGGCTTGAAAGAGAACTAGAGAAGTGAGGCTGCTTGCTATATATATTGACTACAAAATATATACAGTATATATTAAAAATATATTATTATAGCACCAAAATCCTTCATCTTGGAGAGAAATTGCAAGTTCAAGTCATCATAATATAGATGTGTGTGCACTACTGTAGTGTGGTTGTTTAATTGTAAGGAGAAAAATTACTTCTTTTTGCAAAGAAATTAAAATGTATTTAAGAGAAAAAATGGGACTTTTTTCAAGAATTAGAATTAAAATGTATATTAGAGGTCATAATGTGGTGTTGGGGGTGATTAATGACAGCTTGAGAATTATGGTTGATTGGGATTTAGACTAACAAAGAGAGAGTGGGAAGTGAAGTTGTTATGATGATTGATGATTATGATAATTCCACATTAGACCAATTAAATATTTCTGAGGAAGGAACCACTGTTTGATATTGATAATTTTATCTGCAAAAAGCAAATCAACCTTTCAATATTCAACAAAGCCACTCATTCCCATTTGTGGTGCTCTCAAGATTTATATCACAACAATATTCACAAACAATGTAATAAAAAAAAAAATATTCACAAACAAAAATTACTTGTCACTTACCAGCAAATGTTAATTCAGATAGTAAAAAGTTGGTTTATAAGTAATCACGTTGTCGATGGAAAGATTTTATTAGTAAGCGATCTGTTTTTTAGCCTCAAGGTATGTGTTGGCTCTGATAAGCACTCTTTGAGCACAACTTACTCAAACTTTTTTTATTAAAAAAATGATTAATTGTCACTTGATATTTTTCTTTTATGTTTTGAACGCAATATGCTATCTTGAGACTTACAATTTAAAATGAAATTTCACCTTCATCAAAAGGCTCCTCCCTTCTATATAAGATTGAGCCCTAATAGGAAGAAATTAAACAGTAAACTTTACAAGTACTGTCATTTTATTTTTTAAAGAATATTGATAAAACTTATCTATATACATTCAATTAAATTAGTTCAAAATAAACAGGTTCAATTCGTGAATCGTGATGGTAAAATTACCTTGGACTAGGGTAGTGGTGTACTTTCATGAGGAGGAATGTCTCTATTAATTCCTCTCTCTTCAATTAATATATCTACCATTAGATCAAGTTTTAATGATTGTAATTTTATTTTTTATCATAAGATGTAATTTGGTTTTATTCAAGATACAATTTGGTTTTATTCATAGCATTTATTGTTTTTGTACTTGTATGTTCTTATTATAAGATTATAGAAAGAGTCTTAGAAAAATTAGTGAAAAATCATTGAAAATTTTATCAGTAAGAATGACTTACTATGTTTTTATATTTTGAAAGTATCACTGTATCAGTTCTCTAAACCCTAAACCCTAAACCCTTAAAATTGGTAAAGCATCATTTGATACCTTACAAGTGGAGCTGGGAAAATAGAGTGAGCCAATCAAGCGGACCTTTTTAACCATGTTTAAGTCGAGGGCGGGCTCATAAATTAGGGACTAAAAATGGAGTAGGGTCTAAAAGAGCTAACTCCGCAAGGTTGTGGGTTTAAACTGATTGTCCTGTTTAAGTCTGTTAATGTTTTTTAAAAAAATTTTAAACTTTTTTACTTTAATTTAAATTTTTAAATGGAGTGAAAAAGAGAACCCTAGCTAATAGTGAAGTCCATTCAAATGTCATTAATGATAGTGAAGTTGGAGAAGAAAATGATAATCTTATTCATATTGTTTAGTGTTTAGTTTATGATTTATGACTTTATCTAATTATTTATTTAATTGTGGGCAGTAGTTGTTGGACTTAGATTTTTTGTGTTATTAAATATTAATAATGTTTGATGTTTTAATTTAATTTTGAAAATATTGATGTTTTAAATTAGGTATTTTATTGTTCTAATTTTTTTTTTGAAAAAATATGTAAGAAAAACTAACATATGTTAAACAGACATGAAGCCTGCGGGCCAACTCTCAACCCCTAAATTCACAAGCCAGGTTTTGAAATTCTATATTTTTTTTCTTACTTGGGCAGCCGGTTTTCCCAACTCCACCTACAAGTAACTTGTGTTTTGACTAGAATTTTTTTGTATATAAGTGATTTATAAATAGGTACCATTAGGTAACTTTTTTTAACCTGAAAAATTCTAACTAAATTAACATATTTCCACAACTATTGAAAAGTACTCTATGCAGGTGGTATTTGATTTTCATAAGAAACAATGGACGAGAAAATTGAAAGGTCCCAAATCACCACTCAAACGATAATGAACGAGTCAAATAAGGTTGGAACAAGTGGCTATGAACTTTTCTTTGTTCAATTTTCTGGTAATTGAATGTAACAACAAATTTCTAGCGCAGCTTTTTTTTAATATGGTTTGTGACGTTAATTTGCATAAAATTCTAAGAGCCATGTTTTATTGAATAATTCTCATGCTCTCTAGAAACATGACCATTCAATGCCCAGTTTTGACGCTTGCTTTTGTTCATCGACGGCTACGTACATCTGATTTTTCTGTCTAAGTAAATCTCCTAATTGCTTATCTCTTTGTTAACATTTTGATATATTATGGCCTGAAATAATACGGTTTTATGTTTTTTTTTTGATTTTTTAAAATTACAATTGCACAATTTTAAGTTTTTTTTAATTATAAAAAAATACAAACTATACCATTTCATCTAGAATGTGATCTTAATCTCAATAAGCGACTAAGCGTCTAGTTAACAAATATATGCATGTATCACCTATTTTATTTAAATCATTAAACCATCTAATTAGAAAAAAAAAAGTAAAAATTTACAACCATACTTCAGCATAATGTTTTCTATAGGCTCATATCTTATACTAGTACTAAATTGTGAGTTTAAAGTGTTTATAGGTATAATAATTCCATCTATTTTCATTCACATAAACACCATTTTTGTTAACTAATGGTATTTGGCTTGGACCAGCAGCTACACCACAAGCTGACGAACTGAATTTAAATTACATATCATTAGAAAAGATTTTTGAGAGAAAAGTATCATGATCAAGGTAATTAAACTTAGACGGATCACTGAATCGGTCGAGATATTGAGTCAAACCGGAGTTAATCCGGGACCAAACTGATAAAAAATTGAAGATTTTAAGTTTATTAATATGAAATTCTAAAAAAAACTTTAAAAAAAGTTGATTTAAAAAAAATTTGAAAAAAATCTAGACCAAACTGGTTCACCAAACCGAACTAGTCTACCAGCCTTTTGACTGGTTTCCAATCCGAGTCCTGTTACTCTAATCGTGATCACAAAACCTTGATATCAACTAGTTGATTGTTTGGGTACGTTGTACTATGATTTTTAAAAAAAAGTCCGACATTGATGGTCGATTAATTCATATTCCTGTTTCTAGAATGTGCGAGCCACATTGATTATCAATGCAGCTAGCTTGTCCAAAAGTCCAATACCTTGTCGTCAACTTGGTTATCACGAAATATATTATTTCAAGAGTCTTTGATCCACTTTTATTATTTTAAGAGTTTCTTAAAATTAATTTTATTAGTACTACGTGTACTACTATATAGATAAATCCCACAGAGAATAAATTTCAAAATAAAACACTCAAGTATATATATTAAAATGATTTAAGGCGTGGGGCAATGTCTCTAGAAAGAACATAATAGCGAGTTGAATAATTGATTGAGTCAAAATCCGAAATCATGATAATTAAGGAACCAAATTTTAAAAAAAATATTAATAACCTAATACTCACAATAATTAAAGAAGAAAGCAGGGCGCCCAAAAAAAAAAAGCCAGATAGACATGTGAAGAGGTCTGGAAAGAAGCACTAATGAATGTCAACAGGGTTGACATGGGGTTTGGTTACCTCAGCGATCATGCGCACGTGCGGATAATTATCATCATGGCATGTGAGCCCAAAAAAAAAATAAAAAGGAAAAAAATAATTTTGTAAAAAGAAATGATTAAGAAAATCCCACAATGTACTCAAAAAAAAAAAAAAAAATCCCACAATGTTGACTCATGCCCAATTATAGTTCATGATGATGCAACCCTCCATTAATGGAACTCAGTCATATATATATATATATATAAAAGATTCCTCTCTAAGGTGAAATCTTCCCTTTTTCTATTATTACATATATATCCCACCTTTTTCTCCACAAGAGGGATTATGACATGTTTCCACTCACCAACTTGTTTCTCATTTTTTTTATCACCTTTAATCATTAATACCACTAATTACCCCCATTTTTTTAATGAATATTCGCATATTAGTTCATCTGCGAAAAATTAGCCTTTTCTCTACATTTATAAACCCAGCCTATTTTATTTTATAATTAAGCTGTTTATTCTGCCTTTTTCTTCATTTGCTATTTTTGTGGGATTTCAACAAACATCACTTTCTTACCGTGCGTCAAACATTTTCATTATCATCTAGAAGCAAGATTGACAATTTCATCATTAAAATTAAAATTAAAATTAAAGAAAAAAAATAGGTTCTACTAAATCACTAATTCTTTTTTTCTTTTGCAAAATCAAGAAAAAATGATGAAAAATTCTTCATTGCAATATTTTTTCAGTTTGCAACCTATCTTCCACTAACGGCAACACAGAAGACATTTACAAATAATTAAAGACATGAAAACACAATAAAAGAAGAGTTGCACCTCTTAAGAATTTGAGTTTTTAGATACTTTTAGACAATAACTTTGTAATATTTGATTTTTCAACAATTCTTTTTAAATATGGCACAATTTTTTTCTAAAAATAAAAGGGTTAAAGTGCATCCAATACTATGAAGTATTTTCTTAAGGACATCTAACACTCTAAAATATTTTGTGATGCATCCAAATGTAATGAGTGTCTAAAAATAGAGAATATGTAGCTGATCTTGTCCGTCAATATTTCTTGTGCACAAGAAAATATTATAAGGTGTTGGATGCACCTAAAAATACTTCATGGAGTAGAATGCTCCAAAAAATTTTACGGTATTGAACATACATAAAAAAATATTTTAGATGTTAGATGTACTATAAAATGTTTTAGGATATTTGATATATCTTAAAAAAATACGCCACCTCAATCCAAAATAAAAAAAATTTCTTAATGAATGGAAATATGAAAAAATATATATATAAACACCTCTGCGTAAATTTTTTTTTGGATACTACTCTATGGATAATATTGAATAAAGTAGAAGTTGAAAAATGAATTGTGCTTTGTGAGAAAGGGTGAAAAGAGGAGGGGGTAAAATGGGGAGAATGAATGATTGAAGCAGAGAGCGATAATAATAAAGGTTTCAACTTTCCACTGGGTGAAGCAGAACGTGCTTTTATGAGAGAGAGAGAAAGAGAGAGAGCCTCCTTTTTCCCACTCTTTTACCTACAAACTCAACCAAAGGTAAAGCCAACGCAACGCCTCAAATCAAATACAGGCCCAGGTCAAAATCCTCACCTCACAACCGCCTCTTCTTACTCTTACTCTTCTTCTCATGGCTCCTTCAATTAGTGCCTTCATGCCTCTTCTTCATTCTCATTCCTTCTTCACCAACCACTTCCCCTGTATCCCATTCTAAAACCTTCAAAACACCACTTGCCGTCATTCCCCTCTCACGCATTCAATAATCCTCTCTTCTCTCGATTTTCGTGCTCCATTTTTTTGGTTTAAGCTTTTTTTATTTTATAGATCTCCTTTCCCCTTCTCTCCTCCTCTCGTACTCCTTCTTTGAGATCTGCGTTTTGCGACGACATTTTTGGGTTTCTTCAGATCTTGAGCTGAAAATGGGGAGTAAATGGAAGAAGGCCAAGCTGGCTTTGGGTTTGAATCTCTGTGTCTTCGTCCCTAGAACTTCTGACGACTTGGATTCGCCTCCGGCTACCGAGGTTTCCGAGCGATTATCTGATGCTGCTCTGCTTTCGCCGGTAAATTGGGACATGGCTTCCTCGCGATCGAGGTCCGCCGCTCCGGCAGCTTCTTCTCACGCTTTAAAGCTGTCCAAAAGTGCGAGCAAATCGTCCAAGGTTAGTCTCTTTTCCTTCACCACCCTTCATTTTTTTCTAAACTGTTGTTCTGGTTTCCGAAATCTCAATGAAATTTGGTCGCCGATATTTCAAATTCCGCCGCCTTGTGTTGAATCAAATATGATATGACCTCTCAGCTAACATTTTAGACACTGCATATGCTAATTGATATCTTGTTCTATGTCCGGGTCACCATCCGTGCTTTTTGTATTTTTGATGAGCTGTGCTCCGTTTGGTCGCTGAGAAAATGGACTCAAACGATGATGGAAAAATAAGACGTGAAGAATGAAAATTTTACTGTGCTCAATTGGTTGGCTGAACTTATTTTCTGGTTTCATTAAAAAGATGAGTAAAAGCTCAATTATCCAAAAAAAATATGAAAACTCATTTTCTAGTTGTGTTTACCCTATTTACTTGCAACTGCAAATAAAGGTTAGGTAGAGTGTTACTGTTATTGTAAAATGTAATAAATCAAATTACAGTTCGAGAAATCTAAATATAGTAGGATTTTGCGGATTGCTCGATTTTGTTTTTATTATTAAAAAAAAAAAGAGGATGTTGCATCCTGAAATTTGAAAATTACCGGAGCTGATTCTAAAATCCTAGAATTTCTTAATTTTTGTTTTTCTGAAATATTATTATTATTATTATTATTATTAATTAATTAATATTTTACATAAATTTTTTTCTTGTTTGTCACATAAATTTTTTTCTTGTTTGTCTTTGTTTTATTTCATATTTTCAACTTTGTTATGACAAGGGTTGGTGATCGAACTGTCAGTTTTCATGAATTGCTTTTGTGTGTGTTTCTGATTTGAAGTTTTTTTTTAATCAATAATGCTTTATATGTAATTGCGGGACCTGATCCTGATATAATTGATAACTGCTCTCTTCAACATTGCATTATGTGTGCACAACGAGTTCTTGTGGAGAAGACTTAATTTTTCTTTTCTTTTTTCTAATGGTCAAGTTTTGCTTTTTAAGAGAAAAAAAGTTATACATGCATGCACCATAACCAGTTTCTCCGTTAGTCAAATCAAATTAGTTGAATGTGAGAGCCAAGTGTGAACGAGACTCTGAGAATTTTATGTTTCTGGTGTAAATTTCTTTGGGCAAGTGCAAAAGCTGCTTTAGTCTCTTTCAGGAGTGCTCATGTTTGCTTAATTATAAAGACTTTCCTGCTACACAGTATCAAAATCTGTGTGTTTGTAGGTCACATCTTTTGATTGATAATTTATGATCTTCCTTTGGGAAAAATATTAAAATTGAAAAAGGAAGATGAGAAAGGGAAATAGATGTTGTATCTTAGAAAGCAACTTATTATCTTCCCTTCGCTTGATTCATGAACTTCATCTATTCTTTCCTTGTCTTGATAGCTTGGTTCTGCAGTATTAGTAGTTGGCTTCTTGATAACATTAGAAAAGTCATATCTTCAAAACTTTTCAGGTTAATGTTATGTCTCTTTCCCTTCTGGGAAGCAATTAAAACAATGAAAGAAAATGAAATGCTGATATAACATGATATATTTCCTTTTAGAATATACAGTTCTATGGTCAAAGTCAAATCAAATTTAGGCTTAAGGCCTGGTAAAAGAAATTGGAGGTGTAATTGGTTTCTATTTTAAATCTGACTGACGTCTTTATAATGGTGCTACCACATGTTTCATCCAAGCTGCTTGATCAGTCCAAGAATTTGAAATAATACCTTGATGACATAGTGTAAATGCTGAACTAATAGTACATACTCCTCTTAATCTTTTAGATAATAAGTTAGGGTGCCAGCTTTTGCTGTATATTTTGTGTTGCTAGTATTATCATTGTCAATACATTGTGTGTGTGTGTGTGTGTGTGTGTGTGTGTGTGTAGAAGCACCCTGTATTTAGTATCTCACAAATTTTGGTTTATCTACATATGGGTTGTGCATGAATTTCCTTACATTTGTTTGTAAAATTATTGAGATTCAAGTATCTATGCTTCTTATCTTAACATGTTTTTTCCCTGCTTATACAGCAAACCTGCTCAATATGCTTAACCAAAATGAAACAAGGATGTGGGCATGCTTTGTTCACTGCAGAATGTTCACATTCCTTCCATTTTCACTGCATTGCTTCAAATGTGAAACATGGAAACAAAATATGTCCAGTGTGCCGAGCAAAGTGGAAGGAAATACCCTTACTAGATCCCAGTTTGGATCCTCTCCCAGCTAGGGTTTCGCCAAATAATGCTTTCATGGCGGTTGTCCACGGCCTTCCTCGACCACCCCCTCGACGAGATTTGAATAGGAGACATGTTGTTCCACTTCATCAGGCTCCTGAGCCAGGTGTATTTGATGATGATGAATCCTTAGATCTCGAACATGTATGTTCTGGAAGGAGTGTTGCTGATACAGGTGCTGTTAAAACAATATCAATTAAAACATACCCTGAAGTGTCAGTTGCTCCACAGTCCAACTCTTATAGTAACTTTAACGTCTTGGTCCATCTCAAGGCCACTGCTGTGGCAGCAGCTACCAGAACACCCAACCTCAGTAGAAATCATGTTGGCTCAATGCAGGTTTCTCAGACTCCGCGTGCCCCTGTTGACCTAGTGACGGTGCTTGATATTAGTGGTAGCATGGCTGGCACTAAGCTCGCACTACTAAAAAGGGCTATGGGATTTGTTATCCAGAATTTAGGTTCCAATGACAGGCTATCGGTTATTGCTTTCTCTTCTACAGCTCGCCGACTGTTTCCTCTACGCAGAATGTCTGACTCTGGGCGGCTACAAGCACTGCAAGCTGTTAACTCCCTGGTTGCAAATGGGGGTACAAACATTGCTGAGGGCCTGAGAAAAGGTGCCAAGATAATGGAAGAACGAAGAGAAAAAAATCCAGTTGCTAGCATAATACTGTTATCTGATGGGCAAGACACTTACACTGTCGGTGGTTCTGGTGCTAACCAACCACATCCAAACTACCACTTGCTTCTGCCCATGTCTATCAGTAATCGTGGCACTTCGGGATTCCAAATTCCTGTGCATGCTTTTGGATTTGGTGCAGATCATGATGCCTCATCAATGCACACAATTTCAGAGAATTCTGGAGGGACTTTTTCGTTCATTGAGACTGAATCTGTGATACAGGACGCATTTGCACAGTGCATTGGCGGACTTTTGAGTGTGGTGGTTCAGGAGCTGAAAGTCACAATTGAGTGCGTGGATGCAAATCTCAACCTTGTCTCACTCAAGGCTGGAAGTTATCCAAGCCGTGTGATGGCTGGTGGACGCCAAGGATTTATTGATGTTGGAGATTTGTATGCTGATGAGGAGAGAGATTTCCTAGTTTCAGTTAATGTCCCAGCTGCTTCTGGCAATGAAACATCGTTGATAAAGGTCAACTGCGTTTACAAGGATCCATTAACTCAGGAGACAACAATATCGGAAAGTGAAGAAGTAAAGCTGGAGAGGCCTGAAAAAGTTGGGCAAGTGATTAAATCACTCGAAGTGGACAGACAGCATAACAGGCTTCAAGCAGCTGAAGCAATGGCCCAAGCGCGAAGTGCAGCTGAACATGGAGATTTAACGGGTGCAGTATCAATCCTTGAAAACTGCCGAAAAATGCTCTTGGAGTCTATTTCAGCCAGATCTCAGGACCGCCTCTGTCTTGCATTGGATGCTGAACTCAAGGAAATGCAAGAGAGGATGGTGAGCCGGCATGTGTATGAAGCATCGGGGAGAGCATACATTCTTTCTGGGCTGAGTTCCCACTCTTGGCAAAGAGCCACAGCAAGAGGTGATTCCACTGATAGTTCGAGTCTTGTTCAAGCATATCAAACCCCATCGATGGTTGAGATGCTTACTCGATCTCAAGCCTCGTTTCTAGGTAGTCCGTCATCAGGCCAGAGGCTTCTCCAACCATTGTTGTCATACAGATCACAAACAAAGCCAAGGTAATGAATGCCATAGGAATTTTGTGGAAGAAAGAAATCATGTTGAAAGTAGCTTTTCCCCTACTTCCCCCCCTTTTTTGGCATTATAAAAAAGTTTGGGGAGGGAGGGCGGTAAATGGGAGAGATGAACACGAGATTTATTTGTGCTGTGATTTTGTTGTTTAATATGATGTATAAAAGAATAAAATTGGGGAAACGGTGAAGGCTAATATTATTCATGGGGATAAATGGAGAGTAGATAGGAATTCACTACATTATGTTCCTTTATTTCTTTTTCTTTTTTCCTGGGAGAGGGGGATGGAGGGTTCTTGGAGAAATTCTTCCATGAAAATGCATCAGCAAGCTTTGCAACAAACCAGCGAAACCGCCATGATAAGGAGCTTCTGTATTATGACTAGTTGCACCAACTGGTTGCGGAAGAGTGAATGTTTGAATTTCTCAGGGTCAAGCTTTTCTTGTGATTCAAGAAAAAGAAGCTTTTTTCTTGTCATTAATTAATGTTCTTGTCTTTTTTGGGGGGATTCTGTACATACGGTGGAATGTTTTTTCCCCGAGACCTGGGTATAACAGTTTGTATTTGTGCAGATGGTTGGGGTGAACTGATGAGTAAAATATATAAAGTTTTTGAATCTTTTCTCTGAACTTGTTTGTTGAGTCCTTTGGTAGTATTATCATCAATTTCTCTTTCTGAGGCATGACAATTCGAAACTAACAAGTGATTGATCTTAGTTGCGGACGGTTCTTTATTTTCCTTCTAAATTCATGCAGCCGCTAGACAGGTTTCAAAAAACTGTTTTAAGTTTTACCGACACTTGTGTGCAAGTTTGACTTATTGAAGAGTTCGACTTTTTGGAAGTCAAACTTTGAGATATCAACGGCTACTTTCTAACATTTGGACTTGGGTTAATTTTGTGATGAACCTTTGCACTTCAATTCTCAACATTCTGACGCAAGCAGAATATGATGTCAGAAATGACCATTTGATGTGACAATCTGACATATTTGCTAATAAGGTTAAAGACAAAATAAAATGGAACATGTAATTAATATATCAATTATTGTTTTCAATGTACCATGCTCATAATTAAATTTACAAGAAAATTCAGTTTATATTTTATAAATAGCATGTCTTATTTTATTCTATTTATGTTTCATAAGTATTTTATTTTATTTAATTTTTAATTTTAAAGAATTATAGATTTTATCATCTAGGTTCTGGGACTGGTTACATTAATGAGTAAAATAATGATATTGCCAATTATATGAAGTCATTTGTCCCCATGGCGACAAATAAACGAGATGTAAGCTATACACTTTTGGCGAAAAATTTATAAAAAATAAGCCTATTGTTTATAATTTTATGAAAATAGTTTATTATAAATTTATATTCTATAATAATTAAAAATAATATATCAGAAAGTATAGTCTGTTTAATTTGTTTTTTTGTAGTCTTGTGCCATAAATAGATAATTTACATAATTTTTTTTTTTTTCAAATACAAACTGTCAACTGTACCATTAGTCTGTTTTGGCATAAGGCAACAAAAAGTAGTTGTTGCTGGAAAACTACAATGACAACCATATTTTTTTTTGGTTGCCTACCCAGTTCACTGGAGCTTTGCCCCTACTACATCCGGATCCGACCCGCATCGCACACCTGGCTATGGTGGGAGAGTTTTCCAATAGGAATTTTCTGCATACACAAAGCTCGAACCCGAGACCTTGTTTAAGCGGAACCAAGCCGCTTACCACCTGGACCAACTCCCATTGGTAATGACAACTAGGGGTGGGCATGGGCAGGGCTAGGCAGGGCGAGACCCCTGCCCGAAGGATAAACGGGCTGCATTTTGCAGCCGATGCCCAGCCCTGCCCACTAAAAGCCCTAACCATTTTGGGCTAGGCAAGTGTGGGCTGGGCAGGGTGGGCTTCCCTGCCCAAACGATAACGTCTTGTCTTGTCCACATATGAAAAAAATAATTCTGTGTAAATTTCATAAACATTTCTGTAATTACCAATACCATATGTCTTATCTTCGCCCTAAGTAATATAAACTTCAAATACATTTGATGATTCCACATCTTGGGATATTTTAAAATAAGTCTACAACTTGAGTCTTGAAATTTAAAAAATACCATATGTCTTAACAAATATCCATATTTTAAAAATTAAACAACATCCATAATCCATTATAAATAAGGAATCAAAACGATTGTAATTAAAGCCGTGAAGTTAAAGTAGTTTGCATCAATTTAATGTCTCAAAAGTTGATTAAATGATGAAGCATCTGGAAAAAAAATAAAAAGCAACTATTATTTAATACATCACAAAGTAAAGAAGAAAGTAAGAAATCTACTTGTAAATAGTGTTTAGTGGCTAGGGCAAAAAAGAGAGGATCAGAAGAATATTATACAATAGATAATATATATTTTAAATAAAAATATATATATGAAATAATATTTAATTGATATGAAATTTTGTATTTTAAATAAATGAAAAAAATTTTCAGGGTAGGGCCAAATGGGCAAGGCAGCACCCCTTGCCCGATGCCCGGCCCTGCCCGGTTATTAGCCTGCTCAAAGCTACCCAAAATTTTTTTGGGTCACTTTTTTAGTGCTGGGCTGAGCAATTTTTTGTAGAGTCAGGATAGGCGCACCGGGCCAATAGGCACCGTGCTCACCCCTAATGACAACCATACTTTTAAATACAGGAAAAATTTCATTACCAATGTAGAGTTTTTTACAAGGGAAAAAAAACACGGGGTGATAGTCTTTGATTTATTTTCTGGATCATTACATTGAAAATATGGCCCAGAAAGAAAAAGAATAATTAGGACCCTAAATGGGCCTTTGAAATTGGAAAAACCCAAAATTGAGTGGGCCGGATAGTAGGCCCACATAGGTGAGACTGAGACTAGTAAGTTTATAGACTTAAAGTCTCCTTCCCACGTCAACTGCGGGGGAAGAAACCAGAGCCAGTGATGGATGCTCTTCTCCGAGCTCGATCGTTACACCTTGCTCTCTTCATTTCTCTTCTTCTATCAGTTCTTTCACATGCTTCTTCTCAGGAACTTCAGATCGTCAATGCCGAACGCAGAGTACGCTTTCATAGCACACTTTCCCCTCCTTTTTTACGTTTTATCAGAAATAATTTATCTGGCCATCTTTATGCTAAATTGGTTCCTGAGGTCTGTTTTCAAATTTCCGTGAAAGTAAAATGTTTGTCTGCTTATTGGAGATACTCGGAAGAGGAATTAACGTGTAGCTTTTCTGATTGGAAGCCTGCGTTTTCTCAAATTCTGATTGTAAAGTAATTTATCCGATGCCTCAATTTGTTTGTTAAAATTTTCTCTTATATCAATAAGCAATTAAGGCGCGTTTTCCTGCTGACGATCTGTTGGAAATATGGAAATGTTGTTCTGGGTGTTTATCACGGGTGAAGTTTTATGATAACCGTTGCTCAAGATCTGCGGGAAATATGGAAATGTTGTTTAGGACGCTGATTACGGGAGAAATGTTTTTAACATACCCTAATGGAAAGCATAAAGATAGTGAATTTGTGGTGTCATACATGGATGCTGTTGTGGAATTTGTCAAACCGATAATTAGTCGGAATAAATCCTGTTTCAGCTGTGTCACGTTTTATTCCATCCATCGCTTTTCTTGGAGCACTTTATAACAGAGAAAATAAATTAGAGGGAAAAAACTGGCTCATTTTTGTTTTCCCTGTTCTTTTTGTTTATTTTCATTTCCACGGAATTTTTTTTTTTCAACTCGGGCAATCAAGGCAGCATGAAATTGTACTCTTTAAAATAATAGAGATTCGTTACTCACCTTAACCAACTAGTGCAGCCTCTGTGTGTGTGTTGTATTGTGGATTACGGTTCTTGGTAAGGTAAAGTAAAATAACTGGTGGATTATTATTGCAGCATTTTCGTTTATTGTTAAATGTGGCTTATTTTTTTTCCCCTTTTGGAGGAAATATGTTGTATCTTCAGCCTTTGGCTTTGGCTCCTTTCAGAATTTCAAATGCTCTTTTTGGTCCTAGATACACGTATGACTGATATTCCAATGATCCTTGCAGATTGACTTGACTTCTCACATTATCAAGGTTTATCTGACATTAAAGGTAAACCTCCTCCCTTCTACCCCCCACCCCACCCCATATCCATAATGTTTACCGATTACTACTTTTTTGTTAATAACTTGATCTTGAGCCTACCTTTGCTTCTGTATAAGTTGACTAACATATTTATCCTTGAGAAAAAGAATTAAATTGAGTATAATCACAAGGTCATCTCATCTGTTTCATGGCATCCCATTATATCCTTTCATAAAGTTACTGGCAGATAAAAATCATGTTCCTTTTCATTCAATTTGCTCAACGTAGCCCAATATTATTTGAGAGGCATTTTTCCGAGCATTTAAACCCTTTTTTGGACCATCAATTAACAAGATTCGCAAATGCAATATTTTTTCTTTGCTTTACCTGATTATGCTTCTCCTTAACTAAATTAAACCTTATACTACCACTTTGAGGAATGTGTATTTCATAAAGCTTTTCTTGCAGGCTGAAAATGTTGGGGCATCTCCTGCTTCAGAAGTAAATCTTGCGTTTTCACCTTCAGAAGTTGAACATCTAGCAATAGTTAAAGCAGCTGCTACTACTGGAAAAAAGAAGAAGAGAACTTATGTTCCTCTTGATGTTAAATCATCTGAGCAACCAGCTGGACCGAATGGAACTAAATATTTCACTATAATATTGTTAAATCCACTTAGTAAAGGTGAAACTGCAACACTAGAAGTGCTTTACATATTGACACGTTCCCTGGAACCTTTCCCTGCAGAAATAAGTCAATCAGAGTCACAATTGGTCTATTTCCGTGATAGTGCTATGTTATTGTCTCCTTATCATGTCAAGCAACAAACAACCTTTATTAAGACACCAAGCACTCGGGTGGAATCATTCACATTGGTGGAGCCTACTAAACGTGTCAGTACAGAGATCAAATATGGGCCATATGACAATCAAACCCCATATTCATATGCTCCTATACTTGTTCATTTTGAAAATAACAATCCATTTGCTGTTGTTGAGGAGCTAGAGCGTGAAATTGAAATATCTCACTGGGGCAACCTCCAGGTTACAGAGCGATATAGCCTGGTTCATGCAGGGGCCCGACATAAAGGTGTTTTTTCAAGGTAAATTGCTACCTACCACCCACTCCTTTATGAATGGATTTCAACTTAGTCTTTTCATGGTAAATATGCGCACTTATGCTGAAAGGAATTGGAAAAGTAACTATTTTTCAGAAGTACTCTTTTCAATTCCTTAAAATAATTGTCATCTTGATCTTTGACGTGACTCATCTGTGTGTGTATTGATTTAGAACATAACTGATTTTAAGATACATGATGGATTCTCGATCTCACTAAACCAACCTTGATGCTCTCAATCCCATGTTTTTCCTATTCATAAATGGCCACACAGTACTGAGAGGTGACCTGTTACTCATGCACTATTTAAATGTTTTGATAGTTTGATAAGTATTGAAAATTATGTTCATCATGTGTTTCATTGCTGCATTTAGCGGAAACATATGTTGGTGAGTAGAGGAAATAGCAGAAGAAAAGGAGCATTATGAGGTATTCATCACATGGAGATGAAATAATAAAAATTGCTGACATAATTTATCTCTGCATCATGATGATTATTCCATATCCTGTTGGCTCCAAAGATGATTGGAATGCTCCTACCCTCAAATTAAATCTGGAAATGATCTTATTTTTCATTTATCAGTTGTCGGGTGAATTGAAGCTTCTGATAGATGTCCGTTGTCTTTAGATTTCTTTTAGTGTGCAATTTGATGCTTTCTCCTTTTTATCAATCCCCATACAATATGACCTGGTTCCACTGTTAACAGGGTTGAATATCAGACTAAACCAGGTAATACTGGGGTGTCTTCATTCAAACATCTGCTTGCAACACTACCTCCACGGGTTCACTCAGTATACTACCGGGATGGAATTGGGAATATTTCATCTTCCCGTTTACGTACAGATTTTCTTAAGGTAACATGTGCCCTTGGGTTAACTCTTCTCTCTGTCCTCACCTCCTACTGGCATAGAGTAATCATATTCAAGTTGAGTAGCATCATTTGTCTTAATATCATCTGCAGCGTTTGTTGTTTTCTTCAAGCGTTTTTGTTTCTTTTGGCTATCCATTATTCTTAACAATTGGGTTGAGGGAAGAACTATGAAGCAACTCAAGCTGTTTCATTGAGTAACCAAATGGTTATCTATTCTCCTCTGATGAGACTCAAATATTGTATTTTTTATATGTTAAAATGTTGTTCATGTCAGTAGCATCCTTGTTTGGTTTAAATTACGTTTTTCTGGCTATCACTGAATCATGCTGAATTTAGGAAGACAGGACTGTAGAAGTCATGTCTTAATGTTTCTGAATGGCATGTTTCCATCAAAATGAGTCAATGTTTTGAGTCTAGAAGTTCTTATTGATTATTGAGGAGTTATTATTAAGGAAAATGATTTTGAAAGTTGTATTTGTATTATTTAGTAGGTTATGACGTCTGATCTCACAATCATTAACAACATGCTTATTTGCTGCAGTCAGAACTATTAATTGAACCTCGGTATCCTCTCTTTGGAGGCTGGAAATCTACCTTTGTCATTGGTTATGGGGTACCAGTGGAGGATTTCCTTTTTGAGTCTCCAGATGGTGGCCGATACCTCAACTTCACTTTTGGTTGTCCTCTTGCTGATACAGTTGTTGACAAGTTGCTTGTCAAGGTGGGTGTGGATTTGTGTGTTGCTTTGTTCTTATAGGCCAAACTCCACTCTTTGCTTCAAGTGCTTATGCACAATATAATGGAGGTTAGGACTGTTCAATTTCAGGTTGTGCTGCCAGAGGGATCCAAAGATCCCAAAGCTGTGGTCTCATTTCCGGTGGAGCAACGTCTAGAGGTAATTTTTCTCATAATTAGGGGTCAATTCATTTTAGTTGTGGAAAATTTTCAGTAAATTCCCAACATTTCCCTGTTTTTAGTAAAATTATCTATCAATCTCCTTCAGAAGAAAGAAGAATATGATACAAATAAATAGAATAAAGCAGAAAATAAAAGTATTGCTGTGTTAACCAGGCTTTCAACCACATTTTACATCTCTTGAGGAAACACCCATTGAGGGATGTGATGGAAACACTTTTGTCTTGCATGTTTTGCTTATGGAGAATGCACAGGATTTGGCTTTAAAAAAAAAAATTGGGCCTTGTTCTAGGTTAATGTGAGACTAGAATATGAAAGTATTTGATGGCAGAAGCAGCTGATGTAAGACTCTAGAGGGGCGTCAGTATATCACAACAACCAAGACATTCATTATCCCTTAGCTAAACTCACAGACAATTTGTACCATTAAGACTATTTATACGCCCTCTCTGGATAGACATGCTGGGGTTTGAGTTTAAGTTTATATGGAAAATTAGTTATTTGGTCCCTATACTTTTGACGGTTTAAAATGTTAATCCCTATATTTCAGAAAATAAGCTATAAAGACTAAAGTTATTTCTGAAACATTAAGGTTCAATGTTTTTAAGAAGTTAAAATTATCGAGATTGAGATGTGTAGAGACAGTATAGGGACTATGTTTTAAAAGAGTCAAAACTACAGGGGCTGAGTTGCATCAAGTCTTAGTTCAAGAACTGAGTTTTAACTGAGTTTACTATAGGAAGGAGATGATGAATTTTCCCAGGTTCATATTGAAGCTTGCATTTTAGTTACTGACAAAAGGTTCATATGTATCTTCAGTATGAGTATGATAACCCTTTTAGCAGCCAATGATCTGATGGTTCAGAGGTATGATTAGGGAATTGTAATGCATGGATGATATGTGGTTGGCTAAGCATATAGAGTCGGGCTGTTGCTCTGCATATGAAATTCGAGTGTCTGTCCAGCTTCAACGAAGTGATGTAAATGCTTAGGTTGACGTTGGAAATTTCCTTGAAAAATGTGAATACCATAAAAATCTAGAAATAAAACCATAACAGGAATAAAGCATCTTCTGTGGAGCTATCAACTTAAGAGAAACAGCAAAGATGTTGCTGTCAATTGTGTGTGTGTGTGTGTACAACTTTGATTTCTCCAGATAAATTGTGAGTAATTCTGTTGTGGCAGATCTTGACTTTCTGTAATAAAGCATTTGATTAACTGTAGCTAACTGTATTTTTTGATTGAATATTTGCAGACCAAGTATTCATACCTTGATGTTGTGGGAAGGACTGTGGTGGTTTTAGAAAAAAGAAATGCAGTGCCTGAGCATAACATTCCTTTCCAGGTATTACTGGACTCTTAAAAAATTACTGTTTAAAACTTTTTGAAAATTTGAATGTCATATAAGGGTCCAAAAACAAGTAAATTTTCCTTCAAACGTGTGACATGATGTTAATGAAAATACTGATTTCATGAGACATCCCTTGTGTAGTAACAGAAGGCCTGAAATTTTATGCCGGTATCAGAGATGGACTGATTCTGTACGATGTCATTTATTGAATCAGACCTTTAAAGTTTAAACTATCTCAAATGAAAGCGGATAGATGGAAATCTACTTGCAGCTTAAATCTAGTTGGGAATGATAACCCTGTGTTTAATAGTTTTATTTGAAAGTTCTGTAGCAGTTGTTGATATTACTTTCATGTCACGTTCTATAGTCATTCTCAAGTACCAAATAAAATATTACAATTCTGTGTAGCTCTATCATGTACCAATATATCCTCTTGGTGGTGTCTAACCGTCTTTTCCATTATTTTTGTAGGTCCACTACAGTTTTAACCCTATATTCATGCTTGCTGAGCCATTAATGCTGGTATCTGCATTTTTCTTGTTTTTCGTGGCTGCTGTATCATACCTTCACCTTGATCTTTCTATACGCAAGTGATGAGCTCGTAGTAGCTGTTTTCAGACAGGTATGCTAACCACCGCCCTTTTTGCCCCCTTGAGAAATTTTCGACATAAGGTGTTAACTGTGGCCTGTTGTGACCCACTGACTTGCGTAACATGCAGCTGACTGGGCAGATCCGAAGTTGCTGGGAGTCCTTTCATGTAAGGTGATTAAGGTCAAACAATTTTTTTTTTGTAGAAATTAAACGAAATATATTTATAATATTTAAGTTAGAGAATATCAGGAATTCAGGAAGGATTGTCTACTTTTTGATTTTACAACGGATGAGAAGCAAATTTTGGTAATGGCATTTTATGCAGTTTCAATGACGAAACTATTTCAGCCATTCCGTTGACATGGTTGAAATATATGAAGGTTAAACTGGATATATATATATATATATATCATTTGAACACAATACCCGGAGGAAAAATCCTTTTCAGTGGGATGTTATGGAAAATATATTTTGAGAAGCTATCGTAAGAAAGTCTTACCTTGAAAATCAAAGAGAGAATCGCTTTGAGGTTCTAAGGAAGGAATATAATCACTAAAAAGCATCAATTACAAATGAGTAGCATAGACATGTTATCCTTTCCTGCATCAAAACTTATCATTGTATGTGGTTTACTTGCCGTGAAACTTTATATATATATATATATATATCATTTGAACACAATACCCGGAGGGAAAAATCCTTTTTAGTGGAATGTTATGGAAAATATATTTTGAGAAGCTATCTTAAGGAAGTTTTTCCTTGAAAATCAACGAGAGAATCACTTTGAGGTCCTAAGGAAAGGATATAATTACTAAAAAACATCAATTACAAGTGAGTAGCATAAACATGCTGTCCTTTCCTGCATCAAAATTTATCATTGCATGTTGTTTACTTGTCGTGAAACTTTATGATCATTACAGTCCTTTCATAGGACTTAATACAGATCCTTCCAAAATCAAATCATCAGTTTATCGCCCTGTGCTTTTCTTGCTTGGAAGTTGGAATGCGTCTATTTATGAAAAAATAGGATAATTTATCTCATTCGGTATTGGTATGCAAAGTTAAGGGCCACAATGAGTGTGGCCCTTAATTGCTTGCCAAAAGGCTTGCTCAATGTAACTTCGGCGTTGATCAATCACGTGGTGATAAGATAAGGGTTTGTTTGAATCGGTCTGATGGGGATTTCTTTTACGAATAAAACATTTGATAATTATTGAACAGAAAAAGTAGCATGAAGGGGAAAACGGAGAGAATCAACTTACAGTTGGTAGCATTTTGGGTGGTTAAGATGGGTTTAGAGGCACGTGATGGAATCTTAACAATTATAAAAGTATGATTGCTTCATAACTGGCTACATGTGGATATTTGAATTTTAGGCTTTGTCCGAATCATCAGTGGAATTTGTTGCGTTGGCAATGGAGAGAAAAGAATAAGTGTAAACTGGCTTTAGCAAACACTACATGTGACTTAGATGCGGGGAACACATGAAATTGGACATGTCACCTCAATTATCATAATTATGCATCCAGATCATTTTTGCTCATCACCTCTAATTTACCCCCACTTTCAAACCTTTTTTTGTTGAATTTAACTCCCAAGTTTATGGTTGTGGAGGGGCAAAATATTTCAATCTTTCATGTTTCTTGATATATTTGCTCCAATCCTTATTATAAGGCCCCCCTAAGCCCTTTATCAAAATCAAAGAGAGATAGTTAAGTTATTAATCATTTTCTGAAATTAAAAAAAAAATTAAATTTACCTATATTTAATAGTATGAATTACATTCGACAAATTATAGCAATTATAAGTTAATGAGATTTTGAATACGGGTAATCTTAAAAAAAAATGTAATTAATACCTCAATCAGTAACTTTTATTTATTTTTTATTACATGACAAAGTTCAAACCCGGGAGGGGAGGGGAGGGGGGAGGAATTGAGTAAGAGCACTTCAATGACCATTGCGCCTAGTAGCAGCGCTAGTCACCTCATCCAGTGACTTATAGTAAAAATCGTGTTTCTTTTAAAAAGTGCCTTGTAATAAGTTTTGAATGAAGAGGAAGTGGCGTCACAATGCATAAAATAAAATAAGTGTTCCATTTTTTTCTTCTACATATTTCGGCAGATTTTGAATGTTAGAAAAATAGTTAAAATCTTTCATAAAAATGAATTATTACTATCACTATCTCTAATGTGTGTTGTTTGTTGAGATCTACTAAAAAAAATGAGGAACAAGTTGACAATATTCAAGTCGTACTTCGTTCATTAGCAGCAGGAGCTTTTTCCCCATGCTGATAAGTTACAATGCCAAATATCATGTGGTTGGTATTGTTTATTGAGGGTCAATAAGCACTTATTACGTAAGTCGAGATAAAACTCCTCTCACATATTTACGTCGTATACCGTAAATCACGATTTATAAACACTTATTGTCTAAAAATAAACTATCACAAACGAGCACGATCTATTATCATTTTTTTTTGCAGAACAGCAATATATATATATATAAAAAGAATGTTTTCTAAAAGGAAAAAGGAAAAAAGAAAAAGACAAGAGATTATGTCCAAGTGGCCCAATTTACTAGGCCGAAATAAAAAGCACCTCTAATTTAAAAAGCACCATGGGTTTTTCTTTTTAATTTTTCCTTTCCTTTTTAGACTTTTTCTTTTTTTTAAATGAATTTTTAGAACTTTTCTTTACAAAATTATAAGCAGAAATGTAAATGAATATATAATGTCTAGGGGCAATAAATTGAAGCTTTAATTTCACTTTTTTATATTTCCTTAATTGTAATGTTCAGTATTGAGTAGTAATGTTCAAAGTATTTCGGTCCCAGACATTTTGATTCCAGAAATTTTTCATCCCGCCGAAAACAAGACCAGGACAGGAACCGGGATTAAACTTGAGATCCCAGTCCCGGTTTTTTATTTTTTTATTTCTAACCTTATAAATTAAGTTATCCTTTTATTTTTATATTTTTACCCCATAAATTAAGTTATCATTTGATAAAATGTGTATCACATATTTAGTTAGAGTTAAACCATATATATCATTATACTAATCCTAACTATATAATTTATAAAGATAATAACGATGAAGAAGAAGAAGATGACGATACTGTTGATGAAATGTTATTCTTCAATTCTAGATCAATTTGTATAATTATTATGATTTTGTTAGTTGTTAAATGATCACTTTAAACAATAGAATATGGAGAATTTAACTAATATAATGATATTTTTTAAAGTTATTTATAAAAAAAAGTCAAGATTTCCTGGTCCTAGTCGCAGGACAATTAGGACCGAGACCAAACAGGGATCGAGATCATGATGCAATTTGCATCCTAACCAAAAACCAGGACCGGGATCAAGATTAGGGTATCTCAGTCCCATCCCAAGTTTTGAACACGCCTAGTATTGAGGCACAAGAATTATTCTCGGCCAATAGTAAAAACTAATCTCCCTAGAGCATTGAGAGACTAAAGTAGACTCCTCTCAACTAGGTTGTTATGTATACAAGAGTAGTTTGATTGAACTCTCAATCACTTATTTAAAATAACGAGAGCTCATACACCTCACGCTAACATATAGCAGGTAAAACAGGCTCAACTCATAGTCTATAGGTTAGGACAGGGTTAGGGTTGGGTGTTTTGTAGCCTGTAAAAGTGTGGGCCTGTGTTGTTAGATATTTTAATATTTATTATAATTATTATTAGTTATTAATTAGGTAATTAATTAAAATATCCAGAGTGTGGCCCGTTAGTCAGATTTAGGCCCAATTCATGATTAGGGTTATTGGTTATTAATGTGGTTTTTCTGATGGTGGAAAACACACAATTAAGTTGATAGCCATCTAAATTGAGCGTACAAGGAAAAACCTATCTGCTCATCTGAGGTTCCCTGACTGGCGACGGCTCTTAACCCAGTTTCCATCGCTGTGCCCCACAGCCAGTCAGAAAGAGACCTGACAATCATACCCTGTCTTCAATTCTCTGGCAGCTCTCTTTCATCAGGATTCGTGAGTTCTCCATTCGATCAAAGCTTAGCAATGGCGAGAGGTAATTCTTATAAGTCTTCCGCTATTGATATAGGAAAATTCATGTACTCTAATTTGTGATTTATTTGGGTATTCATGAGTTTTGTCCTACATGTGGTATCAGAGCCACGCTCTCTGATCCTCTACCTTCTACTCTTTGATCGGGGATGATCTAAGTATGGAATTGAATTAAGTTTCCCGTAGTAATTTTACACGGATTCCATAGCTTGGATTTGAGATCGGATTTTTTTTTAAACAGATGAATTATATTATTGCTGAAAATTAATTCATCTGAGTTTTTAATTTATTGTTAATAAATTTTTTATCATGTTAAATTGATTTTCGGATTATGAGATGAGAGGATTTGTTTTCTTCTCCAAAGAATTATCACCGTGTTGGGTTTATTGAGGGATCTGAATAAATGTTCTGCTTGTTTCAAATCTGGGTTTTGAGATTTCATCAAGAATTCACGCTTTCTTGAAATTGTTCTTGAATACATGCTCAATGTTCCCAATTTATTGTTGACTGTATGTTTGTGAATAGCATAGCCTTTTGGTTCTGGGTTTTCGAAGCTTTTGAATTTATATGCACGAATCTCATCGGGTAGAGAGACGAGAGGCAACCAATTTTGTCTCTGATGAACACCGTTGATGTCATCGGACAATCGAAATACCTCTGTCTTATTTTGTATCTTGAATCATTGTTCAATTTTTGTGCATATACGTTGAATTGTAAACTCGCGTGGTTTGATTCAATTTTTTTTTTTTGGTGATAAATTGATAAGTCGTTGCACATATTTCATTTCGATTTTGCTTCGATGTAATCGATGCCGTCGGAACCTCCGAATTCCATTATGCTTCAGGTTCTGAAATCACTTTGGTTATGCATGTTTTTCATCTGGGTTTCGAAATTTGATATTAAATTTATGCTTCTTCAAATCGATCTTGAGTTTATGCTTGAGTTCCATCGGATAAAAGAATGAAGAGAAGAACGTGACTGTTCTTCAACCATCTCTGTCGCCTTATACATCAGAAATCGAAGGTCCGAAAAACGCAGCAATGTTATGATTCAAGAACATAATTTTCGATTTGATTTTTGATAATTATTTGGTTAATACTTGCCCATGTTTCATTTTGTTTTTGTTTCCATGCATATTGCCATTAAAATCGCCGGATTTGGAGGTCTCAATCGCTGGTAAATGTGCATGGAATTGCCGGAAATCGCGGCCTGAAATTGCAGTCAGCGGCGGGATCCAGTCGGGTCTGCTACGGGTCGCATCTGGTCCGGGTCGGGTAGGGCTGCAGCAATTCGGGTGGGGAAGGAGACACGCACGACGTCGTTTTGGCATTAGCCAAAACGTCGTCGTTTTGACTGATCCGGACGACCTTCCCCCCTCGCACAAAAACGGCGCCGTTTGGCCCAAGTGAAACGCTGCGTTTCACTTTATCCAGTGGGCGGGCCGGATGCGCAAACTGGGCCGACGCGTTTTGGGCTTTCTGTAATTTTTTTTGATGCATAACGAGAATTGGGCCTAACAAAAAAAAATTTCTTTTTTTAATTGCACAGTGACGGTTTGGGCCCTTTCACGTTTTTGTTGCTTCTGGACCATTAATTCAAAGATAACCAGAAACAAATTATTGGGCTTATGCATTTTTGTTCTTCTGGGCTATGGTTTTTGAAATTCCAGAAAACATTTTTGGGTCTTTTTCAACCATTTCTTCACTGTTTAATTAAATACTTTTCTGTTTTATGTATATTTTTTATAATGTCACATCTAATTGTTTAAATTAAGAAAAGGGGTTAACTTTGGCATTTTTTATATTCTGGAAAATTTGCAAAAATCATTTTGACATGTTACTTAATTGCCTAAATATTTCGATAATTCATTTTGGGCAATTATCTAACTATTCTAATTTTTGCAAAACTTAATTTAAATTGAAATATGCTAAAATTAATTCTTTAAACAATTTTTTGGATACATAAAACAGTGGGAGGTTTTCTAATTAATTATCTAGGGACCTTGTTGAGCAAATTAATTAATTAATCCCTCCATCAAGAAGTGCATATATTGGATTTAATTTGGATGCACAAAATAGTGGGAGAATTTATTTTTTCTCGATTATTTAGTCACATTTTGTTGATTAAATCAATCTATTAAATAAATTCTCATTGAATATTTGTGCATATTTGGAATTTAAATGCACAAGGTTGGTATTTGTGATTAACATGCATCTAGAGGCTTAGCCACAGCATCCTCTGTTGTATGTATAGATAATCACTTTTATGTTTTAAAATATCAACTCTATTTAATGGGTAATATTAATTTAATCAAAGTGGGAGGATTGTATTTAGTCACTTATGTTGATTAAATTAATTGGTTAAATCCTCCATAAAGTTGTGCATATACAGAATTTAAGTGCATATGATTAATATTTATGATTAACTTGCATGTTAGAGTGGTAGCTACAGCGCCCTCTTACAACATGCATAAATAATTATATATGGATTTAAAATATTAATCTACAGAAGTTGATTAAATTAATTAATTAGGATTCCCATTGACATTGTGTATACATATATGATATTTAAATTGTATATATTTGATATTAGTGATTAGCATACATATTTTGTTTAAGGAATAGCTACAGCATCCTTATACGAATATTGTATGCATAGGTAATCACATAAGGTTTTACCATATCAAATTATGTTCATATGTACAATTAGTATACATAATGATGTGATGTCTTTGTGATGAATATGTAGAATCGAGGAGTAGCCACAGCATCCTCACTAGGCACATACACTCTATTTTGTTCTAATGAACAAAATACATCACTCAAAGATTTAAAGACATCAATTGTAATTAAATATATGGTTATAATTAATCTTTACCCACAGGTAGATAACTATAATCATAGTTTTAATTAGGGTGAAATGGAACAACATTATATTCTCTAAGTAGCCCACAGGTATTAGGGGATATAAATACATTCTAGTTTCACCAATTTGAGATAAATTCATGCTATGCTAATGTCTTTGCCCACAGGTAGACTTTAGTTATACGAATTTATAATTGTATGATTTACATTGGTAAACATACACCTATATGCGATGATTGCTTGCCTCTTATAGCAATTTTGTAAGTATGATTTAATTTTGATTTTGACTTTGCAGCATGATTGTTATCTATTCAATTATTTAGTTTGATATAATTTATTAGAGACAGTTAAGCCTATAAGGAGAACTTCTGCCATTAGGACAAAATTGACATTAAGAAAAGCTTTAGTATTTATAATGCTAGCATGAGAAATGAGATAACATTATTGTCTCAATAAAGTAATCTCAGTTAAGAGCTAGTTATTAAAAGTACATAAAGAATGGAGTAAAGTCAATGGTTGTTGATAGGTTGAGAAACATATTAAGAAATTCTCATAAATGTTATTGCATTGTTTTGTTGACTATTAAGTGATTCTCCATCATAGGGTAAGATGTCTCCATTAATCTTGGTGGAATAGATCTTTTGTTTATTATCTCATGATTTATTACTCATTTTCATGAATACATGCATGGATAATAAGTATTCATTGTAAATGTGTTTATATAAGTCTTGCTCCCTTTTAGAAAAGCATGAGATTTTAAATAAGGGATATCAAGCTACCAACCCTAAAATCATAAAGCAATAGACATATCAAGTTTAATCTGTCTATAATTAGTGGCTTCATTGGAGGCAGTAGTGGATATACACTTGCCATTGGTTTTGTTCTAACAGATGAGGTAGTTCATCCTGATTTAGTTGACTCTTCAAATACCTGAACATCTTTTGCTTTATAATTAAGTAGTGTCATTTGACAATTTTTTGGAGAATATAAAGTAGAAGTGGGTAATTTAATCTGGTAAACAGATTAATATATTGAAGTCAATTAGAAGAGATGGATGACATGATGGGTACATGGTTAAGGATAGTAATTTAGCCTATATGTTTTCCTCTTAAAGAATGCACTCAAGACAACTATATATCTTAGATGAGTTTCCAACAAAATTATGTTTAAACTTTTTCAAAATCTGAGAGTTGGAAGCTCAATTTATATATAATTGTCTTATAAATGAAAGAGTGTGGATGGAAAACATCCTAAAGATTAAGATTGCATATTTTGGTAAAGATGCAGAAAGATATTGGGAATTTTATTGAGCTATCCTTTCCATTTTAGAAGTTGTGTAGTAATTTTGGAATACCAAATTATTAAGAAATGGTATGATTAGTGGGAGTGGTCAAACTCATTAAGGATGATCACACATAACAGATTGTAACCTCTAATCATGATGGAACATTGGTTTTACATGATACTCTTCTTCTTGAGGTAAATGTGAAACATAATGAAGTTCTGAAATTTTCAATTGGTCAAGTTTGAAATAAGAAGTATCAACATTAAGGATTTTATCAATTATTAGGAAAAATGTCCCGAAACAAGCAAGGGATATTCTAAATTGATAGATGGTGCTCTTATTGTACAACTTCAATCTATTAACTGATTGGGTTAAGACCAAATGACAATTTAAATTTGGCAATTGCTACCAACAATACATCATGTATTTCAAGTAATCTGACTAGAGCATAAACAATGACATTGACCCTAATTTCCATTAGCATCTTTCCATTATAGTAATAAGGAGAGATGTGTGTGAACTAAAAGAAAGGTCACATAAACTATAAGGAGAATTTAGTTAGCAAAATTGAGAAACCGTCCTCACATGCATTTTCACATTAGTGGTGAATAATGTGTTATGATGCAATCACATATATGATAATGCTGAAAGCATCATAGTACTATTTATATCCCTAGATTAGTGGGAGTTGAATCATCTATATTGAACAAAATGATGATTCACTCATTGCTTGTGAATTTTGACATAAGGTGTTATATATAACAAAATCATCATTGTTCAAATTTGTGATAGGATTAGGGTAAGTGTAGTATTCTTTTAGAATACATAAGGAAACTGTTCTCAAAACGCTTGTGAATGTCATAAGGAACCTATGATCACATGTATTTAAACATTTAAAGATAGATGGTGGTTGTTGTATTTAATATCTATTATGAGAATACGATTTAATTGTCTATATGTTTCTAATATCATTATATTCCGTTCCTTTTAATTTGGTTTCCTAGGTGCAGGCTTGCTTGAATGTGCACACAAACGAGTAATGCCATTGCAATGGATTTTTAGGAGGATTATCAAGCATATTATTGCTTGAATAATAATTGAAAAGCTGCAGGTCATGAAGTACATTTTAAAATGTACATTAAGTATCATGCTCTACATATAGGAGAATGATTAGATTTGTTTGGTTTAGTATGATGTGTTAGCTATAAAATGGTTAACATTATGATGCATCTTTATGTTTACTGAACAAATTGCATTATGGAGGAGTACAAGATTGCTAAGTAGTCACTGATTGCTTATTTCCACCATGAATTGCTTAATCTAATCATTCTTGGAGGCAAGTTATAAGATTGCCGGTTAAAGAATTTCATCATGTGTTTTAAGTTAATTTAAGCCCATTAAGGGTGTTGTGTGACCATAAAGTTAATAGGTCATAAACACATAAAGTATAGATCCTTAAATGAACTACATGCATTTAGAGACATTGAAGGATCAAATACCTTATTTGTGACTTGGATCACATTGAGTGATCTAAATAAGGTATTGATAAATGATGAAATTCAAGTTGGAGTTTGTTGTCTCATATTGGTACCTAGTTATCGAGATTGACAAACATTCAAGAAGGAACCGAATAAACATTTAAAGTTTATTCATAAAGTTTGAACCCATTAAGTAAGGGTGCTGCTATGTAATACATGGAAGATAATACTCGATTTAAGGGGACTTATCACCATGATTCTTGCAGCATAGCCTTAATTAATCTGAATAGGGCAACTGACGTTAGTTACGGGCCAAGTGGAAGAATGTTAGATATTTTAATATATATTATAATTATTATTAGTTATTAATTAGGTAATTAATTAAAATATCCAGAGTGTGGCCCGTTAGTCAGATTTAGGCCCAATTCATGATTAGGATTATTGGTTATTAATGTGGTTTTTCTGATGGTGGAAAACACACAATTAAGTTGATAGCCATCTAAATTGAGCATACAAGAAAAAACCTACCTGCTCATCTGAGGTTCCCTGACTGGCGACGGCTCTTAACCCAGTTTCCATCGCTGTACCCCACAGCTAGTCAGAAAGAGACCTGACAATCATACCCTGTCTTCAATTCTCTGGCAGCTCTCTTTCATCAGGATTCGTGAGTTCTCCATTCGATCAAAGCTTAGCAATGGCGAGAGGTAATTCTTATAAGTCTTCCGCTATTGATATAGGAAAATTTATGTACTCTAATTTATGATTTATTTGGGTATTCATGAGTTTTGTCCTACATGTGTAAGCCGCAAGTTTACAGGCTAACCTGCAAATTTTTTTTTGTAAAAATTAGTAAGTTGGACATTTGGAGGCTGGAGCTGTCAATCACGTGTGTTTGAAGTGTGAGTGTGTGTGACTTGTGAGAGAGAGGCAAAAAAGGAAAACCTAAAATGGCTAAACCACCTGCACCGTCATTCATTCCTTCTCTCTCATCCATAACCCTAAATCCCTAATCACTCACAGCCTCATGTTCCCTCTCTTGTAATCGTGTCGCTCAATCAATCTGGCTTTTGGATCTCGCTAAGTACTTGAGTCGTGCAATCGGTCTATCTCGTCTTGCCTCTCCCTCCCTCATCAACGACTATATCGTCGGCATCTCCTTGACTCATTCTCGGGCTCGTCTTCTCGTTTTCACTCAAGCACGTAGACACACAAGTGTCCCTCGCCGTCGGCACCGTCGCGGCTCTCAGACACGTCACCTCCTTATCCTCTCCCTTCTTCCCTGGATTTCAAACACCTCACCTCCTTGTCCTCGCCCTTCTTTACTTGTTCATGTGTACATGTTAGTCTGTACCTTGTTCCCTAGATTTCATACTAGCTCGCCAACACGGACATGCGGGGGTTAGGGTTGGCGTTTTACCAGACTGTTAAAACGTAGACCGCATAAGGCTGCACCACACAGCCCGCAACCTACGTGGTGGTCTTTATTATCAACTCTATACTAATGAGAGTTGGTTGAAATTTAGTTCTCTACTTTCTAAGGGCAAAAAAATACTCTTCCATTATACCAAAAGCGCAAAAATAATATAAAAACTAAATTTTTTAATAAAGTTTCACTATGTAATTTTTTTGTGACAATGTGGCACATGATGATATATTGAAGATGCATATATGTTGATCCTAAACAAATAAACATATAACCAAGCATATTGAAATTAAATGTGAATGCGTCAAGAATAATAACCTCCTCCAGATCTATTAAGTTTAAAACATTAAACGGATTTACTATTATTATTTGCACATTTTATGATATTGAAAGAGTGAGATTATTATAATTTTAAGAGTCAGACAATTAATTTACAAATATTAAGTAAATTAGTTATTTGTAATAAATATGTATTAGTTTCTCTATAACACTTTATTTAATCAGCATTGGACCCTTAATAGATCTTGGGGAGGTTATTGTTCTTGATGTATTCACATTTCCATTAAAAAAAAAAAACAGGAACCACCTTGAGTAGAAGCACCCTTCATATGTGTAATTATTAGGGATATTTTGAAGAAAAAATTATAAATTTAGGAAATAAAATGAATTGAAATCTTATATTTAAAATCAAAATAAACTCCTTATTTAATTCTTATATTTAAAATCGGAGGGAATAGTATTTTAACAGTCAAAGGACTGGGTTGCATCTTTACTTAATTGGGACTAATCAAGCAATGACGTATAATTTGTTGCTTGTTAAGAAATATAACTTGTTTATAACTATTTTATTTGTGCACGAGAACAATGAATAACATTGAAGGTAAACCAATAAAAGGTTAACGTAAGTAATCTAAGAAATGAGAATTTGTTTTGAGTTTTGATATTAAATTAAACCATAGCTGTATCGATATTTCTTCCATTAACTAGGAAAAATCACATTAAAGTCCCAATTAAAATATAAAAATATCAGAAAAATCTCATAACTTGTTAATAGTTGTTCTTTAATTGTCAATTATGGCTCTTTAATTTATCATTGACAAGCTATTGGATTTTTTTTATATTAATTTTTTTAGTTGGGAGCTTGGTATGATTTTCCCCATGAACTAATTTCTCATGCAGACTCTCCAATTTCCCAATGCATGCTATTTTTTTGTTTAAATTTTTTAAACACGTGCATTCATTTGAATTTAACAAATGAATATTTTTTGGCCAAACAAGTTAATAGATATAAATGAGGAGCACACTCAAGCGGATCATATAAGTAACTTCAATTAATTTGTTGAAATCAATAAAAATTAGTTGCACATTAAAGTTGTATAAAAATTGTACGTTCCGGTTTTTATGTTTACCCCTAATAAATACTATTATCTCAATTCTCAAGTTCTTAATATAATATCCGTTTTAATAAAGAAATGGAACTAAAAAATGGATCTTATATTAAAAACCGGAGGAAGCATAAATTTAAAATATATACTTTTCTAATCTTATTTATAAGACACTTTCAGTATATTTGACATATACCAATAAAAACATTAAATTTTATTAACTTTGCTATAAAATTCAACAACTTTTAAAATTTATCCCTATCTAATATTGGTATATGAGTACATAACATCCTATGAGAATAAAGTCAACATAATAATAAATGAAGACTAAAAATGCACAATCATATGAAAAATTTAATAAAGTGTCTTATTTTCTTCTCTCTCTGTCTCATATATAAGACTAGAGAAATGTATATTATATATATCACTCTGGTCCTATTTATAAGTCCTTTTTAACTAATTCTCACATGCCAAAGAGAGTTAGTTAACTCATTAACTGTGGGCTAAATTTCCAATTTCGCCCTTACCTATGATTAGTTCTAAAAGTCAACATGAATAGATTCTTTTTGTTTTTTGCAATTAATAGGGGTAAAAAGGTACAAAATGCATTTACTACCCTGAAACTTGACTTATAAATAGAACCAAATTTTTTTATCAAAAATAACTTATGAATAGAACCAGAGTGGTATAATGATATACGCACTCTGTCTCTCATTAAAAATTGAGAAATGGGACATCTTTAAAATAAAGCAATTAATTAATGTTGCACAAACTCTTGTAAAGTGATTAATTTATATTTAAAATCACAAAATTCTTTTAGAAACAAATTATATTATGGATCGTGAGCAATATGTAAAAGAATATGCCAATAGTGTGTGAGAGAGAGCAAGACAGAGACATCAAGAAGTTTATAAGTTAAGGGTCTATTTTACCTCGAAAGTTGTCATGATAGAGCAAATTTGTCATAGAAGGCTTTCGGGGTGCAATGTTGCCCAGGAAATTTCCAAATTATAGAAATGTTACCCTGACCATTATCCTAGGAAAGTTTTATTGTTATTTGATCAAATATACTAAGCTGACAGTTCATGTGTTATCTATATCATTTTTATTTTAGATTTATGTGCAAATTTGCTCCGGAAATTTTCACTAAAGAGTAACGTTGCCCTGAAAGTTTTCAAATCGTAACAATTTCACCCTGACTATTATCTAACTTAAGTTTTCCCATTAGTTGACCAAATATGCTTATTTAACAAGTCTATATGTCATCCGCTTCATTTTTTTCAAAGTTAGATTTAAAAATAAGCGAAAACCTTTTTTAAAAAAATGCTTCCCATCTAAAGAATTAGAGACAATCAAAGAAGTGAAAATATCTTGTGCGATGAAGAGAAAATACCTATTTTAGCGTCATTACGGTACGATGGCAGAGAGTTTTTGATAGCCTTGTTCTTGGCAATCATTCGTAGTGTGTTATGCATCTAGTGATTGAATCTTTTTCTTAATTACTCTATGGAGAATATGAGCTCCTCCTCCATATATAACTTATTCTTCTTCAATGTTGTTTACACTATCAGCTCAATATGTTTGGTTAACTAATAGTCAAACTTAAGTTAGATAACTGTCAGGGAGATATTACTATAGTTTGGAAACTCCGGGACAACATTACCCCTAAGTGAAAACTGCAAGGTGAAATTTTCACTTTGACAAAAACAACGTGGATACTGGATAACACGGGGATCGTCAACTCAACATATTTAGTCAACTAACGGCCAAACTTAATTGGTATAAAGGCCAGGACAAAATTGCTATGATTTGAAAACTTTCAGGGCGATATTGCACCCCAAAACTTCCATGGCAAAATTGCTCCATCGTGACAAATTCCGAGGCAAAATAGACCCTTAACCCTTAGTAAACTTTTTGTGGTTTTGAGTGCGTACTATTTTTTTGGAAAATTTCAGAAATTTACTTTCAAAAATCAAAATATCAAAATCTCAAATTAATTTTGTTTCCTATAATAAATTAGATATTTACTACATTTATTAGCAATTCACAACCCATTTTAATGGGAAGTAACTAATTTGGGATTTTGATATTCTTTTAGGAATTTTTTGAATTTTTTTAAATTTTTGAAACATGTAGATTCATTTGAATTTAAAATATATATATTTTTGATCAAACAGGTTACTGGATATAAATTATTATTAAAAAATATAACATATTTTTTCCCACACAAAAAAATGCCATATATACATGTAGGTATGTGGGTGTGTGTATGTACATGTGACAAAACATCAACAACATTCAAGAAAAAAAAAAGGGAAATCTCACTAAAGTCCTAAGAATCAAGAAAAAAAATATAAAAAAAGTCTCAATGTAGAATTTTTTATTAAACAAAGTCCCTAAGGACCTCAATGTTATAGATAGGATTGTCAATGGCCACTCTATGACTTGTTAATATAGTCATATGCACTTATCAACGGAAGCTATTTAGTTAACATAGATGGATTTGTCAATAACCACTCTATAACTTGTCAATATAGTCACATACACTTGTCAACGGAAGCTGTTTAGTTAACATAGATAGGCTTGTCAGTAATCACTCTATAACTTGTCAATATAGTCACATACACTTGTCAATGGAAGCTGCTTTAGTTAATTATATATGAGCTTGTCAATGACCGCTTTGTGAATTTTCAATATAATCACATACACTTGTCAATAAAGTAAGTTCACATTTGAAATTTATCTCATTAAGATCTCTAGGGATTTTTTTGATGCAGGATTCTACACTGAGGCGTTTTTTATTCAGGATTATACATTAAGACTTTTTTAATATTTTTTCTCATCTTTGAACCTGAGTGAGATTTCTTAAAAAAAAAAAAACTGAGAAACAAAACATCGACAACAATAAGAGCACGCCATATTTTTCATATGAATATTTTGTCACATCAAGAAAGCCCATCCTGATGTGATTATGGCAATGTTCCCATTCTCATCTGTTTATTTTTACATTACATTACATGTGCTTTTTTATTATTATTTATTACTGATAACGATTCCCATGCTGCTATGTTATTTTTTGTTTGGTTCAATTATTTTTCCTCATTAATGCTATTTTAAGGTTTTGATGATAAAAAAATAAATATCAGTATTACTGTTGCTTCATGGCTGCAAAATGCAAATTACAAAATGTCATAATCCTAGAATATTTCATTAATTCAGTTGCTTAAAATTAAAATAATGTTATGAAATTGCCTAATAAATATGATCGATAAGCTCTAGTCATATAATTTGGGCTTTATCTTTTGAGATAAAGCTGTTAGAGTGGTACGTTTGGCCCACCAAAAACTAAAGCAACAGTTTCTTGCAATTACTTCGTGTCGCCGTTATCAAACAAACGTCTCCAAAACCAAAAAAAAAAAAAATTGACCAACCAAACTTAGTTTTATGGGGGGAAATGGAAATCAAGATCAAACTTTACTTCGTGAACCAGAAAAAGAAAAGATCACTACTGAGATTTTAAAGAATGAATATAATTACTGAAAAATTTTAAGGATTAGTGAGTATTAACATGTACTTGTTGTCATTTCTTGTAATAAACTATATATCAACGATATTTTTCAATAAAATTTATATAATTCTAAATAGTTGTTTCGTCTAGCCAAACAAAACAAGGGGAAGCAATAATTTGTATGGTGAAAAAAAATTATACATGTAAAATTTTTATTACTTTGTATAACCACTTATACAATTTAAATGCAAAGAAATTAGTGAAGCTATATATTTATAAAAGTATGGTTATATTTTATTTATACATGTAAAAAATTTTCTCATTGTGACAAATACCACTGCCATCGAATTTTATTTCTATTTCTAAAGGAAACAAACATTTTTTGTTGGAAAAAAAAAATCCCCAGCTTTAGAATTAGAATACTTTTGCATGTGACTTGCCACCACCTATTGATTTTCCACAATGTACTTATATGCCTCATTAATCAATTCTCATAAATTCTCCCATCCCAAAATTAACCTTGTTAGCACCCATTTGATAAGTTATGCATAAGGGCAATAACGTCATTCTCTAACACGCCCACATGGCTTGTGGGCTAGGGCTACACTCGAGCATGATTTGTTTGTCTACCGTCCTACTAAAACAAATGTTTAAGCCAAACAGTTGTTATTTTCAACCCCATCAACATGAGGTTCTTTAAATGTATATAAATTAGTCCACGATTCCTTATATTTTATCTTAATTTTAAATTACGTCTCTATGAGATTTTTTAAATGTATACAAATTAAAATTAACCTTCGTTATATGAATTCCTTACTTTCTCATGAGCCAGATTGATGTCTGTCACGTGCGACGATATACGATATATGATTTTATATGAGTATGATAGTGCCTTCGTCTTTAATCATTTTTTCTCTGAAGGTTTTTGTGCAAGAGAATTATTGCACTAAATGTGACAAAAGGGAGCAACATTGCATGAATTCAATAGCCAAATGAAAAAAAAAAAGACATAAAAGAATGATCACAACATGGAATGAAACAAGTGACAGACCATGAAGCTTATAGTAAACAAGCACCAAGACAATGAAGAAGAAGCATATTGGAATCGTCTTGGGCTTGCTTCATATGTTTTCTCACTACATCTCGCAATACTACGCTTGTAATACACACTATAATGCTAAAAATATAATTAAATTAGAATTGCATTCAAAATTTTATCAAATTTATTAAATTGCAAGAGTTGGAGATTCATGTTTGACTTTGATGTCGTGCTTGTTTGAAATAGCTTATTTTTAGGTAATAAATGTTTATAAATCGTGATTTACAGTATACGAGGTAAGTATATGAAAGAAGTTTTATCTCGACTTGCGTAATAGACACTTATATTCAAAAAATAAGTGTTCCCAAACATACACGAATTCAACTTGTTTGTAGTGGTGTTGAAAGGAAAAGGGAATCCAATAATACCAAGGATAGGGTAAGCCATTGATGGTCTGTGTCATGTCCTTTGTTATGCATCTTCAGCAATTTTTCATCACATGTTTTTTTCTTTTTTTTTTGGTTTCATGTTAAATTTAAGCGACATTGCTTCTGTTTTAACACTCCAAAGACAATATATATCGCTTTTTTATGAAAATTTTTGTGGCCAAAATAACAAAAAAAGAAACCACAGTGGAATCATACGTTGCATAAGATCTGACATGACAGATATCCATTTGACTGCCATTAAAAAAACAACGATATTGCTCATATTTTCACACTTTTGGAACTACATTGAATATAAACAAACTTCTATAAATGATGAGAACTCCTAAACAAAAGCTTTTAAATAACATTGGACTTTAATCCCTTGTGTTATGTACGAGGATCTAATTAAAAGCTGACCACATTGAGAAAAATGACCGTATTATTCTTACTGTTACTCGTATGAGCATTATCATACAACAAGTATTCCTATTCCGTGTGAATTTTAAGGTTTTTTTTCTTGTTCTTTATGTTCAATAAGATTTTTTTTTTCCTGCTGTTGTTGTTCAATTTGCTTAGAAGAAAAGAAAATTAAAAGTTTCAAAGTCTTCACGAGTTAGAAACTCGTAAACTTCACATGTAATGATGTAGCCACCAATCGATCAATTTCATTTTCATCAATCTCGGCGTTTAATTAGCTGATTATGATAGTTCCTTCTTTATTCACATTTTAATGCCTTCATGATTTGTTATTATACTCTTGGAAACTTCATGTATAACTTTCATCCTCCTTTTTTTTATTTTTTCCCACTTGATCGTCGTTTTTCCTTGACTGGGTCAATGTCTTAGTTGTAGCTTCACTCTACTTTAAGTATAAAGATACAAGTGTATGCAAATTGACACATGATTAAGCTTAAAATACTTAATCAGTAAGTTTTTATAGTTTTATTTGATTTTTAATAAGCTTCTTGTAATTATTTTTCTTTTTATATGGTTATTATAGTTTTATCTATTTTTCATTAGGTCCCTGCTTGTTTTTCTTATCATATCCTTATTGTTTAACCTTATTTGTATTCAGGTCATCATACTTTTTTGAGAAAATCTCACTCAAGTCTCAAAATAAAAAATATTAAAAAAGTCTCAATATAAATTTTTCTATCTAAAAACTTCCGAAGGATCTCACTAATATAGATTTTAAATATAAAATTATTTTCTTGTCCTTAATAATTGATAGTTGAACTCATTTTGCTTTATACCGGCAAGTGGATGTGCTTATTTTGATAAGTTTATGTGTTAATATTGGCAAGTCATGCATTAGCAAATGCATACGACTCTTTTGACAAGTTTACGTGTCTATACTGACGAGTCCATCTATGTTAACTAATGTCATTTTTTCAATTTAATTTAAAACAACTCCTGTTGACAAGTGTATATGACTATATTGACAAGTCATAAAGAGGCTATTGACAAACCAATCTATATTAACTAATGCCATTTTTCCAATACAATTTAAAATAACTCTTGTTGATAAATATATGTGTCTATATTGACAAGTCATAGAGTGGTTATTGACAAGTCCTTCTGCTCTTCGTTTCCTTTTTTAATCAATGAGGGCAATAACGTAATTTCACATTTGAAATCTATATCACCGCAATCGTTAGGGAGTTTTTAGATAAGAGAATCTACACTGGGACTTTTTTTATATTTTTCTAGTCTTTAGGACCTGAATGCGATTTCCCTGGTTTTTTTGTCATTTTTATCACCAAATAAAAATTAGGGAAAATGACATAAAAAGAATTTTGAAATTGTAAAATCCCAGATCAAGTTTATGAATAAGAATTGATAAGAAAATAATGGAACTTGATAAACAATTTACAACTCATTTTTTAAGAAATATTTGATTTAAAATTTTGGAATTTCAAATTTCTTTCCTATTATTTTGCTTAAAAATTATTCTTTTTTGTTTTTTTAATCATTTTTATCAATCACATTAAATTTAAGGACCCACCCAAGGATTAGACTACAAAACGGCCAACGTGAGTTCAAATTCCACCTTATTTAAAATAAATTTTGGGGAGAGGTATCCTAATCATAAATCCTCAATCTGATGAATTAGTCAGTTGCTCGAATGCCTGATAATATGATACAAAAAAAGTGTTGGACACGTGATGGCCGAAGGATTATTAGAAAAAAGAAATTATAAGGACCCAAATAAAAATTGGAGAAACTATAAATACTTAATAAGAAGAAAAAAATTACAATGACCTAATAAAGAATCAGTTGAAAACATAAGGGTTTACAAATTAATTATCTCATAAGTGTAATTACAAATAGTGACATGACTTCACGAATAATATAAAATAAAAATAAAATACAAATCCACATGCCAGCATCACATGCCAAAATTATTCCTCATTGGGATCCAGCAACGAAAGTATATGTCTCCTCATTTTATATTCCTAAACAATCCAAATGGTCAATCAAATGCATCCTCCCAAGAGATTCGATCATTTTCTTAATTAAAAAAAATTAATAAAAGTAGATGAAATCCACACACACACACTAATGGTCAATCAAATATTATGTGGAATGACAAATCTGCCAGGTGCCAAGTGCAGTGCTTAATTAAATATATTTAATATGTACGGCCCTTCTTTGATTTGCTGCTTTGCTTGTCACATGGTCTGGCCCATCATCACGAAATATTATAAGGAGTGTTCGTTTAGGAAGATTTATTTTTTATTTATGAGTATTTATAAATCGTGATTTATAATATATGAAATAAATATGTGAGAGGAGTTTTATCTCGACTTACGTAATAAGCACTTATATCCAAAAAAATAAATGGTCCCAAACATGCTGCCTAACCTCCACACATATATGTTAAGCAATATTTTACACCCAATCATTTTATTTAATTTACTCTCTGTTGAGAAATAGACCACTCAATTTTTATGTCTATAAGAAAGAACTTGTACAACCGATCAATCAGGACAGGATACCAAATTAGTACCAAATACTGTATTAATCAACACGAAACTATAAAGTCTATGAAGAGTAGTTGGATCAAGTGAAAATGACTCAAGTTAATAACTCTTGAGCATTTCAAAGGCTCATGAATTTATACTATCATTCATGATTTTGTTTTCAAGGCAATTGGGGGTATACCTTAGTGACAATGGATGCTAATCTCTGCTCAAGTACTCAACACAAAAAGTAAACCCTTTTTACTAATCTCTTGTATAAAGAATACCTTTTAGAATACCATGCTCTTAGTCATTTTTATAAGGCATTTGAATATTTTGAGGAATATTAAATTAAATATTTTTCAATATATATATTATCTAATAAGGACATAAAAGGCGGAAGATATTAATATGATACTAGAGTTTAATGAAGTTAATAAGAATGACATTAGAAATTTCTTCAATTTTGTGGAAAAAAATCAATACTTGTTAAATGTTTTTATCAGAGTTATTAAACTCAGATTGGACCAGTCGGTTTGAGATGGAAACCAGCAAACTGGCCCCTAACTGATCCAATTCGGCCATAAACTCGGGACAGTATTTTTTAAATTTAATTCATTTTTTATTTAAAATTTCATATTAATAATCCTGAAATGTTCACTTTCTCGCCGGTCTAACCTCATGTTAACTCCAATTTGACTCCAATCAGGTCTACTACCTGTGTAAAGGTTCAGATGCAATTAATAACCTTGATTTTTATTATAAGTATGAATTAATTAGAAATAACTCATGCTTACGATAAAGGAAGCATACTTTACTCCTCTCTCTCTAGATACTCAAGCAAGACAACAAATAATATCAAAGTTGCTTTAGGAGGCCAGCAAATAATACTTCTCTCTCTAGATATTAAGGACAAAAAAAACCTTTTATTTTAGTAGATTACCCGATTTTGGTTCATTTTAAGTAAATTTGTAGAGTAAATTATGTTATTCATTATTTAAAAAATAAATTAAAAAAGGGTCAACATTGGGGGGAAACCGTTAAAAGAGCAAAGTGGGGAAGGGGGGCAGGCACCGACGGTGAGATAAAGGGATGCATGGGATTCAGGTCCAGCAAGTAGCAACCTTCCGTAGCCGGTAATCCATTTCTGTCGGCACCGACACGCCCCTTTCCTTCCCGGTCAGTCCTTTCCTTTTCTACTCTCACGTGACCTCCACCTGCTCCCAGTATATTAATGAGTAGACTATTCTATCACATATTGTATTTACGCTCAGAATTGTCGCCCTGCCACAATACAATCAGTTTTCACTCTGATTTTATTTATAATTTTTTTTATTAAGAAATTTGATCCTATTTATAATTCAGTTTTAAGATAGTAAATATATTTTATATTTTTTTATTTCTATTAATTACAATAAATAAAAAAAATTTATTTATGTTGACTTTTAGAATCAATCATAGATAAAGACGAAATTTAAAATTTAGCTCATAATTAATGAGTTAACTAACTCCCTTTAATATATGAAAATTAATTAAAAAGGATAGATGAATGGATAAATGGCAGAGTGCTGGGGCCTTTAAAAGGGAGATGTCTTTCAGGGAACGCCATGCGAGTGTCCATCTCAATGCTCTGTACGCTTACTTGGATACTGACCTCACGAGCGTCGCTATTAATTTTCAGGGGGAAATCCTAAATAAATACTATGTAAATTTATAAAATTCTAAAAGCTCTGTTAACACATAAAAATAATATAAATGTAATAGATATTAAATTGAGATTTTAAAATGTCGATAATTTTATAATTATGTTTTAGAAGTATAGAAAATGGAGCAATTTTACCCTGATTATTATCTCGGTTAATTTTGACCATAGTTGACCAAATATGTTAAGTTGGCAATCCACATGTCATTCACATCATTTTTGTTAAAATTTGCCTGTGAAGTTTTAAATCTAACTTTGAAAAAAGATAAAGTAAATAACACATGAATTTTCGGCGTAAATTTACACCTTAACAAAAATGACGTGGATAACATGTGGATTATCAACTTAACATATTTGATCAATTAACTGTCAAAATTAACTTGGATAAACGCCATAATAAAATTGCTCCCTTTTTTACACTTCGGAGGCAAAATTGCCCATCGGTGAAAACTTTCATAGCAAAATTGTCCTTTAACCCAATATAAAAACTATGTCTTATACTTAGAATTAATATTAACTTCCCAAATATATCTTACATTAAGGATCGGATGAGTGTTTCAATTAAGTTGCATCTAGTACACTAAAATATTTGTTCTTAGTAGTATTTCATATTTTAAACTTATTTTTTATACATGCAATACCTTAAAGTATTTTTCCAATAACACTAAGTATCAAGGTAGTTTTAGTGTATTACCCTTATAGCATTTTTGTCTGTAGCAAAGAGTATGGTAAACTTATAAAACTAAGTGCTGCTCGGAAAAATATTTTAAAATGTTACATGTTACCGAGCCTTATACATACTAACGATTTGAAGTAACCATAAAAACAAGTCCGCATTTTCTCATTTATAGCCGAGTTTTCATAATACTATCTCCAATATTAAATATGGGATAAAGTTTGTAGTACAAATTACACTATAAACTATATCCTATATTTAAGACTGGAGGGAATACTATTATACAAGATACCATCACAGGCTCTTTGTTTCTCCTTAACTTGTAAGATTAAAGTTTGCTTTTTGAATTTATGGGAATGCTAAAGAATATATATAGACGCGTATAAGGGTGGCAACCAATGATTGTCCACTAGATGCAAAAACTGAATACAGATGGATTTGAGTTAGTACTTTGGTGTAGTGTGAAGCATCGCAGCAGCTTCTGAATCTCAAGAACCCCCACACACAAAGCCAATCATTTAACATTAATGTTAACAATTACAACGTAGCCACCAATACTCCACCCTTACAACCACAAAAGCATTCTCATCCTACTTCTTTCCTCTCTCTCTCCCCCCTCTTTCCTCCTCATTGAAGAAGGATTGTTTGAGTTAGCGATCAAAAAGTACGTTTACGTAAGTTGAGACAAAATTCATCTTTCATATTTATCTCGTACATCATAAATCATGTGGGAAAAACAGCTTCTACCGCTAATTCAAATAGACACTAATACTTTTATGATAAAAGAAGGAAAAAAATTGCCTCTTTTCATAAGGCAGAGAGAGAAAACTTTCATATAATTATATAATTTTACTTATATATTATTGTATTGGCTTTATATCATAGGTATAATGTGGGGTAAATCAGGAAAGTTGTTAAATGTTGTGAAAGGATTAATGAAATTTAAGATTTTTCTTATTATATGTAAAATATGCTGAAAGTGTTGTGTAAATTACTGGAGAAGTGTCTCTTTAAGGTTAGATTATAGATTAGCAACATGAACCTAGTGTCAAAAAAAAAAGTCAACCTGTTGTCATTTTTTACAATAGAACTTGCCATTGTGTTATATATTTGTTGTAAGGCTTTTTATAGCCTGTTTGGTTCGATTACATGAGAAATGATTATATGTAATCCTGATGCAATAGAGTGATTGCAGCGTTTGGTTGCACCTATGTAATATAAACAGGATTATATTTTGTAATCTTGATTACATTATTTGATGTAATCAGGATTACACTGCTATGATTAATGAATGAGGATGCAGACATCTTGTAATCAAGTGAAAATGACATTATTGCCATCATAATTTTTTAAATTGACCAAAGTGTCTACCCATAATATTAAATAATTTTAATTATCACCATTAAATATTAAAAAATAATTAATAATATAGAAACTTAAGAAATATTCCCCATTAAAAAATTTAAAAATTATATTCCACCTTTAAAAAAATTAAAATATATCATTAAATAATTTTTTCATCATTAAATATTAAAAAAATTAATATGAACCCAACCTATACACTGAATAATTTTTCATCATTAAATATTAAAAAATTACCATGAATCCAACGTGTACATTGCACAGAATTAAAAAATTATCATGAACCCAATGTGTACATTATTATATATGTAAACAGTGGTAATTTTGTCCCTTACTATATTATTCCCATATATTTCTCATTTTCAATGTAATCCAACCAAACATTCTTATGTATATGTATCATCTTTCTTTAATGACGAACCAAATAAATTATATAATCATCATTACATTCCATTCCATTATATTACCTTCAATTCTGTGAACCAAACGGGCACTTAGTGGTGGGAGACTGATAGTGATTTTCTTTTTTTTTTAAAAAAAGCTCATATAACTATATGTCTGAGGATCCATTTGTCAAGCGGATGCATTTTTTGTTGACATTTTTAGTTGGAAGCAATGAATTACGAATTGTGATGGAAAATTAAAGGGTTGATTAGGGTGGGGACAATGCTTGGGTACGACAGGGCACAGTTTAGCGGTGGGCCCGGGGGCCACATGATGCGGCAAAATATCTTAACACTCAGAGCTACTTCTGGTGGTGACGTGGTAGGAGGTGAAAGGCAGAGTCACGTGAGGAGGGTGGAGAATGGGACCCACAGAACAGTTGGGGTTTTAAAACGCGGCACGTTCGGGAACGTGTGGACCGACGCTTAGAACATGGACAGTGGGACCCAAACCGAACATGGCTCCTCTGGCTTCCTTGCTTCCTTACTTGCTCCCACGCTCGCACTCCTCCCTCGCCTCCGCTCATCTCGCCGCCTCATACCACCTCACCCTCCGTTCCGTTTTTTATTTTATTTTTTAAAATTAAAATTTTAATTATTTCTAAATTGCCATTGAATCATGGTGAAGTCATGCAGCCACATTTCTGCCCAAATTAATACAACTACGTGCATAAGAAACCATAAGAGCACAAGTTATATTTCAATATGATTATTTGTTTACTGTTATGTTTTTTAATCAATACTGTAAGTAATTATTCTTTATTAAATTAATTCATGTATAACTTGATCGGATAATATAGATATTTTTCTCTTTTCTAGTTTAAACCAATGTTTTGAAATCCAGATCAGCCACTGAACTAGCTGTGATATTGAGTTAATGATCAGTAGGTTACCCTAAAATTAAATTGAAGCTAACTCAGGGCCAAACTCATAAAAAATGGAAGATTTTAAGATTATTAATATAAAATTCTAAAGAAAATAAAAAAAAATCAATTTTTGAGAAAAAGAAAAGTGAATTGGGTTGATGTCCAACCGGACCGGTTAACCGTTTTCAGGGCCGGTTTGGATTTCAATGCCTTGATTTTAGCACTAATATTATTTGATAATGTTGAAAAACTCGAGTAAACTATGACAACAGAGAATCAAATGATTCGAATCCCATATATATATATCCACAATAGATGATAGAGGAATCAAAATTTGCCTTCAAATTTATTATTAATAAATTATACATAAACAGCGTGAGCGTGGTTGATTAGTTTTTGTGAAATCCTTCTTATTAGTTTATTACAACTAAGATTATTCTCAAACAAATATTTGTAAATATAATATATTACAAAAAAATCTATAAATAAGTAATTTAAGTAGGACCTATGAATCTCTTGTAAAGGAAGTTAATGCTTAAAATCATTAAGTGTAATTTAGCGAGACAAAAAAGCACATAATTAATTTTCAAAATAATTAAAATTAGACTCAAATGATTTTTGTAGTGGTGTATTGAAACAAACAATGAGTATTATAGTCCTTGTCTACGGGGATTTGCCACTAACAAAAAGCTACAATGACTTGTCATTGATTTGCAATAGTGATTTGTCCTCCATCATAAAATATTGATATGCACGTAATTTTAGTTTTTCTAGAAATATTTTTTGTGCACTTCAATTATATTAATTATGCATGCTTACCCAAGTTAGGACACAACCCCATGTGCCATTTTCCCAACCTACGTACAAATCTGTTTCTTCCTTCAACCGACACTTCCATTCCATGAATTTAAATATTGAGAACCAAAAAAAAAAATCAATTTTATGCTTAAATGTTGAGGGAGAAGATTAAAACTACAAAAAATTCAAATTGATTGTATTCGTTTTATGGGGGAAATCAAATGGACCTCACAGATGAAAACGACATGAGACTAAGCGCAACCACTCGCCGTTTTATTATTAACTAGTATTATATATTAATTCCATTACATTACTTTCACATTAGACGGAGAATAGACTAAGTTCCTGTCTTTGACAAACAACCTCACGGGTATTGTTTCATTTGTTATTGATTACTACGAATTAGTGACTTAAATAAGAGCGTCGGTGTCCACTAATATTTTTTTGGGAGAATTGTTAAAAAATACTTTATTGACAACTTATTTGTTAAATGGGACCTGTGAAGATATTTTGTATATGGAAGAATAATATCTGCACATGGAGGGAAGATTTCTGCACACGTATAGGGAAGAATTTTACATACAGGGAAGATCATCTGCACATCAGGAAAAATATTTTGCACATGTGGAAAATAATCTGCACACGAAAGTCCCATTTGGCAAATAAGTTACCAATGAGGGATTCTTTCACAATTTTCCCTATTTTTTTTATCTCCCCCCTATTATTATATAAGACAATTTTAAATGTCATTGACATATTATTTGTTTCCCCCCTAAATATCTAACATGAATATAGAGTCAGTTTGATTCAACTCCATTGCATGTATGTAATGGTAATCATGATTGCATTATTAAGAGAAGAGTGTTTGGTTGTTCTTTAACATGGTAGTAGGATTTACCATGGTAATAATGATCACCAAAAAATTGATAATCCACATTCATACCCCCACCCCATGAATTCTCATTGTCATCCCATTATATAATTAAAGAAGTCTAATTTACTCTTTAGTTTCACGTGTCTTTGTTTTATTTATCTCATTTCACTTGCCACAACCGTCACTGCCACCACCTCCTCCTCTGCCACCCCTCGCCGGCGCCACTACCTCCTCTTCCTCTTCCACCGTCGTTACCTCGACCCACAGCCACGACCTCCTCCTCTACCCGCCGCAACCGCCTCCACCCGCTGCAACCTCCACCACCTTCTCCTCCTCCACTCCCCACTACCACTATCGCCGCCGCCGCCGCCAGCCCCCATTGTTGCCTCCGCCACTACGTCCTCCTCCTACCCCGCTGTCGCCACCTTCCACCACCACCACCACCTCCTCCCACCCCCACCGTTGTTGTCGCCAACACCTCTTCCTCCTCCACTGCCGCTGCCGTCGTTGCCATCACCACCAAACCCTGTCGCCGGCACCTCCACCATTGCCTCCACCCGCCACTAGTACCTTTTCCTCCACAGTTACTGCTGTCGCCACCACTTCATCCATAATTGCCGCCGCCATCGCCACTACATCCTCCTCCACTGTTGTCACTATCACCACCTGCCATTGCCGCAGCCGTAGCACCATTACCATCCTCCACCAACACAGCTATCGCCATCGGACAATCATCCTTGAGATAGCGTGGAAGTTATGATAAGGCCACACTTGTAACTATCTTTTCTACAAGTATTAAATTAAGAGTAAAATAGATTTTGTGTGATATATTAATTTCAATTAATTGTTAAAATAATAGCTCGTTACACCTTACTTAAAAATCAAACCAAACATTACGCTTGTAATTAATATTGCATCGTATTGCAATGCATTGCAAGGTGTAATGAGATCGAACCAAACGGGCCTATGCTTCTCAAGTAAATTCGGTGAGAGGCTGTCAACTTTAGAATAAAGTCTTCTGAATAATTAATTCTCATTAATCCTTGTGGTGATAATATAACTTAACATTTTTTTAATATTACAAATGTAAATATATTGGAGTTAATTTGTAAGTTGTTTAATTTAATTTGATTAAAACATGAATAACGCATACAATAATATGTTACTGTATGTGTACTACATGCTTGCCTTATCAATATTGGTAATCAATAATTTGTTTATAAGACATATCTAATTATATTTTCATTAGAAATATATAACTAAATCACTAAAAAATCATAGAGGAGTCAAATTCCCTTCAAGAAGCTCAGAATGTCAGAATTGGATTGACCTGTCAAAGTAATAAAGTCATGCGCCTGAGGTAAGATAGGGAATATAAATACTACTAATATTATTTGTAATGAAATAAAAACATTTTTTAAGATTAAAAAAGAGAGAGAAGGTTTGCTGTGAATTGAGCACTGAATATGGCATGTGAAGTCAAAAAAATACAGGTACAAACCGATTGTATTTTTGTGCGTAGAAGCGTGTTGAAAAATAATAATAAAAACAAAAAGTAAAATCTGTATTGCTGCTCTGCCTTATTGTGGCCTGTATATATCCCCTTATTAAAATAAAAAATCTTTCAGTGTGTTTGCGTGTTGACGTTTTTTTATTAGAAAATAGTAAATAAATATAATACTGTTTTATATTGCGCGTTTGGGTATTGGTCTTAAGTCATGTTTGGAATAACTTATTTTTTAGAAATAAGCACTTATTATGTAAGACGAGACAGAATTCCTCTCACATATTTATCTCGTATACCATAAATCATGAATTATAAATATTTATAAATAAAAAATAAGTTATCCAAAAAAACTTATTAAGCAACCAAAAGAAGGAAACGTGAGAGGATGAAACGTCAAAACGTCAAATCCCAAACACGTTTGGGGAAAAAAGCTGTAGAAGACTGTGATAGCCGATCATCATTCGTTGCCGTTAATAATGCCTTCAATTATACTCGTTTTTTTCTCTCTTCATTTTCTTTTTTGCCAATTTCTCTCTTCATTTTCAAATCAAATTCAATTATAAATTAGGCACATTATACAGATATATATATATATATATATATTTCTCTCTATCACTTCATATAATTTTCATTTTAGCCTCTATAATCAAAATCATGTCAACACTTGCTGCTTTGCTACATTTTAATATTATTCATGTAAGCATTAAATTAACATTTTTTTTAATGAAATAAATTAACATTTAAATTGTAACAACTTAGACATAGAATTTTAAACCATGATGACAAAATTAAAAATTGATGAGTAAAATTGTACCAAGAAAAAGTATAAGAATAAAAATATGAAATCCTTTTTTCAATGCTTGGATCCATTTCAGAAAATTTCTAGAAAAGTCTATCACTACAAAATTTATTACTCAAAGCTACCTAAGTACTTAAATTTTTTAGTAGGTGTAACTTATCTTCAGTGGTTAGGACTCTTCTTCAGTTATGTGTAACATATTTTCAGTTATATGCAAATGTCATTTATTTTGCACATAATTAAAGATAGATTATATATTCTGAAAATGAGTGTTGTACCCGATAAAAATATGTTACACCTATATAATTAAACAGATTTCATATACTTTTAGGCAATAATTTTTGCAATGGAATATCTTTCAACAATTTCTATTTACTTGATTGATGCAATTAATTGAAATGTGGTCCTATGGTCCTAGTAAACCTAGAGAAAAATGTAATGAAAATAATAAAAATTAACCCTATGCATCCACTTGTATAGGTTTAGCTTCTAAATGCCACTTCTTCCTTTTTATTTTATTTTAATGTGGGGAAATATATCTTTAGAATAGATTGAAATGGGGTAGGATTGAATCAATAAAGTCATAATGATACTTTTTAGTCAACAAATGAAACCCGAGGACAAATGGGATGCTTGTGTATTACAATTAAAATGAGTAAAAAAGCCTAACACTTGGACTCTTTGCAAAATGAGATGGTGTTTGAACTAATTATTATTACTCATAATATTTCTTTTTTATAATAATTTTGGTTGATGCAGAACAACAAGAAGTCTTCTACAAGAAAGGGATTCAAAGAGTGCATCCAAAGTTAGTTAAAGCAAAAATAAAAATAAAGATTGCCATAGTGCACTCCCACACACACACCCTCTTCTTTTTAGAAAGATTTTTTTTTTTTTAATTTTTATAGAGAGAGATAGGGAGAGTGTTTTTGAAGGGATTGATTCAAAGAGTACAACCCAAGTCAATATTTTTTTTTTCTGTTGTTCCTTTTTTTAATTATTATTATTATTACACAAAAAAAAATAAATAAAGGAGTAAAAAAGGGAAAGATATTATTGTGAGTGAGGACCATCATTTTTGTTAGGCCCAATGCCAAACACGCTTCAGTTGTGCCGTCACTTTTGTGCCAACCTTTCCTTTTTTAATTTTCATCCCACCCTTTTTTCTTCTTCTTCATTAACAAATAAACTAATGTGACGCATCCAGAATATGTAATAAGTAAACATTTGTTAAATTTTATTTTATTACATGGGCAATAAATGACTTAAAAATTATATAAAATGTAATAACGAAGAGAAACCAATTTAGAGGGTTTCTGAGAAAAGCCTGAATCAATTAAAAAATATATATTTTGCACTTTATTTCTCAAAACTATTTTCATATATTTATCTCATATACGTCAAAATCACTTTAAATAAATTAATACAAATTTCAACTTACTGTGTGTTTGATATAGTGTGTGTTTGGTTGGGCTTAAATTTGGACAATAAGTCCTTATTACACAAGCCGAGATAAAACTCTTCTCACATACTTACCTCGTATACCGTGAATTACGATTTATAAGCACTTATTGCCCAAAAATAAGCTATTCCAAACGAGCACATATTGGGGGTCAATAAGCACTTATTACATAAATCGAGATAAAACTCCTCTCACATACTTCCCTCATATATCGTAAATAACATTTTATAAGCACTTATTGCCTAAAAATAGTGTTCGTTTGGGATAACTTATTTTTAGGTAATAAGTGCTTATAATTCGTGATTCACGGTATATGAGGTAAGTATGTGAGAGAAGTTTTGTCTCGACTTATGTAATAAGTACTTATTTCCCAGTATAAGTGCGCGTTTGGAATGGCTTAGTGGGTGTTTGTTTAAGCTTTTTGCACAGTAAAAACGCACTTATTACGCAAGCTGAGAAAAAACTCCTCTCACATACTTACCTCGTATACCGTGAATCACGAATTATAAGCACGTTTTGGACAAAAATAAGCCATTCCAAACACACTTATTTTTGTCCAAAACGTGCTTATAATTCGTGATTCACAGTATACGAGGTAAGTATGTGAGAGGAGTTTTTTCTCGGCTTGTGTAATAAGTGCATTTTTCCTGTACAAAACGCTGAAACAAACACAGCTTAAGTATGTGAGAGAAGTTTTGTCTCGGCATACTTACCTTGTATACAGTGAATTACGATTTATAAGCACTTATTACCTAAAAATAAGCTATTTCAAACGAACACTAAGTGATGCCAAACACTCACATAAGCTATCCCAAACGAGCACTTAATTTAAATCTAACAGAAGTCGGCTTAAGTGGAATGAATGATCTATATGTCCCAATTATTTTTTGAAAAAAAATGAGTGATCTCATATCAACAATCACAATTTTTAAAAGATGAGATATTACATTGTCTCTGCTAATAGAATTCGAAGTTAATTAAGAGAAATCCGTGTGGAGCTTAGCTTCAGTACAACCAAATTTTTTATACTTTCAAGTTTTGATTTTATGTGCTCAATTTTTCATCTTTTAAATGGTAAATAAATAGTTGTGGACTAGTGGGTAGCAACTAATATGGAATAGAAGCTTGTAGTTTAGCTTAAATTGGAATTTAACCTAACTAATATAGTAAAATTATTTCATGCATAGTCATGCTCATTGTATTGACCATTTCACTAATTTAGCAATATACATAAAAAATTATATGATCCTTTTAATTACATTAATTATCAATAATATTAATTTGTATATACAAATATATTTCAACCATTTATAGCTATCGTGGGATTATATATAATTATCATTATATCCATGCACGTGTCAAACTTGTAATACAATAAATTCCGTGAAAGAATCATAATTCAGAACATTTTACTTGCTTCCATCCATAGTACTATTGAATTGAATAAATAAGGTGGATACATTATATATTTAATTTGGCATTTATTAACATTAATTATATCATAAATAACCACAGATGCCTCCTTCAATATAATAGAGAAATTTGAAAATATGAAAAACATGCACGTACCATTCATGAAAACTTAAAAAGGGTCTCGTTCCTTTTTTCATATAAACATGATATTCCATAATTATAATTATGTATAGGCCAATTTTATAGTTTATGACAGTCATGGAGAATTATAGGGACCAATGGTTGTTTTTGGCGGGGTCTGTTACAGTTTTATCATTGGATTAAGGTGTAATTTTGCCTGAAAGTAACCATTCATGAATGTAGGGTATTTAGAAGTTTTTTGAAAAACAATTTTACCCTAAAAGTAATGAAAACGTAGCGATTCTGTATTTTAATTGCCGTTAAAAATGCTAATGATCAATGCCAATTTTTCTAACAGTAAACATTAGTTTTTACCGGTTAGAATGAATTTACTCATTTTTTAACATTTTCAAGGCAAAAATTGTTCCACGAAAAAACTTTTGAGTACTCAACGCTGTTGAGTGATTACTTTTTGAGCAAAATTATATCTTAACTCTTCATTATTACTTTTTTTTTTAAAAAAAAAACTTGTACACTGGATTAGGTTGCGTTCCAAGTTGAGCTAATAATATCTGATTCTGATTTTATTCGATTTTGAAGATAACTTTATATATTGGCAACTAGAATGAAAATACCCACCATTTTTTCTCAACTTGGAACGGATATAATCTCAAACATGTGAATAAAGTGCATGATTCCAATACAATGACACATTTTACTACTTACGTCCTATTTCTTGATATACATATATTGCCAATGTTGATAACATAATAATTTTATTCACCAAAAAATATTAAAATGCTCAAAGTGAGTTGGAATATAGGTGTCGTGGGATGGGCCTACGTTTCAATACAGGCATGGTGAAGGATTAAATATAGCATGAAACGGTGGCGTATGGACAGAGTAATTAAAGGAAATGAAATTATGAAAGTGATGGGCTAAATTCCAATTTAATTTTAGGGTCTCCCTACAAGGAGATTCATTGACGTAAGAAAAAGGGAAATTGTTTAAAAATTCCACCTACAAAATTTATTATCGGATAATACCTTTAGCTACTTGAAGGATATTCGAACAAGCGGCGAAAAAGTATGTTTATGTAAATTAAGATAAAATTTATTTTGTATATCGTAAATTAAGTTGAAAAAATAGTGTTTACTGTTAATCCAAATAGGTAATAAATGTGTGTTTGGAATAGCGATTAGAGCCTTTAGAAGCGATTTTTTAATCATGATTTAGGGTATATGAGGTAAACAAATAAGAAAAGTTTTATCTCAATTTATATGAATAAACACTTTTAGAGTTTCAATCGTGATCCCAAACAAGCACTAAGTCTTTTCACATACGTTGAGACAAAACTCCTCTCACATATTTATCTCGTATGACGTAAATTAAGATTTAAAAATACTTATAAATAAAAAATAAGTTAACAATCACTAAATCTTTGAATTGATATAATTTTTCTTTAGTTGTGTATGAATATTTTTCATTGTGCTTATGACTGAAATTATGTTGTATACGATGGAATTGAAGATCGATTATACCTGATTTTTAAACAACCTTTAGAAATTTGAGTAATAAATTCGATGAGGAAAAATTTTTGAGTAATTTTTTTGAAAAAGAAAAATGGTAAATAAAATGAAATAGGATAAAGAGATTTTGGACTCCAATGTGCGGAGAAGTTTGACAAAAATTTATAAAAGGCAAGGAAACAGAGGGAAAAAGGTATACGCGTATACATAATCACTCCATGCCTTCAAATCCCGTGTGCTTCACGCGCCTCCATTTATCGTCTTCCCTCTTTGTTCTGTTTCAGACGCCAGTTTTTATTGCCACAGATTCACAATCTGCAAAATTAACCGAAAACTTTGAAACCCATCTCAAGTAGTATAAAGAAAAATCAACAACATTAATTGAATGAAATAATCTTAATAATAATAGTAGGATGAATGAAGTAAATGTGGATCAGGAGTGCTCATATTTAAATGTATATTTGTTTCTCTTCTTTTTTTTTCCTAATATATAATGTGAACTATCAGTAAATAGATATAAAATTAGAAAATCCTAATTAATATAAAAATATAAGTAATTTATAGAAATATGTATTAATTTTGTGATGAAAACGAGTAGTAATGAGAGAAAGTACTGGTACAAACGAGATTATAGCCTAGAAAAAAATAATGAGAGAAGATAAAATTAATTAGAAGAAAAATAGTAAAAATATATTAAATATTTAGACAATTCAAAATATAATATTATAAAAAGGATAAAATTAATTCAAATTTCAAGCTCTTATATGAAAAATGATCGGACGGTGTATAAGTCACATTTCACAAGAATTTTCTAGTCCATAAAAGAGTAATTAATTAATATTAACCAATTTTACTCTTATAATTAATATTTAAATGTGACTTATTGTTTAATTTTTTGTGTTTTAAAATCTTATTATTTAATAGGTATAAAATTACAATTATTTTAATTAAGGACACATTTCCGCGGCTCCTTAATCCTTATGCAAGTAAAGTAAAAAATAATAATAATAAAAGATCATTCGTACATCAAGTTCGTAATGTCTTAAGTTCTTTAATCATATATAATCATGTGTCTTATTTTTTTTATATGGATTTATAATTAGATGATAATAATTTTGATCACATATAATTAGAGAACTTGATAAAATGAATATAAAAATTTTATGAATTGGGAAATACTTTTTTTTTTAATTTAAAATAAATGTAATAATTTAATCCTTCCAGAAAGATAACGAGAAATCATTTACTTTTTTGAACCGGATTAGTACACGGAATAGGAAGAAGAGAGGAACATAAATGAAAGAGCAAATTGAGGGTGGTGCGGTGATAATGCGTGAAAGGAGGGAAGAGAGGGACCCCAGTGGGGAAGGGGTTTAGAAGAGAGAGAAAAAATACACGAAAAACACTTCAACATCACGACAGGGAAGGCACAGTAAAAGACAGCTAGCATTCAACAAGGAGCCTTCACCTACCATTGCCCCCTTCTTTTAAATCCTCTCTCCCTCTCCTCTCTCCTTTCAAAACCCCCCTCTCTCTCTGCTACACCTTCTCCTTCACCTCTCACTAGCAGGATTCACAGTCCTTCAACCTCCTTTAACTTATACACTTCAAGGTTTGTTCTACTCTCCTCTCCTTCCACTTTAACCATTTCCACTAGCCCTAACCACTCACATTTTTCTACATTAATTTCAATACCAGTCGGCTTTGTGTTCTTCTGCGAAATTTCGGTTTCGGTTTTGTTGTTTTCAGTGAATAATTTCTTATGGCTCCGGATTTGTGTTGTTTTTTGTTTCCTGTGTTTTTGAGTGGAAATTAAGTAAATTGAATTGAATTTTTGAGAATGACTTTTGTGGCGGACGCTAAGGTGCGCCACGCGGTTTGATGCGCTGGCTTCATGATTTCGGACATGGCGCTTCCGATTTGGGGGGTTTTTTGACAAAAAGATTCAAAAGAAACGATAATTAGAGGCAGCATTTCTCTCGCTTTTTTATCTTCTTCTCCGTTTTCCTCTCTCATAACTTTTACTTTTGCCCGCAGTTTTCTCCGTGTCAAATTCGGACTTACACACAGACAGACACACACCGCGACCATGATCGGACCAAATTTCATGGATGAGATAGACTGTGGCAATTTCTTCGACCACATTGATGACCTCCTCGATTTCCCCACCGAAGATGTGGACGCCGCCGCTTTGCCATCCACCACCGTGAATTGCGACTCCTTCCCCACCGTCTGGCCCGGCGAGTCCGACTCCTTGCCTGGCTCTGACTCTGTTTTCTCCGGCAACAACACCTCCGACCTCTCCGCTGAGCTCTCAGTTCCGGTGAGTTTCTCATCATAACTCTCATTAACAGTGTTTTCATATATTCGCTCCACTCTTCGAGTGTTTTGTTTTTGCTCACTAGTCGGTGAAGATGAGAATTCCTGTTTTAAGTTTGAACGGAATTTTAACGATATTCCTTGAATGAAATTATTGAATTGCAGTATGAAGACATTGTCCAGTTGGAATGGCTTTCGAACTTTGTGGAGGACTCGTTCACTGGTGGAAGCCTTACCATGAAGAAAGTGGAGCAATCTTGCGTCACCAATATCAACGACTCAGCGCACAACCAATTCCAGACTTCAAGCCCTGTTTCTGTCCTGGAGAGCAGCAGCTCCTGCTCTGGGGAGAAGCCGGTGGCGGCGACACCTCGAAGCCCGCCGGAAATGGTTGTCCCCGTGCCTTGTGGTGGACGTGCACGCAGCAAGCGCCCGCGTCCCGCCACATTCAAGCCTCGTCCCGCGATGCAGCTCATTTCCCCTGCATCCTCTGTCGGTGAGAACACTACGCAGCGAAATTCAGATTGTGAGAATTTCGTGGAGTCTCATCCAGTGATCAAGATACCGAAGCAATCTTCAGGGGAGCACAAGAAGAAGAAGAAGATCAAATTGACCTGCCCATTAGGTCCTTCTGATATGAATCAGCAGAATGCTTCATCACAGGCAGTGAGGAAATGTATGCATTGTGAGATAACAAAGACACCACAATGGAGGGCAGGTCCCATGGGGCCAAAAACACTCTGCAATGCTTGTGGGGTTCGATACAAGTCCGGGAGGCTATACCCGGAATACAGACCGGCGGCTAGCCCTACGTTTTGCCCATCGTTGCACTCGAATTCCCATAAGAAGGTGCTTGAAATGAGAAGCAAAACACCACTTACTGATGCTTCATCTGAGCTCATTCCAAACACTAACAGCAGCCTTACGCTGGAATACATGTGAAGTGAAGAAGAAAGGAGGAAGGAAGGAAGGAAGGAATGATCCTAGTCCTACCTATCTAGAGTTATATGAATCTGTTTTACTTATTTGAAATTTCATTTCTTTGTTCATTGGCTTTTTGTACAGGAATGGAAGGGGCGGTGGGAATAGGATCCATAGATTATGAGGATGATGATGATGATCATATTTAGCTATTAGAGGAGGATTGTAATGAGAGCTGATAAAAAAAATGGGTAGAGAGATATCAGATATGCAAGTCAAAAGGGTAGGGTTTTAGATCCGAGTAATTTTTAGGTGTTGAGGTCACTAGGGGTTGGACTGTTGGAGTCGTCTTGTCTCTTTCTTTCTTTCTTTCTTTCTTTCTTTTTCCCCTTCTTGCATTCTTTTCATTTTTTTTCTTTCTTAAAATCTCCTCTCTGGGAATTCTTTTTGCAGTTCATTTTGTAGCAAAACTTCTGAGTAAGGATCTTTATATTATTTTTTGTTATGCCTCAAATTTTCCATCATGCTCAGGATTTTACATATTGTTCAGGATCACTTCATATGATGAAGTCAATCAGAAAACATGATAGTTTCTTGATGACTTGTAATTAAACCAAGAATTTTAGTATGTGTTTGGTTGGGTTTATATTTGGATAATAAGTCCTTATTACGCAAATTGAGATAAAACTCCTCTCATATACTTACTTTGTATACCTTGAATCACGATTTATAAGCATTTATTGTCCCAAAAAAAAAAGTTATTCCAAACGTGCACCTACATTCTCTCCGCAGAAATCCATTTTTTTCTGCGCAATCAAATGAGAAATTGAGTTGAACACAAATGTACTGTGTGATTGTCTGTTCAAAAGTCAATGACCGGTACCACTCATCACGGTGATTATTTTTTTTCCCTGCGAGACTGAGTCATGTTCCTTTAAACATCTCTGCTGATGAATTTCTTGCATTGAGGTTTTTTTTTTTCCTCTCCCCTTTTTGGGCATTGGCTGATTGGACAAAAACTTTGGTTTAAGAGATTTTCTCACTAATCTGTTTCATTCTAGTATACATTTACCAGAAGGTGTTTAAAAAAAGGTGGCATTTTCATATCAAATCCTTGCTTCGTGAAGAGGAATAAATTGGTTTAGAAACAAAGAAATGGTTTGACATGTGCACTAAAAAACAAAACTTAGAAAGGTAGAACAAGGGCATAGAGAGAGAGAGAGAGAGAGCAATGATTATTTCTGGTAAAACTCATCTTCATGCCACCAAAGGTCAGAGCAATGCTTATGGATACAGATCTAATCATGACTTTGGTGTCTATTTTAAGAGGAATTTGGCGACATGTCATGATCGGCCACTCACCTTTAAAAACCAAACAATACATTTTTTAATTTTATTAAAAAAAATCATGATTTTTCTGTTAAACATAAATTTGGATTTGCATCAATGACTTCTGCTACTAATTTTATTTTTCCTTAAAAAAAAATGAAAACCATTCATTAGCACTCTGTCATGAGTAAAGAAGAAACAGAGACACAAATGATACTTACAGTGTAACCATTCATTGTTTGATGAAAACAGAGACACCAACACTAATGTCAATTTCAGGGGGAAATAGACAAACACACGAGACATAACCCTTGTATTAAGTAATGGTTTTGATCATTAACTGATATGATAATGACATCAAAAGGACACCTAAAAAAATATCCTCCACTCTCTTTTTATTGGGATTAGCTAATAGCAACGGTCCGGTCCTCTCCTCTGTTCTTACCGTTCTCTTCTCATCCTATTTTCCCAACTATTCATCTCAACTTTTAGATTGAAATATGAGCGGTTAGAGATTTAATGTCTATAAAAATATTTAAAAAATGTCAAAAAATTTCTAAATTTTAAACTGCAATAAAAGAATATTTTTACGAGACATTAAATCTAAACTGTTCAAATTTCAATATAAAGGCTAAGATGGTAATGGAGAAGAAGAGGATGGGACGAGAACAGTAAGAGCAGAGAATCGTAGTCTATCCCCTCTCTATTCTTCCCCTTTTCTTTTCTTTTCTTTTCTTCTTCTTTTAAAGTGTGAATCCAGAATATTCCTAAGTCACTTTGGATAGCCTAATCTCTATGAGGGCCGGGAGTATTAAGGTTAAAGCCATTTCTATAAGTGTAGTTCTTAAGATTCAAACTTATGTTTTTTTCCTTATAAGGTGAGACCGTGCCTGTGTTTGGTATCACTTATTGTTGGACAATAAGTTCTTATTATACAAGCTGAGATAAAACTCCTCTCACATACTTACCTTGTATATCGTGAATCACAATTTATAAACATTTATTACCTAAAAATAAGCTATTCCAAACGAGCACCGTTTATCCTATCAAATAATAATTTGTTTGTATTTGTCTCCTTCTCTATTGCCTTCAGTGAGCTTACTCAAAATAGGGCCATATAGTTGTTGCTTGCTGTACTCTGTACGTGCAGGAATGGGGTCAGTTTCAACACCAAACTTCGTAGGTCTAACTAACATTTTTAATTTTTCTTTCTTTTTTTTTTCTGCTAATAGATGTGCCTTTTGTGGGGTTACTTCCAAACTAGGGTAGGTTATTACAACTGTTGAGAGAGCAACTTATTCCAACTCTTAATGCAAACTATTAATTGCACTCTAATCAAGTCTCTGTTCCTTTTTCTGATATTGTGAATCATCTATTGCTTGCTTTTCTAACACCCTTTGTACTACACTCACTCATATCTTTTCTTTATGTTATCATGAAAGAAAATTATATAATTGGCGTTTCTCCAAATTTTAGCCACTTGCTCTCAAATGTTTTTCTCCAACCTTTTCCTCTCTCTCTCTCTCTCTCTCTCTCTCTCTCTGTTTGTTTTTTGGGGGTACCAAAGTTGGGCTCTGCTTAAGCTACTAATTCTAGTACTTCCCTAAGGCCTCTTGAAGATGGTTCAAAAAACAAAAGGGAATGAAGCCCAATTGATGTGTGAGGGCCCAATGGTTCATAAATGAGGGCCGTTTGGTTTGGACAAGAGAATGGAATATTGATTCTGATTGGTTCACAATTTTCTTCTTTACTGGACATGGTTTGAGGAAACGATAAATATTTTCCCCGGTTTTAATTGTATGAGATAGATAACCAAATTATTTTAATTTTTAAAAATTATTTGAGCTGATTATTTATAATAAATGTATGTAGATTTTCTTGAAACAAATCATTATTCCTATGGATGAAAATTCCTTTACTTATTCCTATGGATGAAAATTCCTTTACTATATGTAATCAATATGGATAGTAACGATGAAAATTATAAATTTAAGAAATAAAGTATATGAAAATCTAAATATTTAAGTTCAAAATAAACCCCTCAACTAGTTTCTGTATTTAACAACTTAAACATGAGATTTTGAATTTGAATTCATGTAAATGCTAAAAAACCCTAAGAGAAAATTATCTTAATTGAGTCCAACAATACTTGAATATGATTCTGTCAGATAATATAGAAAAATAAATTAATTAAAGAAATGAAGGAAGAACAAAATATATATATATATATATATAAAGAGAGAGAGAGAGAAGGAGGAGGAGGATGGGGTGAGAGAAGCGAGAGCGAAGGGCACGGCCCTGGGATCGCCACTGGAGCTGCCTCCGGCATCGTATTCCCCACGTTCTGCATTTATCATACCCTTTTTATTCCCTTCTCTCTACTCTCTTTCTTCATTTAATTATTATATTAATATTGTATTATTATAAATTTAACATTATTATTTTTTTATTCACGAGGGATTCTGGATTAAACAATAAAACATCAGCACCAAGGCCGGATATGCAGTGCGTGCTTATTATTATATATTTTTTTGAGATTAGATTCAGACCATTTACATTTATTGTTCACAAACACTGGATCCACCCTGTTTTTTTGATTAATAATTTTATCAGTCTTTGAATTAAATATTTTTTTCAAAATTAAAAGCAAGGAGTTTGACGATGTAATTAAAATAAGATCCTTGATTTGAATTTAGTAGGCTATGATTTCTAAAATATAATTTTATTGAAAAAACCATCTTACAGGTACGTATATTTTTAATTTGACATCTTAGTCTGAACTTTGCTTTGTTATCATGGTTAACTTCTATATCGAAGCTAATGGTGCTAACAACGAAAAATTAAATGATTTAATTAGGAAAAAAAATACATATATATATCAAATTAAAAATTAAACGAAATTATAGGTTTTTTTCCCCTAATTGTGTTATGTTGGATGTAATTCAGTTTGTTAGTTGAAGAGTTCACCCACTTGACATTTTCTTAATATTATTTTTTTACAAATTATTAAATTACTTATTACAAGTCATTTTATGAATGAAATGCGTTCAACATTAGTATTTTCTCTAAATAACTAAAGAATAAATTAAGTTAAAACAAATAAAACAACAGTGTGTATGGGTGAAATGAAAGGGAGGAGAAATGGGGTGAAGTTGAATTTGACATTTGGAACTTGGAAGTGGGGACAGAAGTCACGACAGAGATTCCTGTGGGACCCGTAATTGTGGGTTCCACCAGTGACGTTGCCGACGATATTCCACAGTTTGTGGGACCAACACGTACGGCTCAGATTCACTTGCGTCCACGGTACCTCACTCCTTTTACATTGCCAATTATATATTCTCCTTCTTTATTTGTTTTTTTACATAACCATTCATACTCAAAAAAAAAAAAAAGACTTTAATATATTATAAAAATAAAAAAATACATATCATTTATAAACTGTAAGAACATAACATAAATATGTTTTTGGGCCAAAATACAAGGCACATTTTTGTTGACAATAAGTTGTTATGCATTGTATTTTATTTAAGGAGAAATTGTGAAAAAATTCCTCACTGGCAACTTATTTACCAAATTGGACCTTCGCGTGCAGATTATTTTTTGCGTGTGTAGAATATCTTTCCCGGTGTGTAGATGATCTTCCCTGTATGCAAAATTCTTCCCTATACGTGTGTAAAAATCTTCCCTACATGTGCAGAAATCTTCCATCTGTGTGGAATTATCTTCTCAGGTCCCATTTGACAAATAAATTGTCAATGAGGTCTTTTTTAGCAATTCTCCCTTTATTCAAAACTGGATTTTATAATTGGAACCTAAATCCATTAAAAAATTCTACATTCTTTTTTCTTGGCTAATGATACGAGTTCAGATGATCAATTAAATAGTGTAAGTGTACACTGTCGTAATCAAGTAATATAGAAGTAAGTAGAGTATCGTTCCCACAAAGATTGAGCACTAAGTACCAAAATGGGTAATTTTAATTCTATTTAGTCGATCGATTAGTTGGTGATTGAGAGTACAAAATAAAACAGAAACAATTAAATATGAATGCAGATGATATGAAAGCAAATATGAGAAAAAGCCCTAAGGGTCAGATTTCACTTAACAAATTCCGGATTGAATCACTTATCTATTCTAGCCCAATTTATTCCACATGATTGATAGTCGAGTTTCCCTAATTTAATTACTAGCCTCTTCCAAGGTCAAGTAATTCTATAATCAATTGCTAATCCAATATATTTCTATATGAATTTAAGCAATTAATCATGCATTAAGATTTATGGAACTTAGTAAGACTACACAACTCATATGAATATATTCTTATTTCATATGCAAGTCATGGTTTTAATTATAGGGTCTACACACATATATCTCCTTCCGGTCTCAACATGCATATTGAAATCATTCAAAAGATGGCCAGTCAATCAAAAGCATTAAGAATAATAATTAAAACTCAATCATGAAGGAGAATTAAAACTAGATTTAATAAGTTAAATTCAATCCGTCATTAGTAAACTACGTCATCACCTTAAGAAAATGAAAATTTAGCACATGATGAAATTAAAAACAAAACCAAAATAAATTATATAAAGCTAGAATGAAAGCCTCAGAAATACTGTATAAACTTGAATATTAAATTCTCAAACATAAATATACAATCAAAAGTTGCATGAAAAATGAAGAAATCTAGCCGTCCATTTAGGAGGTAAAACCTTCCATGTAGGCGGCATGCAAAGTGTAATACAATCCTAAGCCTTCCAAGATGGAGGCATGCAAAAAGTAATAAAATCATAAGCCTTCCAAGATGGAGGCATGCAATGCATGAAATTAAATCTAAAAATTAATACAATGAACTCAGAAATGTCAGAGAAAGATCTTTCCCGGTCAGAGAAGGACCTCTCCCTGTTGGAGAAGGAAACCTTTGCTTCTCTTCCTCTCCTCCTTTCTTTGAGTTTGGCATTGATCTCTATTTATAGGGGAAAAAACGTGTGCTACAGTACTGTTACAGTGATCTAGCGTGTGCTACAGTGACCTGGCGGCTGCTACAGTGCCCGTTGACCTGCTATTGTACCCCTGGCGGCTGCTACAGTGCCGTTGACCTACTACAGTACTGGCGGCTGCTACAGTGTCCGTTGACTGCTACACGGTGGTTGCTACAGTACTTTTATTTTATTATTATTTTTATTTTTTTAAATGCTGTTTATTCCAAAAACAATATTTATTTATCAATCACACCCAAATTTATTATATTAAACGCAAATATCGTCCATAAAATAATCTTATAAGGGAAAATAAATATATAAATATTTTACTTATCAGCTAACAAATAATTCTATTCTTGTCATATGTGATGAAATCAAATATAAAATTGAACATAAGTTATACAATAAATAATCATGAGCGTTTAAACCTGTGAATGTAAAAAATTATGTTGGGCATCTAATGGTTTTCATACAATATAATGTATGATAGATTGTTTTACATTCTCTAAAACTGATGTCATTAATAAACAATTATAATATTAAAATTTTAAATGTTGATATATTTATTTTTTAAAAAATAACAATAGTTATCACAAAAATTATCATTTGAGATTAATGATGTTAATATTAGAGGATAGAAGGGATTTTATAAAATTAATAGATGAAACAAAAATATTGTACTATAAAGTTAAATAAGGGAGAATCTCTGAAAAAGAACTTGAAAATTGGAAAATGATAAATTATATTTTTTATCAGAAGTTGATTATAAAATGTCAAAACTTAATAAGCAATTCTCAACCTTTTTTTTTGGGAAATACCTGATTTATCATTTTCTAATTTCTAAATTTTTTTTAAAGGATTCTCTCGTTAAATAATCAAAGATAAACTTTTATCTAAACCTTATTATTCACAAGTCACGAATATTATAATTTATAACTTGATTAATACAATATTTAGTTTTTATAGTTTTCTTCATTTTAGTTTTATCCTTATAGTTTTAAGGTTAAAGTATATTTTTAATCTTTTAAATTTTATATGAGGTATACTTTTGGTCCTTTAACTTTATAAAGTATACTTTTGATCATATATTTCTAACATCTTTAATGTTGCTAATGAAAAACATTGATGCAGCAAACTCAAATGATTACTATGCAACTGACAAAACATATTTAAATTTACATTTTTTGATATAATATATTTAGATTATTAAACTAAAAAAATCTAACAAATCACTGCAATGAAATCGGGGTTTTGATATTTAGATTTATTTTTTTGCCAATGATATTTAATTATTGCACTAATATATTTAGATTTTTAAACTAAATTTTTTGAATACAATCAATGTTTTGATATTAACTGCTCCATTAAGTTTTTATATTTTTTCAAATTACACATTCAACACTTAAATTTACACAGTCCTCACTTAAGTTAGTGAGTCAGAGTTTTTCGTTAGCAATATTAACAATGTTAGAATTATAAGACCAAAAGTATATTTTATAAAGTTAATGGACCAAAAGTATAAGCATGTTTGTTTCAACTTATAAAAACTTATAAGTTGCTTTTTACGTAAATCGAGACACAACTCCTCTTACATACTTACTTCGTATACCGTAAATCACTATTAAAAAGCAACTTATAAGCAATCGAATCGCTCAACCAAACATACCCATAAGTAAACTTAAAGGACTAAAAGTATACATTCACCTAGTTTTAAACAATAGGTTTTGGTATCTGAAGGGGCACAATTTGTCAACACTTGTTTCCATTTTGATATTTAAAAAGTAATAAAGACAGAATTCAATGGGCATACAGAAAAGTATAATTATACTGATAAAAATATTCGTTTACAATTCTGATATCATTCTTCGACGGAAACAGAAAATACAGCGGAAGTTTTAATATTTACAAATTGTAACACCCCAAATTTTATTCACAAAAAATATATTGTAATTATTTTGAGTAATTCAATAAAATGGTGAATATTCATGAATTTGGATCTTATGAATTTTGAAATATTCATATTCATAAGGAAATGGGTAAATTAATTCAAAGAAGGAATTAAATTACAAAGGCGATAGCAAAATAATAATTTTGCTAATTTAGCCCAAGATTAATTATTTTCCAATTAATTGGAGTTAATTTCAATTAATCAAGGAAAATAAAGAAAAATGTATAATTGAATTATTCTTGATGGAATAAATCAAGAATTGTGAAATTAGGAAGAATTATACATAATTCATTTATATGAATTATGGAATTGTTGAAATCATTTTTCCCTTTCCTTTCTCCTCCCTAAATTTCGGCCAACACATGAAAATAAGGAAAAAGAAATGGGTTTAGTTAGAGTAAAGGGAAGGGATGATGGTTGGTGTAACTAGAAGGGAAAAATTTAGTGCAAACCCAATTAAAAATAAGTGATGAGAAGGCATGGCATAAAGTAAGGGAGTATGGCATAAAGGAAGGGGTATGGTTGGAGGGATGATGCATGCAAAGTGAAGCAATCACAACTATTAATTGAATCAAGGGCTAGGAAGAAAGATGACTAAGTTAATACACATATTCTCCTTCCTCTTTCAAGCCATATTTCATCTAACACCAGAGAGAGAGAAAGAGAGAGAGAGAGCTTGGAAAACTTTGAAGAGTTAGAGAGAAGGAGGAAGAAGAAGCTAAGGTAAGTGTTAATCTCTTTAGTTTTTCTTGTAGCATGTCCCTAGATCCTTCTTTAAGTCTTTCTTCTTCATGAAATCCATGAATTTGAAGACACATTCTTAGCTCAAGAAGAGAAAGAGGAGATGTCTAGAGAGAGAAGATTCAAGATCTCAAGAGGTAACCTCACAAACCTTAAATCTAAACTAGTATGGTGTTGTTGTTGAGGTTTGTGTTTGGTTTTAGTGATTTTTGTCAAGTTTGTAAATTTGGAAAGTCCTAACCCTAAGGGGAGGTGCTATCCAAATTTAGTCTAATCATGTTTAGAATGTGATTAAGTGGTTAAACAAGTGATTAAAGGTTATAAAAAGGTGTTTTATGAATTAAAATCATAAAACTTCATTTTCTCCAATTATTAAAGAATTTTGTCCAGATCTGTGTTGGGAACTTTTGGGAGTGGATTTTGGTGTTTTTGATGATTTCATTGTGTTTAAAATGGAAAATTGTGTAGGGCTTATGTTGGGTTCGAAGTGAGAAAAGCCCTAGAAAGCGAAATGATAAAAATAGCCTTAAAACCCTCACATAGGGGCTGCTAGGAGTAAATATGTAATTGGAATTGGATTTTCATAAAATAAATGTTTTCATTGAATTTAGTGGGTAAAAATAGATGGGGTTACAATTGGTCACCTTTTCAGTAGAGGCCGAAAAAGCATAATTACGAAAACGCTACTAAAATCTCTAAATAAGGGTTGTCAAGGGTATTTTCATAATTTTATAGTGAATTTGGTGATTTCAAGCCCGGAAATGGATTCCTTGAGCCAAAATATGTCAGAATAGCCTTAGTCAAAATTTTGGGAAAACGTGCCATCGGGTCGGGTACAGTGGGGTCGGGCCGGGGTCCTGGAGGCATTTTGGTAAAATTTTACTATAGACTAATATAACCATTAGAAATACTATGAAAGTGTCTAAATTGTACATTTGACGTTCTAAGACCAAGTAGAGAGTCCGAGGGATTGGCACGCAAATCGATGCATATTATTCAAAGATCAGGGAAGGGTGATTAATGTAGGGAACTTACCTCTCCTGTATGTATTTGATATTTGTGCTGGTATATTGATACATGTTATTGCTTTGCTTGATTTTGTGAAACATATATGAATAATTGAAGCTTTGTTTTTATTTATGTTGTGGCCATATGCATGTTGTTTGAAACATTGAGTACACAGATATGTCATTGTTTGAGCATGAGTTATGTAATGCAAGCATGTCATGTATTAAGCACTTATCTTGCATGCATATTGGTACTGTTTTCCTACTGAGATTTCTCAGAATCTCACCCTCCCCTACCAACAATTTAAAGAGGAGAAGACAGAACGTATGCTAAGAACAAAGAAGAGAACTGTACAATGGGATTGCACTGGTAGAATGAAGACGAGAAGATGTCTCCGTTTCACTGGGATGGATTTAGACAACCATGTTGTCACGCCCTTATCTCAATTTCAACCTTTTTTAGAATATTTGCGGAAAACGATATGCGATTCGGTAGGCAAAACAGGAATAGCATAACTATACTGATAATATGTGCATGATTACATAAATTCCCCATAGGGGTTTGTACATGATACTTACGATTAAGGTAGCCACACAAGGCTACTAGGGTGTCTAAACTCATCCCAGTGAAACGGAGACTTCTTCCCGTCTTCGTTCCACTATTTTAATCCCCTCGTACGATACTCTGCATTGTTGTTTACATATCTTCTGTCGTCTCCTGTCTAAATTGTTGGTAGGGGAGGGTGAGATTCGAGAGAATCTCAATAGGAAACAGATACCATAATGCATGCATGATTGATGTTATGTGTATGACATGTTAGCTTTATCTAGATGTTTGCCCCATAATGACATTTCTGCATGCTCAATGTTTCATACAACAACACTATGGCTGTACCGAAAACAGAAACAGAGCTTCATTTATTCAAATATGCTCTACACAATCAAGTAAAGCAATCACATACATCATTACACAAGTAAAGATATCTCGTAACGCGTGTTGTTCCGGCTTTCAAATCGGTCCTAAAATATTAAATGTACCATAAATAGGTAAGAACCTATCCAAGTATCATTTTAGACTATTCCATAGTGTTTCTTGTGGTTATATTAATCTATGGTGAAAATTTACTAAAATGCCCTCGGGACCTCGGCCCGGCCCTGCCGTACCCGACCCGAGGGCATGTTTTCCTAAAATTTTGACTAAAACTATGCTGACTTATTTTCACCCAAGGAATTCATTTCTGGGCTCAAAATCACAAAATTCAGTGTCAAATTATGAAAATACCCTTGACAGCCCCTATTAAGGGATTTCAATGGCGTTTTCGTAATTAGCTTTTTCGGCCTCTACCGAAAAAATGACCAATTGTAACCTCACCTATTTTCCCCTACTGAGTCCAATGGAACCATTTATTTCATGAAAATCAAACTCCTATTACCATTTCTGGTCCTAGACGAAAATATGAAGAAAAAAAAAGAAATTTTGTGTTTTAGCTTCCAAAATTTGTACTTTTCTACTTCTAATCCTTGGTTAACTCATTTAAACACTTCATAATCATGATTTAAAGGATTTTGGGCAGTATAACCCCTTAGGGTTATAGCTTTTCTAATTTTACAACTCAACCCAAAAATCATAAAAAACCAAACAACAATTATCAACAACAACTCAAGAAGGCAAATTCATGAAGTTACCCTCTTTGGCTTCTTAGTTTCCTCTCTCTAGGCTCCTCCTCCTCTTTCCCCTTGAGCTAAGAATGTGCCTTCTAACACATGGATTCCATTGAAGAAGAAGGTTTTAGAGATATTTTCATGGAAGATCACAAGGAAAATGCTTAAAGACAATACTTACCTTAGTCTTCTTGCTCCTTCTTCTCTATAGCCCCCAAGAACTTCACAAACTCACTCTCTCTCTTTTATCCTTGTGGTTAGATGAAATGTGTGTATGAAGGGAAAGGGAAGATGTTTTATTTGACTTATTCATCTTTTTTCCTAGCCATTGATTTAATCAAGAGCTTCCAATATGACACTTGTCACACTCTTTACACTCCCTTCTTCCTCATGATTTCTCCACCTAATTTCCATTATATTGAATCAATAATCTCCCTTTTGCTTGCCCCTAAAAACCGTCCCTACCCCGTCTCATCTTACAAGATAAGCAATCTCCTTACATGTAATCAAGTTTGTCCTCTTCCAAGCACTCAAGTATTTCACTCCTTCACTCAAGCTTTTCCTCCCATTCTTACACTCAACATTTAATCTACCACTCACTCAACCATAGTCATTATTTGCTTCTTCTTGTGGCATGTGATCATGTATTTAATATTTCCCCCCTTTTTCTTTCATGCATGGACGAAAATAAAAGAGAAGAAGAGGAGGAAAATTTGCATTTCATTAATCCCATAATTCACATAATTGAATTATGTATAATCCCCTTAATTTCCCAATTCTTGATTTATTTCACCAAGAATAATCCTATTATGTATTTTTCTTTATTTTCCATGATTAATTGAAATTAATTCAAATTAATTGAAAAATAATTAATCTTGGGCTAAATTGGCAAAATTATGATTTTGCTATCCCCTTTGTAATTTAATCCAATTTTTGAATATATTTTTGGTGAATAAAATTTGGGGTATTACACAATTGTCAAGGTTTTATTAAAATGTAAGGATTAACGTTTTAAATAGAAAGAAATTTGAGGGAATAAAGTTAAGGTTTAAAACTATAAGAACCAAAACTAAAATGAAGACAAACTATAAGTACTAAATATTATATTCACACTACCCCTCTCTAGGTAAATCATGTTGATTAATAAAGTACATTTATAAAACAATGGCATCCACACAATCACATAACTTATGGCATAGTGTATGAAGGATAATGTCCCTACCTCAACGCTTTATAATCCTCTGTTTAACGGTGTATCGTAACGCGTGTCGTTCCGGCTTTCAAATCGGTCCTAAAATATTAAATATACCAGAAATAGATCATAACCTATCCAAGTATCATTTTAGATTATTCCATAGTGTTTTTTGTTGTTATATTAATCTATGGTGAAAATTTACTAAAATGCCATCGGGACCCCAGCCCGGCCCTTAGAGCTGGGAATGTGGGCCTTGCTGGTTGGCCCGCACCAACCAGCGGGCCATACGGTGCGGGCCTGTGCGGTCCGCACTTCTGCGGGTTGCAAGCCAGCCCGTGGGCCCACATTTTTTTGGAAAAAAAAAATTCTTCTTTTTTAAAGAAGATCAAAAATATGAAACACATATATATGAGTCATTAAATTTACTTTCCTAGCATCAATCATTTCTTTTATAAAAATCAAGAGATAAAGTTATCAAATTTGTCAAAGTTTATAAACAAAATACAAACTCATCCTCAAACAACCAAGATATGATAATTTTGTTTAATGAAGAAGGGAAGAGGTTAAGATTTTTTCTCTTTAGATTGGGAGGTACCAAGATAAGAGTAAAAAACTTATAAGTTTTGTAAAATTATTATATATATATATATATAAATTTTACGGGCCAACCCGCGAGCTATGCGGTACGGGCCTGTACGGCTCGCATTTTTGCGGGTTGGGAAACCTGTCAAAACCCGCGGGCTCGCGGGTTGAGCCCTCAGGTTGGACCCGTATTACCGGCTCTACCAGCCTTGCCGTATCCTATTCGATGGCACATTTTTTCAAAATTTTGACCAAAGCTATTCTGACTTATTTTTGTCTAAGGAATTCATTTTCATGCTTGAAATCACCAAATTCAGTGTTAAATTATGAAAATACCCATGACAACCCCTATTAAGGGATTTCAATGGCGTTTTCATAATTATGCTTTTTCGGCCTCTACCGAAAAAGTGACCAACTGTAACCCCACCTATTTTTCCCCACTGAGTCCAATGGAACCATTTATTTCATGAAAATCCAACTCCTAGTGCCAGTTCTGATCCTGGACAAAATTATGAAGAAAAAAAAATGAAGCTTTGTGTTTTAACTTCCAAAATTTGTACTTTTCCACTTCTAATCCTTAGTTAACTCATTTAAACACTTCATAATCATGATTTAAAGGATTTTGGGCAGTATAACCCCTTAGGATTATAGCTTTTCTAATTTTACAACTCAACCCAAAAATCATAAAAAACCAAACAACAATTATCAACAACTCAAGAAAACAAATTCATGAAGTTACCCTCTTTAGCTTCTTGATTTCCTCTTACTCTAGGCTCGTCCTCCTCTTTCCCCTTGAGCTAAGAATGTGCCTTCTAACACATGGATTCCATTGAAGAAGAAGGTTTTAGAGATATTTTCATAGAAGATCACAAGGAAAATGCTTTAAAGACAACACTTATCAGTCTTCTTGCTCCTTCTTCTCTCTAACTCCCAAGAACTTCACAAACTCACTCACTCTCTCTTTTGTCCTTGTGGTTGGATGAAATGTGTGTATGAAGGGAAAAGGAAGATGTTTTATTTGACTTATTCATCTTTCTTCCTAGCCATTGATTTAATCAAGAGCTTCCAATGTGACACTTTTCACACTCCCTTCTTCCTCATAATTTATTCACCTAATTTCCATTATATTGAATCAATAATCTTCCTTCTGCTTGCCCCTAAAAACCGTCCCTACCCCATTTCATCTTACATGACAAGCAATCTCCTTACATGTAATCAAGTTTGTCCTCTTCCAAGCACTCAAGTATTTCACTCCTTCACTCAAGCTTTCCCTCCCATTCTTACACTCAACATTTAATCTACCACTCACTCAACCATAGTCATCATTTCATTCTTCTTGTGGCATGTGATCATATATTTAATATTTTTTCCCCTTTTTCTTTCATGCATGGACGAAAATAAAAGAGAGGAGGAGGAGGAAAATTTGCATTTCATTAATCCCATAATTCACATAATTGAATTATGTATAATATCCTTTAATTTCCCAATTCTTGATTTATTCCATTAAGAATAATCCCATTATGCATTTTCCTTTATTTTCCTTGATTAATTGAAATTAACTCAAATTAATTGGAAAATAATTAATCTTGGGCTAAATTGGAAAAATTATGATTTTTCTATCCCCTTTGTAATTTAATTCAATTTTTGAATTAATTTTCCCATTTCCTTATGAATATGAATATTTCAAAATTTATAAGATCCAAATTTATGAATATCCACCATTTTATTGAATTACTCAAAATAATTACAATATATTTTTTGTGAATAAAATTTAGGGTGTTACACAATTGTCAAGGTTTTATTAAAATGTAAGGATTAACGTTTTAAATAGAAATAAATTTGAGGGAATAAAGTTAAGGTTTAAAACTATAAGAACCAAAACTAAAATGAAGAAAAACTATAAGTACTAAATATTATATTCACACTTTATAATTTATGGAACTTGATGGATGTTGATGTAAATTGGATTGTGGATTGTAGCAAACATCCTAAATTATATATATACATAAAGTGGCAAGGGAAACAAAGATGGTAAAAGAAACCTTACAATCAAAATGAGCTGTGATAATCAAAAGCCTAAATAGTTAAGAAGTGTTGGTGGAAAACTAACTAATGAAGAAGTGGGGAAAATAATATAAATGGAACATGTGGGGGTGTACCCTACGCTACGTATATGTTGAGGCTCTCTGCCTCCAAAATGATTGACCAATTAATTAATTAAATCTTATTAAATAATGGGGTCATTACACACACACACACTCGCCGATTTTATGATTTCGCATATGCATGAATGTGAAGAAAGGACATTATGTTCGTGTCCCAATCATTTCCACAACTACAAGTTTTCCTCACTCTTCAATTATATCATTTATGGCTTTATATCTTTTTTTTATGGTCAAGGTTGTCATGTTGACCCACAAGTCTAAGCATGATGGGTAGGTTGGGAAACTTGAAGGACACTACATGGCTATGGGTGAACCAAGTAAAATTGGAGAAAAAAAATATAATATAATACTCTTTTCAGTTCTAATTATAAGATAAAGTTGACTTTTTTGAAGAAATTAAGGAAGTCAGTTAAATTACTTTAGAATATTTATATTTATATTTTTTTCTCCAAACTAATTAATTTGACTAATAAATTAATATATAATCTAAGGATATTAAAAATATAAACACTCTAAAGTAATTTAATTAGCTTCCTTAATTTCTCCAAAAAAATTAACTTTATCTTATAATTAGGATCGGAGCGAGTAATTAATAATGATTATTATTTCTTGGCAAATAAAATAATGGTTATTATGTAATTTTGAAAACAACAACAACATAGGGCACAAAAGTAGCCGTATAATTTGGTTTTTGTGTGAAATGTTTGTACGTGTAACCTTAGCTTTTGTTGTTTACCCGTAGGAAAATAATTACCGTCCTTTTTTGTACCCTTTTACCCCAGCATTAATAAATAGTGCCTTCGTACTCTGTTTTTTATGGCCTATGCCTGCAAACTAGATCATGACCCTTGCAATCTTTCTTTCCTTTTGTTTCTTTGTTGCAATATATACTTATTTATCTAGGACAACAAAATTTTGTTATCACTTCAAAAAATATTTACTCAACATAAAATAGTAACATATCTTAAAACGGGAAAGTTGTGGATATCATTGAGTATATGTTTGGGAATATTTATTTTTTGAATATAAGTGCTTATTATGTAAGTTGGGATAAAATTTCTCTTACATACTTACCTAGTATATTGTGAATCACGATTTATAAACACTTATTACCCAAAAATAAGCTATTCCAAACAAACACTAAAATTGAGACCAATAATATTGAAACCCGACTAAATCAATAACCCAATAAACTGGTTACCTGCGGGTTTAGAGTTCCATTAGCCACCTAAATTGGGAATTAAGTCACCTGATATTAATCTGAGGTAACTCGCCCAACTCAATGGGTCGGATTTTATATGTTTTATTTAATTTATATTATAAGTCACTTCTAACTATATCTTCAAAATTAAAGAAACATGGGTGACTTATTAATTTTGTTTGAAAAATAAAACATCTTCCCAATTGTACCATGTTTAAAAGCATAAAAAAAACTACTTCAAGTCTTCTTCTAATAAATTTGTAATATGGGTAATATTTAGAAAAAGGTTCATTGATAGTTATACTGGACTACTAATTTTGAATTATTGATTTGATCAGTTCAGTTATCATCTTGTTGTGTGTATAATTTGATGAGGATGTAGTCTACTTGGAAGTTTCATAATCATTTTTCTTCAAAAAAAAAATCTTTTACGTTTTACCATATAACTTTTTTTTTTTTTACATATTTATGTTATAAAATCACTTAAAACAAACTAATACAAAAACTCACTTAGTTTATGTTTGGTATGGAAAAATTGGAGGGGTGAGAAGTTTTAATGAGTTTGATTTAAAAAATCAGAGAATTAGGGTTAAAAGTTTTTTGTTAATTTTTTTCTTCCCAGATCTCTCTATTAAAATTTCATAATCACACTTATCCATTTCTTTTAAACAAAACTCATAAAAATTTTCTTGGGAAAATCCCTTAAAAGGTACTTGGAAATTATGAAAAGACAGACAGGTACTATGAATTTCTGAAATCGTGCAGAGATGCTAGGATTGAACTGGAATTTACAAATTTAAAGGAAAACGACCAATTTGCCCTTACTTATTTTTTTATTAAAAAAATAAGTACCCCCGCCGGCCAGCCAAACGTCACTTCGGCGACCGTTCGCACCCCGAAGGTGCTACCGAATGGGGGCTCCGGTGGGAATAATATTCCTTGACTTTGTGAATAATTCCCAAAGTGGTGCGAGCCCCCACCACTTTCATGCACAAAAAGTGCATGACCACTGGGCTAGCAAAACCTTTTAATATATATACTGCAAAAAATATATATATAGTAACATTTGATCTTTAACTAAGCCAATCAACAAGTTCAGGTAAGGAATTGACAAATTGATAAAAGAAATTAACAAGTTCATATAATGATTTCACAACTTTCATTTTTTAAGCAAAATATCCACCTACTCTCTCAAATCATTCACTAGTTTAGATAAGGAATTCCCGAGTTCATATGAGGAATTAACAAATGGAGATAATGATTTTGCAACTTTTGTTTCAATCAAAAATTCACTTTCGCTCTCAGGTCATTCTCAAGTTTAGATGAAGAATTACCAACTTCAGATAAGAAATTGATAGCTTGAGGTAACAAATTCACAACTTTTGTTTAAGTAAAAGATTTACTTGCACTCTTAGACCATTCATAGGTTTAGATTAAGAATTACCAAATTTAGATAAATAAATAACAAATTGCGGTAAGGAATTTACAAGCTCAGATTAGGAATTTGCAACACTTTACAATCTCATCAAAGGTTACTATATATATATATATATATATATTTTGCAGTATATATATTAAAAGGCTTTGTTAGCCCAATGGTCATGTACTTTCATCGAATTGCTTCTAGATTTAAAAAAAATAGATGAGATTTGTCCTTACTGCTGTCCGTATCTAAAAAATCTTGTTGTTTTGAACATGGAGAAGTAAAGAAGCCATTGCAATTGCCGGAAATACTAGGCCTACTAAAGGCACAAAAATAGAGGGTAAGTTGCTGAGAGTTGTCATAGAATGGGTACCTCCCATTTTTGCATGGTAGGGTTATGAAAATTCACGAGAAGCAACTTACTGTATTGTATGTGCCAATTGCCATTTAGTTAATAAATCCGTGGATATCGAGGTTCCATAAGCGGTACTTCCTGATATTGTATGCAGTGCTGCCGAGGTGTGGGCTGGCCGCCGTGGGCCCGACGGCCGGCAGCCGGAGTGACTTCAGCTGGCCGGCGGGGTAATTATTTTTTTAATAAAAAAATAAGTAAAAGCAAATTGATTATTTTCCTCTACATTTATAAATTTCAGTTTAGTCCTAACATCTCTATAAAATTTCAGAAATTCAAAGCATATTTCTGTCTTTTCATAATTATCAAATACCTTTTATGGGATTTTCCCAATTTTCTTACCCATCCATTTTCTTCTTGACAAACTGTCATAGACATGAAACAAGTGGAGGAACCAAGGGTACAAGTGTTGGCCATTAATAAGTTGCATATTTGAAACAAAAGTTGTGATTTTAGACAGACATTTAAGGAGTGAGGGTGCTTAGGGCCGAACAGTTAGGGGCTCCAACCCCATCAACGTTGACTCTTACCCTTTACCAGTTTTTGCCTCCTCCTTGATTTCAGAGCCCTCCCCTTCATCAAACCCTAAAAACCCCCTACTTTTAATTTTGCCCCTAATCATAAAATAATTAAAAAAAATTTCCCCTATAATTTATTCATATTACACAAATTCTTGGATGCTTCTGTTCTCTGAATCCTGTTACAATATCCTCATTTTCTGGGCATCCGTGTGGATTTGACCAAATGATAATAGTAGGATTAGTAAAACTAAATAATCACACTTTCCAACTATCCTTAATTGCACATCGAGTCCCTCATCTTTGATTGATTTTCGAGTGGGTCTTCCTTAATAATAATTTTTTGCAACCACATAAATTTAAAAATCCACCCCTCTTAATTTCTTCCACTCGCCTTTGTCCCCCTTTTCTTATTCCTAAAGGGCATTGTCCCACCCTCACTTTATTGGGACTCATGTGATGTTCATGTTTTATTATTTCCCACTTCCTATCTTGCCTCCTACTCTTTTCCCATTTTAAAGCACAGCTCATTAAAAAAAAATCTCATCTTTATTATTAACATTATTTTCTTATGCAAAATATAATGATGTTAGTTTTTTTTATCTAAAATTTATTACATTAAAATAAAAAATATATTACTTAGAAAGAATTGATATGTTTTTATATATAAAATAAGATTTCTGTGTATTCAAGTTTGATAATATCAATTTTCTGAATTTTGTTATTATGTATCCACTCAAGAGGGTTATCTATTATGAGAGAAGTAGTCTAGCCCAAAAAAAATTTAGTAAGACATTACATCACTAAATCAACTTTGTGTCATTGTTTATACCTGCTGTTATTGATTCTTATTATAAGACATTTTTCAGAAAAAATTAATAGTCCTTAATACTACAATAAGTTACCAAATTGGATATTAATTGAAATTTTTAAAGATTGTCACAATTTAAAATCTCATTTTACGTAAAAAAAATTAAAAATCTCATTAATTACAACTCACATTACTTTTTAGATACCATTCATTATATTAAATACTAGTAAATTTAAAAATTTCTTTTAATTTAAGATAAAGTTAATAACTTAACTAGAGGAGGGGAGGAGGGAAGACATAGATAAGATATTTTTAAAATTAAAAAAGTAAATAAGAGAAAAATGAGTTAGGCCGATATACCGACAAATGAATAACAGGAAAAAAAAGGACGGTTCTTTTTTCCTTTTTCTTTTTTTTTTTTAAAAGAAAAAGATGGGCTCGAACTTCGTTTTTGTCCTTCTCTGTCAATACCGTCCCCTTCACATTGTGGTCGGCAACTTAAAGGACCGTAGACGCGTGACTCTCTGAGTAGTCCCTCACCTCCTCCTCCTCCTCCTCCTCTCTTGAGTCCCAAACTCTCACTCTTATTAGCTCTCCTTCCTCTTCTTCCTCTCTCTCAATCCTCCCCTGCTCATAATTCTCTCTGAGTTTTTAATTTCTATCCTTAGCCGTCAATCTCTTGAGTATATATGTTAATGCCTTCGATTCTCTTCTGGGTGTTCTCGGATTTCAGTTATTGTTGATTTTCCCCATCGTACCTGCTTTGAATTGCTATACAAAACCTCTTTGAGGAAAGTATTTTGTCTTTTTTCGTCTGCTTTTTAAAGATGTTTCTGGTTATGGATGAGAGGGTTTCATCAGAAAAGTGCTTAGATTCTCAATTATGGCACGCCTGTGCTGGTGCGATGGTTCAAATGCCACCCATCAATTCCAAGGTGTTCTACTTCCCTCAGGGCCACGCAGAGCACGCTCATCAGGGGAAGGTAGATTTCGGTGGGTCGACCCGAATTCCTTCTTTGATTCCTTGCAGGGTTTCTGGTATGAAATACATGGCAGACCCTGACACAGATGAGGTCTTTGTGAAAATGCGTCTGACACCTCTGAGAGATAACGAGATGGGTTTTGAAGATGATAGTTTTCTGGGGAACCATGGAGTTGAAAATCAAGAGAAGCCAGCTTCTTTTGCAAAGACATTGACTCAATCTGATGCCAATAACGGTGGAGGCTTCTCTGTTCCTCGTTACTGTGCAGAGACCATCTTTCCTAGGTTGGATTATTCTGCTGAACCTCCAGTTCAGACAATTATTGCGAAAGATGTGCATGGACAGAACTGGAAGTTTAGGCATATCTATAGAGGGACTCCTCGCCGGCACCTTTTAACAACTGGATGGAGCAATTTTGTGAACCAGAAGAGGCTTGTTGCTGGGGATTCAATTGTGTTCTTGAGGGCTGAAAATGGAGATCTTTGTGTTGGAATAAGGAGGGCAAAGAAGGAGATTGGTGGTGGAATTGAGTACCCAACTGTTTGGAATCAGGCAGTCCCGCCACTATTTGGTGGTGGGAATTCGGGTTTCATGCGTGAGGATGAAAACTCTTTGTTGAGGAGAAATTCTCATGAGGAGATGAAGGGAAGAGTGACAGCCGAATCTGTTATTGAAGCTGTAAATTCTGCTATTAATGGCAGGCCCTTCGAGGTCGTGTACTATCCCCGAGCTAGCACGCCGGAGTTCTGCGTTAAGGCCTCGTCGGTGAGGGCTGCGATGCAAATTCAGTGGTGTTCTGGGATGAGATTCAAAATGCCTTTTGAAACTGAGGATTCCTCCAGAATCAGCTGGTTCATGGGGACCATATCTTCTGTTCAGGTTGCTGATCCCATTCGCTGGCCTGATTCTCCATGGCGCCTTCTACAGGTACACCATTCATTACTAAATGGATTCTCTTAAGAATATTTAGATCCCATTTCCAAGAGGCTAAATTGGTTCTGATGTTGGCTTCCTTTCTGAATTGTTTGCTAATTAAATTGTAAAGAACCTATAATGAATGCTGGAAAAAAGATGAAAGAGTTAAAAATTTATCAGCTTAAGCCGATTTTTCTTGTTATCTAATACAAACAGTTGAGTAATACTTGAAAATGTGCTGGATTGTTTTTGGATTTATATAGAATTGACGAGTTTTGATTCTAGATCAATAACACTTGTTAATTGTATTAACTGTTACACTACTTAGATTGCAAATTAAGCACTGAATTATGTTTAATACGATTTTGATTTTGTGATGTCATTTTTCAGGTCGCATGGGATGAACCTGATTTGCTTCAGAATGTTAAGAGTGTGAACCCTTGGTTGGTTGAACTAGTTTCAAATATGCCAACCTTCCATCTCTCTCCATTCTCGCCGCCGAGAAAGAAATCACGTTTTCTACAGCATCCGGAATTTCCTCCCCTCAATCAGCTTCCTATGCCACCATTCTCCGGAAACCTCCTCAATCACACTACTAACTCCCCTTGTAACATTCTTGACAGTTATAGTCCTGCAGGCATACAGGGAGCCAGGCATGCTCAATTTGGTCTCTCTCCGTGTGATTTCCCCTTCAACAAGCTGCAATCCGACATGCTTCTCGGCAAACTTCCAAGGCTCGAACACGCTGTCCAGCCTCCTCCTAGACCTCCTCCTCGTAGCTCCTACAATAGCAGCAGCCTGAAGAACAATGCCGAAATATCATGCTTGTTGACCATGGGAAATCCCAGCCCGAGCTTGAAGGAACCGGTCGATGCCAAAACACCCCATTTCTTGTTGTTTGGCCAGCGCATTCACACTGAACGGCAGAGTTCAAACAGTAGCTCTGCTAGCACGACCGGGAATAGTTCATCCGAAGGGACTTCCCAGAAGGCATCCAACATTGTTTCTGACGGCTCGGGTTCTTCTGCTTTGCACCGAAACAGTCCAACAGATAATTCTTCTGAAGGAGGGTCTCCCTGGTACAAAGATCAGCACAATTCTGAAATCGGAACCGAAAACGTTAATCTCTTGTGTTTGGCTTTATAATTCATTAAAAATTGTTCCAGTTGTTGTTGTTGCGGTGCCAGTGAGTTCTTGAAGGCAGCAAAGGAGGCAAACAAATTCTTGCAGATTCCAAGCTGCCACTCATAGCCATAAGTTTTCCCTTTGTTGTATAGTGCTGGATTTTGATTGTCATAAAATCTACTGAGGCCATAAGTTGCAAGTTAACGAAAATATTTCTCATTTGGTTCCATAACCACCAACTATTACTGCAAATGCTGAATAACCAACCTCTTTGATGTACTGTAGTGGTAATATTTTCGTTAACTTGCAATCAACAGAGGTTCTATTTTGTTTTGTTTTTTGTTTTGTTTTTGTTTTTTTTATTTTGGTTTTAGAAGATGAGGGGAAAATCCCACTTCTCCCAATCAGGGAATGTTGTAACTTGTAACTCACTAGTATTGTTCAAGAATGCTATATTTCCATTTCTTTCTGTGATGACTCTCTTGACCCTTTAAGTAAATTTTTGTTCCTTCTTTATTGTCTGCTTTTCTTTTTTCTTTTTTGGAATTACAATAAGGTCCAAGGAAGAGAATTAATTACCCATAAGTCCTAATAACAACTGAAGATCAGGTAATGAAATTACCCATAAATCCCAATAACAACTGAAGATCAGGTAATGACAAGTTCTCACTTATCATTGGGATTTCTTGATAATTAAGTTCTTTACTTGGGATCTCATTATAATTCTTCTTATTTTATATGACTATTTGACTAGATCAAATTTGAGGCCAGTTGAGGATAATTCTTCCAAAGACATTTTTTTGTATTCATAGAGACTCAAACTTGAGATATCGTACTTAAGCGATCAAAGTCCCTTTCACTAGGATCAATGCCTATTGATGCTTGGGAGAATTACACGTAGGTCCTAAAAAAGAAAATAAATAAAGAAATGGTCCCTGGAGATTACAAAATGAAAAAATGGTCCTGTTAATAACTCCAAGAGCCTATATTGACAACTCCATGGGACTGTTTTTTTATTTTGCAATCTCTAATAACCATTTTTTCATTTCTCTTCTTCCTTATAACCTGAGTATAATTCTCCCTTGATTCTTTGCCGTCTACTTTACTATACACAGAGTAGATAAACCCTAAAAAAAAAGAAAGTAAATAAATTCAAGGTAAGAAAAAATGTCGGTTTTGCTCAAGGAAGGAGTCAACAACTAATCAGAAAGTGCTGTCCCAAGTAAAACAAAGGTGCTGCTCAATTTCTGGTCTTTTCTTCTCTAACCTTCATAGAGAGAGCTTATATGAGAATGGATCATCTCACACATATCATTATAAAAAAAAACTTTGAACACAGATTGAGTTAGGTTTAGGGTTAGGGTTAGTAATTATAAAATCAAGTTGATAATCACAAGAGAGGCTATAAGTAGGCAAAACCTGGTTGTAGACTCCGTTGTCCTTTATTCTATCTTGTAACCCTACTTTTGGACACTATGAGGGGATTGAAGCGTGTAGCGTTGTTTTGAGAGCATCTAGTCTAACAAAGATACTACATAGCTTGACCACTGAAACCTTTGTCTCCAAATACTCATAACATGTCAGATTTGTGAAAAATTATGAGAACAGAAAGTTTAACACGTTTTTGAAATATTATTGCTTTTTCACTCCTCCTTCAAGTATTATCCTATTTAAACCAAATTTTAACTATTTAAATTCATTTATTTTTTAATTTTAATAGCTTGATCACTCCATACGGTTCATAATATAGGGAACTTTGATTAGTTCACAGAATACAAGAAATGACAGTTAACGTGTTTAATAAGTCATAAATTGAAATTTTTTCCACTTTTATTCTTATTGAAAATTGTGTTTGAAAATTTAACAAGTGGACAAAATCAAACATGAGCATTAACTACAGGGACAAAACTGGAAACTGATAATTAATTATCTTACAAGTGACTTATATTTTAGACCAAGATATTCTTCTATCAGCGCCCTATATTATGAACTGGAGGAAGTATACTTTTATAGAATACTACTTCCTCCAGTTCTTTATATAAAAGTGAGATAATTAATTTACAAATATCAAGAAAATTAATTAAGATAGTTATTTATAACAATGTGTATTAGTTTCTCTAAAATGCTCTTTCCAATTATGTGTATTGTAACTATCTATTGATTGAAAGTTTTTACTATATATTTGTAATTAATAGGGTCTTTAGGAAAAAAATTATAAATTTAAGAGACAAAATGAATTGAGATATTTTATTTAAAATCAAAATAAACCCTATATCTAACCCATGATATTTAGGACTTGAGAGGCAGGCAGTATTAAATTTGAATTGTGTAGATGTAATTTGAATAATACAATTTCACAGCGGAGATTTTGAGAAAAGCTGCAGAGGAGAGAGAGAATCAGGATTTGAGTGTTTGGTGCAGCATTTCAAATGTGTTGTTTGTTATGCCATCATTTTAACTTCATTATTAGATGTTGTTTAGACTTTAGACATGGTATTTAATCATGGAAATTTAATTTTGGACCAATTTAGTAGTAACTTTTTATGAATTGTAATGTTGTCAATATTCAGGCTCAAAATACATACTTGAGAATGTTGGATATTTAAAGGGAGAATTATATATGTATTTTGGTGAATATCTTTCAGAGATCTAAAATTTATTTCAATCATTAAATAATTTTTAAGAAATAAATGAGGAAATCATTTCTAATTTTTTCTTTCTTCACTCACTAAACTAACTAACTACTACTCCAATATATTAAGACCCACCTTATTAAATGATATATTGATTATATTGATATGGAACTTGGAGGAAAAAAAATTAAAAAAGATATGAGTGTGACCATTCTTAATTAAATATTAAATAATATATTGATTATATGAATATAAAACTTGGTGAAAAATAAAAATTAAGAAAATATACGATCATGTCGCATGTGAATGATAGGCGATTTTAGTTATTTTTTAATTATGAATACAATAAATAATGTAGGTGGTTTGATGTGGGTAATTTAGTAATTTTAAATTTATATTATGATGTTTGATCCTTCTAAGTAATTATAATTTTTATGGTTCTTTATAATAAATATTATTTTTTCTAGGTCCTTTATTTTAATTTTCCTTTACATTTATCGTTTTTTTCTCCATATTAATTTGTTTGACTTATAAACTGATACTCCTCCAATCCTTGATATAAGACATATTTAGAGAGTTAATTTTGGTCCTGAATATTAGACGAAGTTTTCATATTTATCATTATTTTTCAAATTTGCCCTTATTGATGCTCCTTCAATAATAATTAAGGAGGACAGACAACGAGGGAATTAAGAAATGTGACTATGGTGTTTTAGAAAATACATGTTATATTATCTAACTAACCAACTTCCTTAATCTAATTAAATTATATAAATATATCTTATATTAAAAACTAAAAAAATATATAATTTAGTCAATCATACACAGTATATGATATGAGTCTTGTAACTGATATATAATTTAATTATGTTGGAATCTGCAAAATGGTTAAACCATTGCCTTTTACATTGAATGAGTTTATAGCTTTTTAATTAAATAATCCCCACATTTTTATTTGCTTAATCAAATTCATAAAGAGATTCTTTTGGTATGTAAAATAATATATGTATAATTTAAAATGATTGAACCGATGGAGCGGAAAAGATTTGATTTTTTTAAAGTAAAATTGAGAGTTCAAACTTTTTCAAATATAAGAAAATCACATCAGAAGAGTTATCTCCAATTAGATTTGACAATGTTCAAATATAACTTAACAGTAACAAATACCAACTAATTATATTAAAAATAAAAAAAAAGGATCAATTGCATGCATATACATGCACTTAGTATATGTGATAATTTTTCTAAAATAGGTGGCAAAAAAAAATTCTGAGATAAACAGTGGGCTGTCTGGGCAATAACCTGATAAGTTAAATAATGACTTAGACATTCTAATTGTGGTTATTATATGATACAACTCTGCAAATTGTGACGTTAACATTTACACACAATTTGCAAATATATATATTAATGTAATGTTAGTAGCATCTGGCTGGGCAGGTTCCTTGAAAATAAATAAATAATTTAATTAAAAGGGCAAAAGGATAACTTTGTAATCCACATTCCAGTCCCCAAGAATGGCGCAGTTACAGGAAGACAGTAAATGCTTGCATTGGGATCCCAGTTTAATTAATTAATTAATCAAATAAATTAGGAAATGTTTTTCTATTTTGGGGGAGTAATTAGCTTAAGATTCTGACTTACTCAAGCATCAAAGATATTAATGGACTTGTTTTTAATTGAGATAATTAATTAATAAAAAAAAGCAAGTGCAAGTGTGTGTCAGTTTATGGATGCAATTGAGAGGAAGATACGCAAAAGTCAAGGAAGACAGCTAATTTCAACAATCCCATGCCCCAAACATCGCCACAAGGTGTGTGTTTGTGTTGGTCAAAGATTTCATTACTTCTTCATTTGTTTAATCCTAAGAGGTTGTTGTAGTAACCAAAATGCATGCCTTTCTTTTGTTGCTTCATGTGATCTTCCCATGATCCAACCTTCCTGTCTGTCTCTCTCCATCAACGTATCTGTTTCTGAGCTATTCATATCAAAATTTTAATAATCGAATTCAATCTAATAGTTTATTTTTTTACATGACTTTCATAGGTCAGATTCGAGCATTATCAAGTTAAATTGAAAGTAATTCTCATAAAATCAATTTCTTTTTTTTTTGGGTGTGCATTCACACGAATTCAAACTCAGGGCTTTATGTTTAAGTAGATAAAACCCGTTTTACTGCCCAGACCAACATCTGTCGGTCAATCTAACAATTTCTAATATTATAGTAAACCATCCACTTGACAAAGAGAGAGCTAGTCCTTTCCGTGTTAAGGGCTTGTTTGGTCTGAGGGGAGGGGAGGGGAAGTGGGCGAAGGAAAAATTTTTTTGAGTTGAATTTAAAAAGAATAGAGAAGTGGGGTTAAAAATTTTTAATTAATTTTTTTTACTCTTTTATCTTATATATTCTCTTTATTGAAATTTCATTACCCCACTTTTTCAGTCTTTTAAAATTCAACTCATAAAAATTTTCCCTCCCCTCCCTTCCCTCCAAATCCCTCTCACCAAACAGACCAAGGTAAAAATTAGTAAAATGGTTTGCGTTTTGGTTTTAGTGTAAAATTTTAGTCTACTTTATTCCCTAAATTTTTAATTTTCCCCTAAATTATCTCCATTCACTGTACTTATCAGGAGAGTTTTTCATAAGGGAAGTAGTTTTCCATGCAAATGATTAAAAAGAATACTTTAAAAAACTTCACACGCATTTTTTTTAATAAATAATTAATTTTTCAATATATGAAATTAGTTATATAGTAGCTTCTATGTAGGAGCAAAGAAGTATCTTGTTCAGATCTAGAAGGACCCAATTGATTTTGCAGATGATGCATAACTGTATGCAGTTTATTAAGAATAAATAAAGGGGTTAAGCAGAAGATTAAAGTTTATTAGAGAAGTCAACCCCGGAGGGACACCAGATTTGCCACATGGGGATTGTCGAATGTCATTAGGGTTCAACTGGTTAGGTATTTGGGGCTGCAACTTTCGATTTTTTTAATGAAAAGGTATCTGATGGATTGGGAGAGAAGAGAAGAGAGAGTTATTGAACGTTGAACTGAAGTTTTGTGTCGTGTGATTAGGTTTTTTTAAGTCAAAGACTTGTGCCTCTAAAACTACTGTAATTCACAAAAACAACACTATACAAACTCCCACAGATATGCCTTTTATTACACTTTGGATCTTATGAGCTGTTTGTGTATTGGACATTGAGATTCGTTTACTTCCCAGCTTTTGCTTAGGGTTTGCTTGGAGTTGCTCATCGTAAGTATGTTTGTTTACGTATAAAATTCTTTTCACATACTTACTTCGTCCACTGTAAATTATAATTGAAAAATTATTTTTAAAGGCTTTAATCGCTATTTTAAACAAGTACTTATACTCTTTCTAGTCCAAAATATAAATCCGTCTCTAAGAAAGAGAGTGAAAAATACAAGAAGCTACGTCGAAGCATTAAATAATTACAAGGATAAAATTGGATAAAAAATATTAATTTCTCTGAGTAATTCTAACTTCTGAGCTATATTCTATGACTCCATTTTTTTCGATAGTTTATTGCAGGCAAAAGCATTGTTCAATAAACATGAAGGGTCTTTATATGTAAATTTCGTGTATAAAAAAAAAAAAAAGTCAACTCCGTCTGTAAATTGAACACAGGGTTAAACTTGTTTATTCATCACTCTAAATTATTTTGTTGTCTAAATGGGTCATGTTCTTTAAATTATTATATCTGCTAATGCATGGGGCATAGCTAGTTTTTCTTTTCCTTTAATAAATTAGGTGCCTATTAAATTGTAGTATTCCCTCCGGTCCTTAATATAAGATATCTATTCACCTAATTTGATTAGATTAAGGAAGTTAATTAATATGATATGTATTTTTTAAAACACTCTAGTCATCTTCTTTAATTCCCTTATTCCCTCTCCTCCTTATTTATTGTTGATGGAGTATCAATAAGGGTAAATTAAGAAAAAAAATTGATAAATATGTCTTATATTTAGAACCAAAATTAATTTCCTAAATTTATTTTATATTAAGGACTGAAGGGAGTGATAATTATACAATTAACTAAAATGTAAATATTCAATGGGCCATAAGTTGGCCACCTCATGGGCTGGAGTATTCTTTATAGTGACACACTAGAGGCAGGTTCCAGCAGAGCATTCGTCAAATGGACAGAACAAAAATATAGTGCAAATATTTTCTCCTTGATAAACACTAACACATAAATATTCTTTATAACTTAATATATGGACAAGTCTTGATACAAGATTACATCGTCCAAAGTTAAAGGTTAGTAATGTTCCACTAAGTTTATGTAAAATCCCTTTCATGATCTTTGTTGGCTTGTTTCAAGCTGTGTCTTGTAAATTTCTTTGTTGTTAAAAAGTTGTCTATTTTATGTTGTTGTTCTTGTATTATTGGATAGTTTGTTTAGTTTGTATACAAAGTTAAAACTTGATTTTTTTTTATTTGGCAAATAAATTTGAATCTTGAATGTTCATAATCAGGCATCATATACACTTGAAGTTTTGCATTGCGAAACGTAGAAGCAATTTTGAAGTTGCAACAGCACTTTGCAAGGCAAAACATGTGACAAAAGTGCTTTAGGATTAGCCATTCCAAACATGTTAGACAAGGTCTAGTTGGTCATTTTTTCTGCCAACAAAGAATGATTTAGTTGGTAAGGAGTTAGTCCATAATCTACAAAGTCGTGAGTTCAAATATTGTTACTGATACAAGAAATTTGTTAGTACGTCATCTGTAAATATCTCTATAAACGCTAAATCGGGAGGTATGACCTAACCTTAATGAGCTCCGTAGACACACCTCACAACTATCAATATATGGCTATAACATTCTGTTTTCCCTTCTAAAACAACTGCTACAAAAATCCTATCATAATTCAACAACAAACCATCCTATTGGTATTCAAAAACTAGACGTTTATGTAATCATCTCCATAGATGAATTGATCTTCAAAAACAAACTTGAAGGTAGCTGAAACAATAGAGTTTTTGAAAGATATGATGAAAGCCAAACCTCAGTTATTGAAGTAGATGATCATGTCTACTTTCATACAGAAGTATAACAACTATACAAATGTTTCCAACCAGTTCAATCTAAGATTCTTCTGAGATATCTTGTATATAATTCCTTTACTTTTTTTTTTTTATCAGGTATCATTATATTAAAAGCAATTTTGTTCGAAGCACGGTCAGGCACCTCTCCTTTGTTTTACACCTAATACCACAACACAAAAAAATAACCAGCGCCCTAGTACAATTTGAAGTGTCATGAAGTGTGAGTATCAGACACATCAAACATGTTACAGCTCTGTTTTTTCAGAGTCCTAGTGCTTCGCAGGTTTTTCCATGCACAACTAAAATGTGCGTGTATATATATACAACATTAATTCTGGTAACAGACAGAACTTTCCTAAAATTTCTTTCTAACAAAACCAGTTTGACAGCATAATAAATATAACCTGCAAGCCAAACTAGTATATCTAAGAAGAAGTTGAATTACTGAGAAGCTTCATCATGAAAGTGAACTTAACATCTGGTAAGGTCTTTGGCTGAGGCCAGTTTGCTCCTTCAGGAATTTTAATGCATTTGAAGCCTTGGCCTTGGTATAGCCTTGTGGCTACAGTATTGTTCAAATCACAGTGCAACGCAATTGCACGACATCCCCAAGTTCTGGCCTGAGATTCTGCTTTTTCTACGAGTTTCTTAGCGATACCCTTGCGTCTGAATTTTTCCCTAACCGCCACATTGGATATGTATGCAATTCCAGTCCTACAACATAAATAATTTTTTTTCCTTCAGTTGTGAGAAGAGATTGACAGGTAAAATACTCCTCCGGTTCTATTTATAAGTCATTTCCAACATGTTTGACTGGAACTAAGAAAAATCTCAAACCTCATTAACTTTAACTTAAAATTTAATAATTTTCCAACTTTACCCCTATTTAATATATACTATGCCCCATAAGAACAAAGTCTACCCATAATAAATGAATGATAAAAGTGTGCATTCATATGAAAAATTTAATGGCGTGACCTATAAGGCATATGTTCATAACATCTCGAAGTCCATAGAGTGTGCTGCATTTTGGCATTCTTACAGTCATCTCTTGTAATTGTTTTACAGTTAATATTTATTTTTGAAGAATTGAGCATGTGAATGCAAGCCTTACAATCAGTTTTCATCCTACATTTCAACAAAATAAAATGTAAACCAGCCTGCCAGGATACTATCAGTGGAAAATAAGTAAAATATGGAAGAACCTTTTTGAGGGGCAATGGATGTTTTATAAGCCTCCATTTAACTAAGATATAGAAAGCAGGGTCAATATAATGAGGGAAAAAAGGATTTTGTGCATATCTTGTTTAAATTCAATCCCCTTTTCACAAGTACTGATCAATTTTAAGATATCTGAAAAGTGATACTCATAGTCTTTTTTGACTGGCATATTTTGTAAAGTAGTACTATATAAAGAAGACCAAATGAAGGGGCAATAATTAAATATGAAGTTTAAGCATGATGCTCGTAATCAAATTTGATGCAAGATAATAACGGCATAAGCTAAAACTTAAGCCGATCAAAATGTTAGTCAGTCAAGAAGCATGAGTTAGTTCATCAATTTCCATTCCCAAATTAGGATTTCGCAGGTAAAGTCAGTTGCCAACAGAAATAATTCACAAATAAAAACTTGACACCATTTTATTGGCCTGATCTTAAGCATAAACAGTCCTAAAGACTAATGAACCCGGTAATCCAAAATCCAAATGGCAATTCTTGCACTCACCTCCTCTGTCTCAGTGGTCCTCTTCGTGGTAGAAAGTCTGCAACCGTATCTATTGTCAATATGCCGGCCACATACCCCTTGTTGAGGCTGACTCTCCCATCAAGGCCACCAATCTTGAAATCTTCATTCCCAATGCAGAAAGTTTCATTAAGTGAGCTGCCAATAACAGCAACCAAACAGGTCCTTTTGCAACCAACTGGTACAGTGAATCCTGCTAACATTGCCACCAGTCTGTCCATTCTCAGAACAAAGTCCAACGGGAATGAATACTCAGGGAAGAAGGAGCTGCAGTGCGTCTCTGCTACTTCCCAACAGTCTTCTAACCTGGCCTCTCGAACAATGATATCCGGAGACACAGTCGGGAATAGATCAACAACCTGACTAGCCCTGCAAAGTCCTACATCACAACACCAGAAATTTAATTACACTGAAAGTTAATATCTCTATATAATACTACCTCTGGTCCTTAATATAATAACTAGTTGGGGGTTATTTTATTCTTAAATATAAGCATTCAATCCACTTTGTTCGTCATATTTATCATTTTTTCCCTAACCTATCCCTATTGACTACACATGTTTAGTGAGTTTGCATCAATGTAAACGATATAAGAGGGTATTTGAAGGAAACCAACACACATTTCTGACAAATAACTAACTTAACTAATTTCCTTAACCTACCCAAATTAGTTGAGTAGATATTATATTAAGGACGAGAGGTAGCAACTAGCAAAGTCCCCACTCCCCATGTAGACAGTTCACCTCATCCTTTAACTTGAAGTCTTTAGTATAGAACCTACGGTAATCCATATTTCTGGTATATGTAGACTTGCACAAGATGCTCCCCATTATATACAATGTTATTATGCAAAAGAAGAAATTCAGAAGAAATAAATGAGTTAAGTTCTTAAACATATTTCATATTACTGATATCTTTTATAGTTCATTGATCTAATCATGCTTTCCCTTCAATTCATTTAACACTTGTCCACGTCTATTTATATCGTCTTGATTCATTTTTGCCACCCCCCTCCTAATCATGCCAATATCACAAGTTGACCAAAAGCCTTTGAAATTTCTCAGACCTATGCCCCATTCCAGAATTACAGGGTTGAACCAAAACAACAGATTCAAATAAACTAACTATCAACAGCATTTCTCAACATGAAAACGGAAAGAGAAGCAAAGAACAAGGGACAATGCGAGAAGAAGCACCTGATTGACAGAGGGAAAGGAAAGAGAATCCATGAGCAGAGGAAAGAGAAACCCTTGATGGTCTTCCGAAATTAGGGAAATTGAAGGGGGAAGGAGAAGAGGATTTGGGATTGTTGAGAGGAGTTGGGGATGATGCAGAGATTCCCAAGGAAATAATAGTCCGCATTTCTCGAAGGGGTGTATCTGATTCTGGTGGACCTCCCTCACTCGAAAGAATCCCACGATTCTCTTCTCTGGATTCTCCGCTCAGCAGGAGGGGTGAATCAGAGCGATAGAGAGAAAGGAGGAGGGCGATGAATCGGAGTCGCTAAGGTTCCAAATTGGACCACTGGCTGACTAGCCCAGGCCAAGTCACCAACGTTGCCTTGTTTTGTTCTTGTTTTTGTAGTTTACTTCAATCCTAAATTATATGACTCAATGTCATCCGTGTTCTTTTTTTTTTTTTTTTGAATTACAATGACCAGATGAACTCTGGAAGCGAAACAGCCACCACTAGGCTACATTACAAGATAATGAAACTAAATGTTGGTTCATATCGGCCAACATGTGGATCGAACAGAAGTCTGGAGGATAGTGCATCAGGGTTAGCTCACTGTTCAAGTCCAGAGCCGTTTTAGCCAGGTAGTCAGCACATCGAAGGCCTTCTCTGTGGGAGTGGTGTATCTCTAAGTCCCAGTCACGATAAATGAAACTTCTAATTTCTTCAATCGCGTCTTGGAGTGGGTGGAAATGACCAGACGGATGAAATAATAACTGGAGAGCCTCCATTGAGTCCGAGAATAGCTGAATGTTAGCAAAGTTTAGAGAGCTACAAAGCTTTAGACCAATTTGGATAGCTTGAATCTCCGCCGCTGTTGAGTCAAATGTTCTGCCAATGCCCGCATATCCAATGACCTGAACTGTCGCGAATCACACCGCCTACTGCTGAATTTCTGTACTTGTCCACTACAGCATCCACGTCGATCCGAATGAAGCCTTCTGGTGGGGCGATCCATCTTTCCGAGTTTCTTCCTGGTACTTTGAAAATCTTGTGTGTTAGTTGACCTTCCACGACTCCTTCATGAAGGAAATGGATGCCTCTGTGAAGAATTTGTTGTGTGCGATCACTAGAACCTTCAAAAACTTTTTTACACCTGTTTTTCCATATTAGCCAGCAGAGTGATCCGAAGACTCGGATCCAGGGCCACTTGGACACTGAACAACCACCAGGTGAATGATGAATGTTCCATCTGAGCTAAACCTGCAAATTGCCAGAGAAAAAAGCAGAATAATATATAGGGTTAATACAAGAAAGCCACACACTGCTCGCAGACTCACAGTCTCTCATGATATGGAGTGGGGTTTCCTCACAAGAGCACTCAAAAGGACACATGGAGTTTATGCTCACATCTCTCTTCGCTCGGACAGAATTTGAAGGTATTCTCTCTTGAAGCAACTGCCACATGAAGTATTTTACTCTCTCTGGAAGAGGCCAACTCCAGATACGTTGCCAGATAGGATCTGGAGGATCCGAAATGTCATCCGTGTTCTTGATCGTTATACATGTCAAAATATTGTACGATTATGTAAAAATACCCATAATTTTTAAAAAAAAGAGTATCTCGCACCATAAATAAATTTTAGGTTAAAAATACCCATATTGATTAAAAAAACACAGCTTAAGTGAATGTTTGGGTATTTTTCAAATCTAGGTTTGCGTAAATCGAGATAAAACTCCTCACAAATACTTACATCGTAAATCGTAAAAGCTATTCTCAAAAGTTAATCCAAACACATAACCCGCGGTCGTTTATTTGATGAAATGTTGACTCTGTATCTTAAGAAATTGATCAAATACGCTGATGTGGATGATGAATTGGTGAAGTGTGTGCGGATGATGCAGACTAGAGAAGAGAACATAAACATTTGTGTTTGGATTGAAAGAGAGGTGGTAAATTATAATTTTAGAATGGGAGAAATTTAAAATTTATTTTCTTATTTTTTAAAATTTTAAATTTCTATCTAAAATTTATCTTCTCATCCTCCTTTTTAAATTTTATATTCCCATTTAAAATTTAAATATTTTTGGGTGTTGGGGGAATATCGATCATGATAACAAAGCATCTCTTCAGGTCTCATCTCTCTTATCACCTTTTTCTCCTCACGTCTTGTGTCTCTCATCTCCTTCCTCTCTTCAAGTGTCATGTCTCTCATCTGCTTCCTTCTCCCTTTGCCCTTGTTCAATTTTGATGACATTAATTTTTCTTACAGCACCTGGGTTTCGTGTTTAATGGAGGTTGCAAGTTGCAACAAAGGTTGGCGTTGGCTTTAACTCTCCCCATCCACACCATTAATCATCCTCACCTGCCACGTCCAAGTCTCAACCAGCAGGTTAGGCCACGTTTGTGAAGAATTTAACAGACGTTTCTTCCGATAAATGGATGTGGCATTTAAGCTACGTTTTTTAATCAACACTATATGGTTGTTTTGGGAAAATATCATTGACATTTTTACACCTTCATCCAAATTAATTATTAACTCAAGATAAAAGTTATCTCATAAGTTTAAAGGTATGTTTGGTTCCACGGAGGAGGAGGGGAGGGGAGGGGATTGGAGGGATTTTAATGGAGAGGAGGGGATAAGAGGGATTTCAATATTACCTTATTTGGATTGATCAGAAGGAATAAGAGGGGATGAATTTTAATGTTACTTTGTTTGGTTCAGAAAGGGAGGGGAGGTAAATTATTTTCATATGGACAATTTTACCCTTATGTTATAAGTGACTTTTTCCTAACTCTTTTCCTATCAATAAAGTCCTTAGGAACTACATTGTGATTAATTCGGAATGTGAAATTACTTTGTTGCTCCTATTGAATAAACAAGGAAAGGAATAGTATATGCCTTTTTTGACAAGTGCTTATATCTATTTTGATAACTAGATGAACTATTTTGACAAGTTCATTTTCTTCCCTGGAGAAAGTTTTGAAATTTTAAGGGTAACTTTGAAGTTCATTTTCCTCTCTTGAAATTACTTTGTTGCTCCCATTGAACAAAAAAGGATAAGAACAACATGTGCCTTTTTTGACAAGTGTTTATACCTATTTTGATAACTGGATGAGCTATTTTGACAAATTCATTTTTTTCCTTAGAGAATTTTTGAAATTTCAAGGTTAACTTTAAATTTTAAACAAATTTCATTACTTTTTTTTTTCCAATTATAGATGATATGATTTTTTTGAAACTCTTTATAAGTTGTGTCTTCCTTTATGTGTTTTGTTCTTACCAGGGAGGAAAATCAATTTGTCAAAATAGGTATAAACACTTGTCAAAAACTTGTCAAAATTAGTGCATTTAGTTCTGAAATTTCAAAACTTGTCTAAAGAGAAAAATGAATTTGTCAAAATAGCTCATGTAGTTGTCAAAATAGACATAAAAATTTGTAAAAAAAAAAAAAGCATATGTACTTGTTAAAAGAAGGATATTAAGTTCTGAAATTTTAAAACTTCTTTAGGGAAAAAAATAAACTTGTCATAATAGCTCATCTAGTTGTCAAAATAGATATAAGAACTTGTCAAAAAAGACATATGCACTTGTCAAAATTAGTACATTTAGTTCTGAAATTTCAAAATTCATTCAAGGAGGGAAATGACCTTATCAAAATAGATCATGTAATTGTCGAAATTGGCATAAGCACTCTTCAAAAATGGTATATGTACTTGTCAAAGTAGAGACATTAAGTTTTGAAATTTCAAAACTTCTTCAGGAAGGAAAATGAACTTGTCAAAATAACTCATCCAGTTGTCAAAATAGGCATATACACTTGTCAAAATTGACACATTTAGTTCTAAAATTTCAGAACTTGTCCGGGGAGGAAAATGACCTTATAAAAATAGCTCATGTAGTTGTCAAAATAGGCATAATCACTCTTCAAAAAAAGCATATGTATTTGTCAAAGTAGGGACATTAAGGTTTGAAATTTCAAAACTTCTCTAGGGGAAAAATGAACTTGTCAAATTAACTCATCTAGTTGTCAAAAAAGGCATATGTTGTTCCTTTCCTATTTTATTAAATGGGGGCAACAAAATAATTTCACATTCCAAATTAATTACAATGCAGCCTTTAAGGACTTTTTTGATAGGGAAATTTGATTTGAGAATTTTTTGTAATTTTATATGGTTTTTGAGACTTCACAGTGATTTTCCCTAAGTTTAATTATCAACTCAAAAATATGGCTAACTCACATGCTATTATTATTATTATCATCAGCTTTTCAATTTCATATCACTCAAGCACTTGTCATAAGTTCAATTCAACCAAATTTTACATATTAAGATGTGAAAGTTGAGACATTTAATATATCATAAATTTTCAAATTTACCATTATTTAATAATAAGCAGTGAAAAGAATTTATGCTATTGGTGCATTTTCTCACACATTTTAATAGAAGTAAATTGAAAAATAGTCATTAATAACTCTTTATACTTATATTTATTTAGGACCAACAACTTTTTAACAATTGGATTTATCATAAGAACCAAAGTGGTATATCATAATTGATTGGTTTTAGTATAGATATTTAAACTTGTATTCTCTTTCTTACTACTCTTTACCATTTTAATTAACAATGTATTAATGATTCATCATTGATTTTGAGATGTAAAGAATTAGTTTTAACAAGCTTAGACTAAAACAAAAGCTAGTTGTATTTTACTATATTTTAAAGTTTCTCTATAATTTTGTAATCAACTAATTGTTCAAGAGATAAAATCTAGTTTTTGAAGTTAATAATTATATTAAATTAGATTTTTAGTTTTTTAATTAAGAAAAATACGTGCATCCGTGGTTTAATTATTAAACTTTAAAATAGATGAATTAGTTATAGTAATCATCCCAATATCTTGAATTCCATCCATCTATCTTCTGCTCTCCCTTCCTAGGTCATTGACATTCTATATAATAAAAAATTAATTACATGATTGTTTTTGTACAAATTTGAAGGAAAAAAAAAAAGGTATGAAATGTTAAGTTTGCAAAGTATTCATTTTTACCCTTATCACAAGAATATAGAGACGTCCGACATCAGAACATCAACCAGAAAAAAATCTGGTGGAGAACTAAAAGATTCTAAACCTTCAGCACATCTAGAGCTGGGAATTAGGGCTGGGGTCAAAAAAATTGCAATTTTTCAAGGCCCGGCCTGAGAGCATCAGGGCCAGGGCCAGGGCCGGCCCGCAGGGCCTAGAGATTCTTTTCATAATATTTAACTATTTTTTCTGCGTATTTTCCCCAGAGAGATATAATTAGTAAATAACAACGATTAAAGTTCTAATTTAATACATAAATGTTGTCAACATTAATGTTTAAATAACACGTCTCTTACAACAAACAAACACAATTACTAATGTATAATCAAAGATAAAATCATGTCCATAAATAACTCACACAAAGACCAAAGTATAAAAAGGCAAGAAGCTAAATACTCTAACCTCTAAACAACATGAGTATGACGACTACCATTTTCACCTTCTTCGCCACTATAATCAATTTCAAGGATATTTAATTGTGTTTCACTTATGAGTAGTAGGTTCAAGTAGTCAAATAATTACAACCTCCATAAAAAATCATACTCTATCAGACAGAATAGTATATAATATGATTTTATTCTAAATAAGAAGAATAATATACTCAAAAATTATACTCAAAAATCACAATATGATTCAATTAGACAAAACAATATACTCAAAAATCATACTCTATACAATATGAGGACAGAGTGATATATAGATTCAATAAGGCAATTCAAAAATGTAACATGATTCTTTTTCAAGCAAAAAAAATAAAAAATAAACGGGCTTAAAGAGCTGGCCCGAGGCCCTCCAGGGCCAGCCCTTTTTAGCCCGAGGCCCTACAGAGCCGGCCCTTTTAGGCACGACTTCCTTTTGAGGATACAATTTGCAAGCCCGGCCCTTGAAGGGCCAGGGCCTAAAAGGGCCGGCCCGACGGGCTCGGCCCGTTTTCCCGGCTCTAAGCACACCCTAACGCTTTCTTTGCTAAAAGATCAGCGACCATGTTCGCTTCACTATGTTTTGTTCAGAGTAATAAACTTTTTCCACCTAATTAACAAACTCTTTTATTTCATGACTTTTGTTGAAGGTGCTTGTAATTAATTTTAATTATCTTTCCTAACTTTTGCAAAGTTGGTATGTGAGAATTAAGGATGGTAAGGACTAAAAGAGTAGTTTAGGGAATTAGCTATCGAATACTCATTCTTGATTGAATCAACTTCACAGTAAGGGAGAGAAAAGAATAAAGACGGCAATTTTCTTGCTGAATGGTTATAAACCTTCTCACCATTATCAAGTACTATCTCTGGTCCTAAATATAGAATATAGGATAAAGTTTGTAGTGCAATTTGCACTACAAACTTTGTCCTATATTTAGGACCGGAGGGAGTAATTTTCTAGCAGACGATGATTTATTTAGGAGAGACTCAAAATCTTCAAAGTTAAGCACTAACAAGATCTATTGATACCCAGAAAAACAATGGCCTAACTTACCAGTTGAGTTGGCCAAAACGTGAGCTTTAAATCCATCAGTTGTTTCAACATGATAATTTAATTGCCTTTTCTTTACACAATCCAGAAGAGGAAAAAAAAAAGTATAAATTAAATTCCAATGACCACAAAAATGAAGAATTTATTACAGTTTATGTCACAGGCGACCAAATTAAGTTATCTCTTCAATCTGGAGCAGCTAAAAGTTAACAGGAAGGTCTCTCAAGAAGGCAAAGGTATGAGGAGAAGTAGACTTGCCAAATAAAGAACACCAACGAGGAAGCTTCATCAGTATTCTCTTGGTTATGGCTGTCGTTTTAAACACATCTGTCCTTAGTTTCAGAAGAGGCCTTTGCTCTTCTTTAGACGTCTGAGTTGAACCTGTTCTTCTCCATTGGAGAGTCAGATCAAACAAGGTTGGGGCATTCTTTCCTCCTGAAAACTGGATTATGTGCCAACCATCCTTGCCGTCCTTTTCGCCCATCAGGATTAATTCTTCCGAGTTCTTTGTATCTGGGTATGAAAATGGGAGACACAGAGATTGACATTAATATAAAGACACCCAACCAGGAACATGAAGCACTTAAAGGACTTGAGGATCTTGACTTTTTGAGAGTTGAGCATTTCAAACCTTAGATTTTCCTAGTAGTGTTAAAAGACTGAATAGGATGCATAATGACAGAAATTCTCTTTCATTCTGGCAAAAGTATATCTTTAGTATCCTAATCTTATACAAGGTTTCAATTTGGTCCCTTAATTTTATGAAGTATCTTTTTAGTCCTTCAAACCTTAACACTATTGGTCTCAAATGATGAGTCTTTGTGCCAATCATTGTTATTTTTTTAAATTAAACTTTATATATCAACATTTGAGAATGTTTTGTCAACGTTTAAAATTTCAATGTCAGTATCTTAGGTTCATTAGGGTTAAAGGACTGAAAAGACACTTTATAAGATTCAGGGACCAAAATGAAACCTTGTGCAAAGTAAAGGACAAAAGGTGCGCTTTCACCCTTTAATTTTTTTTTTAAAAAAAAATGGTAAAGTGCAGTGTTTGAAAGAATGTAGAGATAGTTGCAGTAGAGATTCAAAACCCATTTCTTCTACCACCTAAAATGGATACTAATTTTATCTACGATGGAAAATCTCTAGACAGAGATAAAAATTCAAGTGTGGAAGATCTCAACTTCTCATAAAAAAACATGAATATGAGGGTGATGTAAACAAATTACAAGAGCAGGCTTGTAAAACAAAAAGCCAATGTACCTTCAAATTTGAAATCTTCTATTTCCTCTGTATTGATGGCAAGAACCCAACGGACAGAACCCTTGGTATCGATTAAAACTCGGGTAATCCTTTCCTCGCCTTTAGCATCGGTATTGACATGGAGCTTAGGAATTTCTGACTCGCTCCAGCCACTTTCAGCGTCCTTGTAAGTCAAGCAACCATATTTGACAGAGAAAGTCACAAAGTCAACTTCTTTGTCTCTCCCACACAAAAAGCCTTCTTGAATCTGTTCTACCTCCTTTACCAACTTTCCAGGAGTAGTAGAAAATAATGACACATATGATGATATATTCTGTTGTTTCCCTTCAGCAAAGTTTCCAGTTGCATCTACAACATGTACAACCTGAAATATATATCCCCAAAACAAATGTGCAATGTGAAAAACATAACATACGAGAGAATATTTGGTGTTTTACTTACATTTGAATATTAACAGTAGTTGAAAGACAAAAAAAAAATGGTTAATACGTTTACCACATTTAGAAGATAAAAACATAGAAAAATACAAGTGACAATGGGCATTTACATTTACAGCTCTGGCAGTGTCTTCAGTAAATGGTGGAACAACACCTGATAATACAACTGCTAAAGATACGCCGAACAGCATCAGAGTTCCTAGGGTGATTGCCCTTTTTGCACCTGAACACCAATAGATAGTGAGATATGTACTAATAACAAGCATCACTAAAACAAAGATTTTCTTTTAAGTATCTACTGTTACATGAATGCAGTAAGAAAGAGAAAGAAAAAATACATATACCAGAGAAACAGAGTGAGAATAGAGAACAGAGAGAAGGATGCGCGTGTGTGTGTGTGTGTGAGAGAGAGAGAGAGAGAGAGAGAGAGAGAATAGTGCTAATCAGTTGTTAACAGTCAACACTGGATTAAAGGTAACTTCACTGCATGGTTGTCTTACAAACTCTGTCCATTCACTAATTTGGATCACTTGAAAATTCTAGGAGGCCATATAAAGGTACTAAAAGCAAATATATCTTCTTGGGCACTAAGTTTTACATTTCATATTTTGAACAGATATGTTAGTATGTTACATGTCAAGAGTCCAAATCAGAGCAATCTCATCTTAAGTTAATCTCAATTTAATTATTTCACATGTTGTAAACATCAACTCCTTCCCCCTTTTCACCGCCCCCTCCCCACTTTATTGACACTTCAAAACATCTGTAAGCTCAATCAGTATTCTTCAGGAGCAATTCTTCAAAAGTATAAAATTCAGGTCAACCAATAAATTATATATCGCGTTATCATCGAAAATAAGACATGAACATTAATTGCAAAATACTTATGCAGTAAATGAAACCTGAAATATGAACATAGGCCAGGAGATACACTAGGGTCAAGCACAAAAGAGCAGCAATTAATCCGGCAACCACAAAATTCCCCAGCCATTCAGGAGTACCACCAGGATTCCTGCATCATAACAAAACTGCCATTTAGATTCTGTAAGTACTGAAAGCTTAGAAGTTATATAGCAGACGGTGACCATATAATTGATGATTATTAATGAAATGGGAACATTGGAGAAGGGTCCATAGTATGTTGATGGTCGTGTAGCCACAAGATTAATCCAAAATCCAAATGTCATACACATGAAATTTCCATTAAAAAATGTGGCTCCTTTTCTCTGTTAATTTTCTCTGATGTTCTAATCTTTACCAGAAATTTTCTGTGAAAGCAAGACCATTAAAAACTAATGCAAAAACAAAATGAAGAGCCAGCAACATTTCTAAGCAATAGACGCATCTCTGGCGCAGATAAATGTCCACATTGATGGGGAAAAGGATTAAGGTTTACCTATCAAGACGGACCAAGCTGCCTATGACTATACCAGCCAGCCGGATAAATGTACCGACAGAAATTAAAACTGGAACAGCTAACCCAAGAAGCAAGGTTGCCAGTTTGAGTGGCTTTGGCAACCTCGCTGGGGTTAGAGTTGCTTCCAAAAAGCCATCTGAAATTTCAACCAAAATTTGAGTAAAAGGAACAAAAACTTCCGGTTCAACTCAAACAAGGACAATAAATGAAGCAGAGATGCTTACATGTGAATGCTGGTGAGACTAACCAAACAAGCGCCAAGTAAGAAGACGCAATTTTATAATAACTCCCCAAAATGAGAAGAATAAGCCACTGAAAAGACCCAGCTTTGTAGAGCCACCTTTCAGCCTCTAACTTGACGATTTCAACTTGAACAGCCGGGGACAGTTGCTTTCTCCTTGAGTGCACGCTCAAAAGATATTTTTGAAGTAGAAGATAACCCAAATGTTGACCTAGCAATGCTCCAAGAAACGCCGGTGCAGCAAATAATCCAACCACCAACCACGGGGTTGAAACATATGGCACTGGTGACCAAGATATCAGGGGTAGAGAAAAGGCTGCCAGGAAACTGAAACCTAAGGCAAACACCCACATCAGAAGAACACTTAAACCTGACAAGGCCAATGAAGCAGCAGCTGGAAAACCACCCATAAACAATGATGTAGTCCAAATCAGCAGTGATTGCAATATTACAGAAGTATGAAGCATATTTGCAAATTTTTGACGGTAAACGACCATATATGTTCCCTGAAAGAGTCAGACAATTACCATAATGATGTCAAGAAGAGCAGCAAGCTAGTACAGCTACCTCAGAAGAAACGATTTATAAATAATAAAGCCAATAGTGGAGATGCAATTGGAATAATGAAGAAGATAGACAAAGCTTTTGCGGTAATTAAGTACCAGAATGTCAAAATATATGGCATTGTTCTGACTTGTTTCTTCCTTTGCTTCTGTTGTATTGCTTTGGGGAAATTGAGGAGATGCAGCAACATCAAGCAGGAAAGCAAGCATATTTTCCCCTAAATGTTGAAGAGATCCTTCCTTTAGGAGCGCTAGTTTGTCATTCTGCAAAAGGAAAACATATCATATTTTAACCATTAGATATGAATTTATTTGAATAAGGCCCATAATAATATCTCCTAGACATCTCTACAACCCCACTTGCTTTGGCTTTAATATCATAAACCAAAGTCAATATATTTTAAGCAATTATTTAATTGTTAAGTTAAAAATGGGCCAGCTTTAAGAAGTAATTAATGCCAACTATTTTTTAATAAAATATTTTTTAAGGAAAGTTTCAACAGCAGGAAACTATATGTCTTTACGCATAAACAACTCAATAAATTAACATCAATATCCAACAGTTGCTTTACTCGTTTTTTTCAGCCAGCACACTGATTTTCCATGAAAATGTCTGGTAATAAAATACAAAACAGGTACTCGTCCCAGAATTTTGTTAAAAAGTAAGGATAGAAAGAAACCTTCGTATGATAAACAGCAGTGTTATCCACATATGCAAAATCAAGGCCCGAAAGGCCAGCAACTTCTTTGTACACTTGGAAATCTGTTGCAGATTTTATGGCTCCAGAAGTAAAAAGATCCTGCAGTATTAATGTTGAAGATAATTACAGAATATTGAAGAAGTAAATCAATCAATGAAAAAAAAGTAACAAAACAAATTATTAGGAATTAAGAAATAAACATAAAAACCTGTGCTGTAGTCTGCCCAGATGGGTATTTTGCTACTGAAGCAAATCTCTCAACAGCCCATGGATGAGGACCAGCCTAAAAAATGCAAAGTCATTAGTGATAAATAATAAACTTGGAATTATTATTGGACATGGAAGAAACAAACAAGTGCCAGAAATAATGAGATGTCAATTCAAATAATCAAAAAAACTTAAATTTTCATATTTTATGAAAAGACTGAGAAAATTTTATTTATGTAAAATACTTTATTTTGGACTAGTTAGGTGATTTATAATACAAGTAATTCATAATTCTTAATCACCAATAAATACATTGTCAATGCAACCAAAATAACTTGTCCCTTGCTTTTCAAATCCAATGCTACTGTAGACACTATTCAAATCCAATGAGGAAGTTGATGGATCCAGACAAAGCTACTAAAATAAAATGATATTTCCTTTTCTCTTGATATTTCATCAGTTGGAATCAACCATACATAGTCATACAGTATGAGAGCGAAAAATGAAAGCTACAAGTAAATTGAGACTAAAGAGTAATAAACAGACCTGAAATATACCAGATTTCCCTCCAATGCCCATGGCCTCCAAATCAATAGCCATACGAACAGTTTCACTCCAAGGATGCTGCATTCACAAATTTATTATTACTGCAAAGATGGTGATTACTTCTTAAAAAGACGTGCTTCAAAATTTAAATACCAAAAAAGAATCACCAATACACTCTTAATAATGGAAGAGCAACTCCTAGATCAAAACAGAACAGGAAAATGAAGAACTTGAAGTCAAGTTGAGGATAACAAATATCTACTCCCCATTTTGGGAGGAGTATCGGTTATTATAGCTGTTAGGCCTACCATCCTCGGGTATTTGTCTTTATGGCCCGATTCCATGGGACTAAGTCAACTTAGTTTCTCATTTTATTCCTTGATTTTGTATGTTCAATAAATCTATATAGTTTATACTTTTTTTAAAAAAAAATGCCACCATCACTTTCATGTTATAGTAGTAGAAGACTGTTAAAAGTCCAAACCGGAAGGGAAGCAGATACACAAATAAATAAAGTAAAGGTTGCATTAACAAATAATTCCTGTAATTCTATATTCTGAAAAGTGTATATATTCATGTATAGACGTAGGGTATTTATATACAAGAGAGGAGCCTCCACATTAATGGCTCATTATAGTGATTGATATCAATCACAATCCCTAATTATGAGAAATCCTAATTATCCCTGATTATATGGGATACTAAGATATTAATTGCCTAACATATTAATTTCCTAACACTCCCCCTCAAGTTGGAGCATAAATGTTAATCATGCCCAACTTGTTACAAAGATAATCAACCCAAGTGCCGTCCAAAGCCTTAGTCAAAAGATCACCCAACTGATCACTAGACGGTAGATGTCCTGTAGAGATAAAGTTCTCCTTGATCTTATCACGTATGAAGTGACAATCAATCTCAATATGCTTCGTTCGTTCATGGAACACGGAGTTGGAGGCTATGTGTAAAGCAGCTTTATTATCACACCATAGCTTCGCAGGCAATGACGTGGCAAGACCAACTTCCTTCATTAACTGGTGAATCCACACAATCTCCTGTACAGACTGAGACATGGCTCGATATTCAGCTTCTGCACTAGACTTTGCCACCACGTCCTGCTTCTTGCTCCTCCAAGATACCAGGTTTCCACCTACAAAGACACAATAGCCTGTAGTAGACCTCCTAGACATCTTTAACCCCGCATGATCAGCATCACAGAAACACTCAATCTTTGTGTGGCCATGATTCGTATAGAGTATACCACGACCAGGTGAGCCCTTCAAGTAATGTAAGACATGTTCCAGGGCTTCCCACTGAGCAACGGTTGGTGCTACCATGAATTGGCTAAGCCTACTGACAGGAAAGGTGATATCCGGGCGAGTTACCGTAAGATAATTCAATTTCCCAATCAGCCTTCGGTATCGTTCAGGGTAGGCAAACGGTTTAATCTTCTCAGGATCAATCCTTTTTTTCATATCCTCAGGTAGCTCATCAAACGGCACACTCTCATCAATATCCAAAAAGGGATTAGGAATCATGGGACAGCTACTGGGTGATGCTCCAAGTTTCCCGGTATCTTTCAGTAGATCAAGAACATATTTCCGCTGGGTTAGGAGGATGCCTTTCTTGTTTCTCATAACTTCGATCCCAAGAAAGTACTTTAACTGACCCAAATCTTTTGTTTGGAAGTGGGAATTAAGAAAGACCTTGAGGGACGAGATCCCTGTCATGTCATCACCTGTAATAACAATGTCGTCGACATAGACTACTAAGAGAATCATACCAGCGTCTGTCCGTTGATAAAATACAGAATGATCACATTTACTTTGATTCAGACCAAACTTCTTAACCACAGAACTGAATCTGTCAAACCAGGCACGGGGGCTCTGCTTCAAGCCATATAACGACTTTTGAAGGTAGCATACCTTGCCATGCTCCCCCTGAGCAATAAAGCCAGGCGGTTGCTCCATGTAAACTTCCTCAAGAAGATCGCCATTTAAAAAGGCATTCTTCACATCCAGCTGATGAAGGTTCCAACCATGGGTAGCTGCCATAGAGATGAAGAGACGAACAGAGGACAACTTGGCCACAGGAGAGAAGGTTTCGGAATAGTCAACACCATACGTCTGAGCATAACCCTTAGCAACCAATCGAGCTTTCAATCGTTCCAAAGTACCATCAGCTTTCGTCTTAACGGCAAACACCCACTTACACCCAATAGCCTTCTTCCCAGGAGGTAAATCAACGAGAGTCCAGGTACCAGCCTTATCAAGGGCCATCATTTCCTTATTCATCGCAGCACGCCAACTAGAATGGGCCAAGGCTTGGGAAAGGTTGGTGGGAATGGTAAGAGAGTCTAGGGATGCAATGAAGGAACAGGATGTGGGTGACAGGTGATGATAGGATACAAACGAGGAAATAGGGTATGTACAAGTGCGTTTACCTTTGCGGAGGGCAATGGGTAGGTCAGTAGAGGAGGCAAGAGGATCTAGAGTATCTGGCACGGACTCAGGCACTAGGTCAGGGGCAGAGGCCAGTGGGGGCGAGGAGGCTAAGGGTGGATCAGGTGCCGAGGCAGACATTGGTAGGTCAGAGGAACCAGCAGCGGCATTACTTTCCTTAGGACGTCTCTGATAGACATAGTGGATAGGAGGCGGAGCAGGGGCCGGCACAGATGCTTGCACTGGTGAGGAGCGAACCTCATACACTAAAAGATGATCAGGATCAGGGTTAGGGGATGGAGGCCGAGCAGAGACAGGGAAGAACGAGGTAGACTCATGGAAAGTGACATCGGTAGACACAAGATAGCGTCGGAGATCGGGTGAATAGCACCGATAACCCTTCTGAACCCTAGAATAGCCAAGGAAGACACACTTGAGAGATTTTGGATCAAGTTTGGTGACAGTGGGACGAACATCTCGAACAAAGCAGACACAACCAAAGATTTTTGGATCAATAGGAAACAAGGGTTTGGAAGGAAACAAAGTTGTGTATGGAATGTCACCACTGAGAACAGGAGACGGCATACGATTAATAAGGAAGCAGGCGGTGGACACAGCATCAGCCCAAAAGGATTTAGGAACGTGCATTTGAAACATTAGAGCCCGGGCAACTTCTAATAAGTGCCGGTTTTTTCGCTCTGCAACACCATTTTGAGCAGGTGTATCGGCACACGAGGACTGATGAATCATGCCATGTGTGAGCATATAGTCGTGAAACTGGCCAGAAAAATACTCTTTAGCATTATCACTTCGTAAGGTTTTCACAGAGATACCAAACTGGGTTTTGATCTCAACACAAAAATTGCAAAAGTGAGAAAATAACTCAGAACGATTTTTCATTAAATAAAGCCAGGTGGTTCGAGAGAAATCATCAACGAAAGTAACAAAGTACTTAAAACCAGACGTGGACATGATAGGACAAGGGCCCCAAATATCAGAATGAACCAAATCAAAAGGGGACGCAGCCCGTTTATTGACTCGAGGTGCCAGGTGAACACGATGGTGTTTGGCAAACTGACACGACTCACACTCTAAGGACGACAAATCATGAAACTGAGGATACAACCTCTTCAGGGATGACAATGACACATGACCTAGACGACAATGAATATCAAAAAAGGAAGAACCACCAGAGCAAGCAACGGAACGCGGCACCCGATCGTCAAGGAAGTAATGGCCGCCAGATTCATAGCCCCTACCAATAATCCGCCTCATCGTAAGATCCTGAATCACACAATGGTCAGGGAAAAGTGAGATAAAACAATTCAATTGGCGAGTAAGCTTGCTGGGAGATAGAAGGTTAAAAGCAAGATCAGGAACATTGAGGACGGATGATAGAGAAACAGAGGATGTGGGTGTAACCGTGCCAGAGCCAAGGACGCGAGAGGACGAGCCATTGGCAATAGTTATAAAAGAGGGGTTGGCATAAGGTACATACGTAGAGAACAAATGATGGTTACCTGTCATGTGGTCAGTGGCACCGGAATCGATGATCCACTTCGAGGAAGAAGTAGCAAGACATGAGTCGCCGTTACCTGTAACAAGTGCACTCGGAGTGGATGGAACATTATCAGATGGATCGGAGGATTGGGTCACATGAGCAGCTCCAGTACGTTGTAGCTTGGTCTGCAACTTACGACAATACCGTTTGGTATGACCAGGTTCCTTACAATAGTAGCAGACAATAGGACCCGGACTCGGAGGATTGTTGCTAGAGCGTGGAGGACCTTGGTTCCATGGATCAGCAGAGGTCGAGTATGGTATACTATGGCCAGCTTTGACGAAATTCTGTTGACGAGCATCAGGAGGACCACGGCCAGCTAATGCACTAGCATTCGGAGTAGGAGTCGGGTGTAAGAGACTATCGGCACGGAGCACACGAGAGTACACATCCTGAAGTGAAGGAAGTTCAGAACTAGATAGAACCTGGGAACGAACAGTCTCATAGGCAGGATCCAAGGCAGTAAGGAAGCTGAGAATCGCTAGTTTCTCCATATTATCAACCTGAACCTTAAGGTCAGTGGTAGGGGGCATTAACATCTTCAACTCTTCATACATTTTCTTGAACTCCACATAAAAAGTTTTCAATGAACGCCCCTGCTGTTCAGCACGATAGAATCCCTTGCAGACATCATGAATGCGAGTAATATTTCCTTTTCCAGAGTACAGAAATTCCAAGCAGCTCATAAGTTCCTTAACCGTATTACAGTGACTCACCGAGGGAAGGATTTCACTGTCAATAGAATTCTGGATTTGCAAGAATAAACGGGCATCCGCTCGGGCCCAAGCCATCTTAGTGTCATCCGCGGGAGGCGTATCAGTCAAATGGCCCTCCTTTTCAATACTAAGCAAGTACATGCGGACGGTTTTACTCCAATCCATATAATTTGTCCAGGTCAATTTGTGCTCAGTGATTTTATTAGACACAGGAACAATTTCGGTAGTGATACTAGCCTTGGAGTCAGCCATCAATGCACGTGAACCTCTTCTAAGTAGAAATAATCAACAATCACGAAAGCAAACGGAGTGACCTCACCCCCACAACAACCAAACAGCCCTAATCAAGAGCTAGCAAAGACAACAGTGCAAACTCAACCCTCAACAAAGCAAAGAAGTGCATAGATCAACCAGAAGCAGAGCCAACTTGTTACAACCAGATCAGAACCAGACGCAACAACCAGCAGAGCCCAGAAACAGAAAGCCAGAAGCCCAGAAACAGAGAAACAAACGTGCAAATGAACAAATTAGCAACCAAACCAAAAATGGGGAGTACCCACGACGCACGACCACACGGGGAATGACGGCGGTGGTGAGTCGGTCAGAATGCAGCAAACGGCGGCGGCAACGGCGCCGGAAAACGCGCTCACGCGCCGGCGCGTGGATCTCCGGCGGATCTGCAGGCGGCGCGTGACGCCCACTCGCGGCTCGGATGACGGCGAATCTCCGGGGACGGGCCGATCGGGCACCGGCGAGTCCTCCTGTGCGGCGCGTGTGTGCAGTGGCGGCCGGTCACCGGAGGTCGTGAACAGTACCGACGGAGCAAACCAGAACAAAGGACGTGCCGGAAACGAAAGAGAAACAGAGAGCTCTAGGCTCTGATACCATGTAATTCTATATTCTGAAAAGTGTATATATTCATGTATAGACGTAGGGTATTTATATACAAAAGAGGAGCCTCCACATTAATGGCTCATTATAGTGATTGATATCAATCACAATCCCTAATTATGAGAAATCCTAATTATCCCTGATTATATGGGATACTAAGATATTAATTGCCTAACATATTAATTTCCTAACAAGAGGTTAAGGCAATTGTTCCCGAGTCTGTGTTGAAGAAGAGGAAGAGAGAAGAGGAATGGGCTTTGGCCAAGGCACAGGAGACTGAAGCTGCAAAAAAGAAGAGAGCAGAGAGCCGCAAACCTGGGTTATAAAGCTGTGAGCACCATTCAGACCCTCCTCCTCCCCAGTATTAAATAAAAATATTATAGATCTCTTAAATCCATGAGCCCACTGAGAAATCCCACGAGCAAGTTCCACCATAACAGCTATACAGGAACTGCAATCTCCAGCGCCTTCTCTGTTACAACCAATGCAAACCATCAGCAGAAAGTATGTATGTGTTTCAACATTGCAAATCATCAAGTGTGGTAAATCCAAATAACATTCAAAGTTTTCTCTCACATGCTTTTAATTCAGAAAGAAAAAACATCAAGAAACATAAGGAATGATAGATGAGAAAAATTTTGAATCTAATCTCTTCCAAGCAAGGGGGAAAATGTTGAAACCAACAACTCTAATTAAGCAACTTTTCCCATTAGAAATATTTTTATAAACTCCCTGTGCATCTTTTAAAAAAAAAACATTTTCCCTAAATTTATTTGTAGATCCAATTTTCCCAAGTACCTTGTTTTGAAAGGTAACTTTAGCTAAGAGAATGGGTGGCTGCAAGGAACAAATTCCTGACAAGCTTTAAAACCTTGTCAAAGACCATTTCAGCTCTAACTTGAATCAATTAAATGAAGTTGGCCAAAAAAAAAAAAAATCAATTAAATGAAGGACTGCAATCTCTAACATGTTTCAATAATAGGGCAACTTTAAAATTATAATGGTTGCATATAACATATACAAGATCAGATAGACAAAGAAACCATACGTTGAGAAAACAGTATCGATATGAGAAGAAACTAGAATAGATTGCTCTCTTGCTTCAGATACATATTTTGGCGAGATCCTCATTACAACATGTTTCAGATCTGAATAAACAAGTGTTCTCCCCATAAATAAACCACTGACCAAACGATTTGCACCAGAATTTGCATGGAAAAAATCCACTTCAACATCCACCTCCCAGTGAGCAGTTTTCTGAATGGTTTGACATGCTGCCAAAACATACTAAAGTTGGAAGAATGTTAATAAAAATGTATAGTAAACAGAGCATGGGCAAATAAATTACTCCAATTAGTTTAATAGTTTGATGTTGGAGCCTCATTTCCACAACGTGAAATGAAGAGAGCAGCCAAATTTATCATATGCAAAAGGAGAAATGAAAATCAGGGACAGATAAGACAAGAGCAAGCTGCAAGCATAAGTCTATGCATTCAGAGGGAGCCAGTTTCAAGAGAGAAATAATATATTAAAATTAAATAAAAGTTTGTTCTTAAATGTTGAGATCTCATATGGTCAACCCAAATAACGATAAAATGGTAACTAATTTGCACTTTTGTCTCATATTAGGTTCTAGCCCACATTGTTTTACAAATGTAATTTGGGTCATCTTACAAGTCAATATACTTTAAACTAATCATAAAATAGATTTTAACAGCTGACGGATAATACAAACTAGCAGGCAAGTCCTAACTCTATCATGTAAGGCTTTGGTGCTTAAATTTAAGTTTCAGGCCCAACTAGACTTGAAATATTGAGAAACTAACATTAATAACTTCATAATCATAAAAAATCAGCTGAAAGGCATGATATCTGATTACTTTTCATTTCTCAATCCCCCTTACGAGAAGCCCTTGGCCTGTAAAATAAAAGAAGGTGACAAAAGACAGATTGTTAGGACTCCACGTCCTATCCTGGTCTATTCTAGGAGAAAGACACGTGGAGAAGAGGGAGGTTAGAAAGATTAGAGCAGTTGCTATTGTCTTATCTGTTTGATAGTCTTTTATAGCAGTTATTTCTGTCTTGTTCTTGGCAGTTATGTTGTTTAGATTCTATAAATATGTAATTTATGTTTTATGAAGGGACATGAAAGAATTATCAGAAAGTCTTGTGTCTTGACTAGAGTTTTCAGATTCTGGCTCTAGAATTTATTTTCTCTTTTTGCTGTTCTAAACTCACAACCCGCAAGATCTAACATTTTGGTATCAGAGACTTGGATCCTTGGATCTGCTAGGATACCATGGTAAACACCAGAAACAACTCCTATGAGAGTGATCCCTCCATGGGACCAGAACAGAATACCAACCCACCAAATGACCCTCCAGTAATTTTGGTCCAGCGATCTGTACAGCCTAACCCAGATTCATCTTCGCAGCAATTGACAGCCATACTTGCACAACTGCACCAGATGAATTCAGAGATTAATAATTTAAAGAAGCAGAAAACACCGTTGTTCCAACAAGGGCAATCAAGCTACACTCACCCCCATCTCTATGGCGACAATGACGAGGAAGATTCTGGTGACCAATGGTGGAGTCGACATTCATCAAGGAGACCTAATTCAAAAGTCGAGTTTCCAAAATATGAGGGCGGCGATCCTCGTGGGTGGGTGATGAAGGCCGAAAAGTACTTTCGGTACTACCAGATTCCCGAAGAACACAAAGTTGATGTTGCAGTAATCAATTTGGAAGGAGATGCATTGGACACATTTACTTGGGTCTCATCTGCGAGAACTATAAGGTATTGGGATGAGTTAGTGCAGACATTCCAAGAGCAATTTGGTCCAGCGGAATTCCAAAATCCCGACGCTTACTTGTGCAGCATCAAACAATCGAATTCCGTAAATGAATATAAACAGGAATTCGTTAGGCGGCAGTCTCGGGTTCAAGGCTGGCCAGAACATTGCTTGCTGGGAGTTTTCATCAATGGTTTGAAGGAAGAACTCCAAGCTGACGTGAAAATCCATAAGCCACGTACAGTTTACAAGGCCGCCAGTTTGGCCTTAGAATTTGAAGCCAAGATGCTATCTCAAGGAGTCGGCCGATCAGGACAACGGTTTCCTACTACAAAAATTCAGGAAAGTTGGCGTGACAATAGAAATCTGCCACGTCAGCAGTGGGGGGTTAGTGCCGCAACTCAAGCAGTTAATCCTAATTACTCGAATTTTCAAAATTCGATTCCCCAAAAAACGATCACAGCGGCGCCTTATTCTTTTTCCCCGCATAATTCGCACGCCACTACCCTTTCCGAAACTGAACGGCAACATCGGCGAGATAAAGGATTGTGTTTTCGCTGTGGTGACAAGTTCGTCCCTGGGCATCGCTGTAAATCGCCTTCCCTCAAAATTATGGAGATTCCCGATGACAATGAAGATACTACCCTTCCTGAAGAAGAGGATACACCACAGGAGGCGCACCTGGCCGAAATTTCCCTGCATGCAATATTAGGCAGATCAGCAGCGACAACAATGAAGGTCCGAGGAACTCTGCGTTCCAAATCGGTTCTCATCTTAATTGATAGTGGGTCTACCCACAATTTTCTCTCCAACAAACTGGTGACGGAATTGGGAATTCAAATGCTTCCACTATCGCCCTTTGGAGTACAAGTTGGGGATGGTTCCATGCGTTCTTGTGATGCCATTTGCAAAAACATTGAAGTTCATATTCAGAGTTTGACTATTCAGGAGGATTTTTTCCCTTTTTCTCTTGGGGGAGTTGATATGGTGCTTGGAATCAAGTGGCTGGCGTCTTTAAATACTGTGGAGGCTAACTGGCAGCAGATGTTTATGATCTTTTGGGTTAATGGCAAGCGTTACAAATTACAAGGTATTCCTCCTACCAATAATTCTCCATCTCTTCTCAGCTATACCTGTGACCAAATCATATCTCAGTTTGAGATATTGCAAGATCTCTTACTCGCCTATCATGACGTTTTTGAAGAACCCACTACATTACCTCCTTTTCGCCATCACAGTCACTCCATTCCTCTATTACCTGGTGCCACACCGCCAAACATACGTCCTTATCGATACCCACATTCTCAGAAAGATGAGATTGAAAGGCAAGTTGCTGACCTATTAAACAAGGGCTTTATTCAACCTAGCACTAGTCCTTTTGCTAGTCCAGTGTTACTTGTCCCCAAAAAGGATTCATCTTGGCGCTTTTGCATTGACTATAGAGAACTAAACAGAATTACTATTCCTGACAAATACCCAATCCCAAACATAGATGAACTTCTTGATGAATTGCACGGGGCTCGCTACTTTTCCAAGGTGGATTTAAGATCCGGTTACCACCAGATACGGGTTGCTCCCGGGGACATTTCTAAGACTGCTTTTCGCACTCACTCCGGCCACTATGAGTTTATTGTGATGCCTTTTGGTTTAACCAACGCACCTGCAACTTTTCAGGCTGCCATGAATGATATGTTCCGACCTTTTCTTCGACGGTTTATCTTGGTGTTCTTTGATGACATCCTCATCTACAGCAAAAACTTTAATGACCACATGGAACATCTCCAAACCGTGTTACACACATTGCAGCAGCATCGATTCTTTGCTCATCCCAACAAATGCAATTTTATGGAGCTTGAAGTGTCATTCCTTGGCCACATAATTTCTGGTAAGGGAGTAGCAGTGGATCCTGATAAGATTATTGCAGTCACTGATTGGCCTTTTCCTCAAAATGTCAAGGAGTTACGTGGATTTCTTGGTCTTACGGGATATTATAGGCGTTTTGTCAAGAATTATGGACAATTAGCCAAGCCCCTTACTGACATGACAAGAAAGGACTCTTTTGTGTGGACCAAACTTTCCAAACAATCTTTCCTTAATTTGAAGAGTGCTTTGATTACTACTCCCATTCTGCAGCTGCCCGACTTTTCCAAACCTTTTGTAGTGGAATGTGATGCATCTTCTACAGGTATTGGCGCCATTCTTCAACAGGCAGGACACCCAATTGCTTTTTATAGTAAGGGTCTGTCTCCTTCAAAGCGTCATAGGTCAGTCTATGACAGAGAATTACTGGCTTTAGTTTCTGCTTTGCAAAAATGGAGGCACTACTTAATTGGACAGAAGTTTGAGGTTCTTACTGATCATAATAGTTTGAAATATCTGCTGGAGCAACGTATTACTACACCTGAACAGCAGCGCATGATGCTGAAACTTTTACCTTTTGACTTCCAGATCCATTACAAGGCAGGCGCTTCTAATCAAGGTGCTGATGCCTTGTCTCGTTGTCCTCGATCTGCTGACCTATTTGTGCTGGCTGTCCCACGTGCATCTTCTTTTGAAGATCTGCCTCAATTACTTCAGGCAGACCCATATACTTCCTCCATAATCACCTCCCTTCGTTCTGATCCAAATTCACAACCACACTTTGCCCTCTCGGCTGATCGCCTCTACTACAAGAGTAGACTGGTAATTCCGGCCCCCTCAGATTTAAGTGCATTACTCATTGCTGAAGCCCATTCCTCTCCCTTGGGAGGCCATGGTGGTGTCCGTAAGACACTCAAACGTCTCCAGCAACAATTCTTTTGGAAGAATATGAAGCAAGAAGTCACTCACTACATTACTTCCTGTCTCACTTGCCAGAAAAATAAATACCTTCCTCAAGCCCCGGGCGGACTTCTTCAACCATTAGATATCCCACAACAGATTTGGGAAGATATTTCTCTTGATTTCGTCATAGGGTTGCCAAAATCTAATGGTTGGGAAGCAATATTGGTAGTGGTCGATCGGTTAAGCAAATATGCTCACTTTATTGGGCTGCCGCGCCATTTCTCAGCAAAAACAGTCGCTGCAACCTTCAGCAAAGAAATAGTTCGGCTCCATGGGTTTCCTAAATCCATTATTTCTGATCGGGACACCATTTTCCTAAGTGTTTTTTGGCAGGAGCTTTTTAAACTAAGTGGCACCAAATTGCGGATGAGTACTGCTTATCACCCTCAAACGGATGGCCAAACAGAAGTGGTCAACCGTTGCCTTGAAACTTATCTCCGCTGTTTTTCACAGGATCATCCCAAAACTTGGGGTGGCTTTCTTCATTGGGCGGAGTTATCCTACAATACTGGTTTTCACACTTCTACTGGCTCTACACCTTTCAAAATTGTGTATGGCCGAGACTCTCCCTCCCTCGTTCCTTTCCAAAGTGGAGCAACCAACCTAATTGAACTTCAGGACTACTTTGAGGAACGTGATGCAGTGCTATTTACCATAAGAAACAATCTGTCTCACGCTCAGACTCGCATGAAAAAATTTGCAGATTCACACCGTAGGGATGTTGAATTTCAACCAGGGGATATGGTCTTTCTCAAGATTCAGCCATACAAACAGCGATCTTTGGCCAAGCATCGATTTGAGAAGCTAGCACCTCGCTTTTATGGGCCTTATCCTATTCTTCGCAAAATAGGCACTGCAGCTTACGAATTACAGCTCCCAAGTGATGCAAGAATCCATCCAGTCTTCCATGTTTCTTTACTCAAACTTGCTCATGGCTCCACTCCCTCATCTTTGCCGCCTCTGCCAATTAATGATGACTGGGAAGCACAGTTAGAACCAGAACAGATTCTATCCTCCCGTTTATCTGCTTCTACAGACTCTAATGGCAGCAGTGAGGTTGAACTTCTAGTACAATGGAAGGGCCGCCCCCAAGAGGAATGCAGCTGGGAGCTCTATGACTCCATTGCGACTCAGTTTCCTTCTTTCCGCCTTGAGGACAAGGCTTATTTTCAAGGGGGGGGTAATGTTAGGACTCCACGTCCTATCCTGGTCTATTCTAGGAGAAAGACACGTGGAGAAGAGGGAGGTTAGAAAGATTAGAGCAGTTGCTATTGTCTTATCTGTTTGATAGTCTTTTATAGCAGTTATTTCTGTCTTGTTCTTGGTAGTTATGTTGTTTAGATTCTATAAATATGTAATTTATGTTTTATGAAGGGACATGAAAGAATTATCAGAAAGTCTTGTGTCTTGACTAGAGTTTTCAGATTCTGGCTCTAGAATTTATTTTCTCTTTTTGCTGTTCTAAACTCACAACCCGCAAGATCTAACACAGATACTCAACAACCCTTAAGCAATGTTTCAAGTTCAAGTTTTGGAGGGGGGAGAAAAGCAAAGCCACACATTAGGGGTCCAATTTGATTCAAATCCAGATTAATCAATAGTACCGAATACTGAATGGTTTGTTGCCAACAAAAAAAATTCTGTTATCGAGTTTGAAAAGATTTTCAACCAAGATGTTCCTAAAATAAGAAAGATAACTAATCAATGAAACCTGTGAGTTATTTTCTTATTACAAGTCTAAATTTCAGGTAAGATCTTAAAATATTTAATAACAAGAATCTGTGCGTGGAAAAATAGTAAGATGAAACGAAAAATGCGGCATCAATAACAAAACTGTGCCTTCAACTTGTCCAAGCTCGACTAAATAGTGAGATGAACTGAGAAAGAAGGTATCAATATTTGGCAAAATTATCTGGGTTGAGGATCCAACCTGCAGGGCAGAATCCAGAGTCTCAGAAGCAACAGGATGTGGGCCCAACTCAGTCAAGGCCTTGACATGCTTGAAGGCTTCAATCTCTGAGAAACCCCTCTTGCCTGCCTGTTCTGCAGTGAGAGGCTCAGGCATATTTCCAAATTGGTGTGTATATATTGCTGAACAGCAATACGCGGTCATCACAAACAATGTTAGCCACACATAAGAAGATCTCCTTGGTTTTTCAAGATGAAGATTGATTTGGGAATCTTCACCATCAGTAGACTTGCTACTTCCTTCATTGCTACTCGATGCTTGAAAATCTGTTGATGGAGTTTTACGCCTCCTTTGCATTTTGTGCAAATTCAACTGATTACAAAATATTAACTCATTGACCACAGGAGAATATTTTCTAATTGAGATAAAAAAAAATTAAGCCAAAATTCAGCAGGAGTAGTAAGCTTTTGTTAATCAAGCATCTAAAATAAACTGAGCAAGCAACTTAAAAAGAGAAAAAGAAATTGAAGCCTACAATGATGAATTATCAATGTCATTGATCTAAAGCCACAAACAAAGAAAACTAGGATGCAGAAGATCAACTCAACAATTAAGGGAATGACAATTTTCAAAATTGGTTCACAATGTAATGAAAAAAAATGCAAAAGGAGAAATAAGCTTTGAAGCACCCAGTATGCTAAAATAATGAACCACGGACGAGAAAACACACATTAACTAAAACATGAAATATCTCTTCGCAAACCGAGAATTTTTTATTACTGAACAAAATTGAATGTCAAAAGATGCGTGATACAGCTGAAGAGCGAAAGATTACATAACTTGAAAGGAATACAGACAGAGCAAAAAGTTTCTGAATCTCACCAGTAAATTGATCGATATGGACTAGATAGAACTGCGATTTGCTATGTTCGGATTTGTTTGCCGTCGTGAATTACTAAGCTTTCAAATGGCAAAACTGTTAATCCCACATATCGGAAAGTTTTGACTTCTACCAGTCTCCAGCTCCAAAGCCCAAGTTCTGTTTAATGCTTATGTTCATGGTTTAAATATTATCCTTTTTTTATTTATTTAGAAAATTCATGACGAAGGATTAAATTATGGGAAAATCCCTGAAAAAGAACTTTTAAATTGGGAAAAGACAAAAAGATGCTCTGAAATTCCATATTCCGCGTAAGTGTGAGTACCTGAACTGGAATATTACAAATCAAAAGGAAATTACTTAAGTAACCTGGGAGTTTTTAAACTGAAAAGCATTGAGGGAGGTATAGCGTGAAAACGTTCGGTGCCGTCGTTCTATGCCAGTGGTCGACCTTGGGTCCGTGGTGGTGAGAGAGGCTAGTGGCAGCGACATGGGTGTGGTCGATTTTGAGGGGAGGGACAGTGCGAATACTCATTGCCTAAAATGGTTGGAAATCGGCGCTAATAAAGTTTGGCTTTGTCGCTGTGAGGGAGGAGAGTGTCTCAGTAGTTGATGTTGTGTATTTGAGGAGGAGCGAAGGCGGTGCAGCGGTCGATATTTGGGTACGATTTTTGGGTGGACATAAGGAGTAGCGAATGCAGCAGAGGGTGGAGTTTTTTATTTAAGAACTCAAGTTTTTTATTCATGACTCTCACTCTGTTTCAGAAAAAGAAAACAGGCGAGAAACAGGAACTGGACTTCAAATTGAATTGAAGTTGTATTTTAAACCGACGAACTCGAGTTTTTTATTTAAAACTCGAGTTCTAGGCATCACTAAAGGGTTACCCTTTAGTGATGCCTAGAACTCGAGTTTTAAATAAAAAACTCGAGTTCCTCACTAGCGGGTTACCCGCTAGTGATGAGACATCACTAAAGGGTAACCCTTTAGTGATGCATCACTAAAACTCGAGTTTTATTTAAAACTCGAGTTCCTCACTAGCGGGTTACCCTTTAGTGATGCATCACTAAAGGGTTACCCTTTAGTGATGCCTCATCACTAGCGGGTAACCCGCTAGTGAGGAACTCGAGTTTTTTATTTAAAACTCGAGTTCTAGGCATCACTAAAGGGTTACCCTTTAGTGATGCCTAGAACTCGAGTTTTAAATAAAAAACTCGAGTTCGTCGGTTTAAAATACAACTTCAATTTGAAGTCCAGTTCCTGTTTCTCGTCTGTTTTCTTTTTCTGAAACAGAGTGAGATCCATGAATAAAAAACTTGAGTTCTTAAATAAAAAACTCCACCCCCTGCTGCATTTGCTACTCCTTATGTCCACCCAAAAATCGTACCCAAGTGTCGACCGCTGCACCGCCTTTGCTCCTCCTCAAATCCACAACATCAACTACTGAGACACTCTCCTCCCTCACAGCGACAAACCCAAACTTTATTAGCGCCGATTTCCAACCATCTTAGGCAATGAGTATTCGCACTGTCCCTCCCCTCAAAATCGACCACACCCATGTCGCTGCCACTAGCCTCTCTCACCACCACGGAGCCAAGGTCGACCACCGGCATAGAACGACGGCACCGAACGTTTTCACGCTATACCTCCTTCAATGCTTTTCAGTTTAAAAACTCCAAGGGTTACTTAAGTAATTTCCTTTTGATTTGTAATATTCCAGTTCAGGTACTCACACTTACGCGGAATATGGAATTTCAGAGCATCATTTTGTCTTTTCTCAATTTAAAAGTTCTTTTTCAGGGATTTTCCCTTAAATTATTAGTAAAAGATAGATGCAATCATGCGATTATTATCAGAAAAAAGATATTATTATTTACTTAGAAACAAATTCGAGGTGAGGACTAAGGGGCACTTTTTTTTTTTAAACAATCTGAGACGAATAATGTATTGTATATATTAATTTTATATAGTAAAAATACTACATAATCTGGTATTAATTTTTTAAAAATAAGGACGTGAAAATCATTTTTTTTATCTAAATCATTAGCATTCATTTGATGACGTACAAATATAATAAGCATATGGAACTTTTCATATTAGAGTTAGATTAGATTATTTATATGTGTTTTTTAATTTTTTATTAAAAAATAATCGTACAAAATAAAAGAATGAACTTATTTAAGTTAAATTTAAACAATTATTTAAAAACTCTGATAGCGACCTACGCTATCGTTTCATTTACTCCAGGAGAGGGAAACGAGTAAGAGAAGAGTAAACTTAATTTCTTTGATTTTTTAATAAATGGAATATTCTATCAATCAAGTCTGTTGCATTATTTCAGGGCTAGATTTCAGGATTGTTAGTCAATTGCTAGATTTCAAGGTCGCTAGTATCTCGTATTTCAAAATTCTGTTATTTTCATTTTGTAAGTTGCCATTATAAATGGGCTACGCAGATTATCAATAAGGCAGCGAATTCCAGAAAATACCTTGGATAGAAGATTTTCCTAGGGCTGCTTTAGAGGGGTTGTGAGATTTTTACTTCCTCTTTAATTTAGATTTATTTCCTATATTATTCTTTCATTCACTAGTTCCCAACTAAACCGGTATCTATCATTGGCATCAGAGCCACGACGATTCAGAATGGTGACAACACGTTCTTCCGCAACTCAGCCACCTGAAGGCATTCTAATTGCGACAGCGGCAGATCCCTTGGCAGCCATTGCTGCTCGACTCGCCACTCTTGATACACTCCATGAGAAAGTGGTGGCACTAGAACTCAGATCGATGCGACGAGAGAAGTCTAAACACCGCTCTTACTGGGACACCGACAGTGATGACGAACTCTAAGCTCGAGTTTCCCAAATTCAGTGGAGGGGATCTGAGAGGTTGGATTCTAAAAGCGGAGAAGTACTTTAGATATTATGAAACACCAGATGAATTGAAGGTAGAGGTCACTTCCATGTACCTTGAAGGCGACGCGTTGGATCTTTTCTCATGGGTAAACAATGGCCGAATCGTGTTGTACTGGGACGAGCTTGTGCAAACGCTGCAGGAGCACTATGGGCCATCGAAGTACCAGAATCCAGACAAATTTCTCTGTGACATCCGGCAGACAGGTACCGTTTCCGATTACCGATCGGAATTCACCAAACGATCGTCCCGTGTTGCGAACTGGCCGGAGCATTGTTTGCTTGGGGTCTTCCTAAACGGCCTGCGTGAGGAATTGAGGGCGGACGTTCGGATTCACAAGCCCCGAACCGTCTATCGAGCGACCAGCCTCGCACTTGAATATGAGGCAAAAGTGAATATTGCAACCGGATCCAAGACAACCCGACCCGCAACAATAAAAGCATCGGGTCCTCATGGGACTCCAACAAAGCATCATTGTCATCGACATCGGGAACTCGGACTTTCCTACCTGCAACCTCAACCGAATACCAACAGAGACAGGATAAGGGTCTGTGCTTTAGGTACGCCGAACCATACAAACCCGACCACCGATGCACTGCGTCCCTTTCCTTGCTCGATGTCGCCGAAGAAGACGAAGAAGTCGTTGCACCGTTGGTCGACAAATCAGAGGAAAATGCAGAAATCTCTCTGCATGCAATTCTGGGCAAGTCTTCGGCATCTACCATGAAACTCAAGGGGGTAATCCGAAATAGGAGTGTTCTGATTCTAGTGGATAGTGGGTCCACCCACAACTTCGTCTCGAACAAGCTCGTGGCTAACTTGCAATTACCAGTGCAAAATATTCCTACTTTTGGAGTCCAAATCGGTGATGGGAGAAGGGTAACGTGCCACCAAATCTGCCCAAAATTAGAGGTGCAAGTTTCTAATTTACTCATTAAGCAAGATTTTTTTTCTTTTTACACTGGGAAGGACTGATTTGGTATTAGGCATTAAATGGTTAGCCTCTCTTAACACTGTTCAAGCCAACTGGAACCAAATGTTTATAATATTTTGGGTAGGCGGTAAAAAAATATAAGTTGTAAGGGATCGCCTAGAAAACCAAACCTCAAATTTGCTTACAAAGCTTAGAGTTCCACCAAACTATCACAGCTAAACAAGCTTCCCTTGATGTTTCCCATATCTATCAAGATTTCTCCACTGTCTTTGATGAACCCACTTTATTACCCCTTCCACGAGGCCACTTCCATATGATAAATTTGTTGCCCAATGCATCACCCCCAAACTTGAGACCATACCGTTATCCCCACAATCAAAAGGATGAAATTGAAACACAAGTTAAGACATTATTGACCCAAGGATTTATTCGCCCCAGCTTAAGCCCATTTGCTAGCCCAATTCTCTTGGTTAGTAAGAAGGATGGGTCTTAGCGGCTTTGTGTAGATTACCGTCGCCTCAACCAACTCACCATACCTGATAAATATCCCATCCCTAATATTGATGTACTCTTAGATGAATTGCACGGGGCCAAGTATTTCTCCAAGATAGACTTGAGGTCAGGGTATCATCAGATTCGAGTTTTTCCAGCAGATATTCCCAAAACAACATTCCGAACTCACTCAGGACATTATGAATTTGTAGTCATGCTGTTTGGCCTAACTAATGCCCCAGCTACATTCTAGGCGCTCATGAATAATCTCTTTAGACCACACCTACGTAAATTTGTACTTGTGTTCTTCGATGACATCCTGGTTTACAGTTCAACGGCACACGAACACTTCAACCATCTCCGGACTATCTTTTCCATTTTGTAGCAACATGCTCTATATGCTAATGCAAAAAAATGTTTCTTGGGGCAGACAAGAATAGACTATCTGGGTCATATTGTTACCAGCAGCGGGGTGGAGGTGGTTCCTGAGAAGATCAGGGTCATCGCTCACTGGCCCACGCCGTCAACAGTAAAAGACTTACGCAGATTCCTGGAACTCACGGGGTATTATCGGCGGTTTGTTAAGAAGTATGGAATCATTACTCGTCCTCCAACTGATTTAACTAAGAAGGATGCCTTCCACTGGTCAGAGGTAGCACAGAAAGCCTTTGATGACCTTAAAATTGCTCTTACCACTACGCCCGTCCTACAACTACCTGATTTTCAGCAGCCATTCACAGTCGAGTGTGACACCTCAATGGACGAAATAAGGGCAGTTCTAATGCAAAACGATCATCCTATTGCCTATTTCAGCAAGGGCTTCTCTTTCTCTAACAGGTATCAATCTGCATATGATCGCGAACTCTTGGCGTTGGTACTTTCTCTTTAAAAATGGCGTCATTACTTGTGGGGCCATCACTTCTATGTACGCACTGATCATCACAGCTTGAAACACTTGCTGGATCAGAAACTTGTCACTACCTCCCAGCAGCGTCTTTTAGTGAAGCTCCTTCCCTTGACTTCACCATCATCTACAAGCCAGGGAAGGAAAATGCAGCCGCAGACTCTCTCCCCCGAAGACCGCAACAAGCTGATTTCTTTCACATGGTTATTCCTATTGCCGATGAATTACAAAAGTTACCTCAAGCCTTGTTAGATGATCCAGAAACCAGGGCCAAGATTGAAGAGCTGCGAGCTAATCATGACCAACATTCCCATTTCCATTATATGAGTGGGCAGTTGTTCTATAAAACACGGTTAGTTATACCCAATAACTCTGAGCTACGTGAAAAGCTACTAACCGAGGCTCATGCTACTCCAACTGGGGGTCACGAGGGATACTTAAAGACCTTAAAGAGGTTGAGCGATCAGTTATACTGGCCGGGAATGACAAGTGACGTCAAACACTTTATACAACGTTGCATGACATGCCAACAGAATAAGTACTAAACCTTAGCCCTAGCAGGTCTCTTGCAACCCCTCCCAATCCCGGAACGCATATGGGAAGATATTTCGCTAGATTTCATCACTGGACTACCTAAATCCAAAGGTCTTGATGTTATTCTAGTAGTGGTCGATCGTCTCAGTAAGTACAGTCACTTTATTGCTTTCTCCCATCCTTACACTGCGAAAAGGTGGCATCGGTATTCTGCCAAGAGATCGTTCGACTTTATGGAATGCTCAGATCCATCATCTCCGATAGAGATTCTCTCTTTCTTAGCAACTTTTGGCAGGAGTTGTTCCGTTTAAGCCAAACTCACTTGAACATGAGCACAACTTACCACCCCCAGTCTGATGGTCAAACAGAAGTGGTCAACCGCTGTTTGGAAGCATACCTCCATTGTTTCATTCATGATCAACCTAAACAATGGAGTAAGTTCTTATGTTGGGCCGAATTGTCTTTTAATACCGGCTATCATTTCTCTGCTCAGGATACTCCCTTTAAGTTAGTATATGGACGTGACCCTCTTCCTCTAATTCCCTATGTAAAAGGGGAAACTCTGGTTGCAGAATTGGAGGACCAGTTAGAATCCCGAGATGCCATGATCAAGGTTTTGCAAGACAATTTACTTAAAGCCCAACACCGAATGAAATTGCAGGCTGACAAGCACCGTCGAGACCTTGAATTTTCACCAGGAGATGCAGTTTGGCTAAGGATTCAGCCTTATCGTCAGCATACGGTCGCCAATAAGCGATTTGAAAAGCTCTCCCCCAGATTTTTTGGGCCTTTTAAGGTCCCCAAACGTATAGGCAAAGTCGCTTACCAGTTGGACCTCCCTTCAAATGCCAAGATCCGTTCTATTTTCCATGTCTCTCTACTTTGGCCAGCGATTGGGCAGCAACCAGCCAATCCACCTCCTCCAATCCCACTTTCCTCTAATATAGAGCTCATCCTCACCCTACTTAAGGTCCTTAAACATCGTTGGAATCAAGACAAACTAGAGTTGCTTATCCTGTGGGACCATCGACCAATAGAGGAAGCCGCTTGGGAAGAGTATGATCTTGTGGAAGAACAATTTTCCCATTTTCGACCTGAGGACAAGTCATTTTTCCAGGGGGAGAAATGATAGCGACCTACGCTATCGTTTCATTTACTCCAGGAGAGGGAAACGAGCAAGAGAAGAGTAAACTTAATTTCTTTGATTTTTTAATAAATGGAATATTCCATCAGTCAAGTCTGTTGCATTATTTCAGGGCTAGATTTCAGGATTGTTAGTCAGTTGCTAGATTTCAAGGTCGCTAGTATCTCGCATTTCAAAATTTTGTTATTTTCCTTTTGTAAGTTGCCATTATAAATGGGCTATGCAGATTATCAATAAGGCATCGAATTCCAGAAAATACCTTGGATAGGAGATTCTCTTAGGGCTGCTTTAGAGGGGTTGTGAGATTCTTACTTCCTCTTTAATTCAGATTTCTTTCCTATATTATTCTTTCATTCACTAGTTCCCAATTGAACCGGTATCTATCATACTCCCTCATGTATAAAATATAAGACATGATTGATTTTTTTGAAAATATTAAGAATGCTGATTAAATTATTTTAAAATATTTGTATTTATCATTTTTTCTCCAAACTATTTTACTTAATTTATAAACTGATATATAATTTAATGCTATACAGCATATGATATGATTAAATAACTTATTTAGCTTCCTTAATCTCTTAAAAAAAATCAACTTTATCTTATATTTAGAACTAGAGGGAGCAAAAAACTAATGATAGTTAGGTAATTTCCCACATTTAACAATATTTCAAAATTTCAAGTAAGTCCTTTTAAAATTATTGAAAATCAACATATTTATTTGTCTTTTCTCAATTTTGACATTATATTTCTATCTTTTTTCATTGAGTAATCCCTTTCATTAAAAAATATATATCTTTTTTTTTCCTGCCATTAAAAAATATATATCAAGTGAGCATAACAAAATCCTTGTCAATTACTTCCTCCAATTCTAAATATAAGATCCAGTCAACTTTTTTTTTTTAAATTAAAGAAAGTAAGTAAGTTATTTAATCATATCATATGTTGTGTATCATTAGGTTATATATTAGTTTATAGGTTAAGTAAAATAGTTTGAAAAAAATGATAAACTTAAATACTTTAAATTAATTTAATTAAATTTCTTAATATTTTATAAAAAAAATTAACTAGATATTATATTTAGAATGGGGTAATATATTGTAATGTGTTCCAGTTTTTAAACTTTGCGCCCCTAATTCAATCCTAATAGACAATGGTAGTTTCATAAGTATCTTTTTTATGGCTTTGTTAAATAAGTTGTTTTCTATAAAAAGAATTATAGCCTGTGTTTGGTATCACTTATTTTTGGACAATAAATCCTTATTATACAAGCCGAGATAAAACTCCTCTCACATACTTACCTCGTATATTTTGAATCACGATTTATAAGCACTTATTACCCAAAAATAAATTATTCCAAACGAGCACATAATCATATCCAATGGCTGATTGGCAACATATTGTTAGTGTTTTCTTACCCCACAAGATAATATATTTCACAATATCAATATCATATTCTCATACTGTTGCTACAAGGAAATTCCTTTCTTTCATATTGGTGTTTTCTTTCTTACGCCTCAACATAATCATTTTACAAATATCAATATCTTGTTCGCATTGCAACTAAATAATTTATGTAATTTAAAGTGTTAATAAATTTATTACCGTAACAGTTTATTGAGTGGGAAAAATTTTAGCCTGAAGTGCAATTTGAATCAATAACCTTATGGACATAACAATAATTCGGGCACGTTGAGCTTATTCAGGGCAACCCAAAACAAATTTGGGAGAGAAATGTTTTCATTTACCTTCTTCATTTCTTATTTATACCATTGGATCAAATTCTTATTGTTGAGTTTTTCTCTCCCTGTGTCTTTTTGGATTCTCTATGTTTCTCTCACCATTGTAACGTTAATACTAAGTGTGTGTTTGGATTAGCTATTGAAGAATAGTTTTTACGATTTACGAGGTAAGTATATGAGAGAAGTTTTATCTCGATTTGCGGAAACGGGTTTTTAAAACCATGGTTTTAAAAGTACCCGAACACACACTAATAAAATGATTACCCTGTGTGACGCATAAGAATTGTGCTTACCATTGATAAAAAGAACCTAAAAGGAATATTATTTTTGAAATATTTCTAATTTCAAATATTAAATTAAACACACATGTAATGCAAGGATTTATTGTAGAAAAAGAAAATTTTAACCAAAACAATTAATGACAATGACTTTATTGATTATATGAATAATACACATGGACCAATCAAACTAGTACTATTAAAGATATATATTGATGGTTGATGATAGCCATTTGTTTTTTAGTTTTTTGTAGGTTTTAGGGATTAAAATTAAAAATAAATAATATAATATAATATGGATATTGGCGTTAGCCCAAATTCAATCGGGCGTGACCCAAATCTTTTCAAATTAACCAATTGTCACAAAAATTGGCTGATTCTAAATATTTTTTGGGTTTACTTGGACTGAGCCATCCTGCTCATTTATGAGTTTTGGCCTTCAGGGATTCCAATGTGCCTTCCTCTAATATCTTTTGTAACATACAAAATGAATAATATATTTATATATTATAATGATATAAGGGTGCATTTTTATACTTTCTTGCGACTTTTCAAAAAAAATAATAAAAATGCTACAATGTTAGGGTTGAAAAATTTTATGAATATTAAATATGTGGATGTCCATTGACTCATATTACTCTTCCAGTCAACTTGACATAAAGAAGAAAAGAAGACTTGACACAAAGCAAAAGCAAAAGAAGACAAGAACATAAAGAAGATATAAAGTAACTATGGTTATGTAACCAAGGTTAAAGATAACCATGGTCATGCAATCAGTGTTAGATTTCTGACTCTATATAAAGGCATATAATCGATTGTTTCAATTGAACTGAATGAGAACTTCTCTCTAACTTCTCTCTAGAAATTCTATCAATTTTCTCTGAATTCTATCAATTTTCTCTCTTATCACATATACTTTTATAACACGTTATCAGCACGAAGCTCTAAAAAAAGGTATGATCTTCTTATGGTTTCTTTAATGATTATATATACCTTGTTTTATTTTATAGATCTGGGATAATCTGAGCCACTATATGGAATTAGAGAGATACTTTTACCGATTGTTATATAACAGCGGGTTCCATGGCTAAGATTGGAGATCGTTATTATTTTTATATATCATTTATAAGTTCTTTTATATTATTATTATTATGGCCAGAAGCCATACACATCTAATTCTTGAAATTATGACCAGAAGTCATAATGTTTTAGTTTCTTATAATATGGCCAGAAGCCATATCCATTTGATTTTCTATTATATGGTCAGAAGCTATATACATTTTTTATCTTATTATATGGCCAGAAGCTATATATATTTTTCATCTTTTATCTTATTGTACGGCCAGAAGTCATGTACAATTTTTATCCTGAAGATAATAGTTAATTCCTCATCTTGAGATTAAATGGCCCGAAGCCATACATGACCTGAAGTCATGAGATTAAATGGCCTGAAGCCATACATGTTTTAATTTTCGTATCTTGCCTTATGAATTATTTATTGTCTTTATGAATTTACAGTTATTATATTGCATATTTACATTTCATATTTTAATTATTTTCATTTATTTCTTTAATTAGTTTGAACAATGACAAACCTAGCAAAACTTGAAATTGTGGTTCTTGATATTACCGGGAAAAATTATTTATCTTGGAAGTTGGATGCGGAAATTCACCTGAATGCCAAAAGTCTGGAAGACACGATTAAAGAAGGGAATAAGGCATCCAACCAAGACAAAGCCAAATCCATGATTTTTCTTCGCCACCATTTACATGAGGATTTAAAAACTGAATATTTGATAGTAATGGACCTACTTGTCTTTTGGAACAATTTGAAAGAAAGATATGATCACCAGAAGATGGTCATTCTTCCAAAAGCTCATTTTGATTGGATGCATTTACGCTTGCAAGATTTTAAATCTATAAGCGAATATAACTCAGCTATGTTCAGAATTACTTCTAAATTGAAATTATGTGGAGAAAATGTTACTGATGATGATATGTTAGAAAAGACATTCTCCACATTTCATGCATCCAATTTACTCCTGCAGCAGCAATATTGTGAAAAAGGTTTCAAGAAATATTCTGAGTTAATTTCTTGTCTCCTTGTGGCTGAACAAAATAATGAGCTTTTATTGAAAAACCATGAATCCCGTCCAACAGGCTCAACTCCATTCCCTGAAGTGAATGTAGTAACAAATGAATTTTATTGTGGCAGTGGCCGTGGTCGTGGCCGTGGACGTGGACATGGACGTGGGCGTGGCTACAGCCATGGGCGTGGTTGATATCATGGAGGTTTAAATTCCTACCAGAAGTGGAAAAATACTGATAAGAACCAAAAAGGGGAAAGCAGTAGGCATAACAAATATGCTGATAATCCATATTATTGATGTGGTGGCAAGGGCCATTGGTCTCGTACCTGTCGTACACTAAGGCACCTAGTTGATCTTTACCAAGAATCAATTAAAAATACTAGTAAAAGATCAAATGTTGAAGTTAATCATGTTGATCAGGGCGAGAATTCTGAGTATGGCGATATAGATAATAACTATTTGGATGTTGTAAATTTCTTAATATAATTTGAACTTTTATATTTTATTTAAAGTTATTTCTATCATATGTATTAATTTTATTTATGTTTTTATGAAGAATGAATTCTATTAGCATTAATCATAAATATTTATGTCTCGTTGATAGTGCAACAACCCACACCATACTTAGACATGATAAATATTTTTCTTCCTTGATAATACGAGAAGTCAATGTTCAGATTATATCTGGTAGTATAAATTTAATTGAAGGCTTCGGAAGAGCTAATATTTTGTTACCTGAAGGAACAAAATTATACATTAATAATGCATTTTATTCTACCAAGTCTAAAAGAAACTTACTGAGTTTCAAAGATATCCGCAGAAATGGATATCATTTAGAAACAACAACTAAAAATAATCAGGAATATATTGTCATTACAAATATAGTTGCTGGTAGAAAATGCATATTAGAAAGTTTTCCTATTTTTTCTTCTGGATTGTATTACACATATATAAGCACAATTGAAACATATGCTATTGAGAACCAGAAGTTCAATAATGCAGACCAGAAGTTTGCCAATTCAAACTAGCAGTTTGATAATGCAGACCAGAAGTTTGCCAATTCAAACCAGCAGTTTGATAATGTAAACCAGAAGTTTACCAATGAATTTATTGTTTGGCATGACTGGTTAGGCCATCCCGGTTCAATCATGATACGACAAACAATTGGGAATTCATATGGACATACCCTGAAGTGTAAACAAATACCACAATCCCATGATTTCTCATGTGCTGCATGTTCCAAGGGAAAGTTAATTATTCGCCCCTCACCAAGCAAAGTAGAAAGTGAATCTCTCACATTTCTAGAACGGATACAGGGAGATATTTGTGGGCCAATACACCCCTATGCGGACCATTTAGGTACTATATGGTTTTAATTGATGCATCAACTAAATGGTCGCATGTTTGCTTATTATCTTCTCGCAACCTGGCGTTTGCGAGATTACTTGCTCAATTGATTAGATTAAGAGCACATTACCCTGATTATCCTATCAAGAAAATACGTCTTGATAATGCTGGTGAATTTACATCACAAGCTTTTAATGAATATTGTATGTCCCTTGGAATTGATGTTGAACATCCTGTAGCTTATGTTCATACGCAAAATGGACTTGCAGAATCATTGGTTAAAAGGTTGCAACTGATTGCAAGACCTTTACTTATGAAATCTAATCTCCCAATTTCTGCTTGGGGCCATGCCATTTTGCATGCAGCAATGTTAATTCACATTAGGCCAACAAGTTATTTAAAGGTTTCCCCCTTACAAATGGTTTTTGGTCAGGAACCTAATATTTCCCATATAAGAACTTTTGGGTGTGCGGTATATGTGCCTGTAGCACTACCACAACACACTAAAATGGGTCCTCAAATAAGGATGGGAATATATGTTGGGTATGAATCTCCATGAATTATAAAATGTTTAGAACCATCCACAGGAGATTTATTTACGACACGATTTGCCGATTGTCATTTTGATGAATCACTTTCCCAACATTAGGGGGAGAAAACAAACAGCTGGGTAAAGAAATTAGTTGGAATGAATTATCATTGGCTCATTTTGATCCTCGTACAAAACAGTGTGAACTGGAAGTTCAAAAGATAATTCATTTACAGAATTTAGCTAATCAAATGTCAGAAGCATTTACTGACCCAAAGAAAGTGACAAAGTCACATGTCCCAGCTGCTAATGCTCCTATTAAAATAGATGTCCCTGAAGGACAACATGCTATGAATGAATCTAAAACACGCCTGAAGCGTGGCAGGCCCATCGGTTCCAAAGATAAAAATCCTCGAAAAAGAAAAGGAGTAAAGAATATAGATGGTCAGGTCGAGGATAATGAAGAAAAATTAGTAGCTCCAAAAGAGCCATCTCCTGAAGAGATATTATCTCCAGAAGAGAATGTTGTAGTCCCAGAAGAGACCCAGGTACCTGACATATGTGAAAATAATGAGATCTCAATAAATTATGTTATGAATGGAATCCGATGGGATAGAAATGAAGTCAACATTAATGATATCTTTACTTATCATATAGCATATGATGTAATGAATGATAATGAGGATCAAGAGCCCAAATCCATTAGTGAGTGCCAACAAAGAAAAGATTGGTCCCTATGGAAAGATGCAATTAATGCAGAATTAAAATCATTGGCAAAACGAAAAGTATTTAGACCTGTAGTCCTTACACCTGAAGATGTAAAACCAGTTGGATGCAAATAGGTCTTTGTACGAAAAAGAAATGAAAAGGGCAAAATAACTAGATATAAGGCACGTCTAATAGCTCAAGGTTTTACACAAATACCTGGCATTGATTTTGAAAAAACGTATTCACCAGTAGTGGATGCGACTACTTTTCGTTATTTAATTAGTCTAGCAGTAGATGCAGGACTTGATTTACATCTAATGGATGTTGTGACTGCCTATTTATATGGATCACTTGACAATGATATTTATATGAAAGTCCCTGAAGGACTTAAGATGCCAGAAGCATCCAATTCAAGTTCTCGAGAATAATACTCAGTTAAGTTAAATAAGTCCCTGTATGGCCTGAAGCAATCAGGGCGCATGTGGTATAATTGTCTTAATGAATATTTGTTGAAAGAAGGATACAAAAATAATCCGATATGCCCATGCATCTTTATGAAAAGATATAATAGTGAGTTTGCTATAATTGCTGTTTATGTTGATGATATCAACATCATTGGAACTTCTGAAGAGCTTCAAAAGCAAATTAATTGTTTGAAGAAAGAATTTGAAATGAAGGATTTGGGAAGAACAAAATTCTGTCTTTGATTACAGATCGAGTACTTCAAGAAAGGGATCTTTGTATATCAAGAAACTTATACAAAGAAGGTCCTAGAGCGATTTTACATAGATAAATCTCATCCATTATGTACCCCAATGGTTGTAAGATCTTTGAAGGTGGATAAAGACCCATTCCGACCCCGAGAAATTAGTGAAGAAGGTGATGAAGAATTGCTTGGTCCAGAAGTACCAAATCTTAATGCTATTGGAGCACTAATGTATCTTGATAATCATACACGTCCTAATATATCATTTGCTGTTAATTTATTAGCAAGATATAGTTCTTCACCAACACGAAGGCATTGGAATGGAATAAAGCACATTCTTCGTTATCTCAGAGGTACAACAGACATGGGGTTATACTACTTAAATGTATCCAAGCATGAACTGGTTGGTTATGCAGATGCCGGATTTTTGTCGATCCACATGATGGTAAATCACAAATGGGTTATCTATTTACATGTGGAGGTGCAGTTATTTCATGGCGATATATGAAACAGACTATATTAGTCACATCATCTAATCATGCAGAAATTCTAGCAATACATGAAGCAAGTCGAGAATGTATGTGGTTGAGGTCAGTGATACATCATATACGTACAACTTGTCATTTATCTTCCGGCAAAATGATCCCAACAATCCTATATGAGGATAATGCTGCATGTATCACTCAACTTAAAGAAGGCTATATCAAGGGCGATAGAACAAAGCAAATTTCACCAAAATTCTTCTTCACTCGTGACCTTCAAAAGGATGGTGAAATAGATATCCAGCAAATCAGTTCAAGTGAAAATCTAGCATATTTATTCACCAAGTTACTCCCAGGTACAATCTTTGAAAAACTTGTTCATGATATTGGTCTTCGGAGATTCAAAGATTTCAACTGATATTATCAAGAGGGGGAGTCGATACACGCTGTACTCTTTTTCCCTTATCTAGGTTTTGTCCCACTGGGTTTTCCTAGAAAGGTTTTTAATGAGGCAGCACTTAACGGTGTATCAATGAATGATGTACTCTTTTCTTTGGCTAGGTTTTTATCCCACTGGGATTTTCCTAGTTAAAGTTTTTAATGAGGTACATTCATAATAGACATCCAAAGGGGAGTGTTATGAATATTAAATATGTGGATGTCCATTGACTCATATTACTCTTCCAGTCAACTTGACATAAAGAAGAAAAGAAGACTTGACACAAAGCAAAAGCAAAAGAAGATAATGACATAAAGAAGATATAAAGTAACCATGTTCATGTAACCAGTGTTAAAGATAACCAATGTCATGCAACCAGGGTTATATTTCTGACTCTATATAAAGGCATGTAATCGATTGTTTCAATTGAACTCAATGAGAACTTCTATCTAGAAATTCTATCAATTTTCTCTGAATTCTATCAATCTTCTCTCTTATTATATATACTTTTATAACAGAAGGGCCTATTAATGCGCTTTGAGGGATATGATTCTAACTTATATTCCCCCCTTAATGTTGTAGCTCTTTTGAGATTGGGACCTTTTTTCACGACTTATGCTCGTTGCATACCTTAATCTGTTATTATTTGAATAGCATTTTTTGCTACGGTTTGAGTGATAAAATGTGTCCCCCTTCTTATACCCTTTAATCCACAAGTGCCGGTGTAGGACCAAGAAATCATTTGACCTCATACATGTGTAACAGTCACAATTGTATTGCTAAAACTAGCTTGAATATACCAATAAACTGTTAGTTGAGATGATAAGTAGTCTCACTTTGTATAATGGATGACACAAGTTTAAATCCTAAAAAGTATATTTGTTGGGATAAGTGAAAACCCTTAACGCTCTAAGTTTTGAAAAGAAATACCCTTTGATCAAATTAAAAAGAAGAAGAAGAAGAAGAAGAAGCTTGAACATGATTAACCCTTTTAGTATTCTATGTGCATTCTTAGTGCTCATTTGAAATAACTTATTTTTAGTGCTAATAAATCATGATTCACGGTATATGAGATAAGTATATGAGAGGAGTTTTATCTCGATTTGCATAATAAAGACTTATTGTCCAAAAATAAACCCAACCGAACACAAACTTATGTGAATCAATAAGTTCATTTACAACTGAACCAATTTTTAATACAGGTTTGACCTTATAAGAGTTTTATTCACCACTTCAACAGAAGTGCTTTATCTATTTTTTCTCTCCCAACTTTGTTTGCCCATAGTTAAACAATATTAATATATTTGCTTTCCGCCATTAAAGACAGGAGGGGGCCCCAAAGATTATAATTAACTGTTAAATAAACAAATTGATCAGCAGGCAAGACGCAAACCGAATTTCTGTCTTTCCCCATTTTGCCATTTTTGAAGCAGCTCTCCTTCTTCGCCAGCCTTCCACCAATGTTAGCCTATAGCTTCACTAGTACTAGCCGTTCCTCTTTCTCTCTCCTCAGCAAACGCCAAAACGAATCATTCTCTTCAGCTTCCTCTCTCCTTTCCCTCTTCTTCTTCTTCTAGCACTCGTCCACAATTCTGATTCTCTTTTTCTTTCCCCCCTCCTTTCTATGTTAGTTTGTGTTTTGCCAGAAGCTTCATCATGGCCATGGTTCACTCTTCAGTTCACCCAATTGAAGCCCCGCCGCTCACTGATAATGCTTTGCCTAGGGCAAGGATGCAAGACGTACAGGGCATGCCGGGCACATTGGGAGGCCTTGCCTTGCGCGTCCTTCAGTTTGTTTTCGCTGCCCTTGCCCTGGTTGTCATGGCCACCACCAGCGATTTCCCTTCCGTCACCGCTTTCCGGTATTCCGATGTTTTCTTAATCTTTACTTTTTTAACTATTCTGAGCTTTACTTTCTGCGATATGCGTTTTAATTGGTTCGTAATCATGATTTTATTCAATTTTTAATTTGATGTATATGGTTTAAGAGTTAGTGACTGTTTGTTTGTTATCTTTTCGATTCTGTCATTAAACTGGTTGCTGTGCTTGTCAATTATGCTTCCAGTTATGAGTCAGACACTTAGAATATGCATAATTCATGGCTGCCTAAAGTATTGAAGAAAAAATTATATGTAGTAAAAATCACCTTTGTGTGGTGTGTGATCAGTGGTTTGGGTGAATTGGCATGATTTGAATCATGCTTGGGTAGAGTACCAAGGCAACATATGCCATGGTAGTAGAATTTAATACCGTATTAACAAGAGTTTAAGGGAAGGGACAAAATAAACAATTTTAGAATTATAATAATATACTGGCTCAATTATAATTTACAAAATATTAATGCCAAATGTATACCAATTTCTGAAACACTAAGTTCAGTGTTATTTACTAATTTTAAGTTTGCTAAAAATGATGATAAAAAGTTGGATTTGAGGAGGATGTCTTGTTTTGTTTTCATGGTGACAGTAGCTGCTGTCTTGCTTTGTATAACTTTCAGGAGTAATAGTTAGGGGCAAAGGCCCTTGTCTAATCTATGAATTTTTTAGGGGCTAATGACTTAACTCTTTGCTGTGGCCTTTTGGAACCCTGTTCCTTAAAGGACCAGCTAGCATTTGGATGTTGGAAAGGAACTTTATGGTTACTCAAAACTTCTTTTAATTTCCCATTTATGTGAACAAAACAGAATTTAATGGAAGAAAAAGGGTTCAGTTTAGGAGCCAGGGGATAAGTTATCCTAATAGTGTTAGTTGTACTTTAATCAAAGGTGGTTCATTTTGGCCAAAAAAAGGAGGTGATCCTTGGGATTTACAATAGTCTTTATCTTATAGCCTTCATTTTTTTCATCTTAGCGTAACAGCTTTTGTGATATTTGCTGTACCAGCTACCTGGTTGCTGCTGTCAGCCTGCAAAGCATGTGGAGCCTCTCTCTAGCAATTACTGATATATATGCCATTTCAGTGCAGCGGAGCTTCCGGAATTCCAGAATTGTCAGCTTATTCTCTATTGGGGATGGAGTAAGAAAACATGCCGCTAAACTTAGTTAGCTTGTGCAGTTAAAGTTCTTGTAGAATTCGTATCTTGTGTTTCTCACTATTCTTGCCAGCAGTACTCTGGAGTCTGGAGCATTGCTTCCATCTCAGGTTAATTTGTTATCCAAGCAAGATGTCACTTCCATAGTGCACAACAAAGAGAAAGTATATTAATACTCATACTTTCTGTGCTTGTTAGTCTGGTTGAACAAAACCTGGGAGACTGCGGCAGAGAAAGAATGAATTGAACAAGACGACTTCTCTGAGTTAGTAGAATAGACTTGTCATGTTTTGCTTCTAAGACGTTTACCTGAGTTCCATTTAACCTTTTTCACGCTTAAAGCTAAGCTAGCTGTAACCTCTTTTAGTCACTTCCAAATAACCAACTGCACCTAATGCTGTTTAACCCAACAGGATAGCATAATCCCTTTTTCCTACTTTTGTCCATCTCCCATCTTGTCAGCTGTTTTACTGGTTTTTCTTGTATTGTACTCAAACTAGCGTTAGTTGAGGGTTCTTTAGGTATAATTGCTGAGGTTTTATCAATTGTATGTAAATATTTTGGTAAGTAATTATTTATGAAAAATGTTGGGCCTTAGGTTGCTAAAAGGATGGCAATTAACTGGACTTTTGGGTTGAGAACATCCTCACTGGTGCTTCTTCTTCTTCTTTTTTTTGCCTGATGAATCATACAAAGGAGGAACTTATGGCAGGCTTCTCTGCCAACTTTAGTTGAGAAATCAATTATTGATAGTCAGTCACTGTTCCCTCCTGTTAACAATTCCCAGGCTATCATGTCAATCTAACATCGAGTTCTTTCTTTTCTTGTATTGATGCCATTGAAGTGCTTCCCCTTTTGAATGCTTACTAAACACGTGTCCCTGTGATCATTTGGTGTAGCATCCACATCTGAATTATTTGCAGCAACACACCCACCCTTTTAAATCATTGCCATCAAATTAAGAGAGTCAATGCTTGTAAATTTCGTTGAGAATTCATGACCCTGTTGTGAGTTGGATATAAAAAACATTAGAGAAGTGGGGATAAAACTTTTTAATTAACTTTTCTTTCTCTTTTATCTTCCATCTTCTCTATACTAAAATTTTGTAACTCCACTTCTCCAATTTTCTTAAATCCAACTCATAAAAATTTTCCCTCCCCTCCAAATCCCTCATACCAAACAGACCCTTAGCGTATCCATGGACAAACCTGCACCTTCACCATTGACGCTCACCCGTTTGCTAAATCTTTGCCAACATATTACTCATCCTTGTCATCAAATTTTGGAGTTTTATAACATAAGTCTGAGTTTGATCTAGCTCTTCAACCAATTCTCTAAAACAATGATGAGCTCTCATCTCTTTTTTCGTTCCCTTTAAAGATTAATTCCTAGATGCCAAGTTGATACACAAATGCACAGAAAGGATTGCGCATGATAACTCCTGAGTTATCATAACACATTGCTCATTATTCAGTTCTCAGATAATTACAGCTTCCCCTATTAACCCTTTTATGAAATACCGGGTAAGCTGGTCATGGCCTCAATTTGGTTGGTAACAACCAAATAACTAAACCTAATACTGCTAGCCCAACTAACAACCTAAACTAATCAGTATTTACGTACCCAAAATACACTATCATCTGAAAATAATAAAAAATGGTAATAACTTGTTCTTGATATCAGGGTGCTTGTGTGCGTAGATTTTGGCTCCTCAAGATTACTTGTATACAAATATACCTTGTGAAAATGCAAGCAAGCATAATTACCTTAAAGTTTATCTCTAATGTGTGTAAAGCGGAAGCTAGTTAATTTGGAAACCCTTATTTTCTGTTTGATTGTTGAAGGGCCATGAAATAAATGTGGAAGCACTCATATATGTTGTTGCTCATAATCAACCGAAATTCATTTACAATTTTCAAAGTGACTGTAAGCTGAACGATTTTGGGTTAAATGAAAATTTACTGTGAAATCTTCATCACCTTGTTTGGGAAACAAAGGTGAATATGATGCAATAAAAATGAAGAGAACATGTAGCCTTAACAATTCTAAATGGAGAGAAATTGAGAGAATTGGTATCTGGTGATGATTTTATTGAATTATAAATGCCCTGCCCTTATGTTGAACCTGAGAAATTTTCCTTTTTGATTTTTGTTTTTGCAGATTACTTCAACACTTACTTTTGCTGCCTCTTGTGCTTCTGCTGGTATCACAGTCCTTATTGGTAATGATCTGAATGATTGTGCACAGAATCACTGCAGCAAGTTTGAGATAGCAACAGCCATGGCATTTATGAGTTGGTTTGCTGCTTCTCCATCTTTTCTTTTGAATTTCTGGACATTGGCTGCCAAGTAATAGGTCGTTTTTTCATGTATTTATGGTATGAACTGTGTGTGATGATTGCCTATATGTATAATTCACATCCCTTGAACTATATAGCCTCCATTCGATTTAATAGATGTGAGCTTGAAAACCTTAGATGTGGAAATTCTTCTAAGTGCAGCACCTGTGTGCATGGCTCCATTGATAAGTTCTTTTATGAGATATAATTCTTCTCACATATTTATCTCGTATATCACAAAATCATTTAAAATAAGCTGATTCAAACAACATTTGAGAAGAGATGCCTGCATCATCGGATTTGGCAAAGTTAATTTGCGGATGATGCAAATAAGACATTCCCAGAGTTGCTTTGAAAGGGTGCTCCAAGCTGGCTTATCATCATCTCGTCCTCAAACGAGGAAACTATGTGCATTTGAATTTTTTTCCCAACTTGTATTTTCTTAACAGGACTATGTCATGTGGTTTGTTTTGACAGAGGTGTGGATTGCCCGGGGGTTCTATCAAAGTATCAATTATGATGTCCATTGGAAGAGTGAAAAGAACTCTAATACCTCGTTTGGTACGATGAAAGAGTTTTTTTATAGAAGTAGAAATAGAAATGGAAGTGGGTTTTAAAGTATGTTTGGTATGTCAATGGAAGTGTGATATAATTTTTAATCAATATATGTATTTTTCTTTCAAAAAGATGAAAATACCTTATCATTGAAAAAAGTAAAAGCCTTCTTTCCTGAAAACATCCATCACCACTGAAGGAAAACAGTCATTGGCCATCAAAAAAATCAGTCATCAGCTACCAAAGAAACATCATTAGCCACCACAATTGGCCTACCCATAACAGAATAGCTATCAAACTATTTAAAAAAAAAGGCCATCGAACTATCCACAATAAATCCAAATCTTTTTCTTTCTTTCTTTCATATCCTAGGCCTTCCATACTTCTCCTTTCAAAGATCCCATCCATGATGGAGGCAGTGAGGACGATGGGTGTAGGAGATGGCGACGTTGAAGGAGTATGCGAGTTCAGCCGGAGGCTGTGAAGATATGGAAGGAGAGCTCGTCGACAAAGAACAACAGACGATAGAAGCCACGAAGATTAAAGGATGCTTGTTCAACTAGAGCTCGTGAAGATCTGGAAGGAAAGCTCAAGGTGAAAGACGGAGAACAGCGGCGACGAACTTCAGAGATCGATGGCGACTGACTCTGGAGATCAACGCTCTTACTGGTGCTCACTGCTCACAACAACCTCTCAAAGGGCAAAAGGGTTAGATCTACACTTCCATGGGAAGTGGAAGTGGGTTCCTAAGGGGAGGCCAAAGAAGTGGGTTCCAACGATTTTGATGGAAGTGGGACTTCCATGGAACTCACTTCTAGCATACCAAACACCCAAATTTTAAGTTCTAATCTCACTTCCACTTCTCACCTTCTCACTTCCATGCTACCAAACAGGGCAAAATGGGACGTGTTTAAGAGAGATCCTTAAAACCTTTCATGGAGTTTCCTCAATGAAATTGAGATGGAATCCCCACAGGGTGTTGGAGGAGTATACGCAGAAAAAGGGGACAAATTTTTGATATTATTATCCAGTATTCAATTTGGGATTTATATTTGCCCCTCCCAATACAAATGTCTCCTTTAGGAGGTGAACTCAAGACCTAGAGAGATTTAATGAGATCTTACACCGTTAGACTAATTTTATGTTGGTAAAAAGAAATGAATTAATTTAAAAAAACGATGGAATTAATCAAGTTTTGCTAGTTCAGCTCTTATTGGGCTCATGGCCAGCCAGAAAGTCCATTTTCTCTTTTTTGTTAAAAAGGTTCAAATTATTAAAATATATGTTTTATGTTCAAATTCTAAAAGGAAAAATTAAAATGTTTTAAGGTGCATAAAAAGTATTACAAATTCATGGCTTAAAGACTAAAGTACAAACACATATATCTGGGTTAAAAAAAAGTACAAACACATTGAATCCAAAAATATTGCGACAAAAAAACAGTTAACCCAAAAAGAGAAAAGATGGCTGAGTGCTCTGCGTTTTGGGTGATCAGATCAGCAAGAGAACGAAAACAGTTACACTAAGAGCAAGAAGAGTTATCCAGCAACAAGGTTAGGACTTAGAGGCTATTAGCTTATTTTTAATTTAGGTTAATAATATCGTTGGTTTTTTATTGAATTTTCATTTTGGCCAAAATAGTTTCAGATTGTGCTTGGTAGTCCCTATAGTTTTATAAAAATTCAAAAAATAGCATTAAAAAATAGAGACTAAATCAAAATTAGTTAAAAGTATAGAGACTAGAATAAAATTTGTAATTTAATTGTATTCCCTATATCTGGGTTAATATTATTGTTAGTTTTTATATATTGATCAAATTTCTATTTTAATCCATATAGTATTAGATCGTTGGTTTTGATTTTTATAATTTTATAAAGATTTTGTCTGAATTTAATAAATGATTCCTATACTTATAATATATTTTGCTTTTGATCCTTATATTTAAACTCAAAACAAGTCCTTATAAAATTATAAGGATAAAAAACAATAGTTTAAAATTATAAAAATCAAAATCAAAATTCGATTAAACTATATGAACCAATAATGATGTTAATCCTTATATTTTTAATAAATTTTGGACGGGTCCCTATAAGTTTTGATTTTGTTCTTGTATTTTTAACAATTTTCAACTTTGATCCTTATACTTAATTTTGTTAACGTGGTAACACGGGGTTAAACCCAGGCGAAGTTATTACGAAACTGTAATAAAAACACAGACAGGACTTAAAAATAAAATTCAATCAACTCTTAGATCAACAATGTTTTTTTTTTTTTTTGGCCAAAGATCAACAATGTATTAACCCTCTTAATTGCGTGCTTTTACATGAATGCGACTGACTATGACTGGCTAATCGTGATAACAGAACCAAAAACGATACTTCTCGAACATTCCCGGCTCAATATTGAAGCCTCCGATACGCTTGTCAGTCATTTCAATCTTCGAGCATCGAGCCTGCTGTTTTAATTTTTTGCTGCTCTGCTTATACTGTCAGGCTCCATTTTTTGGTTAGGAGAAGAAAGAAAGAGTTAGATAATCAGCTTCCCTTTTGGCGTTCTTTTTCCCTCTTTAAATTTTAGTTTTAGGGTTCGAATTCGACGCTCGGAAGCCATGTCAAATCTTCCCCGCACCTCGAGTGCTCCATCCAAGAACGGTCTTCCACCTCAGGAACTTCTCGACGATCTCTGCAGGTCTGTCATTGTAATTTCCTTTTTTTAAAAAAAAATTATTTTCCTTTTCGTTTTGTGGAAGATAAGGGCAAAATGTTATTGAACATTGGGAGCTTTTCTTGGGGTTTCTCCAATTTCTTTTTTTCTTTACTTCAATTTTTTTTCTTATTCTACTGTTTGATCGTCATGTATGCCCTTGATTGATAGCCTTGTGCGCAAAATACTGAGTATTAAAGTCTAGTATACATGTGCAGAGGATGGCCTGGATTTTTGAATTTAAGGCCCCCTACAAACTAACCAAAGCCCTCAACCCTAGCCTACTCCTAGTGGCTTTCCTATCCACGTTCTGTTATTTGATGTGCTTTCTTTTCCTTTAGATTGGTGAACTGGTGGTCACCTTCGATCTCCGTTGTTGAACACCCATAAATTACTATTGTTACCTTAGTCAATTTTCTCAATGCTTGCCGTGGAACGTTCATTATGCGCATAGCAGTTATAATTCTTTATCATTTGTATTCTGTTGCGTTATCTTCCTTTCCCTGATTTGTGGGTGAAATTTTTCCTTATATATCAGTTGTTTTTCAACTATTCTTTAAGCGTCTGTTCTGTGCTTTATTTCTTGCAGTCGATTTGTGTTAAATGTGCCGAAGGAAGACCTTCAATCATTTGAAAGGATCTTGTTTCTTGTGGAGTACGCGCATTGGTTTTATGAAGATAATTCTGTTGAAAATAATCCATCTCTGAAGTCATTCAGCCTCAAGGAGTTTACTTCTTTATGTATCCTGCGTAATTTCTCTTTGGGTTTTTGGTCCTTTCCGTCACTCTAATTCGTATTTGACAACTCCACATTAAATTTGTACATGTCTCTCTCTTTTTTGTTATCGTAGGTATCTGAGCATTTATTTCTATATTTAAGCTAAAATGTAAAACCCTGCTCCGACTTTGACTTTTTGGCATAGCCTTGTGCATGGTGGCCAACTCATCAACCCAGCCTGACCCACTCCAGGGTTGGCCCCTGCGGTGGCAGAGTCCTCTTATTTTTCTTAAAAGAGAAATATAGATGTTTCGACAATTTTTCATTTTTTAGGGGCAACCTGTGGATGAGGCATTTGTTTTTTTTTAACATTGATCAACTGAAGCCAAACCATCTCCAGGCCAGGCCAAAGCCCTCCTTAATCTGGCCTGTTCACACCCAGTTTGGCAGATGTTCCTTTGGTTTCAATCTTGGCATCTAACTTGATTGAACTTGCAATATGCAGCATATAATGGCTTCCATTTGCGAAGAAGAGTAAAAATAATAATTGGATTCATTTTTCTAGGAATTGGTTAGAACTTAATCTAACAACTTCCCTTTTGGATGAGGCATTTGTTTTTTTTTTAACATTGATCAACTGAAGCCAAACCATCTCCAGGCCAGGCCAAAGCCCTCCTTAATCTGGCCTGTTCACACCCAGTTTGGCAGATGTTCCTTTGGTTTCAATCTTGGCATCTAACTTGATTGAACTTGCAATATGCTGCATATAATGGCTTCCATTTGCGAAGAAGAGTAAAAATAATAATTGGATTCATTTTTCTAGGAATTGGTTAGAACTTAATCTAACAACTTCCCTTTTGAGCAATCTTTTTTTTTTTTTCGAAAAGAAAAGTCATGATTTATACTATAGTGATTATCATTAATGCTAAAAATTAATCATAGATGAAAGAGGTGTTTCATGTGTCACAGAGTTCAAGTGGGTTAATTGCCAAAAGGCCAAAATTTGAAACTGCAATGGTACATTTGTGAAGTGTTGAAGCTGCTGGAGATAGAAAGAAAAATTTTCTATATAATATTTGTTATATTGACAGGATGCTAAGGCGTAGTTGTCTGAGCATTTGATAAAAATTACCAGTCATCAAGACAGTTTGGTCTTATATTTTTCCTTTCCATTCAAATTTCTAATGATCCTACCCGATTTTCCTTAACAGATATTAGTGTTTAGTAATTGTGATGTTTTGAAGCCTTATGTGGCTCATATAGATGATATATTCAAGGACTTTACTTCTTACAAGGTTCGAGTTCCAGTTACTGGTGCGATAATTCTGGATGAAACCTATGAAAGGGTAAGCCAGTTTAGGACTACGCCCTTGGATTGTTTTGCGACCCTGCAACAAGATTGTGCTACTTTGTTCTTTTGAATTTTCTAGTATTCATGATTGGTAACTATGGTTTCCGCGTTGAGAGTTTTGCTTTTTAGAGTTCCAAATCAATTTTTTTGTTAGCACTATTACCTGTTATGATGATCAAAATTTGTGATATGCAATTATGGCTGTTTCAAAATTATTAGAGACTTAACTAGCATAGTTTCCTGGTGCTATTGTCTGTAGTCAATCATAAAGGATGAGAAAATCAATTAGTCTTTCTGAAATTAAAGGGTGGCAAAAGTGATTTTGGGCAATCCTTCACTGGGAAGATGAAATCACTTTTCCTTCCTTCTCCTGTCAATGGAATCAACCCTTTGCTTGTTTATCCATGATTTTTCATCATGTGCAAGTGTGTTGCAGTGATTTCAGACATACTAAGTCCATTTGCTGTACCTTTTCTGCAAGAAACAGCGTGCTTTGTTTTTGTTTCCTAAACTTCAAGATTTCATGCCCAGAAGCACTGTATTTCAAAATATAATTGTGTAAATTGCTATACTACACATGTAGCAAGCCCAAGTGAATGTTATGGTGGGAACTGTAACTGGCTATCAGTAATTATGTCATTTCATTATGGGAGTACTTAAGTCAGAAGGTCCGTTTCTAGCAGAGAGCAAGAACATTAGCTGGCTTGATGACTATTGACAACAATGGAGAAGAAAAAAGAACTGGTTCCTGTAACTTTTAAGTCATTGGAAATAATAACAAATGATGACTGGATCAGTAGTTTTCCCATAACTTACACATGCAACGCCAAATGACTTTTCTGTTCTAGATATTCATCTTGGGACAAAATTTTTTAGATAATTTTGTCCAACTGGGATTGTGAATCTTGGTCAAAGTTCTGAATCAAAGTTATAAAATCGTTAACTGTAGGTGAAAACTATTCAATATTTGGCAAACAGGTTGTTGTTTAGATGAATATACAGTGTTCCAGTTATGTGTTGAAATTCTTCATTGGTTTTGCTCTCTGAAGGCACATTCATTAAATATTCCCTTTGAAAGGATGACCGTTTGATCATGTTGCAATCTTATTTCAGAGAAGAGTAGAAGACACATCGGGGAGGTCTAATAGTTTCATTATATTATGGTTTTTCACCTGCTCTTGTTTAGAGTTCTTTTATGTGTGGATTTGTAGGAACTGATAATATTCTTTTGTTATATTCATTTATTGGCTGGTTGAGTTAAATTTCTTACATGTCTACTATCCACAGTGCGTGCTAGTGAAAGGATGGAAAGGTTCAAGTTGGAGTTTTCCTCGTGGCAAAAAGAGCAAAGATGAAGAAGACCATGCATGTGCCATTAGAGAAGTAAGGCCCCCCCCCCCCCTCTATGCATGCATGTATTGGCCTCTTTCCATGTGCTCAGTAGATTCGAACCACTGTCTCTATGGGTATTGGAATAATACTAACCCAGTATAACAGATTTAGGTGGTGCTATCTCATATGCTGCCATATTATCTCATAAAAGTATATAAAACGCTGTTAACCAAATTTGGCATCCAAGAAACCATGATCTGTTAGATGATAGCCAAGATCTTAAAATGACTCCTAGTATAATTGAGGGAAAGTACAAGCTGTATGTATTGGTTACTCTGTGTCCTACCTGGTGTCTTGCCTTTGTTCTACCTACTTGTTTGTCATGAATGCAGGTCATGGAAGAAACTGGTTTTGATGTTTCAAAACTTCTTAATAAGGACGAGTTCATGGAAGTTATTTTTGGTGAACAAAGAGTGCGGCTTTACATCATCGTCGGCGTGAAGGATGATACACCTTTTGCTCCACTTACAAAAAAAGAGATCAGTGTATGATTCTTTTCGTAAATGGATTTGTTTTAGAAGTTTCCATGTGCTTTACATTGAACTATTATTAATTTACGACACAGGAATTCTAAATTTATGTGTTCTACAAATCTCTGATGTACATTTATATTTCTTGGAATATGGTCCGATTGGTTTGGTTAACATGCTTCTTGAATTGGGAGCGCATATGTACATACGTCCGTATAAATTTTTATGAAATTAAATTTATGATTTAGTAATGCCCCAAAAAAACTATGCCCCAAGTTCTAACTTTGAGCCTGGTGAGGAGATTTTGTTTTAGGCCTCAAAATAATCAAGGAACAATATGAGTAAAGTGGTCCCTTTTTAATGTGATCCGAAAAAAAGATATGTATGTACGTTGCGTTTCTTTTGTAATTATTATTTGCATTAACTGTATATTGTGTGATAATGATTGCAACTATTTGTGAATAGAGAGGACCATGGCATTTCAGTTTTTGCCAAGTCAGTGGATGTACACTGTCTGTTAGCTTTTAAATGTTAATGCTTGGATCTATATTATTTGGTTCTTGCCCTTATTTTTAATTTGGATATGTCCTGTGGCCAAGAAAGGTAATAACATGATTGCTTTTCTCGGTTCTTAGGTCTAGAGTCATGAATTTATCTTCATGTGATTTATCCTGAAAGGGATATGAAATTGTAGGTAACCAAATGCTGAGGGGATTATCTGTTATCTGAATGCAGGAAATTGCATGGCATCGGCTTGATGAACTTCAGCCAGCAAGTGGCGAAGTGATTTCTCGTGGGATCACTGGCCTCAAGCTTTACATGGTAGCTCCTTTCCTCAGGTGAGTGCAAATAAATATAATTTTGATGATTTTGGTAATCACCCCTTCTTTTGTAAACGTAAAAGATTCCGTGCTTGCATGTACAGATCGTTGAACACTTGGATTTCAGAACATCCGCCTCCAATACCGCCAAGGCCTGATCTGCCTCTTAAAGGTGAGACTATCTTCTCGCAAATGATTGGTCGGTTTATATCCGGGACCTTGTTGGTGACAACATACCTCTGCTAGTTAGCGTGAAAGTTCTTAATACTTTCTCTTGTCCTTAATGTAAAACATGCTTATCTAATTTGATTAAATTAAGGAAGTTAATTAATATGACATGTTTTTTTTTAGAACACTCTAATCATCTTCCTAAATTTCCTCCATTTCTCTCTCTTTCTTGATTATTATTGAGGGAGTATCAATAAGGATAAATTAGGAAAAGATTGACAATATAGGAAATAGGTATTACATTTAGGACCAAGATCAACTCTTCAATTATAACTTATATTATGGACCAGAAGGAGTATCTCAAAGGTCTGTCTAGTTATTGAAACTCCTCAATATCACTGGACTGAACTACTAGTTTCCATCAACTAGATCAAAGTTTCAGTGATGTTCTGAATGAAGTGGTGTAATGATTTTTCCTGTTTGTAGAATTTTCAATGGTGAGTCTTAACACAATAATCCTACTAAAAACTGCTGCTGCTGTTGTTAAGGGATTTGTATTTGGAAAGCGAAGAACAGTTCTAGTGGAAGTAGCTCAATGACAATGGAGAACCAAGCAGCAGTAGTAATGCCTGAGCCTGATTCTCATGTTTTTGCTGCCAACTATAGGAGCTTCAAATTTGATATGGATCCGGTCCGCCGAGCAATGCAAGAAGGCCTTTCTTCCTGAAGGTCCGGACCTTAAACCTACCTGTAAAGTTCACTCACATAACTGATTTGATTTTTTCACCATTTCACTTCTAATGTCAGGTTGATATTAATCACTCATCTATCTTCATCCGGGATTAGGTAGCTGTACATGATGTATCTCAACTTGTTTGGTGAGAGTCATGTACATTATGTACAGGTAGCCTTGTTGTAATGTAAGTAGCTTGTGCTGTTCCTTTTACCATATTATCTGTAGGACTAGCATAGGTGCTTGTTTGGGATAGCTTATTTTTAGACAATAAGTGCTTATAAATCGTGATTTATGGTATACAAGGTAAGTATATGAGAGGAGTTTTATCTCAACTTACGTAATAAGTGTTTATTGGCTCCCAATAAGTAATACCAAGCACACACTAGGTGTACAAGTTATTAAACCCTCTCCCTTGTGAGACTCAGAAATAATGGACTTGCTCTTTTCTTTGTGTGATTTTTTTACGATTTTTGTAATAGTTTGCTACTTTACTATTGTCTACTGTACATCATCTGTGAGGGGTTCGTTGATTAACTAGCTTATAATCACATTATGTAATAATATTTCGTTGGATAGTTCTGTTCTGCCCATTTTACTCAGTTATTTGCTTTATAGTTTATATAAATGTTAATTCTTATATTGTCCAGACTCAGTTTGTGTCTTTGAAATGAATTAACTTAATCCATGTCAATGTTTTTATCAACTAATCTGAGGTTGTAACAATCTTTTTTTTTTTGGCCTAGTGTCATGGGACTAAGAGGTCATAAGTTCAAATTCTAGAAATAATCTTTTCACATGCAACTGACCCTTCTCATGCCTACAGGGAGATCTGTGCACTGGGTCACTTTAATATCATGGAGAGATCAGATTCTATTGTGGATATGATAAATTCCTTTAACCTTACAAAAAAACATGAGAATGTTTAGATGGCCAGCCCGGGTGTGGACAATATTACTTCCTTCAGTCTTAATTATAAGATAAAGTTAATTTTTTTGAGAAAATTAAATAAGCTAATTAAATTATTTTAGAGTATTTATATTTTATTTTTTTCTCCAAATTAATTAGTTTGACTAATAAAATAATATATAATATAAGGATATATGATATGATTAAATAACTTATTTAGTTTTTTTAATCTCTTTAAAAAAAATCAATTTTATCGTGCATTTAGAATCAAAGGTTATACATAATTAAAAGTTACATGACGTGTGTAATATATGGGAAGCATCTGCCCCTAGGAAATGATAGTTGGAGGTTTACGCCATAAGCAGTAAATTTGTGTGATGCAAAACTCAACATTTCACGCCAATGTCACGTTGTCACTGAAACCACAGTTTTAGGGGTGTTTAATTCCGGGACTGGGATCGGGATCCACCACTCCCGGTCCCGGTCCCGGTAATCCTGGGTGGGACCGGGATCAAATCGGGAGTTCCCGGGTTTTTTTTAAAAAAAATTAAATTTAAAAAATATTATTATTTTAGTTACATTTTCTATAATCTAATGTTTAAGATAATTATTTAACATCTAATAAGGTCATAATAATCACACAAATTGATCTAGAATTGAAGAATAATATTTTTTTATTATTATAATCACCTTCATCATTTTTGTTATTATTTTTATACATTATATAGTATGATTAGTATCACGATATATATAGTTTAACTCCAACTAAATATGTGATACACATTTTATCAAATAGTAACTTAAATTATGGGATAAAAAATACAAAAATAAAACAATAATTTAGTTTTTAAGAAAAAAATTTAAAAATAAAAAATAAAAAAACCGGGACTGGGACCGGGATCACAAGATGTGTGACCGGTTCCGGTCCCGACCGGGACGAAAAATTCCCGGGATCAAAATGTCCGGAATCGGGATCGGACAATCGGGACCGGAACATTTTGAACACCCCTACACAGTTTGTCTTATAGCATTCACTTCTAACTTCTATATATAACATGCAACCTGTCTTTTAGACACTTTTGTTTTTGCCTTTTTGTGGTGGGGACCACTATTTAGAGAATCGGATCGGACCAGGCGGTCGGATCGGTTGGACCGTCGGCTGGTCATTGAAGCGGGCCGGATTTATCCATTGAGCCGTTTTGGACCGTCGTTTAGCCGGTTTTGAGCCGTCAACCGTTATTGAACCGGAAACTGAACCGGTTTTTCAAACACCGTCCGGTCCAGTAAAAAAGCAAGAAATTTTTTTTTCTACAATTTTTTTTTATATTTGATGCTGAAAAAAAATTAAAAAAATGGTATATAAATTTTAGACATGTTATTTTATTTTATTTTATTAATATTATATGTTACTATTTTTTTTTGCCAAGTATATTATATGTTACTAATTTTAATAATTTGGTTTGTTATAAACTATTTTATAAAAATGCTTTTGAAGAAAAAGGCAATGAGGTTTATCCTCAAACTAAGTGGTATGGTCTAATATCTTTCAAGAAACTCATATTTGGATCAATCAAGAGCCACCAATATTTGACAAGTTATGAAATCATTATTGTTAATACAGTTTGTTAGGTTGATGATTGATTTAATGGTCTTCCTTAAATGGTATTTTGTTACTTTATTAACTTTATATGAAATTGGACTGAAGATTAATTGTAATATATAATATATATTATTTTTAAATTTTATTATTACGTCACCGGTCCGACCGAACGGCTCAACCATTCCAACCGGTTGAACCATGATTCGTTGACCTTTCCGGCTCAACTTCCGGTCAGGCTTGTAAAACATTGGTGGGGACAGCGACACCATTTAAATTTTTTTTTTTTTGGCATAAGCATTCTTCTACTGGGATAATCCTGTTTGAGGGGTAGGGGTGTCAATTGTGCCTTCTAAGTTGCGCCTCAAATTTGGGGCCATTTCCAAATATTTGTTTTTTGTGGTTCTTTTGATTATTAGATTCTACATAAAATGTGTGACATTTTGATATGTTATGGGTAAAAAATGGAGTTGTTTTCAATTTTTTACGTTTTTTTAAATATTTATGCTATCAAAATTGTGCACTTTTTTTTTTATTTAGAGTTTTAAATCTTTAAAAAATCATAAAAAATTGAAAATAACTCTGTTTTTTACCCATAAGATATCATAATATCACATATTTCATATAGAATCTAATAATCAAAAGAACTATAAAAAAACATTTGGGAATGGCCCCAAATTTGAGGCGCAGCAAGGGGTAGTTGGGAAGGTTACAGTTGACACCCCAAATTCCTGTTTGAGATAGTATCAAATGGGAATAATGGGAATTCAAACTCTGACTCGTCACATTAAAAATTTCTAGCCGTGCCGTGTCTCAAGCGGGAATTCAAACTTTGACTAGTCACATTAGGAATGACTAGCCTTGCTTCTAGACCCAACCTAGTTGCTATTTATTTTGTCAATTTATGTGGGCAAGTTGGTGGGTTGGATGTAGGAATCCCGAATCAAGGGCCTGCCAATTTAATCTACTGAAAGAAGTGGGCTGGGCTCAAAATTGCAACCCAATTAAAAATTGGTTAAAGTGTAAATTTGTTTTAAAAATTTTTATTGAAGAGTAATGTTGATTTGAAAGTTTTTTAGGTTTAATAACGTCTCGAAAGTTTTAAAATATAGCAATGTTGCCCTATACCATTAAAAAATTGATATTGACAATTAATTTTTTAATGAAATAAGGGCAACTTTGCTCCATTTTAACGCTTCTTGAAATAATATTGAATCTAAAAAAGCTTTCAGGTAACATTGCTCCTCAGTAAAAACTTACGGAGCAAATTTGTACATTAACCCAACTAAAAATATATCTATTTAGCCTCACCCACTTAGCTCATGAGCAATGTTTTTAGAACCGGACCGGACCGGACGGTCCGGCTGGTCCGGCCGTTGATCAGAGATAAAGGCAAATCGGTTCATACCTGAGAACCGTCTTTTACGTTGAGCCGCTTTGAGCCGGCCTTTGAGCCGGAAACCGCTGTTAACTCGGGAGCTGGAACGGCTTTGGAATAACCGTCCGATCTGAGTTTTGCTTAATATCTGAAATTTTTTGGCTGATTTACAAACCCTCAAATCCCATATTCTTCGCATAAGGACGAGTTGTTCTCTCGTCTTGACATTATCAGATGTTTATGGTTGCCATCCATCAACGATTAAGCCAAATATCAGGCCCTCTCTGTGAGAAAAAGAAAGAAGACGATGAATGAAGAAGAAACCGTGTGTCACCGGAGAAGGAGAGAGCCAGAGGAGGGAACAAAACGCTTAATAGAAAGAGGAAGAAAGAGAAAAATTTATTGCATTTGTGCTTTTTGAACTTTGCGTGTCTGCAACTCTGCATCTCTACATGTTGAAAATTGCATTTTTGGAACATGGAAAGGAGAGTCTAAAAATTGGTGATTAGACATTATAGCCTTGTAGGTGGTTTTTTCTTTCCTTGCTTGAAATTGAAACGTACAGGTCCTTTCTCAACTCGATTTTCGCTCTTGTAATTTTTAAGTTTTTTTATAAATATGTTATTGTCAATTTATCATATATACTAATATATTAAAATGCCAAGTTTTTTTAATAAAATTATAGTTTTTAATTATAACTTCTAAAAATTTTAATTTCTATCCAATCTTATTAAAATGAACTAATATAATCAAAAATGCTTTTTTAGTATTTTATTTTTAATCTAGTACTTTTGCTAGACAAAATTAAAACTGAATTTATATATTATTATGAGGTTTTGAAAATTTAATCTTTCTTTTTATATTTCTACTTTTTATATTAATCTCTCGTCCTTTTATTTTCTCATAACACACATCTATTATTAAAACAAAATTAAAGAAAGGCATTTGCTTTTATTTGTTTTCATGAGTTTATTAATATTATTATGTAAGCTAATTAATTATCAAGGTTGAATTGCTTCTAAGATCATGGAATTAAACTATTTAATTATTTTCTCAAATTATCAAACGAAATTAAATTTGATATTTTATTTTCTTACTTATATTACTATATATGTATATGTATTATATTATTTTTCATTTGATTATCATGCCTCCGGTCCGACCAACGGTCCGACCGGTTGAACCATGACCCGCTAATCTTTCCGGCTCGATATCCGGTCCGGCTTTTAAAACATTGCTCATGAGTTAAACAAGCTGACACATTGTGTCTTTACATATTCATATATGTTCTAGACATTAAATTTTAAAAATAAATTTTCAGTTGTTGAAAATAAATATTGGCCCTCAGAGTTATATATATATATATACACACATATATATGTTAAATTTCTTTCTTATATCCACTATTCAATTATGCATTTATGAGCTTTACTATATCAATATCAATATCTTAAATAAATTTTGTAATGAGCTATACTATTTACAAGCTTCTTTCGGATTCAGTTAGCCTACTTTCAAGTTTACATGAAAATTTATGACGATTGAGTCAGTTGATAAGAATTTGACTTATATTTTATAAGAGCATTGGTTGGTTGGCTTATCAGTAAATAATCCCATTAATATTTTTATAAGTATTCTTTGAGTTGTAAAGTTTGCCTTGACCTATGCTTTTTTCTTAAACAATAATATAAAAATTACTCCATAATACTTTTTTTTTTTCCCAACAAAGAATGTATATTTTGTAATAGGGTACTTGACATTCCTGAACACATCTTTAAAGTCGTTTGTATCATAAGCCATAACCATAATAAGCATTAAAAAAATAAATAAAAAGAATGGCTGACTCAACAATTTTCTAAAAATCTTATCTTATTTACTTTGAATATTTAATTAAAGCAATGGAAAGTGTATAATCTATATTGAACTTTGATAGAAACAGGTGTAAACTAAGTAACTAACTTTGCAAGCTAAAGAATTAAAAATATTCTTCAGATGGAGCTGACTCATTTGCACCACTCCTTATTATTTTTTTTCTCAAATTAATGTATTCCATAACAAGAACAAAATAATAATTATAACTAAAATGAATTAATTACTAAAAAATTAGCAAAGATGTAGAAACTTTTTCGAGTCTAGGACAGAAGCATGGATTGGATGAATACTTTATTTTTTTTAAGCATTTCTTCTAAAAGAGGTCTGATTTAAATTCAAGATTTCATGTTCAAGTGATCATAACCTTTTCAATTAAGAACAACTGCTTGTTGATGTCTGTACCGGGGTTTTGAAACGTGGACCAGACAGGCCGGTCGGTCCAGAAACCAGCAAACTTGTCGGCAAATTGATTCGGCCCGAGCATTAACCCAGTTCACTATTTTTTTAATTTTAGAAATTGATTTTTTTTATTTTCTTTAGAATTTCATATTAATAACCCTAAATCCTTCAATTTCTCACTGGCTTAGTCGTAAGTAAGCTCCGGCTTGACTCCGGTCTGATCTACTGACCATTAATTCAATACTCCAGCTAGTTCATTGGCTGACCCGGGTTTAATAAACTTGGTATATACTCTTAATTTATTACACCATTTGTCTTTAATCACGATGAAGCAAAACCACTCGTGAAAGCCTTTAGGGTCTGTTTGGTTTAAGGGGAGGGGCTCATTTTCCATCTCCTTCAAAACTCCCTAATTTGGAGGGAACAAAAATGAGGGGATGAGAGGGATTTGAAACTCTTCTTTAGGGTCCCCCTCTCTAATTTTTCGTACCAAACAGGGGAAGAGACTCATTTTTCACCCTCTCTCATCCCCTCCAACTTAACAGACCCTTAAAGTTGAGTTTGATTTCTCTATTGATTGTGTTGTTATAGTGTAATTTTAGACATTTCAGATTCAATATTAACGATATAAATTAATTTATATTTTTTAAATCATCAAATTGAATAATCCACCAATAATAAGCTACCAACTCTGTATATAGAGTTGCAATGCTATCTGACCATCAAAGCAACAAGGATTATATATGTTTGATTTGTGTGGGACAGTGGTATACATTTTGTTTAATTAAAGAAAGTTCAATTTTCAGCAATTAAATTTTCCTAATTAATTTTTGTAAGTGAAAGGCCAAATCATGGAATGTGACTTTTATTTGGACGGTTTGCCATTAATATTTTTTATATTAGAGGGTAGGCTATATATGTCATCCTATAATTCAATACCAATTCAAAAGTACAACTGCTACTCTATAAAACCTTTTTATAACTTAATAATTATTGAGTGATTACATTAATTAATTGTCACCTTATTTAAAAAGCATTATATCAGACTACTCCACAGTCTTTCTTTATAGTCCGTGTAAGTTTAATAATAGCGCCGCTCATAATGAGTTAATCATGATAAACAAATTTAAAGTGATAGTGATCAATATCTATGCATATATATATGAGACTAATCATAAAGCATAAACTATTTTCCATTTGATTAATTATATGCTAAATAGTAACATTATTTCCTATATTAAATTAATGGTATTACATCCGTTTAACTTCTTAAATTTGTCTGGAATATTGTGTTATTCTATAAATTAAAAGGATGTTACTCCTTATAAAAAAGTTATTTTAAATAACTATTAATTATTAAAGTTACGTCTTGGCAAAAAAAAAAATTATTAAAATTACGTGGATTTATGTAACAACATATATTTATAACTTTTTAATTAAAAATATATATAACAAAAGCACAACTTTAAATTATCATTTCACTACCTCTAAATACCCCAATCATCCCTCCATTTACATATTAACATCAAAATTCGTTGTTTTTTACTTTGAGTACACAAAGATAAAGTTAAATTAGATTATTTTATAAACAATTTTAAATCATGTTCCAGGGTTTTCATTATATTCTTAAAAAGATTTGCCGCCAACCCGACTTACACTTGAATATTGGAATAGGTGGAATAAATTAAGTCTAAAAGAAAGTATTACTGAGAAACAAAAATCGGGCACAACTTTTTGTTTTCATTATCTCTTCTTCTTCTACTCTCAACCAAAAAAAAAAAAAAGGAGAATTATATTTAGGTCTCAAGGAAGGAAAAAAAATGAAGAAATGGTCTCTGTAGATTGTAAAATGAAAAAATGGTTCCATTAACAATTCCAGGAGCCTGTATTGATAACTCGTTAACAACTCTAGGAGCTTGCATTGACAACTCCTTGGGACCATTTTTTCATTTTATAATTTATAGGAACCATTTCTTCATTTCTCTTTTTCCTTGGAATCTGAATGTAATTCTCCAAAACAGAAAAATCATTGCCACTAACAAGTTGTCCCTCACACGCATGCCATATCATCAAACAAGTTTACTCAAAAGCATGATGATGGCTTTCCCAAAACATGGTTCATTAGTCCTCACAAAACACAAACCTTCACTCCAAAGAATTCAGCTGCTAATCCTTAATTAATGAATTTAATTTAAGGGTTAATATAACTTTTGGTCCCTGAAATTTGATTCAATTTTAGTTTTGGTCTCTAAAGTTTGAAATCGGTGGTTTTGGTCCCTGAAGTTTCACTTGATTTTGGTTTTGGTCCCTGAAGTTTGAAATCGGTGGTTTTGGTCTCTGAAGTTTCACCCGATTTTGGTTTTGGTCCCTCAAGTTTGAAAAGGACTTGTTTTTTTCCGGGTCGGGTCGGGTTTTTTAATTGGGTCACCAAGTCCTTTTCAAACTTCAGGGACCAAAACCACATATTTCAAACTTCAAGGACCAAAACCAAAATTGAATCAAACTTCAGGGACCAAAAGTTATATTAACCCTTAATTTAATTAATCTGAGTGGAAGTATATAGCCACTCCTTATATATAATTATAATCTTTTGCTACCTCCACACTCATATATATATATATATATATATAATCAGAGAAAAGCTGTATTCATCTTGGCACAAAATAAGCCACTGAACACGCCCAATCAATGAGAAATAACTTAAGTGGAAATCAAGACTCATATATTTATTTATTCTGACTAATTAAGTCATTTAATTGTATATATACTTACAACATTAAGTTTGTCTTCGTATATTAGCAAAAAATTTGATTGTGATCGATCGTATGATTCTTTATGCTAACTTGTATATATTTCTGATATTGATGATATCATAATTTGTTCTCTTTGATTGTTGTATCTAGAGATTTATGTTCTCTTTGATATTTTTTTTAATAAATTACAAATAATCAAATTATATAGGTTAAGAAGTCTGTTAAAATTAATTAAATGTAATAAATATATAATAAATATACTTTTTATTGATATACCGTATGGATAAAGTTGTCGGCCAATTGTAATACATTAAAGATAAAAAAAATTCATTTAAATTTTAGACATCTATATAAATGTGTAATTTATAAAAAGGATAAGGCTTATTCAAAAATTTTTAACTTATAAAAAATGTTGGAGGAAGTATTAAATAACGTAACTTCATCCGAGTCTTATACCTTAAATCGATTGTCCTAGGAAATGACTTAGAGGGTGTTTGGGTTCAATTAATTTAATTGATTCTGGACCCAAACCATGGTTTGGCATAAGAATATCCAAACACTCATAAAATGCTAATAATCCCGTTTCTGGGCGAAACCACGGTTTTGGGTGGCGAAACCAAGGTTTCACCACAATCCAAATTTTCCTGCTTTAACACCCGATTTTTGACCGTTGTGCATTATTATTATTATTATTTCTCTCTCTCTCTCTCTCTCTCTCCTCCTTCACTTTCCTCTTCCCTGTCGCGGTGGCCTCCATTTCTCTGGTCCGAGCTTCGATTTTCTTCATCTCCCACCGTCGCTCCTCCCCTGATTCGCATCGGAAGTTCCCTCTCACCGTGGCTCCTTCCCTTGTTCTTCTTCCGTCTTCCTTCTAGATCCCGTCGAGCTTCGTCCTTCTCCCTCTCTTCCAGATCCCGTCGAAGATCACCATATTCGGCGTTCTCGGTGACTGATTTCGCCTTCTTCAAGTCCGGCGGTGGCTGGTGGTAGACGGTGGCAGTGTTTGGGGTGGGTACCGTCCCCCTTTTCTCCCCATTTTCCTTCTAAATCTCTGGTCCGATCTGAGGCGTTGGTGGCTGTCGGACCTTTGTCGGCGGTCGGTGCAGGAAGAACGGATTGCGGTCGGTGCCGGTGACACTCATAAGTGATCAAAATCTCTGAAGTCCCTGTGTCTGGTGAGTGTTTCGATTGACCCTGTTCTGGTTTTTTTTTTTTTCCCGTTTTGCTTGTTCTGTCGAGGGAGACAATCTGGTGACATTGATAGATTTCAGTTTGGTTAGACATTGATATTGGTTTGATTAATGACGTTGATATTGGTTAATGACATATTGATTGGTTAATGACATTGCAATCTAGCTCTAATGCAAAAAAAAAATTTTGATCGTTCTCCTTCGCTGTTTGAAAGTGACCTGGACCTGCACCTTCCATTACCAAGCTTTCTGTTGTATTGGAATTATCTGTGTTCCCTGTGTATGCTTTCTCATTACTACTTGCCCAACACATAATGTGTTCCACTACTTGTTTGTTTGCCAAAACACTTTGTTATTATAGCTCTTTTATGATCCCCACATCACGTGTGATTCTAAATAACCCCACCATAATCCCATCCACTTCTTTACCTTGTGTAATTTTACTTCCATGTAATAATTTGTTCAACTTTTGATGTCATATCACTAATGCGAATTAAATATCAATATAACGTAGTATATGGTTATATGGAGAAGTTTTCTGCAATATTCAGAGAGTACAGGCTCACGGTGATTATACATATGTTACCTAACACAAGTTGAATCAAATTGATATTACCTCTTGTCCTTAATGAAGCATGCTTTAACCTGTAAAAATGAGTGCATATAACCTTTTTTTAAGATGGTCGTCTCTCATTTTTAGGTCCAGAGGACAAAGGCCAGATTAATTGGTCAATGTAGGTGTGAAATTTATGTTACGTACTTTTTACTTTTTATTGTCAGGGTTTATCTTAATGGCCTCATTTTAGTCTATTTTCATATTCATTTTAATATTATTTATCTCGAAGACATTGTAGAGGGAGTGGAATCCCGTTTTGTATTGATGACCTTTCTTCTTAAGTCTACTGTATTTCATCCTTTTTTGAGAGGATATGTTGTCCTCTGCCTCTTTTGCTATTTTTCTCCTCACTAAAATATTTTTCTTCAAGTTCTCCTATGTTTCCCTTTTGATGTTAGGGTTCTAACCAGGGTTACCTGCTTATACACACGAACTTTTTGTACCAGCATGACTTTAATGAAATTATTGCTTGTTATAATTTGACATAGATGATTAATATTTTCCATTCCTTACAGTTTTGAAGGTGTCATTGTTGACTCTATAGAATCAGAAGAAGCCATTTCAAGGTGGGTTTTTCATCCTATCTAACTCCTGATGATTGTTGTTAAAATATTAGAGCTCTCAGCTTGTGTTGAGAAGTCATGTGATATTGAGTTTTAGGCCCGTAGGAGTTGACAAAGTGTTGCTAACTTTTTAATGTATTTTAATAGTGTGTAGGATGGATGTTTACAGCAAGCATTTGAAAATTCTACCATGTGAATGAGATGATTTGGATGGATGTTCTTCCCTTTTGTTTTTCTCTATTTTTTTGGGGGGGCAGATCGGATGGATGTGTTTCCTAATGAAGTTTATTTAGCAGTTCATGAATGAGATTTGATGTTTTGAGGTCGAACTTTTAATGGTGTTCAAAACTAAATATAAGGGGTCAGTGAAGAAATATTAGCTGCCTTTTGTTAAAATCATAAGCTAGTAATTTTCTCCATTTTTTATTTTTTATGTCAAGGGGCCCCTGACTCTTTCTTTTAAAAGAAATTATTATCTAAACTTGATGACTGGAATTCATGTACTCTTACATTTGCTTGCTTGTTGGTCTTTTGGTGTTTATAATTCACAGCGCATACATTCTGGGAATTTAATACGTGGAAATGATTGGACTGTCTAAACTTTTGTCTGTCATCATTTGCTTTAGAATTCTGTTTTGTTAGAACGCAATGATTGGACTGTGAATGCTCGTGAAATCTAGATTTCTGTTTGTTTAAGGTGAAACCATAATGAGTAAGGGTAAGGAAAAAGCATCATGGGATGTGAAGAGCACAAAAGTCTTTATTGACCTATGCATAGACCAAGTTGCGAAGGGAACACGCAAAAGCACTAGCTTTAACAAATTTGGGTGGAAAGAGATCTCAGAATCCTTCACCGCAAAGACGGGCAGAATATACGATAAGGGTCAATTTAAAAACAAATATGATGCTCTTAGAAAGGATTGGCAACTATGGGATAGGTTGTTACACGAGACGGGTGTAGGATGGGATAGTGAGAAGAACACTGTTGTTGCCGACGACGATTGGTGGGACAAGAAAATTTCGGTTAGTAATTCATTTCAGTGAGCGAACATATTTATTTCCTTGACATCGTGCTTGTACGAACTTGTGTAACAAACTTTCATGATGAATGTACAGGAAGTTTCAGGATATGATAAATTCAGGACAAAAGGACTTCAGTTTCAAGAAGAATTGACCCAATTGTTTGCAAGTGTCGCGGCCACGGGACCACACACTTGGGCTCCTACATCCATGTCTCTTCCTGTCCCTCCGTCTACTGAGGCAATCCCAGAAGATGCAATCCCAGAATTTCAGATGCAAGAGGGATCAGGAGACAGCGATGAGGTGTTAGGGACACCTACTGGGTTGAGCGGGGAGATGCATTCATTCAATGTCAATGAAAGCAGTGGAGGTAGTGCTCCCAACAATGACAAAGGGAAGGGAGTCAGTGGTGGGGAGAGAACAAGCAGCGGTGGCAGAGGAGGTAGCTCGTTGGGGGTCAGGAAGAGGGGTGCGGGGATGAAAAAGAAGGGGCCGGCCTCAGCTAAAATAGCCGATGCCCTATACAGGATTGCTGATGCTAATGACGTTGATGCTGAAGCTGCACGAGTAGAAAGGATTGCAGCACAGGCCCGGGCTGAGAGGATGGCTGAAGAGGCTCGAGTAGAAAGGATTGCAGCAGAGGCCCGGGCTGAGAGGATGGCTGAAGAGGCACGTGCAGAAAGAATGGCGGCAGAGGCCCGGGCTGAGAGGATGGCTGCAGAGGCACGTGCAGAAAGAATGGCAGCGGAGGCACGTGCTTATGAGATCTCAATTCCGGGCGTAATGAACCACCTTAAATACGTTCCTGAAGTTGTCAACAATGATGACTTTTATGCACGCTGTGTACACCTCCTTATGAGCAATCCATCTGCAAGGGAGGTGTATGCAACAATGAAGGATATGCCACACCAACTTCTCGTTTTCCTTAAGCATGAATGTTATGGAAGTATGTGAAATGTATTGTTATATTTACCATTTCAGTTGGAACTATGTTTAATGATGACATTGCTCAATTGTCTCTTAACTTTGTTAATTTACAAAATATTGGTTATGTCACTTGTCTGTTATCAGTGTTGTTTTATAGTTGAATGTTATCTGTGTGCATATTATTACTATATAATTGTTGTCATTACCGTTTATAACATTTAATATATATGTCAACAGTTGAGTTAGATATGGACAACACATTGAAAATTATGGCAAACCATAGGGAAAGACGCAAACAAAGAGTACGAAAAGTGGCCGCATATGTTGGTGCATATGCTCAGCTATATTTATGTAAAGAACCGCGGCACACAAGTGACTTCACAGGTGCTAAATGGGTGCGTGAAGTCTTAAGCGGTAATTCGAACCGTTGTTACGACATGTTTAGAATGCAACTTCATGTCTTTCACGAGCTTTGCGGTGAACTGCAACGACTTGGCTTGACGGAGACTCGAAATGTGGGTGTTCATGAAATGGTTGCAATATTTTTGAACACAGTTGGGTTTGCGGCATCGAGTAGGCTACAACAGGAAAGGTTTCAGCGCTCAGGAGAGACAATTCATAGGGCTCTGCATCTTGTCTTAGATGCATGTTGTCGTCTTGCAATGACTAACATAAAACCACAGGATCGTAACTTTGAGAACATTCACTCAAAGATACGACTCAGCAATAGATACTGGCCTTTCTTTAAAAATGCTATTGGAGCAATTGATGGCACCCACATTCCATGCAAGGTCAGAGCAAATGAAAGAACAAAATATATTGGTAGAAAAGGATATACATCGCAAAATGTAATGGCAGTTTGTGATTGGGACATGTGTTTTACCTTCGTGTTGGCTGGATGGGAAGGAACAGCCCATGATGCGCGTGTATTTGATCATGCTCTGACAACGCCGTCGATGAATTTTCCACATCCCCCCAAAGGTATGCTTATAACTCCAACACTTTAATTATTATTAATTATATATATATATATATAGTTATTGACTAACCTATTTATTTTGTAAAGATAAATATTATTTGGTGGATTCTGGCTATCCCACCCCGACTGGATACCTTGGTCCATACAGATCCGAGCGTTATCATCTCCCGGACTTTCAGAGGTCATCTACGTTTCAAAACCACAATGAGACCTTCAATTACTTACATTCCAGTCTTAGGTGCACAATAGAAAGAACGTTTGGCGTTTGGAAGAATAAGTTTGAAATATTACAGAATATGCGTAGCTATAGCTTCCCCACACAGGTTAAAATTGTGTGCGCTACAATGGCTATACACAACTTCATTAGAAGAACGTCTATTTCTGATCCTGACTTCCGACGCCATGATCGAGAGGGTATTTTGTGTGATGTCGATGCAGATGACGATGTAGAACCTTCAACACAACATTCATCAATTGCATCTTCATCTGACATGGCTTCTCTTCGTGATTCTATAAGAGATCAAATTGTTTATTATATGCACGAAGCTTAGTCATGTATTCTATTACGTACGCTTTTATTGACAATCTGTTAAATGTTATTGTATTTACATTTCGACGTATTCTATTTTTGCCAATCAGTGAAATGTATGCGTATCTCTACTCTGAACTTGTACTTTGATATTTTGTAGTATATTATTTTATATCCTAACTACTTATAATTAATTTTACTATACATGTACACACACATATGTATATATATTTGACTAATTTTAAACCACATATGTTCACACACACATGTTATTACTATATTAAACCACATTATAGACTAATAATATAATTTATAAAATAATTTTATATATTTTTTGATATTGTATATTTGACTAATTTTATTATTATAATTTTTTTAAAATTTATTTCGAATTTTTTTGAATTTATTAAACATTTAATGTTTAATAATGCATATAATATAAATTCATCCCTTACATGTAATTATTCAAAAAACTAATGTCCTTTTTAGTAATTTGACAATGAAAAAAGCTATTCTGACTATAACATCCAAACACTCTAACTTTATCAAAATCACTTTTTTCTCATAATCTATTCTACTCATAATCTATTCTCTAAAAGCTATTCTTCACTTTTCCCCCAGAAGCTATTAAAAAAAGCTTTACCAAACACACACTTATACTGAGCATATGAAAAAGTTAAGGTACTGAAAATTGAACCAAACGTTAAATCGGTTGAGATACTAGGTTAAAAGTTAATGGTTAAGATCGGAGTCAATCCGGGGGTCAAATATGGGTCAATTAAAAATATATATATATAATTTAAATATTCATTCATACCATTCAAAAAACTATATGAGAGTTATTTTTTAACTAATAGTCCAATGTAACCTCCTGAACCTAATACCTACAAAAATATAATTAAGTATATAAGGATTTTTTCCCAACTAATGTCAAAAATATTCCATAATCCTTTTAAAGCTCCTTATAGATAAAAAAATGTTAGAAAAATATTTAATCATATGCTTATTATTTCTCTTACGTGAGATTCTGAATTTCTGATATTTTTACAATTACAAAAATAAACATATAAAGAAAACAGTTTGGAAAAAAAATGGGTGGTTGAAAAAAATATACTAAGAGAAAAATTTCAATGTTACCTTCGGTATTAAATATAAGACCCAGTTAATTTTTTTAAAAGAAATTAATGAATTAAGCTAATTAAATAAATTATTTTTAAAAATTTATATTTATTATTTTTTCTAACTACTTTATCTGACTTATAAACTTATATTTATATATATATACATATATATTTATAATGGTACACAATATATGCTATGATTAAGTGATTTATTTAACTTTCTTAATCTTTCCAAAAAAATCAACTAGGTTTTATATTTAGGATAATAAGTATATTGTTTTAATTCTATACAATGAATCATGCATCGGACCTTACTATTAATTAATAATTATAGATAGAATTTAAGGACCAAGACGTCAGGAATAGGAGACAATCACCTTCCAAGACTAAATAGGAATAGTTTGAAGTGATTTTGAACAGCGCAAATTTAATTCAGTTGTTTCATATAATAAAGATAATTTTAAATTTGCAATTTTTTTTTTTCAAAAGTTATCAACAATATCAAATATCATAAATATATCAAAAAATTTATTATTTGAAAATTACAAATTAATTACTTTAGGTTTGTAGTATATATACATGAACTATTAAATTGGGTTATTGAATAGGTGTGAATGTAATAAGGTATTCTCGTATCAATAGTTAAGAAAAAAAAAAACTATTCTCTTTTAAAACGCAGAGATTACATATATATATAAATGAATTTTGCCTGTCAATTTTCATAACGAGATCTTTTTCTAATACCCAATAAAAGATGAGCTCCTCGTAACATGCATTTAAAAAAGGGAGAATTACACTTAGATTATAAAGAAAAAAATAAATGAAGAAATGGTCCCTAAACATTGTAAAATGAAAAAATGGTCCCATTAACAACTCTATTAGCTTGTATTGACAACTCGTTAACAACTCCATGATCCTGTATTGACAACTCCATAGGATCATTTTTTCATTAAGCAATCTCCAGGGACCATTTCTTTATTTCTCTTTTTGTTTTGGACCTACGTGTGATTTTCTCTTTAAAAAATTTGGCACTTTATTAATTTAAAGGATTAGTTTGATGGGGAGAGAAATGAGTAGGGGGTGGCTAGGTCAGAGTAGGCGGCAAGGAGCCACGTAAGGGAGTTGTCTGACACAAACGTAAATTTGACCAAACGCTGTCTGATTCCTCTTACTATATATATATATATAATAGTGTTGTGAATTATTTTCAGATGATCCCAGATTCGTCGGCACCTCCAAATTCTTCAGCCCAACCTCATTTCCATATTAATCAACCAATCATTGTCACCCTCCAAAAAAAAAAAAAAAAAGAAAACATTCAAACCCAACGTCATTATTATTCATTCTTCTGTATTGTATATATATGTGCACATAGTTTTCACCAAACTCAATTCTCTTTTCTCTTCCTCCTAATCTGTGTTTGAATTAGTTTTTGAGAATAATTTTTATAATTAATGAGTTAAATATGTAAGAGTAGTATTATCTCAGCTTAAATAAACCTAGATTTGGATAATTCCCAATCACACTCTTACTCTTGCATACACCCTCCTTTGCAACCTGCCTCAAGTAATGACAAGAAAAAAAAAAATCACTACGAAGTCCTGTGAAAAAGAAATACAATAATAAAAAAGTATCACAGCCAGTGGGGTGACACGAATTTAGGGTTAGATGCAAATTTGCTTTGATAGCTTTCATCAATGAGTAACTTAACGTTGCTTCAAAAGTTTTTTTAAGTTTAATGTTAAATTGAAAGTTTTAAAATATAGTAGTGTTGGCCCATATAATTTAAAAAATGACCATTAATTTTTAACACTTCCAATACAAAATTGAATCAAAAGAAAATAAAATTTTGGAATAATGTTACTCTTCAGTAAAAACTTTCAGAACAAATTTATATCTAAACCCCATGAATTTATTGTTATTATCTGCACAAAAACTTATCATTACATGTTATTTACTTATTGCAAGACATGAATAATCATATTATTATTTTTTAATAATAATCATTATTACAAAAAACGTTTTTAACGTCTATTTTTTAGATTTTTTAATATTTAAAAATAAAAAAACGTTTATTTAAGTAACATAGTAAAAGATGACAATATCGCCTGTGATTATGTACAATTTTTGCCATGTGTTTTAATTATATACAATGAATCATGCATAGAACCCTACTATTAATTAATATTATAGATAGAATTTAAGGGACAAGACGTTAGGAATAGGAGACAATCACCTTCCAAAACTAAATAGTAATAGTTTGTAGTGGTTTTGAACAGTGTAAATTTAATTCAGTTTATTTAATATAATAAAGATAATTTTAATTTTACAATTTTTTTTTTCAAAATTTATCAACAATATCAAATTTCATAAATACTATATCAAAAAAGTTAGTATTTGAAAATTACAGATTAATAATTACTTTAGGTTTGAAGTATATATACATGAACTATTAAATTGGGTTATTGAATAGGTGTAAATGTAATAAAGTATTCTCATATCAATAGTTAAGGGGGGAAAAAGACTATTCTCTTTTAAAACGCAGAGATAACATATATAAATGAATTTTGCCTGTCAATTTTCATAACAAGATCTTTTTCTAATACCCAATAAAAGATGAGCTCCTCATAACATACATTTAAAAAACCCAATCATATGGGATCTGTTTGGCACTTTAATAATTTGAAGGAAAAGTTTGATGGGGAGAGAAATGAGTAGGGGGAGGTGGCTAGGTCAGACTCAGGTTAGGCGGCAAGGAGCCACGTAACCAAACGCTGTCTTATCCATCTTAATAAATATATATATATATATTAGTATTGTGAATTATTTTCTGATGATCCCAGATTCGTCGGCGCCTCCACATTCTTCAGCCCAACCTCATTTCCATATCAATCTACCAATCATTTTCACCGTCCAAAAAAAAAAAAAACATTCAAACCCAACGTCACTATTATTCATTCTTCTGTATTGAATATATATACACGTAGTTTTCACCAAACTCAATTCTATTTTCTCTTCGTCTTACTCTTGTATACACCCTCCTTTACAACCTGCCTCTAGTAATAACAAGAAAAAAAATGCAATAATAAAAAAGTATTACAACCAGAGGGGTATCACAAATTTAGAGTTAAGATGCAAATTTGCTTTAAGAGTTTTCACTAATGAGTAACTTAATGTTGCTTTAGAAATTTTTTCAAGTTTAACATTACTTCATTTTAACACTTCCTAGACAACAGTAAATCAAAAGAAAATAAAATTTCAGAGTAATATTGTTCCTCGGTAAAAAACTTCCAGTGCAAATTTGTATTTAAATCCCATAAATTTATTGTTATTTTCTGCACTAAAACTTATCATTACAGGTTGTTTACTTATTACAAGACATGAATAATCATATTATTTTCCTTAATAATAATCACTACTACAAAATAATATTTTTAACATCCTTTTTTTAGACCTTTTAATGTTTGATAATAAAGGGACGTTTATGTAAGCAATGTAATAAAAAATGACAATAACGTCCGTAAAAAATTGAGATGTCTAAAAAAACTTTCATTATGAGACTTTAAGCATCCCAAATATTTTTGGAATGTCTAAACTTCTTAGGAAGGAATTTTAGGCATCCCTAAATTAAATTTGAGATTTCAAAAACAATTTAACTTTAACTTTCCTATCTTTTTTTTGTCAGTTTTACACTCTTACGCTTATATTTCTCTTCTTCTTCATTTAAATGGAACCACTACCGCCATAAGAATAGTCACTACTACCATGCCTTTTAACTCTTACTTCTTCTTCTTTATATGCTCTTTTTACTCTTGTTTCTTCCTTTTTCTTTCTTTTTTTCACCTCCACATCTATTCTGCTTTCTTACCATATTTTATTATTTTATATTCTTTCTCTTTTTTTCTTTTGGGTTTCCTTCTATTTTTTCTTTTAACTCGTGTTGTTATGGCTTGCAGATTGAAACTCTGAAAGATGCTTCATGGCCCATGTTCCCGTTGAGAAGGCAAGGTTTATCTCCCCCTGCTGTCGCTCTTCTCTATTCACTATTGCGAGATAATGAACTTCAATAATAGAAGCAATTGAGTTTTTTGCAACTTATTCCTTTTATTGTTACCATCTTCTGCCATGAGATTTCAGCTTTAGAATTATTATTGTGCAAACTTTGGATTTTGAGTTCAGATATTATATCTGTAATTTTATTGACAATAATATGTAATTTCTAGTTTTAAACACAAGTCCAAAAATATTTGGGACACCTAAATTAAGTGAGGTGTCAAATTAAGTGAATGTTCATTGTTTGGGCAAAAATAGGGGCCATGTTGGTTTGTCACCTGGCCGTAATCTCACTGGATCGAGCTGGAACTTCTGAGACCTACACTAACATTATTCATTTCTTCATGCATGCTTCCAATAAAAATTTCCCTTTTATTTATTTTGTACCTAACCCGCAGGCAATTCTTTCCCTTTTTAGTAGCTACTCTATTCATGCATGTCGATCTAATGAAACAATTTATATATTATTTAGGTTCTTGATATAAGACATATTCATCTAATTTGATTAAATTAAAGAAGTTAGTTAAGTTAGTTAATATGACATGTATTTTCTAAAACACCCTAATTATCTTCTTCAATTCCTTCATTTTCTTTCTTTCTTGATTATTGTGTTGGGAGCATTAATAAAAGTAAATTAAGAAAAATATTAAAAAATATAAAAAATATGTATTATATTTATAATTAAGACCAACTCCTAAAATATATTTTATATCAAATATCAGAGTGAGAGTATTAACTTTTCCACGTAGCAAAACCTCTGCAAATCTAAGTGTGTGTGTGTCTGTTTCTTTTATCTCTCTACAGAGGAAAGAAGGTATATATTTTAGTTTCTAATTAATTTAGATTTAGAGAAGTCAGGCTATGGAATACAGCGTTTGTAATTGAGTCATACTGTTTGTGATTTATATGAAGAAATGGGAGAAATATTATTATATTGGGTATACTTTTTAATGCCAGCAACTTATATCCACCAATGTTCAATGAATAGTAGTTTCTTTAATAATTCGTTTCAGATAATATTTTCAATTGATAACAACTCACTACCTTGTACAACATGACCAAATATTAGGTAAAACTTGGTTTATATAATATATTTTATTTTGATCCTTAATTAGTTCTTTCCATGGAACAGATCGTTAGAGACAAAGTAAGAAGATAATTCTGACAATATAAAAAAATATATATGAGTTGTGACCAATCATTACTTTTGAATATAGATCGTATAAATATTTTTTTTTTAAAAAAAAAACATAACCATCCATAGTACCACACCTCTTAAATATAAGATATAGTTTAAAAATAAATTTTGATAATAACTATAAGACCTTTTATTCATTTTATCTTTTATATTTATCACTTTCTCTAAATCAATCTGTCTTACTTATAAACTGATATATAATCTAATAATACACATAAGTATTTTAGAGAAATCATATAGCATATGCTACAATTAAATAATTTATTTAATTCATTTATCTCTTCAAATTAATCAAGAGTAAAGGTGCATTCAGCATCCCGATTTATTTTTAGAGGTACAATCAGCACCCTAAAGTATTTAAATGTGCAATCAACACCCTAAAGTATTTAAATGTACAATCAACACCCAAAACTATTTTTGGAGGTACAATCAGTACTCTAATGTATTCAAAATGAAGCAATTACACCCCTTCACTAATAGAATACTAACTTCGTTTGCTGACACACTCCTTCTTTTCCTTTCATTAATCTTAAACCTCAAACTTTAAGTTAATATTTTGTTAGTGAATAGGTGAAATTGCTCTATTTTTAATACATTAGGGGCAAAATTGCACTTTAAATATTAAAGGAAGGGATAAACATGTTGAAGATCAATGAAAGAGGAAAGGAAAAAGTGTGTCAGTAAACGGAATTAGTATTCTGTTAGTGAAAGGGTGTAATTGTTTTATTTTTAATATATTAGGGTGCTGATTGCACCTCCAAAAATATATTAAGGTGCTTATTACACCCTTAAATGCTTTAAGGTGTTGATTGCACCTCTAAAAATAGATCGGGGTTCTAGTCTTCTAGATGCATATGAATTTATTAATCAATTATATCTTATATTAAGAATTAGACGGTGTGCGTTTGGAATGACTTATTTTTGTCCAAAACGTACTTATAATTCGTGATTCACGGTATACGAGGTAAGTATGTGAGAGGAGTTTTTTCTCGGCTTGCGTAATAAGTGCGTTTTGACTGTTCAAAACGCTATCACAAACACCAATCTTATCATCAACGGACCAGTTTGTTTCTTGAAAATATGGTGTCTTTTAGCTAACAGTAGTGAATAGCAAGTAAATATAGTTATGTGTCTTTAAATTAAATGTTCCGTCGACTCACGAATAAGCATGAATAAAGTACACCAAAAGATGACCAAAGAAAAGGCACAGACAAATCATGAAATTATATTAATCACAATTTGGAAAGAGCCAGAGAGTGATCAGACTGGTTCCAAAATATAAATAGTATATAAGTATTAATCATGGGTTGATGATTAATTATAATAAGGACAGAGAAAAGGCAGGAGGATTTCAAAACCTTCAAAATAAGGAAGCTTTATATATATATATAGAGAGAGAGAGAGGGAGGGAGGGATTGGTGGCAGATCATTGTCTTGGGATAATGAGGTTGTGCATTGAATAATACACATATTTTGCTACTATTTTTGTTTCTGCGATACAGTTATTAAGCAAAAGCATATATATGTCAAGCACAGAATCATTATGTCTCATGTTTTACGTAATTATATGTCCATTCTCTATCATTCCAGAAACTTCACGATCCTTCCCTTCCCCAACATTTGTACTCACTCACTCACATACGTTACACATCAAGTTGTGTCATTTTTTTTTCTCACAACTTGTGCCCTGAAAAACAAAGAACATAAATTTAATTAATTACCCACTCCCCCAGTTGAATTGAATATTAAAGTTCAAACCTTTAGCCACCTAGCTTGATGGGTCCTGTGGAAATTATTACTAACCCGTGACCAGTACCAATTTTTTAAGGCGAGATTCCGCATCTTGTCATTTAAAGGGGTGGATATGAGCTGCTATTTTATCCTAAGACTCTTGGCATAAGTTAATTGAAGAGACGTTGGAGTTACCTGGAGATTCATGAACTTTCTCAGAAATTTACTGGGGGTGGTTTCAGAAGACAAGTAGGTAAGAAGCTGCTGGTCAAAAAAGTAGGTAAGAAGCTGGACGACTTTCTATCATGTGATTATTGCTCTGTCCCTGTACAGTTGTCAACACCGCCCCTAGCCCCACATCGCCCATAATCATCCCCGTCTATCTAACGGCTAACTATTCCTAGCTTATTTGTTACTGCTTTTAAGTTTTTAATGTAAGCTCTAAGGGCAGTTTGGTTCAGTGTAAATGCTAATTTAGAATAGTTTATTTTTGGGTAATAAGTGCTTATAAATCGTGATTCATGGTATACGAGGTAAGCATATGAGAGGAGTTTTATCTCAGCTTGCGTAATAAGCACTTATATTCAAAAAATAAGTGTTCCCAAACATACACTAAATTAGAGGAGGGAAATGGAAAATGGGATTTTTTGTCTTGCACCTGCCGCTTATGTCACACTCTTATCTTAATTTTATCTTTATCAGAGTATTTGTGAAAAACGATATATAGTTCGGTAAACAACACAGAAATAACATAAATATATTGATAATATGAGGAAAACGGTCTTTTATCCCATTTTCCTCTCTCTTTTTCTTTAAGCTAAATAAATTTTTTTCTATCAATCCATTTTTTTTCCAGTGTGAACCAAATGCATCAGAGGTAAAATATTTTTCATTCCTTTCCAACCTTTTCTTTAATCCAAACGGGCCCTAATTATGGAGTTTGATCTTAATTCCAAATGTAAGACTTATTTTTTAAATATTTTTTTAATTTACTTTTATTGATGCTCTCTCAACAACAATCAAATAAAAAAGAGATTAAATGAATTAATTAAAAAAGATTATTAAGATGTTCTGGAAACAACATGTCATATTAAATACCTTAATCTAATCAAATTAAATAAATATATCTTATATTAATTATTTATAGAATACTGCCATAAATACTTAGTACCTTGTAACTAACATTGGTATGTGCCATATAATACTTAGTACCTTGTAAAACGATTAAGACTCGTGAGCCTAGGTAGTTGATTTGTGGGGTCAAAAAGAAAGTATTTGCATTCCTTATCTTGTAAAATTTATATGCATCGTGGTGCCTATAATTGGCGGTTTAGATTAGTTTGGGGCTGTCGGCCCTGGGATACCGAATGATGAAAATAAAAAAAAAAAATTATATGCATAAATGAAATAATTATTGGTGCATGCATGTGTATTTTGAACAAGTGTTTGTGTGATGATAGTGTTGATGGCAGTAGCTATCATTGCAGAGGTAATCATAAGAATATTGCATTATACCGTCCACCCACAACAAAAAGAAGGGAGCTTTTTTCTTGTGTTAAACAATAAAAGGAGCTTGTGATGATAATCTTATGGCCGTTATTTTCTTCTCTGTTTTTTTTTTTTTATATATTTTTCTTTGCAGAAGTCGACTTTTTGTCCATAATTTGGAAACGGACAAACATTGCTTAGTCGGCACTACTCGTCCATCTAATTCAACCTTCCAATAATTAATAGAATATTTTTTAAAAAAATATTTTTTTTTATGAATAAGAAATAGAATTAAGGATAATTTTCGCTCTAGGAATTAGTGAAGAAGTCATGGATAAAGGTGACATTGCTCCCAGCTTAACATTTTGTGGACCATATCCACAGTTCCTTCGTGAATACTTCTAGCACAACTTAACTCTAAGAAATAACACAAACATGTTTAATATATTATATTCGGTCTATAATATTAGTAGCTTTTAAAAAAAATGAATTGATATATAAGCTAAGTCAATTTGAAAACAATTAATGTATTTATTGGTCAATTTTACCCATGTAATCAATGTTTAACTATTACTCCTTGTATTTTTGTCTATCATTTAAAACATCATTTTAATATGGGTAAAATTAAAAATTTATATCAATTTAAGATAAATTTAATGACTTAACCACCATTTATTGGTTCCCAAGAATTAGTTGAAGACTTGTATTCCCTCTAATTTTTATTACAAGACACCAATTAAAAATTATTATAAATAAAAAAAACATTCAAAGTCATTAAATTTGTTTCAAAATTTAAGTATTTTCTAATATTACCCCTACTAATTGCATTAAACTCTAACATTATACTTCATCTTGTCCTTATTATAAGGCACCAATTACCAATAATTTTTTATCTTTATTATAGGGCACCGACTGCCTTTAACTAACTCATTTATTACTATTTTCCCGTTATATCATCATTTTTAACATACTTATTTAAATCCGCATCATTAAAATAGGGTAAAGTTGGAAACATATATCAATTTTGGATCAATCTAATGACTTAACTTCCATTCCTTGGTGAACGAGAAAATAGTAGCTGGTATCTTATAAATAAGGAACAGGGGGAGTATTAGTTATTACTCACACCCATTACCCATATTAATTCGGGACATACATGAAAAAATATTTAATTTTCTTTAAAAACAAACAAGTGCCTAATGAAAATGATAAAAAAACATTTATTAATTAATGTCTTATAATATATATAAGAGAAAGTACACTAATGTGGATAGGAGGGAGTAATAATTGAGTTTTGTATGGTTATAAAAGATACTCAGTTATGTATTTATTTTTTATTGATAAAACTTTTGCATTATAATATTTATTAAAATATTTATTTTACGTTATAATTGTTTGTATTAATGAGATAAAATATGAACGGCAACCCCAAAACATTTTACTGATTTTGACAAAAAAAAAACATTTTACTAATAAAAAGCATATTATGATAATATATAATAAATGTTGTTTGCTTTTAGAGGGGTCAGATAATGAATTTTTTTTTTTTTAAAAAAGACTTCAGGCTCTGAGGTAGTTTGACGTTGTTCTCTCTTGAAACTCACGCTTGGTTTCAGTCCGGCATGGAAGACATCCACAACCTCCGGAAACTACCACCGGATCGACCTTCTGATCTTCTTGCTTGTGGAAGTAACAAGAAAAAGAAAAATGATATTGTTTCTCAAGCAGTATCGGATATTCAAATGTCTGAAGATGGTTCTCCAGAGAATGTCTCAGAGGAGACTCCTTACGTGGAACCAGAAAACACAGATACCACTATGGAGGATAATCCATCACGGAAGCAGGTCTCATATAAAGAGTCTCTCATGGGGTTTAATGGGATTGATAATACGGGAGATTGCCTAGAGGATGAGACCCTGTCTTCTGATATTCTTAACAGAGAATGGGATATGCCTGAAATAACGGAAGAAATTCAGAAACTTATGGATATCCATCCAGTAGTCCCAGTTTCAGCTGAAGAATACAGCGATTGGTGTAAACCGTGGAACGGGGCTTTAATTCTCACAGTTCTTGGGAAGAAATTTAATATCTATAGTTTAAAGACCCATCTAAGTAGACTCTGGAAGACTCCTGATTTCGACATCATAGATCTAGCTAATAACTATTTCATCATTCGATTCATTCAGAAGAGTGGCTGGGCACAGTTATATCATAAGATCCTATATGATGGTCCCTGGGTGATTCAACAACACACAGTGCTTGTTCAACGGTGGTCACCACACTTTGATCCGTTCAATAATCCATTGGGACGAGTGGTGACTTGGGTGAGGATTCCTAATGTTCCAATGCATTGCTATAACAAGACGTTCATCACAAGATTGGGAAACAGGATCGGGAAGACGGTCAAAGTTGATTTACTTACCCCGTCAGAGTTGCCTTCGGATTTGGCTAAGGTCGAGCGCGGACGCTACGCACGCATATGTGTGGAATTGGATCTGCGCAAGAGATTGGTGTCAAGGGTGATTGCTGCAAATTTAGCCTATCATGTTGAATATGAGGGATTAAATCTCATATGCTTTGCCTGTGGACGTTATGGTCACCGGAAGGAGGCTTGCTCGTGGACGTATGCGACGGAAGGCCAAGGAAGTGGTGCTGAGCACAGTTCAAAACCGAGTAGCTCGCAGGTGCCGCCGGTGAGGAAAGAGCAGGAAATGGAGGAAAAATTCGGTGATTGGATGATTGTGAGGCGAAATGGTAATCTGAAATCATCGCGGAGCCAGCAAACACGGCAGCGAGGCGTGGAGCAGATTCCTGGTGCGAAGCTGAACAGAGGAGCGGTAAAGGGACGATCGCAATCTCGGTTTAGTGCTTTAGCTGAACTAGATGAGGAGGAGGAGACGGGAGAGCCGGTGATGCGGCGGAAGGCGTGGGTGCCGGTCGGAGGGACGGAGGAGCTGGGTCAGACGAGCTCGGCGAGTGAGAAGACAGTAATGATGGCGAAGCAGAATAGGAGTATGGGGAGTTCTGAACGTGTACAGGCTATGGCTAAAGGAAAAAGTGTAGATGGGGGTCCCACAAAGAAGGGAAAAGTCAAACAAGGCCAAATTAAAAAAATTGCAATTGGTGACTCAAGGTTGGTGGATCGGTCAGCAACGGCCCATGTAGTGTCCAACGGTCAAGCTAGTGTGGTGCATGGATCAAATATGGGAGGAAAAAAATCAATGGGCTCATCTCACCGTTTTGTGGGCCGGCGCATGCATAATGTAGTGGGGGGGAATGTTAATCAATTGGGCTCCATTTCTTTAAATCCCACCCAAAATGAGAATTTAACAATTAATGGTTGCCTATTATTAGAAGGTCCACAAAATCATGATAGGGAACCTGATGCCTTCTTGGACGAGAAATTTGAGCATAGCATAGGCAGAACTATGGACCCATCCATGATGCCTTACTTAGAGGATGATATTGGGGATGATTTCATGCAGGCTGATCAACAGAAGGAGGATTGTGACTCGGGGAGTCTGCAAGAGTTGTAATTTCAAGATCCCCTAGGTGATCAGTAAGTGCTTGTTATTTTATTTCCTTTTATTTATAAATGATTATAGCTTCATGGAATTGTAGGGGTGCGGGAAATAGGACTTTTCCTAGCACTATAAAGCAAGTGGTCAAAAAGTATAATGTGGATATTTTGTGTCTGATTGAAACTAGAGTCAGTGGTACTAGGGCGGATAGGGTAGTTTGCAATCTTGGTTTTAGTAACTGGCTCCGGCTTGAAGCCTCTGGGTTTGCTGGGGGTATTTGGATTTTATGGGATGATAGAAATTCCTCTGTGGAATATCTCTGGTCTAGTACCCAATTTATGCACTGCAAAATTGTTGATAAATTGAATAATGAAGTTTTTATGGCCACTTTTGTCTATGGGGAGCCGATAGCTACTAGAAGAGTGGCTTTATGGAAAGACCTTGAGAATATTGCTTCCAATATGGCTGATCCTTGGCTGGTTATAGGTGATTTTAATTCATTTCTTGAGCCTACGGACAAATTAGGAGGCGCTGTTCCACCTGTGCGGGCAATGGAACAATTTTCAGAATGTGTTAGGGCCACTCAACTTATGGAACTCCCCTATGTTGGGGAGCGGTTCACATGGGAGAAACGAGGGGTTAAAGAGAGATTAGACTGGGGGTTTAGCAACTCGTTATGGGCGATGCGGCATCATCAGAGTAAAGTTTTTCATTGTCTTCGGTTTAAATCGGATCATCGTATTTTGGTGGTCTCTGATGCGTCCCGTTCAACTCAGAGTAGGGGACAATATCCGTTCAAATATCAACCAGCATGGGCCTTGGAGGAGACGTTTCCAGCAATAGTTACCAAATCCTGGGAAAATGATGATTGGTGTGGGGGAGTATCTAGATTTATCCAAGAGGCTAAAACTTGGAACGCTGAGGTGATTGGAAGTATTCCTAAAAAAAGACAGCAAATTCTCAGAAGGCTAGAGGGCATCGATAAAGCTCGTGCCCACAATCACTCTAACGGTTTGTATAAATTAGAGAGAGCTCTTTGGCAGGAGTACAGTAAATTAAGTGCTCAAGAGGAACTAATCTGGTACCAACAGTCTAGGAGTAAATGGCTGGCTTGGGGGGATAAGAATACCAGATTTTTTCATGCCTCCACGGTTATCCAGCGGAAACGAAATCAGGTTCATGCCCTGCAAAATGACGCTGGTTCTTGGATTACTGATCAGGAGGAACTGAGGAATATGGTCGGTAGTTTCTTTCAGGAATTATATTCCAAGGATGATCTCCTTACTCCTTCGGCAGATTGGCCTTTGGATTTTCCTTCCTTATCAAGCCAGGATGATAGTTTGCTACATAAGGATGTTGAAGATCTTGAGATTAAGAATGCGGCGTTCGCCATTGGTGCGTTCAAAGCACCAGGTCCTGATGGTCTGAATGCGCAATTCTTTCACTCTCAATGGGAGCGGGTAGGTATGAAAGTATGTGACTTTGTCAAGTCTGTTTGGCAGAACCCTACTCTGGTCAAGGATATAAATCAAACGAACATTGTGCTTATCCCAAAGAGTGATAACCCACAGTCTGTACGTGATTTTCGGCCCATTTCTCTGTGTAATGTGGTTTTCAAAATAATCACTAAGATTATTGCTGGACGATTGAAGAACGCCATGAAGTATTTGATTGATCAACAACAGTGTAGCTTTATTGAGGGTAGACATAGTTCTGATAATGTCATAATAGCCCAGGAGGTCATTCATACAATGCGTCAGAGACGTAGGAAGAAAGGGTATGTGGTGGTGAAGGTTGACATGGAGAAAGCGTATGATCGCCTTGATTGGGATTTCTTGAAATCAACCCTCCTCGGTCTTGGAATACGAGGAAATCTTATTCATCTCATCATGCAATGCACCTCGACGGCTTCTATGAAGGTTCTTTGGAATGGGAAGGAATCAATGTCCTTCTTACCGTCTCGCGGGCTTCGGCAGGGTGACCCTCTAAGCCCGTATTTGTTTGTTCTTTGTATGGAACGGTTGGGCCATCGAATCAAAAGCGCAGTGAACAGTGGGCAGTGGTCTGGTTTTAAATTTGGTAGAAACTCCCCTGTGTTATCTCATTTGTTTTTTGCCGACGATCTGCTTCTATTTGGAGAAGCATCGGCAAGACAAATTAGAGTAATGAAGGAAGTTATGACAGAATTTTGTGGGGTCTCGGGGCATCGGGTCAACTTAACCAAATCAAAAGCCTTCTTTTCTAGGAATGTGAATTTTCATAGGGCCCTTGAGCTTAGTAACGAGTTGGGGATTGGTTTGACTGGGAACCTGGGGAAGTATTTGGGAGTACCGTTGCTCCATGAGCGGGCTACGAAGCTTATATATTTCCCAAGGTATTAAAACTCGGACCGGGTAGTGAACCGGTCGGGGTACTGGGTTAAGGGTCAGTGGGTCAGACCGGGACCAAACCGGTGAGAAATTGAAAATTTTAGACTTATAGTATGAAATTCTAAAGGAAAAAGTAAAAAAAAAAAAAAAAAATTTTTTTAAAAAATGGAAACCGGACCGGGAACCGGACCGGCCAACCGGCCGGTCCGGTCCGGTTTCCAGAACACTGATATTTCCCTATCATCCAGAAAGTCAGGAAGAGGCTGGCAGGATGGAAGACTAGGTTTCTGAATATGGCAGGCCGGTCGGTACTAATCAAGGCGGTTCTGTCGGCGTTGCCGGCTTATCAGATGCAAACTACCCTGCTTCCTAAAAGTGTCTTACACGAGTTGGAAAAGATTAGCCGGTCCTTTCTTTGGAATCAGGGCAATGATAGGAAGAAGATGCATCTCATTGCTTGGGAACAAATTAAGCAAGATAAAGAGAAGGGTGGATTAGGTATTAAGGACCTATACAGTCAGAATGTGGCTTTCATTATAAAACTTTGCTGGGGGTTATTAACAAAAACCGACGCCTTATGGGTCAAGTGTCTTAAAGCTAAATATGGTTGTCAGGATGGAATATACCCGATGGTGTATACTAGACATAATCCTTCCAAAGTTTGGCGAGATATTTCAGTGATATGGGGTCGGTTCTATGCAGGGGTCGGTCGGAAACTAAATGATGGGAGGACTAGTAATGCTTGGTGGGACTTATGGACCCCACTTACTGTTCCTCTTATTCATCTGGTGGACCGTAATATTCAGGACATAAACCCATGTGCCAAAGTTCGGGACTTTGTATTAATTGATGGTAGTTGGAATTTCCAGCTGTGGAGGCAGTTTCTCCCGCAGTGGGTAATTGATATCATAGCTCATATGCCTCCCCCGAGGGGTCAGATAGCTGATACATTTTACTGGAGATCATCTTCAGACGGTGATTTTAGTGTTCGTGCTGCTTATGATTTTATTTCCGCAAAACGGGATCAGAAAGTTCAATTCCAGTGGCAAAAGGTGTGGAAGCTACCGGTGCCGGAAAAAGTTAAATTTTTTCTCTGGCAGGTGATTCATGATCGACTTCCTACAAACTATCTCAGAGCTAGGAGAGGGTTGACTCAGAGAGAGGAGTGTCCTTTTAACTGTCAGAGAGTGGAAAATTCACTTCATATTCTTCGAGATTGTGAGATAGCCAGAAATGTGTGGTTATATTTTGTTCACCCTAATTCTCGTTTTCAATTTTTTCAGACTGACTTGCAGGGTTGGCTTAGGATGAATATTTCCCGCCATATGGGATTTGCGCGCTTCCGGAGATGGCCTTGGTTTAAAATTTTCGGTCTTCTATGCTGGATCCTATGGAAGAACCGTTGCAGAGGTGTGATGGAGGGAACTGGCTTGCAGGCACGGGAAGTCGTTCAGCAGGGGATCTTTTATCTGATGGATTGTAGTAGGGCTGATGCTTTCGGCAAATGCTTGGTCCAGACAGATCGTGTGCTGAACCCAAGATGGATCCCACCGAGGCCTGGTTATGTTCGATTAGATACTGATGCATCTGTTGACGGAGCAGGATGGGCATCTTGTGGAGGGGTGATTCGGGATGAACGAGGTAACTGGGTGGTCGGCTTCCAACGGCATCTAGGTACTGTTCCGGTTGCAGGAGCAGAATTGTTGGGGATCGTGACGGGGTTGAGCCTCTGCAAACAGTTAGGACTTCAGAGGGTGCAGGCTTTCACAGATTCGATACAGGCTTATCAGTGGATTGTACGTGATGTCAGGCGTCACTATCATCATCCACTCGACGGGGAGATTCAGGAAGCTCGGGACCTGCTATTTTCGGGCTGGGATGCACAGTTGCATCATACTTCCAGAGAGGCGATCAGATGCGCAGATTTTCTAACTAGAGATGCCCATCGCGTGGTTGGTGGGCTGGTAGTGTTACCGGTGGCACATCCGGGATGTATGGGATATATGAGGGATGATATGCTAGGTGGTATTGTTGCCTAGTGTAGTTTTGTTATTTCCAAGCTGTGCTCTTGGCCGTTCTGTATTAAAAAAAAAAGATAATGAATTTTTAATTTTTAGCGTTATGATCTTATGGACCAATGGGATAAGCGTGACTGTGCAGCTGCGGATCCTGCCTGGCAATGGGACCCACAAGCCGGACCGCCAAGCCCCCTCAAGCCACAACTTTTGATGCCTTCCCCAAAAACACGTATTGTGGTCGAGGACTCTCCACGTTTCGACCAACTAATGGGTCCGCTACTCACGAAAGTTAGGAGCTATCCACACCCACCAATCACGCGAAGACACGTATGTACGGCGCCAACGTCCAGCATAGAAAGAAATGGAACTGAAATTTGATTAACCGCGTGCCACACGTTTGTATTAAGGGGATGAACCCACATAGACTTTTTTGACCAATAAAGCATAACTAAGTCTCTTTCCCGTTTCTCCAAAAAACTAAACGTCTCTCTCCCGGTTAGTTTGGGACCAATAAATTATTAATATTATTATCATGTAATTATTTATGAGATTAAATGATCAGACCATCCATAATCTGTTAAATCATTTTTTTAGGTTAAAGATGTTTAAATTTTAAACAAAAATTCAAAATTTAAAAAAATTAGAGGATAAATTTTAAATTTTTATTATCTAGTATTCTAATTTTGCACTCCTCCCTTAAACGAAACATACCCTTAATGTCATTTTTGATGTGGTCATACCATATTCAACCAAATTCACAATTACGTATAAGACAAGACAATTGCAAAATCTAACGGCAGCATGGCACAAGCTGTTTTTGGTGGGGCAAGTACAAGAACCCATATATACGTATCCTGAAGCATACCACACACACACACACACTATTTCCGATGTATCAAATAATAATAATTATAATAGTAATAATATACACTCGCACATCAGTTTCTCGAGTTTCAAGAACAATGTTTATCCATGTGCATGCACGTTTGTGTTTGTTAGCCGTCTTATATTGATAATATTTTATTTATTATATTTGATATTCTAAAATTCATTTATCATGATTGAAATAATGATTGAAATAGTAAAATATTTTGAGTGTAATCTGCTAGTTCGATTAATCAAGTATAAGTTTAGGGTTTTTCTCAATATTATTTAGTTATTTATTAAATTAATTAATAACCTTGATTATATGTTATGAAATAATAAGTTATGGGTCACAAAGTGAGTACATGTCATATTCTATAAAACCTAAATCACAGTGATGATTATTTATCAGTTGTCATACTTGTATTTACATCCCAATCAGAAGTCTCCTTAAAAAATTAAAATTTATATCTTCCAACTTTCAATTCTTTTAATTTATTTTAGGTTGTGATATCCTTGTGGAATATTGATTCAAAGAGTATTCTTCTACCTAAAAAAGAAGTACTCTGCCCAGGGCGTGGCTCGGATGGTTTGAAAGGGGGAGCGAAGGTGCCTCCTTTACCATTTGCCTCAAGGGCCCGAGTTCGATTTCTGGGAAGTCCTTCTACAATGGGGGCGACTCCGGATTAGTCTAGCTTCAAAGGGAGTGGGACACAAGGGTGTAAACAAAAAAAAAGGAGCACTCTTCTACTGTTGTTATGATATTGCGGGATTTCTATTGCTTGCATGGAGCTATATATAATTTAGAATATGTCCTACATAGTTTCTATGTGCATGTACGTTCACATATTTTGAGGAATATTTCAATGCATTAGCTTCATTTAATGTGTCTTTATAGTACTTTTGAATGATTATAGTCAATTGCAGTTGGACGCAGTCACATGTTAATTCTTGCTTAAGTGATTGCTATATCAAGTAATTTTGTAAGCGTGATGAGTTTCTAATTCAAGCATAAGTAAACTAAATTAATTAAAAAAAATACTTAGATACTTTAACAATGAAACTAATTAATGCTTAGAAGTACAGACAGAGCTAGTGAATGCTGCAGACTTGATTCTTAATTAATGCAACAATATTCTAATTTAATTTCTATTTAATCAATCACCATCAAGCATATCACACGAAAGATTCGTGGACCTAAATGAGCAATTCAAGGAAGTTTTTCGTATCTTTTAATACATGCTTGATATGTAAGGTTTTGAAACTCATATCGGTTACTGAACCAGTTAGAGGTACTAGGTTAAGGATCAATAGGTCAGATTGAAGTTAAACTGAGCAACCCGAAGTTAAATCGGTGATAAAGCAAATATTTCAAGGTTATTTATACAAAATTCTAAATAAAAAATAATAATTTTTTTAAATTTTTTTTTAAAAAGTTGAACTAGTCTAACTATCAGCTCAGATCAAACCACCAATTGATCAGTTTCAAACCCAAACCGGCCGGATCGATCCGGTACGGTCTTCAAAACAATGTTAACATGTTCTAGTTCGTAAATTGTGTATGTGTGTGTGGAAAAATTATACGATATGGCGTGTGTTGTGGAATATGAGGCGTGGAAATTGTGTTTAATTAGTTGAGAGGTCGAAGTCAAAGTGACGGTAAAATCATGTCACAAAATTAAATGAGGTGTCCGTTTTCTCTTTGCTTTCCCTTCCAACACGTGAAGCAAAAGCGACAATTTTCGTTGTTACCTTAACTCATTTTACTACATATATCAACATGTTACTATTTCAAAATATTTAGTCAACATTTTGGATATATTATTACAAAAAATCAATTGCATTATTTTGAGCTGCACCATGAATTTTCAGTACTGTTCATTTTTCAGCAAAGTATTCTTATTCTTTGTGGGGACAAAAAATCAAATTATGAATTTACGATTGCGTATAATGTGAAATAACATCGTATAAAAACCTTGGGCCGCTGGTTTCTTATTCTTGAAAAGAAAACAAAGAAATTAAGGAAACAAATATACTGTATGATATTCTTTTAAAAAGAGCGAATGATATTACTTTAAATTATAAAAGTCGTCTCGAAATTCTAATTCGGTTTAAGGAGCAAGTAAGAAATATTCCAATTGCATTAATTGAAATTCGGATTCTTGCAACTTCAATCCATTCTCAAAAGTCGTAATAGTTTGGAGAAGAATGGAGTTCAGCCCATCTAACTGAAACTTTTTTTATTCATTACTGTGCATATATTTTTACCAACTATCTAACGGTAATGTTTCAGTTAATATTGACACGAGAAGAAATAATTATATAGAATATAATTACGTCATAAGGCCGACATTTTCATTAAATTAAGGTCAAAATCCTGAAAATTTCAAGTACTGTCATGACATTGTTAAATCATTAACCGTACGTTTCTAAATATAAGAGTTGATTAAAAGTTGGGAAAATTCAAAAAAACTATATTAAAAATATAAAAATGATAAATTAGTACATTGAAAATGAGAAAAGACGAATCAGGCGGGTGTCAGAAAAAATGAGGAATCTGTCCTTTTGAAATCTCGGTCAAATTACGAAAATGCCCTTCAACACTTCATCCCCACTTCAGAATAACAACATGATCATCGTAATTAACAACTTCGGATTCGGTATTAACAACTTCAATTCTTCTTTGACAATTAACAAATTTCAGGGCCAATAACAACACCTATCTCTTAATTAACAACTCCGGATTCAATATTAACAACTCCAATTTCTTCTTTTACACTTTATAAGTTTTAGGGCCAATAATAACACCTATCTCGCCATTAACAACTCCGGATTCAATATTAACAACTCCAATTTCTTCTTTCATATTTAACAAATTTCAGGGTCAATAACAACACTCATATCTTAATTAACAATTCGGAATTCGAAATTAATAACTCCAATTTCTTCTTTCATAATTAACAAATTTCATGCCAATAACAACACCTACCTCGCCATTAACAATTCCGGATTCGTCATTAACAACTCTTATGTTGTTATTGCGACAGAGGGCTGAAGGACATTTTCGTAATTTGGCCGAAATTTTAAAAGGACAGATTCCTCACTTTTTCTGACACCCGCCTGATTCGTCTTTTCTCAGTTTCAATGTACTAATTTATCCTTTTTATATTTCCAATGTAGTTTTTTTGAATTTTTCCTTAAAAGTTTATTTTATAATTAAATTAAATGTAAGGTCTTAATCTACATCATCCTTATGAATTTATAAGTTTTTTTTTCTCGTAAACTATCATTATTGATTTTGTATATACCAAGAAAGTTTTCGTTAAAATATAGTTTCAATGCAATCAATCAGCACACAGCTTTTTTTTGAAAAATACCTAACTGGACTAGGTTTTATAATTTCTACAAATTGATTATCTTTTTTTTTTTGCCAGTACAAATTGATTATCTATCTCATATATTTAAAGTCAAATAAATATTTCGTAAAAAAATTTTTAATGGTATAATTTATACATCAATTTTTCTACAATGCGTAAAAATATCTTCATTTGGATTAATTTTGTTGAAACATGTTATTATAAATTTCCCACTCCCTTCATTTTAAATATTTCAGGGTATTGGAGGGTGTTGCATGAACCTGAACCCTTACAAATATTTGTGGCAAAAAAAAAAAAAGACAGTATTTAGGTAGAGTATTAGAAATATTTTAGTTAAAATACCGTGACATTTTGCTACAACATATTCCTTCCAATTCATAATATAATACTCCCTCCGGTCCTAAATATAGGATAAAGTTTGTAGTGCAAATTGCACTACAAACTTTATCCTATATTTAGGACCGGAGGTAGTATATATTTAAAGAATTGATATTGATTCTAAATATAAGATATGCATATTTTTTATAATGTTAATTTTTTTCTAGTTTATCCCTATTGATACTCCTTCAATAGTAATCAAGAAGGAGAAGATGAGGGAATTAAGAAAGATGATTAGGATATTTTAGAAAATATATGACATATTAACTAATACAATTAACTTATTTAATCCAATTAAATTAGATAAATATGTCTTATATTTAGGATCACATGGAATAAATTATCCAATAGTTTTCTTTACAGGAAGGGAGGGAAAATAACTGTTCTTAAATCATGGGGTTGAAAATGTAGCTTTGCCCAAAACACAAAAGATTATTAGAAGACAGCAGATAGTGGAAGGGAGGCGGTAGTAAATTCCAGGCGTGAAGGTGGAGGTCGGTGATTATGAAAGCGAAACCAAAAAACCCCATTGGTCGATCGCTTCTCATTTTCAACTAAATTTCAAAAAAAGAAAACAAATTTCTAAAATAGATAATTTTCCTCTTCTGCACAGTAAACACCAAGAGTCCAAGACAGACACAGAGAGAGACACAACCTCAGTCCCACCATATATACCCCTCCTTCCTCTACCATTCCTGCAACTCAACTCTCCACATTCACTCTCAAAGTCCCTACCTTTCGCTCTCAATTCCCTCTCTTTCCTTGTGATCCTTTGTGGGGTTTGATCTTTTCAAGCTGTAATGGCTAAGGACGTTGAGGTTGCAGAGCGTGGGTCTTACTCCGCCAAGGACTATCATGACCCACCTCCAGCACCGCTCATTGACGCGGAGGAGCTCGGCAAGTGGTCCTTTTACAGGGCTTTGATTGCAGAGTTCATTGCCACCTTGCTTTTCCTTTACATTACCGTCCTCACTGTCATCGGCTACAAGAGCCAGTCCGATACCAAAACCGGCGGCGATGTCTGTGGCGGCGTCGGCATCCTTGGCATTGCTTGGGCCTTCGGTGGCATGATCTTCATTCTTGTCTACTGCACCGCCGGAATCTCAGGTGGGTCTCTAGATTATGCCTTGTTCTCAACTTACTTTTTCTTTTTAAGCTTACTCTTTTTGGTTTCTCTTCAAACTGAGCTTTGTTTTCTTACTTTCACCTGTGCCTTCAAGTTTCTGAGTCCCACAAAACAGAGATTCCTCTGTTTATTCCATGTTTTTTACTGGTTCAGGAGCAACTATCAGTTTCCCTTTTAAACTGAAGGTAGGAAAAAAATTTCCGCAGTTCTGAAAACTCTGGTTGTTTACCTCACCTTTCTCTCTGTTCTCAAAACGTTTCTGGGTTTCTCCTGAAAATGTTTAGCTATGATCCTCAAAAGTCTTTTATAAGATCGCAGCTCCTCGTCTGATACCATTTGTAACGTATAAGCCTCACCCGCTTTGGGCCTCTACCCCTCAAAACGCATGGAGAGGGAGAGGGATCCTCTTCCCAGCCGACGTAGGACGTAGCATTTTTTTTTTTTTTTGGTTTAATTTGATCTCCAAAAGGAAGATCTTTTTTGGCCCTAGCACTATGATTGTAACTTGTAAGTTTCAAGTTCTGAAATCTCTGATTGTTGCCTTATAAGCGTCTGTATACCGTGAGGGGTGATGGGAATCCAAAACGGAAAATATTAAGGGTTAGGTGCTGAAACACCACTAAGCCCTAGTACCAAGATTGTAACCCGTAAGTTTCAAGTTCTGAAATTTCTGTTTCAATGAATGCAGGAGGTCACATTAACCCAGCAGTGACATTTGGGCTGTTCTTGGCTCGCAAGGTGTCACTGATCAGAGCCATCTTGTACATGGTGGCTCAGTGCTTGGGTGCTATCTGTGGAGTTGGGTTAGTGAAGGCCTTCCAAAAGGCTTACTACAGCAGGTACGGTGGTGGTGCTAACACTCTGAGCGACGGCTACAGCACCGGCACCGGCTTAGGCGCTGAGATCATCGGAACCTTTGTTTTGGTTTACACTGTGTTCTCTGCTACTGATCCCAAGAGGAGCGCTAGAGACTCCCATGTGCCTGTAAGTATTACCATCTGAGTATTTTTAATTAATTGTTTTGTTTTACTGAGATGAGTTCCTTTTTTTTTTGTGCTTGTGTGAATTTTTTAATTGTTATGAATTCTACTGTTACTGTATGAACTTTGTTTGTACTTTAGAACAAAAAGATAGGGGCTGCCTGAAAAGTTGTGCTGAAACATTGGCAAAGGGAAGAAAGAATATATGCCAAGTGTTAAGATGATAAATGTTTACCCCATAAAAGTTTGTAACTTTTTGGAAATTTACAAGAGATCTCTAGAAAGCTCCAAAGTCTTTGTCTTTATATATTCGCTCTAACTAATCTTGTGGATTACAAATTAGATCAAATTTAGAAAATATATTTTCCAAGATATGAACACAGCTGGGTGGAATCTAGTGGAAACAGAGACAGAACAGATAAAACTTTACTTGTTGAAATTGTAAAATATGATCACTTTACTTTTGTTGCTTTTTTCGCTATCTAGATCTTTTTTTTTTGGTGGTCTTTGTTGATCTGTTGGTGGATGAGTATTTTTGATTGACCATGCGTTTGGTTAAAACATGAGTCCATAGGTTTGTTTTGAGTTTGTGGTTGTGTTTGGATCTTATCATGGCCGGCACATGAATAAAGAAGATTATCTAATGTCTTTTTTTTCATGGGTATATATATGAGAATAATGGCTTCTACTTTAGTCATCGTCTTTCATGCTTTTCTTATTTTATTTTATTTTTTTTTTCCCTTTTATACCTTGAAAGCAAAGTTGAATTGTTTGAGTCCCCAAAGTAAAGTAGTCATAATTCTGTCTTTCATATGTATAGCTTCTGTCATTTTCTCTAACCTTCCACCATCACCTTTCATTTTGTCAATATCAGCTTGGTGTTCTGTATTCACCTTCAATTACTTTCTCAGATTCTCTTTAATAATAATAATAAAGAAGGTGGAATCATGAGCCTCACATGCATGCTTGCCCCACACTTTTGCTTGTAAACCCCTCCCACTTGTTCATTGTTGTTCACTTGTTAGTCTTTAACTACTGACCTTCACCTGTTTAATTAACATTTACCAAGTTGGTTACTTTAATAAATCTTTGTTCTGCGCTTGAACATTGATTCATCGGTGGAACTCAGTCCTGATATTGTAATTTAGTCCTCAAGTTTTGTCTCGATACAACTCAATCCTTATAATTTATTTGTTCAAAATGTAGTACTTATACAGTGACTGAGTTTTAGTGAGTTAAAGATCAAGGACTGAATTTTAACCAAGTCAAGATTATACGGGTCAAAAGATTAATTTTCTCAATTAACATTTATCATGTTGGTTTCTTATATTAACCTTTGTTCTGTGGTTGAAGGTTTTGGCTCCACTTCCCATTGGGTTTGCTGTGTTCATGGTTCACTTGGCCACCATCCCGGTCACCGGCACCGGCATCAACCCAGCCAGGAGTCTCGGAGCTGCTGTTATCTTCAACGAACAGAAAGCCTGGGATGACCATGTGAGTATTTGTGAATTCCCATAATTTGTTTTTTCCCTTAAAAACTGCTATTTCAGTTGAGTAAAACAGAAAAAGATTGTAACTTTATCTAAATTTTTGTTCATTGTGTTGGTTTAGTGGATCTTCTGGGTGGGACCATTCATTGGGGCAGCCATAGCAGCATTCTACCACCAGTTCATCTTAAGGGCAGGTGCAGCTAAGGCACTTGGATCATTCAGGAGCAACCCTTCTGTTTAAAGTCGTCTTGTTAATTAATTATTATTATTAAGTAATGTTTTAATGGGTTCAAATGGAACAAGATGCTTCAAAGAGATAGAGACTATGTTCATGTGACAGATGAGGGAGCCTTTTGTAATACCCTCTTGCCTTTTTGAGCACTTTCCTTTTGAATCTTCTTCTTCAGTGTGCCTTTCTTTTTTCCCTCTTTTTTTTTTAGCCTTTTCTTTTTCGGTCATTCTCTGGTCTTGTCTGTACTCAAACACATGATTTATGGGGGAAAATAAAAAATATTTTAATTATGTGTTTATCATTATGTCTTCTTATTTGGATATTTCCCTTATTTCTCTTTTAAGTTATTGCTTAATGCTCAATCTTATCCTTAACATTCTATTGTTAGGCGTAATCTTATCTCTGTATCACTTAATTTGGCCTAAATTCAATTGAATAGTTGTGCTCAAGCTTCCTCGTTTGGTCTACAAAAAGCCATATTTTCTCAATACGCTCTGGAATTAAGCTAAAAATTACTCTCAAGATAATTGATTTAAAGATATTAAAAAAATTAGGAAATTTAGTTATTTATAATAAATGTTGTGTTGGGTTTTTTTAAATACTCTAATTAATATTCCTATCGATGAAAACTCTGCCCTATGTCATTTTGGCTAGTCGTGTGTTCCAACCAATTGATGAAAACTCTTTAATATATGCCGATAATTTAAAAAACAAAATGTTATGAATTTAGAACATAAAGTAGATTTGGGTATATTTAGGAAGCAAGCTTCTCAATTACTAATTTCTATGTTTAGAATCAGAATGAGTGTCTGAACTCGATTATCAAGAAATAAAATAAATTATAAACCTGCCTGACTTTTTTGTCATGGATTGCCAAGTGCCAAACCTCTTTCCCACCACAGAAATAGCTTTTAGACTGCATTTTTTAATGGTGGAGCTAAACCATGAGGAACAATAGTTCCACAACAAGACATTCAAGAGAGAATGATTCTGTGGCGCATGTGGGTTCTTTTTGTTCACTAATTACTATAATTTAATCTCACTTTGGCCTAATTTGTACTTGTTTGTTTGCATCATAATAATATTTTATTCAGTTAAAAATTATAGGTTCTTTTCAATCCCATCCCGTCCTTTACGGGTGTCTTCACTTCACCAAAGTTACCTAATCGCTTTTTATTAAAAAAAAAAGGCAGATTTTGTGGGCATGGTTTTCTTGGGAAATGGTAGATTCCGTTTCACTTTCAAAGCGTGCCGTTTTCACCAAGTCAGGTTGTATAGACTAGTTCGTTATTTAATTAATTTATATATTAAATGGACTGACTAATAGGCATATAGTATAGCGTTGGTAAAGGGTTGATGCCATGTTTACAAGGCAAGTTAAATTTCATTGGGTATGTTTGGTTTAGCGATTCGATTGCTTATAAGTTGCTTTTTAATAGTGATTTACGGTATACGAAGTAAGTATGTGAGAGGAGTTGTGTCTCGATTTACGTAAAAAACAACTTATAAGTAAATTTAAGCTCAAACAAACATGCTTATTGTCTCTCAATCTCAAGTAAAAATCAATGGCAATCTCACCTTACAATACAGGCCATTTATTTTAGTCACTTTCATGAATAAGACTTACTTCCTAACTCCATTATTTTTCCTCCATTTACGATGGTTTCATATGGCCATGGAGGTTGCCCACATATTAGAGAATTAGAAAAAAAAATTGAAATCATACTTTGCCAATTTAATTTTGAAAAAATTGCTTAAAAAAATCCTCCTTTTATAAATTTATTAACCAAAGATGCTTGGAATTTGCTTAAGGATTTAAGTGTAGCTCTTCTTCAGCTATGTCCAAGTACAACCTATCTTCAACTATATGTAGAATAGAAAGTCAAGGAGCCTGAGTTCAAATGGCATCAACTCACCCCTCTTGTTGGGAAAAGGTTGGAGGATTGATTCCCATTTGACTTAGGGAGTTGCGTGTATGTTGCGTTTGGGTGTGTGAGTAGTCCCCCCTATGGGGAGGGCTAAGGCTAGGATAGGTCTAAAAATAATATGCAAAACAATAAAATATTTATATATAACTAAATATATATTTTATATAATTAAATAAGAGTTGCACTCGCTCAAGAACATGTCCTTGATGCTTTTGGGCAATAAATTTAAGAATTGAGATGTTTTAAACAAATCTTCCTTTGATTTTTGTTTGAATATATCTAATCCATCTTTGGTAGATTAAGGCCCCATCCCAATAGCATTGAGATCAAAGTATAAATAATAGAAATCTCGGGTAGATGTTTGTGATATTCCCCAAATATTTTAATTTGAATGATCAAGCCCATAGAATATATTCCCTAATAAAGAAAAGATACATCAATTGAGGAAGAGGCACCAAAAACCCTATATATATGTGAGTGCATAAAGGTTTAAGGGTTATGTATGTCTATTCACTTCCTCTAAAGATTATTATCTTATTATTCTTCTTCTTCTTTTTAGTGTATTTGTTCAGTAACGTAATTGGAGTCCACAGTTGTGTGTGGATACTTCAACGAGTCAATCAAATTCTAAGTACAATCAAAATTCTTACAAATGTTTATTACAATCTAAGTCTAGCAATATTCCCAAATTTAGGATTTGTCTAGTTTCATATTGTTTTATAGGTGTTGGTGTAAACTTGAATTAGTTGGAGTCTTAAATTTTATTTCGAATGGTATATAATTTGATTTCAATGGATGTTTATGGTATAAATAATCATTTTTGGCTTCTTCTTCTCTATTAATCACTGTACTTGATGAAGAATTTTTTATTTGATATTCTTGACTATTTACATTTGGATGGGATAATGAAACTCAGAGGATAGTAAATCAAATCAAACAATTATGTTAAGATTTACCTAAATTAACTGTTCCCACAAATAATCATGTAAAATGAACTGTTTATCCTGATGCTAATAAAGTTCGGGACTATCAAGAAATAATTTGATAATCACCAAGAAGTAAAAGAAGACATTGAAGATAATGAAGATTTTCATTATAGAGTATCCTCCATTAGAGTTCAAGAGATGAACGTAATATTCGAAGAAATGAATGGAACAATAACAACTGAAGAAGCCCAATGAACTTACTTTTTGGACCAACAACTCTCGCAAAGTTAAAAAGTTTGGCCTTTGAAGTTTTAGTGGGCTAATAAATTAATAATGGGTTAAGATGCAAAAATATCCGTGAACTTTTCTCAAAAGTGCATCCAACATCATAAACTTTTTTTAAGTGCAAAAATACCCATGAACTTCTCAAAATGGGGCAAACATGTCAAACCGTTAATTGGTACAAACGTCTGTTTTGTGGGACTCACAATTTTATTTTTTGAGGTGCAAAAATACCCATGAACTTTTCTAAAAAGTGCACCCAACACCATAAACTTTTAAAAAGTTCATGGGCATTTTTGCACCCAGAAAAAATTTTATGGTGTTGGGTGCACTTTTTAAAAAAGTTCATGGGTATTTTTGCACCTCAAAAAATAAAATTGTGGGTCCCACAAAACAGACGTTTGTACCAATTAACGGTTTGACATTTTTGCCCCATTTTGAGAAGTTCATGGGTATTTTTGCACATAAAAAAATTTTATAATGTTGGATACACTTTTGACAAAAGTTCATGGATATTTTTGCACCTTCACCCATTAATAATCAATGTTATCGGCTGGGAATTCGGAGAAATCATTGCAGTTCGGTTCCATTTTGGAGTTTACAAATGGGCTTATCCGAGCCCGTGAGATCCTTAATTTTAATTTCAAAAAATATGGGCCTTTTTTGAATCCAACTATAGAAAACTGAATAAAATCTTATTTGTTCCTTTGTTTTTCACAATTTTATTCTATTACAACTGAATGCTTATTATTTTAATCTCTCATAAAATTTTCTTCTCAATTTAATCATTAAAAAATATTTTTTTAGAATTTCCCCAAAATTGTGTTTGTGTTCTCAACTCAGCTCCTTAAAATTGTTTGTTAATAACATTTTTAACCAGTCTCTTCTAACAAATTAAGTGTGGGAATCCTGGGCTCAGTGATTCTTTGTTGTCCCCCACTCTCAATCTTAAATACATTAAAAAATCCATGCTTTAATTGATTTAAAAGACCTTATAATTCATCCTTAATATAGAAAGATATATCAGAATGTGCGAACATGATTAGACTTAAATGAAAGTTGAAATTTATAACAAGTTTGTGGGCATGGTTTTCTTGGGAAATGGTAGATTCTGTTTCACTTTCAAAGCGTGCCGTTTGCACCAAGTCAGGTTGTATAGACTAGTTCGTTATTTAATTAATTTATTATATATTAAATGGACTGACTAATAGGCATATAGTATAGCGTTGGTAAAGTGTTGAAGCCATGTTTACAAGGCAAGTTAAATTTCATTGTCTCTCAATGTCAAGTATAAATCAATGGCAATCTCACCTTACAATACAAGGCCATTTATTTTAGTCACTTTCATGGATGAGACTTACTTCCTAACTCCATTATTTTTCCTCCATTTATGATGGTTTCATATGGCTATGGAGGTTGCCCACATTTTCAAGAGTCAATGGATAGAATATATCAGAGAATTAGAAAAAAAAAATTGAAATCATACTTTGCCAATTTAATTTTGAAAAAATTGCTAAAAAAACAAAAATCCTCCTTTTATAAATTTATTAACCAAAGATGCTTGGAATTTGCTTAAGGATTTTAGTGTAGCTCTTCTTCAGCTGTGTCTAAGTATAACTTATCTTCAACTATATGTAAAACATAAAGTCAACGAGCCCTAGTTCAAATGGCATCAACTCACCCCTCTTGTTGAGAAGGTTCGAGGATTGATCCCCATTTGACTTGGGGAGTTGCGTGTATGTTGTGTTTGGGTGTGTGAGAGGTCCCCCCCCCCCCATGGGGAGGGCTAAGGCTAGGATAAGTGTAAAAATAATATGCAAAACAATAAAATATTTATATACAACTAAATATATGTTTCATATAATTAAATAAAAGTTACACTCGCTCAAGAACATGTCCTTGATGCTTTTGGGCAATAAATTTAAGAATTGAGATGATTTAAACAAATTTTCCTTTGATTTTTGTTTGAACATATCTAACCCACCCTTAGTAGATTAAAGTCTAATCCCAATAGCATTGGGGTCAAAGTATAAATAATAGAAACCTTGGGTGGATGTTTGTCATGTTCCCCATTCATTTTAATATGAATGATCAGACCCACAAAATATATTCCCTAATAAAGAAAAGATACATCAATTGAGGAAGAGGCACCAAAAACCCTATATATGTGTGTGTGTGTGAGTGCATAAAGGTTTAAGGGCTACGTATGTCTGTTCACTTCCTCTAAAGATTATTATCTTATTCTTCTTCTTCTTCTTTTTAGTGTATTAGCTCAGTAACGTAATTGGAGTCCACAGTTTTGTGTGGGTACTTCAACAAGTTAATAAAATTCTAAGTACACCCGAAATTCTTACAAATTTTTATTACAATCTAAGTTTAGCCATATTCCTAAATTTAGGATTTGTCTAGTTTCATATTGTTTTATAAGTGTCGGTGTAAATCTTGAATTAGTTGGAGTCTTAAATGTTATTTCGAATGGTATATAATTTGATTTCAATGGATGTTTATGGTATAAATAATCATTTTTGGCTTCTTCTTTTCTATTAATCACTGTAATTGATGAAGAACTTTTTATTTGATATTCTTGACTATTTACATTTGGATGGGATAATGAAACTCAAAGGATAGTAAATCAAATCAAATAATTATGTTAAGATTTACCTAAATTAACTGTTCCCACAAATAATCATGTAAAATGAACTGTTTATCCTGATGCTAATAAAGTTCGGGACTACCAAGAAATAATTTGATAATCACCAAGAAGTAAAAGAAGACATTGAAGATAATGAAGATTTTCAGTACAAAGTATCTTCCATTAGAGCTCAGGAGATAAACATAATATTCGAAGAAATGAATGGAACAATAACAACTGAAGAAGCCCAATGAACTTACTTTTTGGACCAACAACTCTCGCAAAGTTAAAAAGTTTGGCCTTTGAAGTTTTAGTGGGCTCATAAATTAATAATCAATGTTATCGGCTGGGAATTCGGAGAAATCATTGCAGTTCGGTTCCATTTTGGAGTTTACAAATGGGCTTATCCGACCCCGTGAGCTCCTTAATTTTAATTTAAAAAAATATGGGCCTTTTTTGAATCCAACTATAGAAAACTGAATAAAATCTTATTTGTTCCTTTGTTTTTCACAATTTTATTCTATTACAACTGAATGCTTATCATTTTAATCTCTCATAAAATTTTCTTCTCAATTTAATCATTAAAAAAAAATATTTTTTTAGAATTTCCCCAAAATTGTGTTTGTGTTCTCAACTCAGCCCCTTAAAATTGTTTGTTAATAACATTTTTAACCAGTCTCTTCTAACAAAGTATGTGTGGGAATCCTGGGCTCAGTGATTCTTTGTTGTCCTCCATTCTCAATCTTAAATACATCGAAAAATCCATGCTTTAATTGATTTAAAAGACCTTATAATTACCTGCAAGGGTCCGGTCCGACTGGTTGCAAACGAGGGCGTAAGGCACGCTTCTCTACCACGTCTTGGGCTCGATACCTGCGAGGTACCAAGGGATTAGTCTGGCACGTTGTGCTGGGATACCCTGAGGCAGCGATTCCATCCTACTCAAAAAAAAGACCTTATAATTGATCCTTAATATAGAAAGATATATCAGAATGTGCGAACATGATTAGACTTAAATGAAAGTTGAAATTGTTACTCCTTTTGATATTTTTGTTCTCCCTATGTGATGGATGTTAATCATTTTGTCCTTTATAAAAAAAAATTGATAAATAAATTAAAAAGAAACATTTATATACCAAAACTTGATGATGATGGGATGTCATTTCATTATTTTCTTTTTGATGCTATTTTATATATACAATCTTTTTATAATAACCTTAAATTAACTATGCTCTCATATGAAGTTAGGATTCAAATATTCAATACCAAACTAAACTTTTTTTTTCCGTATGCATCCGGTATCCTAGGGCAGACCATCTTTCAGGCACATCGACTGCCCCAAACTAATCCGGATCGCCCATGGTAGGCACCTCAAAGGGTATCTTTCAGGCACATTGACTGCCCCAAACTAATCCGGATCACCTATGATAGGCACCTCAAAGGGTGAGAGAGCTGGTCAGGAGATTGAACATTTTTCTATGCCCAAGCGGAAATTGAACCCCCCGACCTTAGTTAAGGGAGGATGAGTCCTTACCACTCAACCCCATGCCCCTGGTTATACCAAACTAAACTTTAATCCCTATGTGATGACTACCACAATTCACGGTGGATGAGTGAGAATATGAATTGATGAAGCTATTGATAAGCAAAATTTAGTTCATTTCATTATCCTTGATATGAGATGACTCATGGCTTATAAGCATATATATTTAAATTTTATTATTAATATAAGTACCTTATTGGTAAACTTGTTTCTCTTGGTGAGTCCTTCAAACCCAAGTTTTTTCCTTCAAAAGATGGAAGTTTTTGTTTGTTAGTCAACAAATAGCGAAGAGAAGATTATTAGTACTTTTATGCACCAAAACGCTTATATACCAAACTAATGATGATGGAATCTCATTTCACTATTTCCTTTTTGTTGTTATTTTATAGAATCTTTTCATAAGAACCTTAAATTAAATACGCTCACCTATGAAGTTTAGATCCTGTACGGCTGTACCAAACTACTTATCAAACTTGAATCCTTAGGTGACGATTGCCACGATTGATGATAGGTAAGTCAATAACTAAAACTAGTAAAATTATATGTAACCAAAAGTTAATTTAATTAATAATGATACAATTCTTACTTTGTCAGAACATACATTTGAATTTCATTACTAATTACTAATGTAAGGATCTTATGAATGAATAATTCATTAATATTTTTGTAAACACTTTTTAAGCACCATGTATATCCTTATCTTGGTGGTTCTCAAGACTCATGCTATCTATGGACTTATTTGATTCTATTGTTTATTTTTATATTCTTAGAACAATTACGTAGGTAAATTTTTGAGAGAATCATATATAAATCTAGCTGAAATAACGAAATCTAAATTTAGAATTTCATTTTTAACAAATTCTTGATTAGGCCGAGAAGCCTAATTAGATATTTTTGAATGTTTTTTTTTTGTTACAGAAAAGTTTAGGTAGGTTCGGCACCAGTCCCCTACCAAGGCTAGGGCACGGCCCCATGGCTCTTCGAGCGCTTACAAGGGACTTACGAGATCGCCTACCAATGAGGTCTCCCCATCGGTCAGAGGGTTCGAACACACTCCCTTGTGATCGGGGTGGCAAGACCTTAACCAACTGTGCCAAACCTCATTGGCGATATTTTTGAATGTTGTTAAATGACTACATTACCTTATCAAAGTCATCTCTTCTCTTCCAACTCACCTCTGTCGACTAATTCAATTCTCTCTCTTTTAGTTATGATTATTAGTTTATTAATTAAAAACCAACGAAATTTACTCTATGATTTAATATGTGATTAAGAAATGGAATAGGCATATCAATATTCATTAATTTTCCTTTAGAAGAAAGGACAACAGATTTCTTTATCTTGTATATAGGATCAGCATTAGAGAAATAGAACAAGTGAAATTTCTCAACCACCACATAAAAAGGTTTTTGATGAAATAGAAGAATAAATCGCCCCATTATATTCGTATATTTATATAATATATTGGTTGGACAAAGATATTTGTTGCAATTATACAAGATATATACAAATTTAAATAATTTTCTATCGATAAATAGTACAATTTTTTTTAAAAAAATTATATTATACATATAGATATATTATTATATTCATTTGATATTTTTGCTAGATAAAAATATTTGTTGCGATCATATAGGACATATGCAAATTTGATTTGAATATTTTATTTTGATAAACAGTATAGTTTTGTTTAAACAAAAGTTATATTGTATATATATATATATATAAGTATTTGTTTGTTTTATAAAAAAAATAAATCATAAAACAAACAAACAAACTAAAAATAAAGAGAAAATCTTAAATAAATCCCATTGAAATAATAAAAAATGGGTCACATCTACACTCAATTTCCTTTTTAATTATAGGAGGGTGTTCTTATTTTTTAATAACATTCAAATATTTCTAATAAGGCCTCTTGGCCTCATCAATAATTTGTTAAAAGTATAGGCCTGAATTTAAATTTTGATATTTCAATTGAATTTATACACGATTCTCCCTAAATTTTGTTAGAACAAGTTTTAGGAAAAAAAATAAAAAATCTGTTCAAATCATTATTTGAAAAATCCTATATAAAATGGTGAAGTGAAAGGTAAAGTTTGCTTTATTAGTATGACTGTCATTAATAACAATATAATTAATCTTCTCTGGCTCTTCTTTTTTTGAAAAAAAAACATAAGAAAGAAGTTTTCATTTTTTAAGAACAAAGTTTAAATTTTTTTTGTTTTTCACAATACATATTTTTTTTAAAAAAACATTTTTAAAAACAAGAATTCAAACAAGCACTATTTTTTTATAAAAAAAAATCGGTGAAAAGTCATTGTTTAAAAATTTTATTGATTTGAAGGACATAATATATTTTAATACATAGAAATACTCTGCAATATTTCTCACAAAAATATCCATACTCAAATTCATGTCATTAATTACGTCTAATAAAATTTTCAAACAGTGATTTTTCACAAATTTAGGTGTTTTTTTTATTTGTGAGGCAATAAATACCCAACGAGTGAAGTTTCTTCTCGTTAGTGGAATCTGCTTTGATCATGATTGTTGCCAATTTAACAAGCAATGAGGTTGATACTTGCACTCTTCAAGGACGAAACCATCTTTTCTTTATGCTTCCCTTTGGACATACACTCATTATTGTCCAAAAAATTCACATGTCTTGGTGTCACCATCTTTATTCACACACATTTCAACTTCCCTGGAAACTTCCCTCTTGTTTGCTACCAGCCAAACACAAATCCCCATTGCATGTTCTTAACACTTTTCCTTTTAGCCTTTTATGGATCACTCACTATTATTAGGCCTTTGTAACAACAGCGACGAACCAAGAACATCAATTATTATTGCTTGTGGGTAAAGCCACAGTTGATTATTTGTTGTATTTTAATTTTAGTGCGGGGATAACCATAGAAATAAACAAGTTACTTGAGCATTTGGATCAACTGATATGAATTGTTTTAGCTTTACCATGGAAATAAACAAGTTACCTATACAAAGCACTTGGATCAATTGGTATGAGTTGTTTCTTCTTCACCAACGGTCACAGGTTTGATCCTTTGTACCAGTGTTAGTGTAGGTGGTAAAAAGGTCGCCACCTCCAATTGGATCATATCATGACCTGATCCAAATTAATTCAGTTTGTAATTATACTCTTTTTATGCTTAATATAAGACATATTTATATATTTAGGATTAAACCTAACTCCTTAAATATGCCTTATATTAAAGACCGGATAAATAATTTATTTATTTGCAAAGATGCTCTACCGGGTGCTCACGCAAAAAATGAAGTTGTGATCCTCTGTATGCATGTCATTTTGGTCCCTACTTTTGCCCAACTAGTTGTTATTTGTTTAAAGAAGTTTGCAACAATATAGAGAGAGAGGAAGAGGCTGAGACATTGGATGAGATTATCGACAGAGAGAGAGAGAGAGAGAGATGGCTCCAATCACCACATACGTGTTCATCTTCTTGTACTTGATCTGTGAAACTTTCTTGGACGCCCACCATGTGTTCGACGATATTCATCGCCGGAGTTTGTTCTCTACGACGGGTTATGGTTTGATCCACCCAGATATTGCACCATATATCTGATTCGAAAATAATCATCCGTTGATTTTCCCTTCACTTTGTGTGTGTGTGTGTGTGTATATCAGCTTCATAGGGCCTAAGCCTTCTTCTTCTTCTTCTTAAGCCACTTCGGGTTCTGATGACTACTTCAGATCAGATCAAGTTACAGCATAACTCAGACTTGATCTCAAGTGATGAGAAGTTCCTAATTAGTTATGACAAGTTTTCTTGTTTTTGTTTTTTTTTTTTGGATTTGATTAAGGGTACTAATCCCTTTCAACGCTCAACGCATGCTTAGTTGTTTGTGTTTTTTTTTTTGTTCATCTTCTCGTTCCCTTCCTTTTGTATTACCTTTAAATAATTTAGCTGTATATTTTGTTTAATGCTTTTGATCTCTCCATGGAGAATGTTTCCGCCTCATGTATTTCTTTTGTTAATTTAAATATTTGGGTTTAGTGCAAAGAAGAAGAAGCAAGACAATTTTTTTTTTCCTGTCACAACTCATATACTTATTGTACTATTCCTCTTATCCTTTTTATAAGAACTTGATAAAAGTTGTCTCAACATTTAATAAGTTTTTTTCCATTTATACTCCTCATTAATTGTATATATTACATTAATTAAAGAATTGATGATACTTATATTTATGCTATTTCTCTCTCTTCCTTGCACTTCATAAACAAGGGCATACATAAAAAAAAGTTTATTTTAAGACATACTTATTATATTTAACTAATTTTAACCACTTTCTTAAATCGAGTAATTTGATTATCAGACTCTTATAAATAAGATCGAAAAGGATATTTGCAAAGGGTTTGACTTCACAAGCTCTGGAGTAAGAAAACTTTAGGGGATAAAAAGACTTTGGAGTTTTAATGTAAAATTGGGGTGGGGGGGATTTGGTGATGAGTTGCTTTAATGATGCAGTGGATATAAATTGGCCTGAACTCAACTGATGGGCTTCTGAATTGCAATTATTATAAATTAAAATAAAATATAAAATATAAATATGGAGAGCGAGCTTTATCCCCCCCCCCCAATTGGAACTTTCTAAGCCTTTGTCCATTTATACTAAATTAATTCCTAGCATATATTCCTTGTTCATATTATAAAATTTAATTAATACACAACCTTAATCTAAGAAAAGAAAGCTTCTTATTTTTTATTATGGATATCTCACTAATCAAATTTGAGTATTGGTCCTTGGCAAAAAAAAAAAAAAAAAAAAAAATTGAGTATTGTTAAACCCAATAAGAGGTAGCTGTCCTAAATGTTAGGATGTGGGGTTATTAGTGAGATCGAACCTATAATCTCCCACTTACTAGAAGCTTTTGTACAATTGGATTACATACAAAGCCACTTTCTGATTCTTTTTTTTTTTTAATATATAAAAGAAGTTTAGGTGAGTTAGATTCTGGGTCTCACTAGGGTTAGAACATGCTTCCGAGCTCAAATAGTGCTTACAAAGATATTTATAGATCGCCCACCAACAAGATCCTCACATTATGGGATTTAAACCCATAATATAATTATGAACTAATTCCTTTATCAATTGGACCAACTTTTATCGGTTCAATCTTATTGTTTATTTACTTGTCATGCATGTTTGTCAACTTCCCAATCAATTCTCTTCAATAATATTTTTGAAAAATATGACAAGACGTTAACGTTGAGTAGGAAAAAATATCTAGTATAAATTGAGAGGGTACAAGACTACAAGATGAGGTTGAGAGGCAATATTATTATTGTAGAGAGAAAATGGCACCAATCACCACATGGTTCATCATCATCATCTCCTTCATCTGTGACTATGGATATAGCGCCCACCAAGTGTTCGACGATATTACTCTTCCAAGTCCGCTTCCTTATTCTCCTCTCGATCATGTCTTCCTCCACCCCGACGTCCCAAACCTTCTCTGATTCTCATCTATCTTCATGTGCCACTGAACTATCAACTTAGTTGTTTCCTCTTTCAGTTGCTTCTCTTTTCAACTTCTTGTTTACTTCTTTTGTAATTACGCTTATTATATTCCACTTAATTAATCTTCACCTGTATGCATATATATATATATATATATATTCAGCTGTTTTGTGTTTGGAACTTTACTCCCAGAATGCTGCAACAGTTATTCTGTTCTGACATTGTTACTGAATTAGTTTAGCTAGGTTGTAAAGAAGTTATTGTGATGCTAAGGAAGAAGAGGCATTGATATCCTATCTCCGTAACTTGAGACATTTCTTTGGAATATACACTTATTTGATAAATGAAAAACCTATATATATATATATATATATATATATAGCATTTTCTTCCTCTTCTATGTTGTTTTTATTCTTATTACTCCTTCTGTCCTTAACGTACGACTTAATCGGTGAGTTGATTTTGATCCTGGATGTAAGATCTATTTTTCATGTTTGTCAATCTTTTTTTTAATTTATCGTTATTATTGCTCTCTCAAGAATAATCAAGTAAGAGAAAGATAAAGGGAATTAAAAAAGATGATTAAGGTGTTTTAAAAAAAATATCATATTGACTAACTTAACTGACTTATTTAATATAATCAAATTAAGTAAATATGCCTTACATTAAGGATCAGAAAAGTATCTAAAATTTAGATCATGCTATAGATCTTGTTGTGGCTGTGAGATATGAAAATAGTTGCTTTTGATCTGAGAAACTATATATTTGTTTGAAAGGATTTGGATGGATAACACTGACATGACACTAGTCTTGTGTGCTTTGAGTGAAGTTAAACTCTTCATGCCTTGTTACAAGAGTTTTTAGTTTGTCTTTTGGGCATGGGAACAAGATTTCTCATAAATACAATACAAATTCTTTTTGAAGGGAAAATAATTATGAGGTTGCAAAGAAAAAATCATAATTTCCGACAACAAGTGAATAACATGGCTGTCATCACTTTTTTGCTCACACAATCAAATTTATTACTGCATGTTGCACAATTGTTGAGAGAATTTTTTATGATTACATACCTTCTTTAGGATTTTATGGTTATCTTCCTTAATGAAAAGTGACATTTTTTGTTGGATAAAGTTGTCAGGACAAAATCATTAAAATTGACAGATAAGACCTAGATATAAAATAGTCTATACTTTCTCTCAATGATTAACCCGTTACCATCCTCGTCCTCGGAGGATTTAGTCTAACATAATGGGTTAGTTTTTTACAACATGGTGAACCGATATTTAAATACTAAGACTAACTCTAATAAGAAAATATCAGCCGATGTTGAGAGAGAGAGAGAGAGAGAGCCATTATCAATGCTCTCACGATATATCACTTATTATGGGCACCCACCTTCAATATGGGCCTACTATTTTGTTTCCAATAATCAAAGCACGATAGATACTTGTTCCTGTCCTTATTTTCCTTTTAGCATTTTATGGATCCTCGCTATTATTAGGCCTTCGTGACAACAGTGACGAACCAAAAGAACATCAATTATTATTGCTTGTGGGTAAAGCCACAGTTGACTATTTGTCGTGTTTTAATTTTAGTGTGTGGATAGCCATGGAAACAAACAAGTTACCAGTACTGAGCACTTGGATCAATTGATCAAAGGTCACAAGTTGGATCCTTTATACTAGCGTAGGTGGTGATAAAGTCTCCACCTCTCATTGAGTCATATCATAGCTTGATCCAAATTAATCCGGTTTGTAATTATACTCCTTTTAGTATTTAATATAAGACATATTTATTTATTTAGGATTGAGACTAATTCCCTAAATATGTCATATATTAATGACTAAATAAGTAATTTCTTTATTTGTGAAGATATTGTACCAGGTGCTCACGCAAAAAAAAAAAGTTATGATCCACTATATGCATGTCATTTTGATCCCTACTTTTGCCCAACTATTTGCGATTTGTTTAAACAAGTTTGCAACAATATATAGAGAGAGGAAGAGGTTGAGACATTGGATGAGATTATCTTTAGAGACAGAGAGAGATGGCACCAATCACCACAAACTTGTTCATCTTCTTGTACTTGATCTCCGACACTTTCTTGGACGCCCACCATGCGTTCGACGATATTCATCGCCGGAGCTGGTTCTCTACGACGGGTTATGGTTTGATCCTCCCATATATTTCACCATATATCTGATTCTAAAATAATCATCCACTGATTTTCCCTTTACTTTGTGTGTGCGTGTGTGCGTGCGTGCGTGCGTGTGTGTGTGTCAGCTTCATATCTCTCTTATTCACTTCACCAATTCACAGCTCACAGCTTCACTTAATTACCTCACCTGTTCATTACGCATTGCAGGCCTAAGCCTTCTTCTTCTTCTTAAGCCACGTTGGGTTCTGATGACTAGTTCAGATCAGGTCAAGTCACTGCATAACTCAGACTTGATCTCAAGTGATGACAAGTTCCTAATTAGTTGTGACAAGTTTTTTCTTTTTCTTTTTTTGATTTGATTAAGGGTACTAATCCCTTTCAAAGCTCAACTCAGGCTTAGTTGTGTGTTTTTTTTTTCTGTTCATCTTCTTGTTCACTTCCTTTTGTATTACCTTTAAATAATTTAGTTGTAAGTTATTTTGTTTAATGCTTTTGGTCTCTCCATGGAGAATGTTTCCGCCTCATGTATTTCTTTTGTTAATTTAAATATCTGGGCTTAGTGCAAACAAGAAGGAGCAAGACAATTTTTTTCCCGTTGTAATACCCTGAATTTTGGGATCGCATACTTGAGAATAAGCCTGAATTAAGTGGACTGCTAAGCCTCAATTTAGTAGGAGGCCAAATTTATCCCCTAATAATTCTTATATCTTTGGGGTATTAAGAAAATAAAATGGTGAATTTTTGAGAATATAATTATGTTTTCGGTGAAATCGCCTATGAGCTAGTGAGTTTGTCATATGATTTAGAATAAAAAAATGATGATAAAAAATTATGAAATTTTACAGGATGAAAGTAGACATTCTAAGCTTTAATTTGATAGGTCATATGACTCAATTATAGCTATATACAAAAAGATATGAATTTTTGAAGTCAACACAAAAAAACTGTGAAGTTTCTGAAATAACATACAAAGATTGAAATTCTGGAAATTTTGTGCTTCCCGATAGTAAAAGACTATATTTTTCCTTGAAACTAGACTCAATAAGGGTTCTATAGCTTTTAGAATCACTCTAATTCTATTTTTCTAAAATTAGTTATGATTTTTCAAAATTTAGGCAAGAAATCTGCCAGAATTTTGTAAAAATCCGAAAATTTAGAAAATTGTTAAAATATAATAATATAAGCTCATCCTCTTCCTTCAGCCAGCAAACCATGTGAACAGATCTAAAATTAGAGAGAGAAAGCTTGAGAGAGTTTAGAGAGAGAAGGAGAAGAGAACTCACAAGGTAAGTCGATTTCTCCGATGATCTAGCTCCTAACGCGTATAACTCTACTCCTAAGCTTCTCTTTCATGTTGTTTAAGGTTGTAAAGCTCATATTTTGGTGTGGAGGAGTTAGGGTTTTCAGCCATATTTGGGAAAAGTCAGAAGGAGCTTGAGGTAACTTCCAAACTTTCGTATATTGCTTATACTGGCTGCTGTGGGCAATTTAATCAGTGAAATTTCATCGGATTGCCATTGATTTTAAAGTTTGGAAATTGAGTTGCCTAGGGGTTATGCTGTCGAAATTGGGTCTAAAAGGTTGTTGTAACCTAATTAAATAGTTGATAAAGTGATTAGGAGTATAAAGGAACACGTCTGCGAAGTCAAAACTCAAAAACCCCGATTTTCCTCGGAAAATCCATAAGTTTCAGCCAACTTTAGTTAAGGGTCTTAGAGTTGAATTTTCAATGATTTTATGATTCCATTGTGTTCAGGGTGGAAAATTAGGTGGGGTTACAGTTGGTCATTTTTTCAGAAAAGGCCGAAAAAACATAATTGCGAAAACGCCCTTGAAACCCTTAAAGTGAGGCTGTCAAGGGTAATTTTGTAATTTGACAATGAATTTGATAATTCCGAATCCGAAAATTGATTCCTTGAGCGAAAATATGTCAAAATAGCCCATATTAAAATTTCAGGAAAAGTACAGTCGGGCCGGGTACGGCCGGGTTAGACCGAGCAGGGCCCCTATGGGCATTTTAGTAAATTTTCATAATATGCTCATATAGCTTCCAAAAACACTATGGAAGTGTCTAAACGGTACCTTTGGCATTGTAGGATCAAATAAGGAGCTTGAGCTATTGGCACGCTTTACAATGCACACGTCTCGAGGCAAAAAAGGGTTAAGGTAGGGAACTTACCTCTCCTGCATGTATATAATATTTGTGTTAGTGTGTTGATGTATGTTATTGCTTTGCTTGATTATGTGAAACATGTATGACTGATTTGAAGCTATGTTTCAATTTATGCTATGGCCATAAGTATATTGTTCGAAGCATTGAGCTGACAAATTTGTCATTGTGTAAGCATGAGTTATGTGATGCAAGCATGTCATGCATTAAACATTTATCGTACATGCATATTGATATTATTTTCCTACTGAGATTCTCTCGAATCTCACCCTCCCCTACCAACAATTTAGACAGGAGAAGACAGAAGATATACTAAGAACAATACAGAGAACCATATGAGGGGATTGCAGTGGTGGAACGAAGATGAGAAGATGTCTCTGTTTTACTAAGATGGATTTAGATACCATAGTAGCCTTGTGCGGCTACATTATTTGAATTTATCAGGTACGAACCCCTTGGGGAAAATTATGTAATTATGTACATATTATCATTATATTCATGTTATTCATATGTTGCCCACTAAACCATATATCGTTTTTCGCGAATACTCTAAAAAAAGTTTAAAACAAGGTAAGGGTGTGACACTTGTCACAACTCATATACTTATTGTACTACTCCCTCTTATCTTTTTTACAAAAGCCCAAAATTTAAATTGTTTTAATCATTTTTATAAGAGCTTGATAAAATTTATCTCAACATTTAATGAGTTTTTTTCTATTTATACTCCTCATTGATTATATACATTGCATCAATTAAAGAATTAATGATACTTATGTTTATGTTATTTCTCTCTCTTCCTTGCACTTCATAAATAAGGGCATACCTGAAAAAAAAAATTTATTTTAAGACATACTTATTATGTTTGACTAATTTTAATCACTTGTTTTAAAAAGATAATTTATTTATCAAGCTCTTAAGGTACAAAAGAATATTTGCAAAGGGTTCGAATTCATAAGCTTACAGGGAAGATAACTTTAAGGGTGTGTTTGGTTTGAGGGGAGGGGGTAAAATTACAATATTGGACAAAAAAATTCAAAATTTACCCTCCCATTATTTTAAATTTTGGTTTCCCGCCCAAATTTTATCCTCTCATTCCTTTTAAATTTTGGGTTCCCGCCCAAAATTTAAATACCTTCAACCCAAAAAGGTAATTTAACCCCCCTTCCCCTCAAACCAAACACACCCTTAAGGGATAAAAAAAGACTTTGGAGTTATAATGTAAAAATTGGGGTGGGGGGGGGGAGGGTTTTGGACTTTGGAATTTGGTGATGAAATTGGTTCAATGATGCAATGGATATAAAATTGGGCTGAACTCAACTGATGGGCTTCTCAATTGCAATTATTATAAGTTAAAATAAAATAAAAAATATAATTTTATAAGTCTATGACACATGTTAAACACCCTATAATATGGAAAGCGAGCTTTATTGTTTTTTTGTTTTCAAATTGGGTCTTTCTAAGCCTTTGTCCATTTATAATAAATTAATTCCTAACATATATTCCTTGTTCATATTTTAATAAGTAGACAACCTTAATCTAAGAAAAGAAAGCTTCTTATTTTTTATTATGGATATCTCACTAAATCAAATTTGAGCATTGTCAAATCTAATAAGAGAGGTAGATCTCCTAAATATTAGAATATGGGGTTACTAGTGAGATCGAACCTCCAACCTTTCACTTACATAGGAGCTTTCTTACCACAAAATTATAGGGCCACATTTAGATTCTTTATTTTTTTTTATAGATAAAAAAATTTTAGGTGAGTTAGGTTTTGGGGCTCACCAAGGTCAGGGCATGCTTCCAAGCTCAAAAAGGGCTAATAGAAATACTTATAGATCAACCATCAACAAGATCATCATATTAGCGAGATTTGAACCCACAATATGGTTATGAGTTAATTCCTTTACCAACTAAAGCAATCTTTATTGTTGGTTCATTCTTATTGTTTATTTATTTCTCATATTTGTTAACTTCCCAATCAATTCTCTTCATTAATATTTTTGAAAAATATGACAAGACGTTAACGTTGAGTAGGAAAAAATATCTAAGTATAAATTGAGAGAGAACAAGACTAGAAGATGAGGTTGAGAGGCAATATTATTATTGTGGAGCGAAAATGGCACCAATCACCACATGGTTGTTCATCATCATCTCCTTCATCTGTGACTACGGATATGGCGCCCACCAAGTGTTCGACGATATTACTCTTCCAAGTCATCTTCCTTATTATCCTCTCGACCATGTCTTCCTCCACCCTGACATCCCAAACCTTCTCTGATTCTCATCCATCTTCATATGCCACTGAACTACCGACTTAGGGCCTGTTTGAGAAAGTGTTGTAGAAGCATGTTCACGTAAGTCAAGATAAATTTACTCTCATAAACTTATCTCGTATATCGTAAATCATATTGGAAAAGTAGCTTCTATCGTTAATACAAACAGGCAAATTGTTTCCTCTTCCATTTGCTTCTCTTTTCAACTTCTTGTTTAGTTCTTTTGTAATTACGCTTATTATATTTCACTTAATTAATCTTCACCTTTTTGCGCATATGTGTATATATATATATATATTCAGCTGTTTTGTGTTTGGAATTTTACTTCCAAAATGCTGCAACAGTTATTCTGTTCTGACATTATTACTGAATTACTTTAGCTAGGTTGTAAAGAAGTTATTGTGATGCTAAGGAAGAAGAGGCATTGATATCCTATCTCTGTAACTTGAGACACTTCTTTGGAATATACACTTATCTGATAAATGAAAAACCTACACAACATTTCCTTCCTCTTCTATGTTGTTTTTATTCTTATTACTCCTCCTATCCTTAGCATAAGACTTAATCGTGGAGTTGATTTTGATCCTATATGTAAGATCTATTTTTTATACTTATCAATTTTTTTCTAATTTATTCCTATGGTTGTTTTTTCAATAATAATAAAGTAAGAGAGAAATGAAAGGAATTAAAAAAATATGATTAGAGTATTTTAGAAAAAAAATATCATATTAATTAATTTAACTGATTTTTTTAATATAATCAAATTACGAAATAGGTCTTACATTAAGATCAGAAAAGTATATGAAATTTAGATCATGCTATAGATCTTGTTGTGACTGTGAGATATGAAAATAGTTGCTTTTGATCTGGGAAACTATACATTTGTTTGAAAGGATTTGGATGGACAACACTGACATGACACTAGTCTTGTGTGCTTTGAGCAAGGTACTGAAAATCGGATCGGGCATTGAACCGGTCGAGGTACTGGGTTAAAGGTCAGTGGTTCAGACCGGGGTCAACCCGGGGGTCAAACTGGGGGTCAGACCGGGGTCAATTTAAAAAATATATATAATTTAAATGTTCATACATACCTTTCAAAAAACTATATGAGAGTTAGTTTTTAACTAATAGTCCAATATAACCTCCTGAACCTAATACCTATAAAAATATCATTAAGTATATAAGGATTTTTCCCCAACCAATACTAAAAGTATTCCACAATCTTTTTAAAGCTCCTTATAAATAAAAAACTGTTAGGAAATTTTAAAAAAAAAAAAAAAAGCCAAAATGATTTCATTAAGAGTGTAAAAAAGTAAAAAAAAAAGATCAAACCGTGACTAGTCCGGGTCAAGCCGGTTCACCGGTTTTTTCCCCTCACCCGAACCGGACCAGTGATCGGTTCACCGGTTTCTGGTCTGAGCCGGCCGGTCCGATCCGGTTTTCCATACATTGGCTTTGAGTGAAGTTAAACTCTTCATGGCTTGTTATAAGAGTTTTAGTTTGTCTTTTGGGCATGAGAACAAGATTTCTTATAAATACAATACAAATTCTTTTTGAAGGGAAAATGACTATGAGATCGCAAAGAACGAATCATAATGTCCTACAATAAGTGAATAACATGACCTGTCATCATTTTTTTTGCTCTTGCAATGAAATTTATTATTGCACGACGCACAATTATTGTGAAACTTTTTTATGATTACACACGATTTCATGGTTATCTTCCTTGATGAGAAGTGACATTTTTTGTTGGATAGGGTTGGGGTGTGGACTAAATCATTAAAATTTTTTGTTGGATAAAGTTGCGAGGACAAAATCATTAAAATTGAGAGGTAAGGCCTATATATAAAATAGTTGATACTTTCTCTCAATAATTAACCCATTATCACCGACAGGAGATTTAGTATAGTATAATGGATTAATTTTTTACAATATGATGAACTGATATTCAAATATTCACTAAGATCACCTCTAATAAAAAAATATCAGCCGATGTCTATATAGAGAGAGTGAGAGAGGGGGACCCATTATCAATGCCTTCTCAATACATCACTCATTGTGGGCATCCACCTTCAATATGGGCCTACCATTCTGTTTTCAATAATAAATGCACAATAGAGACTCCTTCCGGACTTTATTATAATAAGAAACAACTAATAAAATCGTGCAATTTAAAATGTTTATTAAAAATAATAAATATGTAATTTATGATATTTTTTTAATTATATCTTTATTTAGAAAGAGTGTACATGAGAGATGATGAGTGAAAAATTGTTATAGTAAGATAATGAATGATATATTTATTGAGGGTAAGAATGAAAAGATCAAGTTAAAATTACAATTAAAATTTCAGATAAAAAGAATCTATTCTTTATATTAAGGATTAAGGATCATTCTTATAAGGGAAAACGTTCCTTATAAAGAGGATCAGAGCGAGTAGTTTTTATTACACACTATGTCTTTTTAGGTAAAGATAAGGGGGAAAACCATTTATGTCTTTTCAAAATTTTAAGTGCTCAATTTTATTTTATGGAATTTTTTATTAATCAAATAAAAAAGAAAAAGAGAGAGGGGAAAAGATAAATACTCCTCCGGTCTACAATATGAGTCACTCAACTACTTCATCAAAATTAAGAAATAGTAGTTAACTTATTGAATTTGACTTAAATTCAAAGAAATTTTCAACTTTACCCATAATAAACAAGGTCTTGAATGAGAAAGAAAAATACAATGAGTCATATTTAAACATTAACTATATGGATAAAATTGACAAAGTAACATTAATTGCTTTTGAAGTGACTTATATTATGGATCAAGTCATTCTTCTATTCTTCTAGAAGTCTAAAGGGAGAGCCCAATTCCAAAAGACTAGCCTAGTAGGAAAAAGAGAGCCCCTTGCACTTATAAACTCCATTCCACTTATGAGATTTCACGATGGGAGACTCATAACAATACCATCTATACTGTGGACCAAGTCATTTTTCTATAAACGACTTATATTATGGATTAAAAGGATTAGACTCAACTAAGGGTTGGTTGTGTGTCAGATGTGAGAGTGTGTAACAACCATAAGTCTAAAGGGAAAGTTCAATCCAAGAAAACAAGCTTATTATGAGAGAGAGAGCTCAATCCAAAAAAACTAGCCTATTATGAGTGAGAGAGAGAGAGAGCGCCCATTAAATTAAAGTCTAATCCACTTGTGAGATTTTAAGATGTGACTCATGACCTAACCTCCTATCTAATGTAATGATTACAAATTTAAAAAGAGTACTCAACCCCAAAAAGATTAATCTATTAAGAGAAAGAATATCTTAAATTTATAAACTCCGCTTTACTTATAAGATTTCCCGATAACTCATAACTAAGTGAGAGAAAAAGGAGAGTTTTTACTTGCTGTTTTTGAAATAAAATATTTTCTTTGATTTTTCCGCGTGTACATCTTTTGATAAAAATATTAGAGTAACAATAAGAAAAAAGTAAATGGGAGGTTACTTGTGAATGTAACTATCAGACTCATAAAAGAAAAAGCGACATTTGCATGGCTCAACGACTTCCCAAAACGCATTTAAGCATTTCAACCAACCTTCACCTTCCAACCTCCGTGCCTCCACCAACTTCATTCATCACTTGCTCCAATCCCTATTCTCTCTTTTCTCTTCATCTTCTCATTTTTTTCCCCACTTATTATTACTACTCTCACTTTCAAATCATTAAATAACTTTATCTACAATTTACAAACATAAAAAAGCAATAAATAATATTTACACCCTTCCTTTTTTATAAGCATAACTATCATTCTATTGGAGACAATAATGTTTAAGACTCTATTCAACACTAAATATTAATACCTCTATATTTATATCACTTATAAAATAACTTAATCTTAAGTTTATCCTTATTATGTATAAAAATGAGAAATTTAGAGAGTAGAAAAGAAAATAACAAGATAAGAAATTGAGAGAGAAAATGTTTTCTCATTTATTTGTGTGTACCAATCCTTTTTAAAAATCATTTTCACCTTTTCTCTCCTTTTTATCCTTTTTCCAATAAAAATTAAATAAGAGTTAAATTAGAAAGCGAAAAGTAATAACCCTTTAAGTGAATTTAAAGTTAGGACAAAAAAACTCCAACCAAAATATATTTATAATAACCAGAAGAGTAATACTATAACAAGTGGACGAGGGAGTATGCAAGAATATGGGCTAAAGTCTCATGTTAATAGTTAAAACTCTACTATGGTTTTTTAGGCTAATAGTATGGATGTTTTTTAAGAAGTGAGAGGTTGCTGTATTGATCCCATCTATAATCTAGATTGTTAGTATTTGCCTTTATAATTAAAAAAAAAAAGGTTAAGACTCTAATTAAAATATATATATTCTATTCTATCTTTAATATAAAACGTATTTATATAATTTAATTAGATTAAGGAAATTGGTTAAATTGATAATCATGACATATATTTTTTAAAACATCCTAATCGTCTTTCTTAATCCTCACACTCCCTCTTTCTAAATTATAATTGATGGAATATCAATAAAAATAAATTAAAAAATATATCTTCCCTTCAAATTTTTTTTTTTTTTTGGCCAATTATATCTTCCCTTCAAATTATAGTAAGAAGAAGGGGAAGTAATTTCAAATTGCAACAAGGCAGAGAGAGGAGGATGAAAAGAAGATAAATAGAAGTGGGAGCTAAGGAAGTTGGGGAAAATCCAACGGTTTCGGTGCGGAACGGCGCATTTTAGCGAGAATGGTGCACCCAGTGGCGGAGGCCAACGAGAAGAGCCCATTCGGTTCCCTCACCGCCGACGAATTCTACGCTCGTCATTCGGTGAGTCACGGCTCCGAGTTCATCACTAACTCTCGGGGCCTCAAACTTTTCACTCAGTGGTGGACCCCGCTCCCTCCCACCCCCGTCCTCGGGATCGTCGCCCTCGTCCACGGTTTCACCGGCGAGACCAGCTGGTTCCTCCAGCTCACCGCCGTTCACTTCACCAAGGCTGGATTTGCCACTTGCGCCATCGATCACCAAGGCCACGGCTTCTCCGACGGCCTCATCGCTCACATCCCCGACATTAACCCAGTCGTCGACGACTGCATTTCTTTCTTCGATTCCTTCCGTTCCCGCTATGACTCTTCTCTTCCTTCATTCCTCTACTCCGAATCTCTCGGCGGCGCTATCGCACTCCTTGTCACTCTCCGCCGTCCCGATTCGCCTGCTGGCGCATCCAGGCCATGGGATGGGATTATCCTCAATGGCGCCATGTGCGGGATTAGTGCGAAGTTCAAGCCGCCGTGGCCACTCGAGCACTTTCTCTCACTCGTGGCGGCGGTTGTTCCGACGTGGCAAGTGGTTCCCACCCGTGGCTCGATCCCGGAGGTGTCGTTCAAGGTGGAGTGGAAGAGGAAGCTGGCCCTGGCAAGCCCTAATAGGAAAGTGTCCAGGCCACGCGCGGCGACGGCGCTTGAGTTGCTGAGGATCTGCAGAGAGTTGCAGGGAAGGTACGAAGAGGTGGAGCTACCGTTCCTGATTGTGCACGGCGGCGATGATGTCATCTGCGATCCTGCTTGTGTGAAGGAGTTGAACGCACGCGCCGCCAGTAAGGATAAGACGCTGAAGATTTACGAGGGTATGTGGCATCAGTTGATAGGCGAAACCGATGAAAATGTGGAATTGGTATTTGGAGATATGGTGGAGTGGCTTCGCAGCCGCGCGTCCGGTGGGAAAGCTAAACAACGCGCCGCCGTGGAGGGCAGCGATTAACTTCGCGCGTGCTCAGTAATTGAGACCGTTGGGGATCTTAATGAAAACTAAAAAGACCCAATAGCAAGGTGCCACGTCATGTTTAGACCATTTCGCAACCCAACCTGATACGTGGGTATTCACTACTGGGTATAACTAGATAGATGTATATGCAACGTCGAAGTAAAGTTAAAAATTTCCCAGATATTTTCGCTTGATTTCGACTACTATTATCTCTGTTATTTATCTTTGGTATTAAAATCATATTTAGATCTTTGTTAATGGAATCATTGGAATGAATGGCAAACAATCTTGATCTCTAGAGTGTATTCCCCACCTAACAAAGTAGAGTATCTCCAACCTTTAATTGTTTTTTCCCTAACGATGACATGCTCCTGACTAACAACGTAAATGTGGTGAGATGGAGCAATTTTTGTTATAGCATTCATAAATAACAATTAAACATAGTTTTGGTAAAGAATCAGCTAATACCAATTTTCCCTTTTGAGAAAGGCATCCTCTCCGGTGAGATACGTTTGGGTAGAACTAAAATTTTATCACTACAACTGCAAAATTCAATAGTTAATACTTAATATACAAGTTATACAACGAAGAAAGGGAATCTAATAGGGCCTTTAGTTGAAATATAGCCTAAATGCATTATGTGATATTCACCCAAGGGTTTCAATTTTTCATCCAAGTCATTTTTATAGGATTCTACGCAAATCTTCCTCTGTTTTCTTGCATGTATAGCTTCATTTACCCTTTGTCCTTGGGTTCAATTGGCGAAGGGATTGGATACTCTCACCAATGAGAGAGAGTTCGATTCTGGGGAAGTCCACTTAGTTATGATTCAGTCGAGGCATTAGGGAAGCATTCTAACTTGGAGTTCTACCCTTAGATTGTGGGTGAGCCTAACCCCTTCTCTAAAATTCTTGTATAAAAAAAATGTATAGCTTCATTTAGAAAAAGATCAGTCTTGTTTCTCTAAGCATGTGTGAAACACAATATATATAAAAATTAATATGAAGCTCATACATAACACACAAAATAGTAAGTTCAAATCTTGCTACCAATATGAAAATTTTATTGGTGAGTGATATGTAAGTACTCTCTCTGGTCCTAATTATAAGATAAAGTTAACTTTTTTGGAGAAATTAAGGAAGCCAATTAAATTATTTTAGAGTATTTTTATTTTTATTTTTTTTCTCCAAACTAATTAATTTGACTAATAAACTAATATATAATCTAAGGATACTAAAAATATAAACACTCTAAAGTAATTTAATTGGCTTCCTTAATTTCTCCAAAAAAAGTCAACTTTGTCTTATAATTAGAACCGGAAGGAGTATCATTTTAACTTGTCTCTGATAAGCATCAGGACTCAACTTGCCTAAACTTCTATTCACAAAAAAAAAAAAACACAAAAATCGATATGAATTTTCAAATTCAGTATAACGTATCCCACCGTAAAAAGTTTAGCAATGAACTTGAGGATATTGTAGTTTCTATGGCATTGCATCTGAATATTATGATATTTCCTTCGGTTCTTAATATAAAATCTAGTAGTTTGTACCTTGTAGTTCAAATTGAACTACAAACTCAGTACTCAAGGTAGTGTCACATTTCCCGCTACAATTATCACTAACCCTGGTACAAACTAATTTAGTCACTTGTTAATTGTTCACGAGAGGTGGTTTCTTAGTGTTTTAAGATTTTCTGGGACTTCAGCAATGAGCGATGACATTGTAAATCTGAACTGCATCTGAACTCCCATCTGTTTCTATAATAACATTGAAGTGCATGCTCACTGGTACATTAACATGCAAGCCTGATTCAATATGACGAAAATGAAGCGCCTTTGTAAATCTGAACTCCCATCTGTTTCTATAATAAAAAGGTATCAGAATCCTCTTTTCTATGGAAGTGTTTAAGCAAACATAAGAAGCTGATCTTACAACTTTGCCACTTCTCAAATTCCTCAAAACCCATGCTGCTGCCACTCATTGATTACGAGCTTTAGAAGAAACATTGATGAAAGGAGACGACGATGAAGAGAAAGATGAACTATATATAAAGGTCCTATCTTTATCAGGCATAATACAAGAAACACAGACATTCTCAAATGATCAGTGCATGAAACTAAGCAAGTAAATACAAGTCCCCATTTTGCCCTGTCAAAAGTACAGCATTGGCCTTTGCAATATACACACAAATACAGTATTCTAAAGTTTGGCTGCCATCTTTCACAGAGCAAGAACACTTTGAAAAACACCCTTCATGGGCTGTCTGGTCAAAGTGTGATGTTCTTCAGTGTAGCATACAACTATATACAAATTTACTCTCACAATGTTACATGTTTTTTTTTATGAATTAGAGGGGCAGACACTAAGACAATGTTTGGATAAAACAAAAAGTGAGGGGAAAATAGAAGGGAGGGAATATTAGGAAGGAAAAATTCCAAAATGGCAAGAAAAAAAATACTTTTTTGGGGAGTTTTCCCTCCTAGTATTTCTCTTTTAATTTTCTCTCCATCCGAACATAGGATAAGGGTATGAGGTTATGAGAGTGATCAAACCCTCGACTTCCTACTTACGAGGAACATCCATGTCATTAGACTACAAGGCTATCATCAGCCCACAATGTTACGTGTTGCATAGCACATGGGTGTAGTGAATTATGTACATGAAAAATTATATCTCCAGGAGAGTATGTTGTTCAGAGAGTGAGAGTTGAATATATAAGTTGAAGGAATTTACAATTGCAGTGCTTGGGTATCTTGCAGGATTTGATCCACCACAATGCCACAAGCAAATAAAGCAACCATAATAAGAGCTGGCCAAGCTTCTGATAATGACTTTTCACCAGCACACTCATATTCTTTCTTCTGCATTGTCCATGCCATCGCTGGTGGAAGAACTCCATATAGCACTGTCATGAAGTAGCCCCCCTGGTTCAACATCAAGTATCAGTTACCAACAAAAAAAGGGATTGAAACTTTTTTTATGTGTGATAATTCCGCTCTCAAAAATTATAGAATGAGTGAAATGAGCTGTTAATATAGATCTGCAATAGGTAAATGCTCATTTGGAGTTATTCTTCAATTAAATAACTCATTTAAATTAAAGTAATCAATGTATCAGTGTATATAATAAACTTTGTAACAAGCCATAATATTCAGAAGCCATGAAAAGTATGGCTCATTCTCCGTGCAATGCATGAGAAACCAATTATATATCACATTTTGTGGTGCTTAATGATGTGCCATTTTTTAGCACTTACATATCTGAAATCTAATTAAGTTTCTGGGTGAAAAGAATTCTACATGTGTACTTAAGGATTATATATCATCATTAATTGTACATATGATCACTTAAGGAAGTGTTGGCAGAAAAAAAAAAGGATCACTTGAGGAAGTGAAATGTTAATATAAGCTTCGAATAGGGCACGTTATTTTCCACCTAGGACTGATTCAGATTCTTTTTTCTGTGAACGACCAAATTGAAAAGGGTCCCTCATGCAGGGGGCAAAATATGCTTTCTATTTTCAAAACTTGAAATATCTAAACTTCGAAAGAAAAAATCATGTGTTCAAAAAGTGTCAGATCAGATTGAACTTTTCAAATCAACAAAAACACTTTACATTTCATCATGTGATGAAATTTGTGTCACCAGTGCTTAATTTAGTGTGCATGCATGCTTCTTAGTTTCAGAGCAATATCATTTCATTCAAATATTGATGATTGATTCCCAAAGGAACACCATCTTCCTCAACTTACAGCAATATCTGTAGCTGCAGAGAATGCATCTGGAAAAGTTGTTGAGACAAACAGAGAAGGAGCAACTACAATTGTCATAGCCATGATGTTCACTTTATTCCTTCCCCACCAACCACCCTGTCCAAACAGCTTTTAATCATTTAGTAATCATATGAGATTATTTAACAATCAAGTCACTAAGGGTATGAAATTTACATTTAATTCCTGGGTTGGAGGAGAAAGCCAGACTAGATTCTTAAGTTGCTCCTTGAAGAACTCTGAGAAACCGAGGAGGGTACCAATAAGCGAAGTCCCAACTGCTAGAAGTGAGAAGGCCCCAACCAAAAGTGAAACACCACTCCATTCCACCCTAAACCATTCACACTTACCAGTTTTAATTTTGTATCTTTCATTTCAGTAAATAACATGAGGGTAAATCAAGCATTATGAAGTCCTCTAAAAAAAATAAAAGACTGAAGAGAACACTTAATGAGGTTATTGACTAGGACATTTTGGTTAATAATTTATCCAAAAATTTGGTTGTTGATAGAGCTCAATGGCGTTATGCAATCTTTGTAGCCAACCTCACCTAGTAAGATAAAGTCTGTTCTTCTTCTTGTTGTTGTTGTTGTAATATTTCAATAAATAACAGGAGAGTAAAAGCCAGAAGGGTGTGAAGGGAAAAAATTTCGTGCCTTTTATATCATTCAAAGATTTGTTTGTGTTATCATAATATTCATAAGTATAATTCTGTTTCAATTTCATTCTCACAGAGGTTTTAATTGATGCCATACAAACCTTTCAAAATGATACGTGGGGTCAGTTATTGAAGACCAATCTGTGGTTTTAACCATTACTGGTAACTAATATCATTCACTGAAATCTTCCAAAATGGCTCTTCAAGGGATGAAATACCTGAATAACAGCACAATAGGATCAACTATTTGTTCTACTTCTGCTGCCAAACCAAGGGCTATTGCATCCCAAACAAGCAATGCTGTAACAGCCCAAGCACTCGCCACGTGGATATTGTCCGCTTTGGGCCACGCCCTCACGGATTTGCTCTCCTGGGCTCCAACCCAGAAAACGCGTCCACGGGGAAGAGGTATCCACACCCTTATAAGGCATGCTTCGTTCGCCTCTCCAACCGATGTGGGACTTCAACCCACCAAGAAGGCTCAGCGTCCTCGCTGACCTGTCGGTCCGAGCCCTGGCTCTGATACCATCTGTAACAGCCCAAGCACTCGCCACGTGGATATTGTCCGCTTTGGGCCACGCCCTCACGGATTTGCTCTCCTGGGCTCCAACCCAGAAAACGCGTCCACGGGGAAGAGGTATCCACACCCTTATAAGGCATGCTTCGTTCGCCTCTCCAACCGATGTGGGACTTAAGTCCCACATCGGTTGGAGAGGCGAACGAAGCATGCCTTATAAGGGTGTGGATACCTCTTCCCCGTGGACGCGTTTTCTGGGTTGGAGCCCAGGAGAGCAAATCCGTGAGGGCGTGGCCCAAAGCGGACAATATCCACGTGGCGAGTGCTTGGGCTGTTACAAATGCCATCAGTGGCACAAGACTACCCAAAATTACTGAAGCTCTTATACGATCCAAATCACCTTCCAAATATGCACAAAGAACTGCAAGGATATATATATATATATATGTAAGTATGGATTTCAAACCATGAAACATGGGTACCTCAAAAACAAAGTCATATATTGTCTCTTGAAATTCATATTAGACACAACATGAGACTTCAAACTGCACTTGAACACTCCGTATTTTGTCATGTGACTATGTCCATATTAGATTTAAAACAAAAAAGTTTTCACCTTTACCAGGTGCTATATCATGATACACTAGGGAAAAGATAATGACAGGCATGGCTGCTGGTATTTTTGCCCAGTCACTGCCTCCTCTACCTAGTCCGGACCATCCCCCAGACGCAACTGCTAGTATTTCAATAGCCAATAAGAGACCTGTTTACAAGATTCATTCCACACATAGTTTAACATTCCATTAAACAGATCACTGGACATTCTTATATAAGGGCAGGTAGGTTGCAGAGCATGAGTTCAACATAATTAGAACGGCCAAACAAGTTAAAGTAATATAAGATACACAAGGTGTCAAAACAGCTGATGAAGAAATGAGAAAGTACCGGCATTAACATGTTACTTTAACATTTAGAAAAGGTGATGCTGTGAAAATTCACCTTCTTAAGGTGTTGTTTTTTTAACATTCAGTGTCCCTATACAAATGTTCTTTGAGACCGTAGGCAGGATCCCTAAACCTGACAACCGCAAAATCCTGTACAAGATTATTATAATTGACAAGCCAATCTGCAAATATATTTCTGAATTAATCTCAACGAGCTATTCCTAGCTATACTCCCACCCAAATATTCTTTCAACATACAAAACTATTCCTAGATGTTGAGTTTTTAACCCATGAATTTTCACTTTTATCTTGAGGTGTGTCGCTTTATCTAACAAATGAATATCAATAAACAAAAATGATAATGTAAAGGCGTGGAAATATTACTCACCCCGTTCCTTAATATAAAACCTATTTGAAGAGTTGATATTGGTCCTAAATATAAGATCTATTTTTCATATTTGTCAATCTTTTTCTAATTTACCCTTATTGATGCTCCCCCAACAATAATTAAAGAGGATAGGGAATGAGGGAATGAGGGAATTAAGGAAGATGGCTAAAGTATTTTAGAAAACACATGTCATAATAACTAATTTAACTAACTCCCTTAATCTAATCAAATTAGGTAAATAGATATTATATTAACGACCAGAGGGAATACTATGTACTACCTCTAGTACTTAATATAAGATCCACTTTGTAATTCAATTTTTTTATTAAAGTCGTTCTTATATTAAGGACGAGAGGGAGAATCTTCCCATATCACATAAACAGTTCGATTGAATTTACCAATCATGGAAGCAGTAAGCCATTGGTTAACTAGATCAGTAGCTTGGGTTCCCCCAATGGAGATGAGCATTGTGAAGAGAGCAGTGAAAATACAGCCTGACACTGGAGCTGGGAGATTGATCCATTGAAAAAGGAGATCTCCAGATTTGGAACAGTAGGCAGCCATGCAAGTATATCCCATTAAGACATAAGTGACAGTGGCCAAAGTGGCACCCCATTCCCCAAGTGTTTCTTGGGCCATTGTTCTAAAGGAAATGACCTCCAATTCACCATCTCTCTTCCTCTTCCTCTTCCTCAGAAGAGCCACATTGATTTCAACAAGTAGAAGTGCTTCAATGAGGAGAAAAGCCCAACATACTATTACTGATACTGAACTTGGAACAAATCCCTGCTTTTATCATACATTAAATACCCCAACATTCCATAACTGATATGAGAAGGGCAAAAGGAAAGTATTTAGCAGACAAAGTCTAAGAAATTAAAACGGTCAAATTCATACTCCCTCCCGTCTAGGACATATTCATAGAGCTGGTCTTAATTCTAAATATAAGACATAATTTTTATATTTGTTAATCTTTTCCTAATTCACCCTTATTGATACTCCTTTAACAATATCATAGAAGAGAGGAAAAGAGAGAATTAAGGAAGATGACTAGAGTGTTTTAGAAAATACATGTCATATTAACAAACTTTATTGATTCTCTTGAACTAATCAAATTAAATAAATATAACTTATGTTAAAAATTAGATAGAATAATAAAAGTAAGTATTACCCGAAAAAGAAGTATATCTAAGAGTTTTCCGAATCAAACTATAAGAGTATATCTAAAAGTCTTCAAAAGCTTTTGGCACAAATAATTGTTATTTGGATTAATGTGCAAATTAGCCTATAAAGTTTGTAGGTTCAATATCGTCCTAAAAGTTTCAAACATAGTAATATTGTCATATACTATTAAAAAATTAAGTTGACCATTAATTTTTTAACGGTAAAGTAACATTTGTCCAGTTTAATATTTTCAGATAACACTGAACCTAAAACAAACTCTCTTCCAGAGCAAATTTGCACAATAACCCTTGTCTTTTGTAGCTGAAGTGTGGTAAGGAGAAGAAAGAAGTGTGTACAGCTGGGGAAGCTTTCTGGGGAAGTGCAAGCATTCCAGAACCGATATTGGTTCCGATGACAAGAGCAATAGCTCCAGCAAGGCTTCCCTTCTTCTTTCTGTCATCTGCTTCACTTGGATTTTTGACCAATCGATGATAACCCCATTTCTTCGTCTTTCTACCAAAAGGCTCCTTCCTGAACAATGACTTCAGCTTCTTCTGGTGGTGATAGCATAAAAAAGTGAAGTAGCTACTGGTAGGAGGAGAAATTGTAGCAACTTATCAAATGAAAATCAAACAGGTAAAGGTAAAAATTAAAGCTTAAATGACAAAATAAGAGAAAGAAGAATCGAACAAGAGGTTTAGGTATAGTAAGTGGACGTACTTGCTTATTCTGAAGCCGATTGGTGTGGTTCTCGGTGGGTTTAACAGTGCCGGTGGTGAATTTGCCTTTGGATGTGTATGGATTCTAAGATGCAGAGAGCAAGACGAAGAAGATGGCATGCAAAAATGTGAATCCATGAGGAAAGTTTAGGAGGTAACCAAAAAATTTTATTATAATACTTAATAGTAATAGTAATAATATAAAATAATGTGACCCCAAATATTTTGGAAATGGTCCCCACCATACGTTGCTTTGTCAACGGAAAAAGATTGTCCCAATAAGGATTCCCCGGCACTGCTATGCCAGAAGAAGAAGAAGAAGATGATGGAATCTTTATATTTTATTTTCTTTTATTTTTGTTAAATTTGATGCCACTTATTTTCTAATGAATATAATAAAAAGCATGTGACTTTTTTTGTATAATGCACGGCCAAAAAAATATTTATATGATGTGAATATGAGTATTTCTACGTTAGGTTTTAAAACCTATATGTGAATTTGAATTTTCTGTGGAGGATATTACGGGTGTATGAATTATGCAGAGTAATGGAACCCGGACCGGACCAGCCGGTCCGGCCCGGAAACCGGCCGGGAAACCGGTCTGGGTTCACTTATAAAAAAAAAAAAAAAAAATTTTACTTTTTCCTTTAGAATTTCATATTATAAGTCTAAAATTTTTAATTTCTCACAGGTTTGGTCCCGGTTTAGCTCCGGTTTGGTCCCGGTTTGACCCACTGACCTTTAACTCAGTACCCCAACCGGTTCAATACCCGGTCCGGATTTTAATACCTTGGAATTATGGCAAAAAAAAAGAGAGAGAGAGAGTTTTCCCCCTTTATTTTCTCCTATTTATTAGAGCACAAAAAAAAATGAAATTCTATTAGCTCCTCCAGTGAAAAGCATTACAAATTTGAAATGGATCGTAAGAGTCAAGTGGATTGGAGAAGAGAAGCCCTTTTGAATTGGGTCAAACCCTTGCAACTAAATATTTGGGCTAAACTAACATTGGGCTTTTCATCATCAACTTTGATCCGCAATTGTGGGATTTTGGGCCGCATTAACACAAAGATCAAACTTTTTCTGGTTAGGCCCAATTAATAAATGAAATTAGCAGTGGCACTGTAGGCCCCAGTAGATCTTGAGCAATGAGGCCACCAATAACAACAAAATGCTTCAATCTCAAGTAAGACACCTTTAATCCTTTTGTTGTGGTCCTTGCTCCTATTTGCATTTGACTTTGATTTTGACAACCACATGTTCATTTTAATTTAACGCCAATTACAATACCTAACAACACAACATTAATGTGTACTTTGGATTAGCATTTGCAAATTAAAATTTAGGTAAAAGTCAATTATTAAAATATAATTTATGTCTGAATATAAAAGTTTCAAATGGTACATTTTTTTAAATATCTATAAATTAATTATATAACTCTTATATTAAGAACCAAATTCATACTGTGTTCATTTGGGAGTTTATTTCATATTTTTCAATGCAACATTTTGTAGAGAAACTAGTACATAGGTGCTTTTGGAAGTATCTGTTTAGCTGATCTTGAATGAATACACTAGCAAAGTGACGAAACCAGTGTTAATTTCTATGCGTTGCTCGAGATAACACTACAAAGCAAGAAACTTCGTACTTGAGTTTTTTATATCTTGAAAAAAATATTAGTGATGAATTCTTTTTTTTTTTTTTTTGGATATATTGTGAGGCTATGACATATTTCTTAATGTGTTTGTTTGAATTAGTGTTCGAAAAGCACGTTCATATAAATCGGGATAAAATTCCTTTCACATATGACATACTTACCTCATATACTGTAAATCATGTTGAAAAAATAATTTCTACTATTAATCCAAACATACACATACATTATGGTAAATTAGAAGATTTTAATACTCCCTCTGATCCTAAATATAAGATAAAGTTAATTTTTTTGGAGAAATTAAGGAGGCTAATTATATTAGCTTAGAGTATTTATATTTATATTTTTTTCTCCAAACTAATTAATTTAACTAATAAACTGATATATAATCTAAGGATACATAATATATGATACTCCCTCCGGTCCTAATTATAAGACAAAGTTGACTTTTTTGAAGAAATTAAGGAAGCCAATTAAATTACTTTAGAGTATTTATATTTTTATTTTTTTCTCAAAACTAATTAATTTGACTAATAAACTAATATATAATCTAAGAATACTAAAAATATAAACACTCTAAAGTAATTTAATTGACTTCCTTAATTTCTCCAAAAAAAGTAACTTTATCTTTATAATTAGGACCGGAGGGAGTATGATTAAGTAACTTATTTAGCTTCCTTAATCTCTCCAAAGAAAGTTAGCTTTATCTTATATTTAGGATTGAGGGGAGTACTATTACAATACTTAATCTTAACAACCGGATTAATTAATTAATATTCTAAGAAACCTACACGAGTGTGAGTTTTTACTGAAGTCGGGATTTATCTCTTTTTATGTTGGGAATTACTAATATTGTCATAATCTCATAACTTCATGAATATTCAATACCAGTAGAAATTAATTCATAAGCTCACTCATAGTGATATATTAATTTCCGGGCACTCTCTTCCACTTGATATCCTATCCCTGTAGCTGTAGTCCCCCCCCCCCCCCTTTTATCACTCAATTGACAAAATAATTATAAAAATTTAATTAGAAATTAGGTAAAGCTATTAGAATTTGATAAAAAGAAAAAATTATAAAAGCTTAATTAAAAAGTAAGTGAAATTATAGAGATTTGTGGGTTAATTTTTATTATTGTTGATTTAAGTGCTAATGAGAGAGCACTATGTCGACCAATCCACTTACTTCGATAAAGTCTGTAGAATATAATTGTTATGTTTAACTTTACTACCTCAAAATATGTTTAATTCCTTAATTACTATCATCCATAGAATGTGAGAATTAGTTAAAATAAACTTGTTATACTACATCTGATTCTAAATATAAGGTATAGTTAACTTTTTTGTAAAGATTAAGAAAGCTAAATTAATTGCTTTAAAGTATTTATATTTATCATTTTTACTTCAAACTAATTTGTGTGACTGATAAACTAATATATAATCCACCGATATACAACATATATTATAATTAAGTCATTCATTTAACATCTTTAACCTCAAAAAAAAAAAACTGTGCTGATAAGAGTGGCAATGCCTTAATACCTTCAATTCAACCACCGGCCCTCTATCCAGTGCTTGTTTGGAATATCTTATTTTTGGGCAATAAGTACTCATAAATCGTGATTCACGGTATACGAGATAAGTATGTGATAGGAGTTTTATCTCGGCTTACATAATAAAAACTTATTATCCAAAAATAAATCCAACCAAACACACACTGGTATTACGCGTTTTTAATGTCTCTCCACGTCTCTTTTATTTTGTTTCCTTAAAAAAAAATCTTTGGACTGGTATTCTCCATAATAGTACTGCATATTGCTTAAATAATTTAATAAAGAAAAAGACATCATGTTCATCACTAATACTAAAGGTTATCAATAACAAAGGCATGACATCGACATCTTGGGACTTGATCCATGTTATCTTATTCTTTCCAAGTGTTTTTTAATCAGAAAGAGTCAATTCACATTTTTGCATCACAAACATGATTTACATAAAAATAAAATAAATGAATATTATTATATGATGCGCTAAGGAAAATCAAAAGAAATATTGATTGATAACTTGTTACTTTAGCAGGCACGCATGGTTCGAAAGAAATGCAAGATGACAAGAAGAATCACACAATTCCAAATGAAAAGTACTTGCTCCATCTGGAGAATCATGAGCTTCTTGATTTAACACACCAAATTGCCTTCTTCATCTTATCTCTATTGTAATTTAGGGTATAGGAATAATTTTGTTTTGAAAGTTTTCACATATGAATAATTTTGTTCTGAAAGTTTTTGATGTGGCAATTTTGTCTTGTAAGTGTTAAAAAAGGGGGGTAATTTTGATATGACTGTTATCCTAGTTAATTTTAACCTTTAATTGATCAAGAATGCTGAATTTGCAGCCCACATACATCTACGTCATTTTTGTTTCGGAGTAAATTTGCCCCAAAAATCTTAAATTTAACTTTAAAAAAAGAAATAGTTGACTCATGGACTTCCGAGGCAAAGTTGCGCCATAACAAAAATAATGTAGATGATATATAGATTGTCAGCTTAGCATATTTGGTCAATTAATTATCAAAATTAATTAGAATAACAAACAAAGCAAAATTGCTCCCTCTTTAACACTTACGGCTGGCTTCGGAAGCAAAATTACCCCTTAGTAAAAACTTTCAAGACAAAATTTACTCCTTAACCTTGTAATTTATAACACACCCGCAGTTATCTCACCGAAAACATTGAGCGCGGTTAAGATATTAAAATTGTTTTAAAAAAAATAAAAGGAAACGAGTTTACCCGTTTAAAACCATGAGTTATATTTTGAGAAATGGAGAAAAAAAAAAAGCGCTTCAACTGGTAGTAGGGATAATCTAAAAAAATGAATATATCTTATTCTTAATATAAGATCTATTTAACTAATTTGATTATATTAAAAGAGTTAGGTAAGTTAATTAATTATAATAAATATGACATTTTTTTTTTCTAAAACATCTTAATCATTTTTTTTTAATTTCCTCCTTACCCTCTCTTTTCTGAGACAGTATCAATAGGGATCATTTAAAAAAAAATCAATAAATATGATAATAGACTTTATATGTAAAATTAGAATCAGCTCGTCAAATTAGATTTTATGTTAAATATAAGATGAGTGATTAATACCCCCATTAAGTGACCTATAATGATAATAATCATCATCATCATTCATTTTGTCTAAACAATGTCTTCTAAAAGGGACGAAATGGAGTGTGTTTGTGTATATATAATCTTGATAACTTGGCCAAAAAAAAAAATCTGTATAGACTTTTTCGTGCTCGTTTGGAATAGTTTATTTTTAGATAATAAGTGCTTATAAATCGTGATTCACGATATACGAAGTAAATATATGATAGGAGTTTTATCTCAACTTACATAATAAGTTCTTATTTAAGCAAAATAAGCTCAACCAAACTTCCCTTTTGATGGACAACTAGAAAAATCTACCGTGCGTTGCACGATGCACAGGATGATGACTCTGTTTTGATGAATTTATACCAAATAAATGAGCAAAACGCATTGATTCAACATGATTGCGCTCTTGTGTGTTTTACAGGGTGATTAATTTATTATAATCAAAATCTAGTCCAACATTAATCACATGATTAATTTATTACTCCCTCCGATCCTAATTATAAGATAAAGTTAACTTTTTTAGAGAAATTAAGAAAGCTAATTAAATTACTTTAGAGTATTTTTATTTTAATTTTTTTTCAAACTAATTAGTTTGACTCATAAATTAATATATAATCTAAGGATATACAATATATGATATGATTAATTAATTTATTTAATTTCTTAAAAAAAAAATCAATTTTTATCTTATAATTTGGATAAAATGTAGTATTCAGTTTGTCTTTTTTTCCCCAATTATTATTGAGTTTGTCAAATCTAAAGATATTCCCCCCCCCCCCCCCCCAATGTAGATGTTATCTCATCATTAAATGTTTAAACGCATTCACTCAGGTATACGTCAGATCTGAGCATGCAACCTGAATTCTTGTTTTGAATAATTTATTTTTAGGTAATAAATGTTTATAAATCGTAATTCACGATATATAAGATAAATATGTAAGCAGAATTTTATCTCAACTTACATAATAAAGATTTATTTTTTAAAAAAACGCTAAACCAAATAAATCTATATAAAAGCCACATGACAGCTAGTCATACATACGCTTAATGACCTTTTTAATCGTCATAAAGCAAAGGAGGGTTAAAAAAAAGGTTTCCACATCGACTGGTCATTCATACGTCTTTCAATCTATTCAGTCTCATCTTCAACTTGCTTCTCCATTTTTTCTTTCCTGCACGATCACTTTGACTAATTCCACTGACCACTTGAACACGCTTTCCTAATCACTTAATTATCTCCACTAATCCATTCTCTCTCTCTCTCTCTCTCTCACTAACACCAAATTGTGTTGTGGATGATGATTAGTGCTGCCATTTGTTTAGTGGAGCTTGTTTGCCACTACTGACCTGTTTAGGAAGTTGATTTGAGAGTTCCCATTATCATTATTCTTAAGTCAAATTTTAGGTAATTAATCACCATAAACCATTATGTACCAATGCTAAGAAGTCATCATTGCTCATGGATTTCATGCTTTATTTTCATCTCTAGAACAATGAAACACTTCAATTTCAACTTTAGTTTATCGGGTTCAGTATCTGTAAATTTTTATAGGGAGAATTACACTAAGATTCCATAGAATAAGAGAAATGAAAAAATGGTTCCAATAGATTGTAAAATGAAAAAATGGTCCCATGGAGTTGTTAATACAGGCTCATAGAGTTATTAATGAGTTGTCGATACAGGCTTCTGGAATTGTTAATGAGACCATTTTTTCATTTTACAATCTACAGGGGCCATTTCTTCATTTTTTTTTTCCTTCCTTAGGACCTCATTATAATTCTCCCATTTTTATACTATATTATCGTATTCATTTACAAAATAAATGTAGAGGGTATAATTAAAGAGAGTGATACAACATAATTTGGTTATGCGCTTACTCCCTCCGATCCGAATTATAGAATAAGTTACTTTAAGAGTCATTAATATTTATTCATCAATTTTAAAGTATTTATGCCTATTTTTTTTCTTTAAACTAATTATTCTGACTTATGAATTAATATATAATCTAATGATACACGGCATATAATATGATTAAGTAATATATTTAGATTATCTAACCTATCTAAAAAAATTAATTAGATCTTATATTTAGGACCGAATAGAGTATTATATTAAGGATTGGGTTAGTATTAATTTAAGACAAATTTTATAAATTAACTATTATTTTTTTGATTTATGTGAATTAGTTGAAAGTGTTATATGATAAGGACCAAAAAGAGTAATGCCCCTCATTTAAATACATAAAATAGTCAGGAGGTCTATTTTGGTCACACGTTATCTTTCAAGTTTACATTTTTTTTAAAATTATCTTTATTAATTGTACATTTTTATCTAGGAATAGTGTTTTTAAAAAATCAATACGCATTTTTATAAATATCTAACATATTTATTTAATCTATATAGAAATTAGTTAGCTAAATCTTATGTTAAGGATTTGAGAGGATACATAAAACAAATATTTAATAGTTCGATATAAAATTCACTAATTTGTTTCCCTCTTATCTCTGTCAACATGCCCCATTCACAACGAATGTACACGGTTTGATTGAAATTTTCTCTCATTTTTCACATTCTAAAAGTATATAATCTGCTACTCTCAAAAAATGCTTCTTCTTTTTTGCAATAATAATAAAGACTGGAATACAAAGTCACCTTGTTTGCTCTTATCATTGATTAGTAGACTTTTGACTTTTCATTTGTATCCTTTCTAAAAAAAATATTGAAAATATTCTCTACCAGAAATATAGAATGACAAGTACAAAAGGAATCCCAGAAATATCACATGTGAGTATCAGACTGAGAATCACAGGCCATAGGTAAAATTCGGTCAAATTTTAATTTATTATTGAGTCAAACAATGACCGGATAATTAAATTTGGATCACTATATTAACTAACTACGTCCGTATTACAGTAGGTTACCCCTATAAAAGATCCCTAACTACCTCGAAGAACTAAAAAGAAAATAGTTTTGAGTCATTAATTTTGTCTAAAATTGAAACATTTGCAAATTTACTGGTATATAAGAGAATTTTTTTTTACCGAAATGTAAATATGAGAATCTTAAAACATTAGTCCCTTTAATATAAAACATAAGTCATGAAGAATTTTTCAATTTGTAATATTAATCATTTACAAAAGTAATTAATACTTATTTATCAATTTTAGTCTAATAATTAATGTTTAAATATAATTCCTTGTATTTTTATCTCAACTTTCATTCAAAACCTCATTTTTAATGGGGTAAGATTGAAAAATTATTTAATTTACAATAAATTTCATAAGTCAATCACTCTCCCTTAAATCTAGTAAATACAATAAAGTCGTCAATTGTCATGCCCTTATCTCAATTTCAACCTTTTTCAGAGTATTCGCGGAAAACGACATGCGGTTCGATAGGCAACACAGAAATAGCATAACTATACTGATAATATGTGCATGATTACATAAATTCCCCATAGGGGTTCGTGTATAATAATTACCATCAATGTAGCCACACATGGCTACCAAGGTGTCTAAACTCATCCTAGTGAAACGGAGACTTCTTCCCGTCTTCGTTCCACCACTGCAATTCCCTCGTACGGTACTCTGCATTGTGGTTTGCATATCTTCTGTCGTCTCCTGTCTAAATTGTTGGTAGGGGAGGGTGAGATTCGAGAGAATTTCAGTAGGAAACAGATACCAGAGTGCATGCATGATTGATGCTATGTGTATGACATGTTAGCTTTATCTAGATGTATGCCCCATAATGACATTTCTGCATGCTCAATGTTTCATACAACAAGACTATGGCCACAACGAAAACAGAAACAGAGCTTCATTTATTCAAATATGCTATACACAATCAAGTAAAGCAATCACATACATCATTACACAAGCAAAGATATCAAATACATGCAAGTAAGGTAAGTCCCCTACCTCAACCCTTTTCCGCCTCGAAACGCGTGCCTCGATCTACGTGCAAACAGCTCGGGGCTCCATAGTCGATCCTACAATGTCAAATGTACTATTTAGACACTTCCATAATGTTTCTGGGGTTATATGAGTCTATCTTGAAAAATTACTAAAATACCCCCGGGGACCCGGCTCCATCATACCCGGTCCGGCTGTACTTTTCTCGAAATTGTAACCTGGGCTATCCTGACATATTTTCGCCCAAGGAATCCATTTCCGGACTCGGAATTATCAAATTCAATGTCAAATTACGAAAATGCCCTTGGCAGCCCTACTTTTAGGGTTTTAGGGGCGTTTCCGTAATTATGCTTTCTCGGCATTTTCTAAAAAAGTGCCCAACTGTAACCCCACCTATTTTCGCCCACTGAATCCAATGGAATCATAAAATCATTGAAAATCCAACTCTAAGACCCATTTACACCCCTGACCGAAATATATGGGTTTTCCAGGGAAAATCGGGGTTTTTCGGTTTCGGCTCCGTAAACACGTTCCTTTCTACTCCTAACCACTTTATTGACTATTCCATTAGGTTACAACTACCATTTAGTATCAATTTGGGCAGCATAACCCCTAGGGGAACCCATTTTCCATTTTTACAACCAATGGCAATCCAGCGAAATTTTACCGATTAAATTGCCCACAGCAGCTAGAATAGTCAATATACGAAGGTTTGGAAGTTACCTCAAGCTCCCACTAGCTTTTCCTCTTCTTGGCTGAAACCCTAACCTTCCCAACTCCAAAAATCTTGCTTCAAACACCTCAAACAACATAGAAGAGAAGCTTAGGAGAAGGATTATACACGTTAGGTACGAATTCATCGAAGAAATCGACCTATCTTGTGAGTTTTCTCCTCTCCTTCTCTCTCTAAAACTCTCACACTTCCTCTCTCTAAGTTCAGCTTGTTCACGTCAGAAATGGGGCTGAACAAGGAGGAGTTGATTTATAATAATATATCCCATTTAATTAATTCATTTTCCCAATTTTCAAATTTTTACAAAATTCTGGCAGATTTCTGCCCAAACTTTGAAAAATCATAACTAATTCTAGAAATATTGAAATGAGGTGATTCCAAAGCCTATAGAACCCTTATTGAGTCTAGTTTCAAGGAAAAATATAGACTTTTGCTTTCTGGAATCACAAAATTCCCAGAATTTCAATCTTTTCATATTGTTCCAGAAATTTCACAGTTTTTCTGTGCTGAATTCAAAAATTCATATCTTTTTGTGTATAGCTCTAATTGTGTCATATGACCTATCAAATTAAATCTTAGGATGTCTACTTTCATCCTGTAAAATTTCATAATTTTTTCTTATCATTTAGCCTTCCAAAACCTTATGATAAGCTCACTGCCTCATAGGCGATTTTATCGAAAACATAATTATATTCTCCAAAATTCACAATTTTACTTTCTTAATACCCCAAAGATATTAGAATCATTAGGGAATATATTTGGGACATCTACTAAATCGGGGCTTAGTAGTCCACTCAATTTAGGCTTATTCCAAAGCTTCCAATCCCAAAATTCGGGATATTACATCAATAGTTGCTTATATCTTGGACTAAAAGAAGTAACATGAAAGTTTAAACTTCAAATATTGTCCTAGTAAATTGTGATAAGAGTGATATTTAAAAAACAAAGTTTATTAATTACCAACAAAGGGTCTTATATTTCGGGCAAAAACAAAAAACAAAAAACAAAGGGTCTTATATTATTTTGCTAAAAAAAGGCTTATATTATAGAGTATGAATCAAGAATTTATTCTAGGGAAGAATGCATTATATATATGTGCTCGTCAATGTTCGAGTGACATACCCTAATCAAGAATTTCTTATAGGGAATAATACACACACACTCATGTTAATATTCGAGTGTCATGTTGGTGGAGGCTTAAAATTTCTCCTATATATCACGTGTTTAAACCTGACATTCCCTATATAGAATATATATATATACTCCTTCGGCACTTAATATAAGATATATTTGGGGAGTTGATCTTTATCCTAAATATAGGATATAGTTTTCATATTTATCAATGTTTTCCTAATTTACCCATAATAATGCTCTTTCAGTCATAATCAAGGAAGAGGAGGAATAAGAGAATTAAGGAAGATGATTAAAGTATCTTAGAAAATACATATCATATTAACTAACATAATAAATTTTCTTAATTTAATTAAATTAGATAAATGCATCTTATATTAAACATCAGGGGAAGAGTATATGTATAAGATAAAATATAACTATAGATATCTCCCAGAACGAAATATTGGTTGAGGAAGGGGGCATGATTACCTTGAAGCTGGGTAGGTAGAACATCCAAGGGTATGAAAATTTGCTATAACTCACACTTGCATGCCAAACAGATGGTCCAGCTCCTTTTCTTTTTCCCAAATTTGTGGATCTCAATTGTTAACACACGTTTCCATTTTGATATGCGTAGGGCAATAATGAACAATTTTTATAGACAAACAGAAAAATACAGTTATACTGATAATAAGTATTTATTTACAGACAGTCATTAACGGAGCAGAGATCGATAATAATGACAAATATGTATAGAATGTCCCAAAACTATTTTACATACAGACTATATACAATCACTGTATTCATCTTGGGAAACGTGCCAATCAGTTTCCCTTCTCTGCATCATTGGCTTTCGAGCCACTAGCACCCGCTAAGACATTTGGATTAGAAAAAGGGGTGAGATTCTAAAGAATCTTAGTAGAAACATACGATCAACATATAAAATGCAAAAATTAAATATGCAATGCACCGTATCAAGTAAAGTAAAAACTCATATCATTCGTGTGTGTACAGAAAATTCAGGGCCAACTAACCCGTTGAAACTCCTACATGTACTTCAGCCGAGTCCTTGACTACAGTTAGATAAGACTAGTGTACTTCAGCTAGGTCCTAGACCATAGCTAGGTAATGTGCCTCTAGCACGTGTTCAAATAAAAAAATACAGTAACACCCATCATCCAAATAGTCATATAGTATATGAGAGATAATAGTCCATACCTTAACCTCTTTCCTGTCTCAAAGGGTCTGCCTCGTAAAACATGTCAATTATAGGTATCCAATTCGATCATAAAACATCAAATGTACAAGAAATAGGTCATAACTTATCCAAGTATCATTTTAGACACTTCCATAGTATTTCTTGTGGTTATATTATCTTATGGTGAATATTTACCAAAATGCCCCCAGGACCCCGCCCCCGCCCCGTCGTACCCGGCCCAATGACACGTTTTCCCAATGAATCCATTTCCGGGCTCAAAACTACCAAATTCAATGTCAAATTACGAAATTACCCTTGACAACCCTACTTTTAGGGTTTTAGAGGTGTTTTTGTAATTATGCTTTTTCGGCCTTTTTCAAAAAAGTGCCTAACTGTAACCCTACCCAATTTTCCCTCATAAACCCAATGAAATCATCAAATCATTGAAAATCCAACTCTAAGGTCCTCTAACAGCCCTGGCCGAAATTATGGTGTTCTCAGGGAAAAATCGAGGTTTTACGATTTCGGTTCCGTTAACGCATTCCTTTCTACTCCTAACCACTTTATTAACCATCTAATTGAGTTATAACTACCATTTAAACTAAAATAGGGCAACATAACCCTTTTAATGTCACATTTCCAAAATTTACAAACAAAGACAATCCGGCGAAATTTCACCGATTAAATTATCTACAACAACCAGAATAGTCAATAATCAAATATTTGGAAGTTGCCTCAAGCTCCCACAAATGTTTCCCAAATATGGCTGAAAATCCTAAGTGCTCAACAACAAATTTTGAGCTTCCAACCCTGAAAGAACAAAGAGAAGTAGCTTAGGATCGGAGTTATATATGTTAGGAATTAAATCGTCGAAGAAATCGGCTTATCTTGCGATTTTTCTTCTCTTTTGTCTCTCTACAATTCCAAACGTTCTCTCTCTATATTCAGCTGCTGTGTGTGTCGTGAATGAGTTGAGGATGAAGATGCAAGATGTGTTTTATAATATATAACATTATGCTTTAATTGTTTAACAATTTCCAAAACTTTTAAAAAAAATCAATTTTATGTACATAAACCCTATGTACATGCAACCTTACTCATTAAACCCAACTAATATTTTTTTCTTTATGCTACATTTAGGAGACTCCTAGTGGTCCTACTCTTTGATCTCAATTGGCTTCACAACTTGTTTCGGTCACGTATACACATAAAGTCTCATTTCGGTCAAAATTGCATTTTTGATCAAATTTTTCATAAATTCATATTAAATTGACCAAAATATTTTAAATATATTTTTCACCTTTATTTTCCTTAATTAATTAAAATTAACTTCAATTAATTGGAAAATAATTAATTTTGTGATAATTTGGCAAAATTATGATTTCGCCATTACCTTTCTAATTCAATTTATTCTCTTATTTTTCTTTGGCCAATTTCCATCTATTTTTTAACCAAACATTTTCTCTAATATTTCTTCATTTTTGGACCTTAATATTGGGCTTTTTAAATTACCCAAATTAATTCCATAATTATTTTGCCCATTTTCTCATGAAAATGAACATTTATAAAATTCATAAATTCCAAATTCATGGATATTAACCATTTTATTGAATTTTTCAAATAATTACAATATATTTGGTGAATATAAAATTTGGGATGTTACATCAATGCTTCTTATTTAGTATATAAATTTATGCACTCAAGATATTTTCATTTTGAGTAAAATACTTTAACCACCATTCTGTTTTATTTTAATTACACATACATCTATTTTATTTTAGAAACCCATATAAACCTCCCTTAAAACTAAAATGTATATTATACAAACCTCCCTTATTTTTTGATATTCTATTTCCATTCACCCAAACCATTAATTGACCATTAAGTTTGACCTTTAAACTTTTTTTTACCAAAATGCCCCTCTTACTATTAGAATTATTTAAACACACGCATATTTATATTTACAGGGGCTAATAAAAATTTATACAACCAAAAATTTATTCTAATAGATTTTTCAACTTTCTAATTTTTAAAAAAATTTATTAATTTTGTATTATAAATTAATTTTCACTTAAAATATATATTAAACACATATATTTTATAATAAACTATATAAGTTTGAGATTGTATGTGTCATTTAAATTTATAATTTAATAATTTTTTCACAAATATTTATAAACACATTTGATCAAGTACATTTTTATTTAAAAGCTTGCTTGAATATTCAACGGTTGAGATATTTATATTAACCAACACTAAAATTATCAATAAAAACAGAAATTAAGGAACAAATAAAAAACTCTTAAATTCTTTAAAACAATTTTAGTCAAAATATGCAAGACAAAATAAATACACCAGCCATGTGAATAAATGTGAATGAAAATTTGATAAGCTTAAATTCTTTAAAACAATTCTATTCAAAGAACAATATTTTCAGAAAAAAAAAAAAAAACCACGATCAATGCCTTTTTTATCTGACACGTACAGTGAATAATTATATATTCATATATCATGCACACTGAAAAATTCTATGAGCAATAAAAAACAACGGAATATGCGAAATTCATTGTTTAATGAATTTGAATAAAAATTTGATAAGTTTTGCACATTTTTATTTTCATGATTTGTTGCAGTTATCTTGTCCATAGCTGTTTTTGCAGCTCGAGTTTTTTCTTTCAGAAGTTTACAAACTCTCAAATAAAACTAGGGATTTAGTATTAAGGGTAAAATAGTAAATAAATTCTATTTTTATATAAAATTTAATTAAAAAATATATTTTTATGATCTTATTAGAATATTCTTAACGGAGTTAACTGTTTGGACTTAAGTGTATATTTTTAAAATAGAGGGGATGTCTAGGTAATTAAGGCAAAATAGGAGGGTAGTCAGAGTATTTTACTCTTTCATTTTTAGATGAAAAAATATAACAATTATTTACAATAAATTCCAACCCTTGATTGAATTCACATGAATCGTTGGAAATTGTACTTGATGTCTTTAATTTTCTGATTAGTAACAAACAAATATAAATCGTGAATCCTGATTGAACAACGGAAATTAATATCCTGTAAAAAATCTATTAACCCATTTTTTCCCAATTCCATGCAATATAACATATACAGTATAGAAATATAAAATGTTAATAAAAAATCACGTCTACATTCACATTGTGATTTTTTTGTCGTCCTTTTTCTTAAATATGTTTTACATTAAAATATTTTGTGAAACGTCTCTTATTTCAACCACAAAAAATAGGTATAATTCGTTTGATCTAAACACACACATATAATGTAGTTTTGTTTTATAAAGTCATATACATGGAATAAGTACATAAATATCAGCATAGAATTAGTCTAGCGGTGTAAGACCCCATTAGATTCCTTTAAGTCTCGAGTTTAAGTTCCAGAAGAGTTACTTATACTGAAAGGGGTGGCCGTGAACCCCGAACCAGATACCGGATGATAATATAAAAAAATAAGTACATAAATATGGCAAAGATTAAAAGATATATCAATCGTTTTTAAAGTTTCTTAGCCACTAATCTTTTCAAGAGTTTGAGGGCCAATTCTCCCTCCCTCCCCTTGAGTTTTAAATGTTTATGAACATGTTTTATATCATGCATGTGGGATAAATCTTTTTGTTTTGTTTTGTTTTGACAGATATACTTATAGATTATTCACTAACAAAGTTCTTATTATCAACAATGATATTAATTTAATGATAAGTCAACACATTACCAAGTGGATGGACTAATCTTTGTGGACTAAAATGAGTTTGTTTATTTATTAATCATCTTGTAGTTGTAACTTACTCATGTTAATGATTTGTTATTGTTATGTTAAATTTGTTCTCAAGTTTAAAATCCACTCACTCTACCTTGATTGAAAATAAGTTCACTGACTATATAAGTTTACATCAGGGTTATTAACACGGATCGGACCTGTCAGGCCGGTCCGGGCACCATCCTGGATCACTTTTTTTAAAAATTTATTATATCATTTTGATTTTCTTAAAAAATTTCTTTAGAATCTTATATTAATAACTTTAAAATCTTCACTTTCATGTTGGTTTGGCCCTGGATTAGCTCCAGTTTAACTCTGTTTTGACCTGCTAACCCTTGACTCAGTACCTCTGCCAGTTTAGTGGTTGATCCGGGTTTAATAACCTTGTTTACATGTTTAAACTAGTCTTTCCGTTCATAAAATGTAATTTCACAAAATGTGACTTTTTGATATTTTTTAAAAATTAGTCATTTTGTTTTTGTATGAATCCAAAGTATCCTCAAGTTCCTTTGAACTTGAGACTAATCTCTGTTAAGCCAGGAGTGTTGAGATTAAAGTTCTTCTAATAAGTGTGTTTCCCTAGAATTAGTCAAAATTTTTATTCTAATCTCACTGTTCTAATGATTATTTGATTACAAATAATCGAAATAAAAAAGTAATCCATGTGGCAAGAAAATATAAAATTGATCCAGTTAGTAATGCCGCCGGAAATTTAATTATTCATTAAATTATCTTTTCAAAAGCTTTTGGCCAAAAAAAAAAATCCCGTAGGTGCCTTTCACGTTTAATATTATTATAAAATGTTTTAACCAAACAATTATGGGGAAAAAGACAAATAAATATCATTTACACATCAAATTTTTAAATCAGTGATTTCTCAAAAAACGGAGTTGTTAATTGCTATACTCTTCTTGTCAATATCATTACTCTTATTATCAACCGAACCAATTTGAGATTTTGAAGTTGAAGTGATATTTTTTTTGTCTTTTTCCAAAAATATTTTTATAAAATGTTTGGGTTTCAAGATAAAAATTGTTCAACATCATAATGAAAGCATTTATAAATACTCGTTTAATTAATTTCATTAAATGGTTTAAATTTTCAACGTTTAAATACCAAATTTAATATTACTGTAAAACATCATAGATTAATTGAAAGTGATTTGTCTTCCATCCTATATGATTCAAGCAAAATTTACTATTTGTTGTCAATAGAAAATACTTCCAACATCCTATCAAAGCATTACAAAACATCATATTTTCATGATGATAGGCATTTTTAGCTTACTTAGTTGTCACACAAAACTATTTGACTAAATGTTGTTTCAAGGTAAGATAATATTTTGATTTCTGTCACTGTCACACCGAAAAAACATTTATAAGAAGAAGTATAACTTCCATAAAGGATGATTTGACTATCATCCTATGCTCTCTTACCGTTCTATTATTGTTCTCTTTCTCTCCACTATCCATCTTAGTTTTTATATTAAAATTTGAAAGGTTCATGTTTTATAAAAAGATTCTTTTAAAATATTTTTTATTCAAATTTCAAATTATCATACCTAAAATTTAATCATTTTTAGATTTATCTATTTTTTAAAAATTTAACATTTTATTAATATTTTTATAAAATTTTAAATCTAAACCACTCAAATTTTAATTTAAAGATTGAGGAGAATAATAAAAAAAAAAGAGAACGAAAAAAGAACAATAACAATAGAGCACAGGAGCCAACCCATTTAAAGGGTTTCGGTAAAAAAAAACACCCATTTAAAGGGAGAATGGTGAAAAACAAAATAAAAGTGGTGGCACTCCACCAACTTTAAATGCCTCCAAATTCTTCGACCAAAAAAAAAATTGCAAATCCAAGTGGGCCCCATCCTCCCTCCAAGGGTAAAATCGTCATTCAACTGAAAACTACGGAACCCTACGACTATTTAGTATTTACTCGCCAGTAGGGGTGCTTCTCCATTCTCTCTCGCCGACTACTTGTGTGGACCCCACACGTAACGACAACGCCGCGTGACAAGATCTCTAAATTACTAATTTAAATTCTTTACATAACACTTTTTTTTTTTATTATAAGATAAAATTAACAACGGGCGAAAAAAGAAGAAGATAAAATTAAGGTAAAATTGTGAAAAAAATCCCTCATTGGTAACTTATTTGCCAAATGAGACATTCGCGTGCAGATTATCTTCCACATGTGCAGAATATCTTCCCTGATGTGCAGATGATCTTCCCTGTGTGCAAAATTCTTCCCTATACGTGTACAGAAATCTTCCCTATGTGTGCAGAAATCTTCCCTCTGTGTGCAAATATCTTTCCTCCATGTGCAAGATATGTTCCTAGGTCCCATTTAGTAAATAAGTTGTCGATGAGGTCTTTTTTAACAATTCTCCCAAAAATTAACAAATTTAGTTACTTTATTTATTCTTATTTATAAATTCAACATTGTTTTTTATATTTTCAACCGTATCAGTGTCTCTTTTTGGATCTTTTTATCAAATATTTGATCAATCGGTTCGTGATTTTTCTTTATAACATAAGTGTTTCCTTTGTAAATTCAACGTCCTGACCATATTATAAATAAATAAAATTTATTAATTCTTTGTTTGCCATCAAAAGTTTACTAATGCACTAATTTATAAAGATAAAATTCTTAAAAAGAAATCTGAAAATTAGAAAATGACATATGAATTTTTTAATTTAAAGTTGATTAGAAAATGTCAAAATATAATAAGAAATTTTCAATATTTTTCTTAAGAAATAATAGATCTGTCATTTCCCAATTTTCAGAATTTTTTTCAAAGATTCTCCTATTTATAAATGGGATGAAATTATTACTACAGGTAAAATAATTTCATTTCACGCAGACATTTTGTTTTGCTAAGCAAATTAACTAGAAAATAAGAGACAACTATTTTATTACGTTTCATAAATTTAATAAAATTGAAAAGAAAGTTAACCAAGTTAAAATTTAATACAAAATTAAAAGTTAGAAAGGATCATTCTTCTAAATGTAAAATTAATTCAGGTCAGAAAAATCTAAGTGTAAAATTAAGGATAACTTTATTATTATTATTATTATCATCATTTGTTGTTTGCATTTAGTTAGTGGTGGAGGATTTGAACGCTGATCACGGAGTAATAGTTTCAGCACAATATGAGCCGAGGGATCACACTCCCCCCAACGCAATCGTCGGTGACCGATTGGTGATAGCGAAAGTGTTAAACCTTTTCTTTGGTGGAACCCACCCCCGCCCCGAGGAGACCACGCCCCCACCCACATATCCATATGTACCCTTGTACCACGATTTGAAATTCGTATGGTTAATTGTTTGGAATAACTTATTTTTAAGTAATAAGTTTTTATAAAATATGATTAACGATATATAAAGTAAGTATATGAGAGTAATTTTATCTCAGCTTGTGTAATAAGGATTTATCCTCTAAAATTAAGTGATCCTAAATACAGCTATATAATTAGTTGGGATACTGAGTGAAGGGTTAGTAGGTCATATTAAAATTAAATTAGAGTTAACTCAGAGCCAAACTAATAAGAAATTGAATATTTTAGATTTATTAATTAAAATTCTAAAGAAAATTTAAAAAAAAATCAATTTTTTTAAAAAAATAAAAAAATACTAAACCGGTCAGTTTCATGAACCGAACAGGTTCCATGCCTGGTTGCCTGGCAGGCCGGCTGGTCCAGATTTCAAAACATTACTCCTATACTATTCCATCGTTAATGTAATACATAAATTGTTTTTGGAGTGATCAAGGAACCTAGATATTAAGTTATTTAATCATATTATAATTAGTTTATAATTGAGACAATTAATTTAAAAAAAAAATGATGAGTATAAATATGTTAACAGAATTTATTTTATTTTTTAATTTCTCCAAAAAAATCAATAAAATCTTATATTTAGGATAACAAAATTACTACATTACAGTTACACCCCCACCCCCTAAAAATTTCCCTTCCTCCTTCATTTTCCATATATTTAATAATATGTTAAATACTTATATTCTCTATTCATTATTTTTTGTGGTAGTGGTTGCCCCAGAAGTTGGATTCAGAAATTAATAACAGAATGAACTAGGAATTCCATTCATTTCCACTTTCCCCCCCTTTCCTTTTGGGGCCAGAGGAATTCAATTCATTTCACAGCAAGATTTTTGGCAGTATTTAGAACACATGACCCCAGTAATAAGTAAGTAAATCTATATTGATTTTTTTTTTTTAAGGCAAGTAAATCTAAATTCATTTTAGTTGTCCTCACCACCCCATGTCAAAATGACAATACACTTTTTTGTTGCCAACCAAAATGACAATGCATTAAATCAATAAAAGTAAGTAAAATTAATAGAAGTACAATAAATATTAGCTTAATGGTGATACATTAACTTCATACTAAAATTTTAATTAAATAATTTATCTTACCTGATTATATTAAAAATTATCCTACACTGATATGATAAGTATATAACCTATCAGTGTCATTAACAATAATACTTGCCAGAGCGAGATAATAAGGATGAGGCATTTTTGAGTAATAAGTGCTTATAAATCGTGATTTACGGTATATGAGAGGAGTTTTATTTCGACTTACATAATAAGTGTTTATTGACTCCCAATAAGTAATACTCCCTCCGGTCCTAATTATAAGACAAAGTTGACTTTTTTGGATAAATTAAGGAAGCCAGTTAAATTACTTTAGAGTATTTATATTTATATTTTTTTCTCCAAACTAATTAATTTGATTAATAAACTAATATATAATCTAAGGATATTAAAAATATAAACACTCTAAAGTAATTTAATTGGCTTCCTTAATTTCTTCAAAAAAATTAATTTTATCTTATAATTAGGACCGAAGAAGGGAGTACCAAACATTCACAGTGTTTGATAATTATGTATATCAACTTGTACTATTTCTAATTATAATGTCTACGACCCTATGATATGCATTGAATTAATCCTCGATACTTCGTATTCAAGTCCTTAGCCCATTCATGCCAACACATTTGTAAATGTTGTGTCATCTTTTTTAGTCTTTTTGAATATTGATTGCATAAAAATTTAAAAAAATAGAGAATCTCTTTTTTGCTTGATGTTAACATAATATTGTAATTAGTATATTTTAAAAAAAAGAAATGAACATTTAGTCCAGGAGGAGGATTAAAGATGCGCCACGTCTTTATTTTTAAATTTATTTCTTTTTATTTGACCAAGTGTTTTCCTTTGGAGGCTTAGAATCAAGGTACTGACAACCAGATCGGACATTGAACCGGTTGAGACACTGAGTTAAGGGTTAGTGGTTTAGATGGAGGTCAACCAGGGGGTCAGATTGGGATCAATTAAAAAAAAATTTAAATGTTCATACATATCATTCAAAAAACAATATGAAAGTTATTTTTCAACTAATGGTCAAATATAATCTCTTGAACCTAGTACCTTAAAAAAAATCATTAAGTACATGAGGATTTTTCCCCAACCAATATTAAAAGTATTCCACAATCCTTTTAAAGCTTCTTATAAATAAAAAAATGTTAGGAAAATATTTATTTTTTAAAAAAAGGCAAGACGACTTTATTTGGAGTGTAAAAAATAAAATAAAAAAAAAGCCAAACCATAACTAGGTTAGGTCATCTCGGTTCAGGCCGGTTTACCTCAGTTCACATCGGGTCAAACCGGGAACCGGACCAGACCAGTGATCGGTTCATCGGTTTTCGGTCTAAATTGGCCGGTTTGGTCCGATTTTTCATACAAAGCTTAGAACACAAAGAGTTTTTGTCTCTCCTAATAAATGTGTTTCCTGGTATTAGGATTTGTGTTCACCTCAAAAAAGGTGGGGTCATTTATTACCTTAATCAATAGCTTGTTGATTTTATTTTTGAAAAAAAAAAATTTGTTGAGAAAGCCCAATTTATTATCCAAAAATATTTAAATTGCTTGGGCGACTTCAATCCTCTTTTAGTTGTATCTAAAAATATAGATCCTTAAATAAATTTTAAATTCTTTTTTTATTTGATTAAGAATTTTTCCTTTCAAAATTTAAATATAACAAGGTTTTTGCCTTTTCAACCAGCGTGTTTACCACCTCAATAACAATCTGTTGGTAATTCCAGATACCTTTTAACAATAAATTTTTGCCATTTAGAATTTCTCACTAATTTTCTCGTTATAATAACCCTTGCATCTTATACACACTGAGAGGCTCCAAAAACAAAAGTTGATTAAAATTCAAGGAAAATTTATTCATGTTCAAAGAAAATGTATAGTTTTGGGAGGGGCACGGGTTATATATAGTTTTTTTTTTTTGGCCAATGTTATATATAGTTATATACACATATATATACTATATATATATATATATAGGGAGAGAGACACGCAGAGAGAGAAGGTGCTGGGCGATTGACTCAGCTTCGGCGCACCTCTGGTGATTTGGCATTTTCTGGTTTTTTTTTTGGGTACCAATTGGTTGGTTGGTTGGTTGCCTATTTTTGCCTTCCATCTCCTCCTTTTCTTTATTTTTCACTTTTATGTGTCCCTGTGCATTTTACAAGAGCCTTCTCTGCTATTTAGCTTTAGCGTGCTCTGCTAAAAGATTCACACTCCCCATCCGCACAGTGACCACCAACAATATCACACACAGAGAAAGAGATATATAGAGAGAGATAGGAGCAAGAAAAGGGCTATTCTGTTTTTTGACTGACCTTTCTTTCTCTGTTTCTTTTTGTTCTTGTGGGAGAGAAAGGAATGATTGTCACAGCACCTACATAAAACTGGGCAGAAAGCGAGTGTTTAGGTTCTGCCAGAATAATATTTTTATATTTCTGCAAACAGGAGGCCCTTTTGCAAACAGGAATTTGATTAAGAAAGCTAGCTATATGAGAGACTGCTTTGAAGGTATATCTTGGTTGGTTGAGCATTGTTGTCAAAATGAGGTAATGTGTTTTGGAATGTTCTGATTCCGAATACCAGTTTTTAAAAATCTTTTGAGTCTCACAAGTTCTCAAGTTCAACATCGCAACGGGAAAGCTGTTTTTTCCCTCTCTGGTAAATTCTCGATACGCGTGATTCCCGAGGTGTGTGTGATCTTGGAATCCCTTCCATGCAATATTTCACACCAAGACTTGGCTCAACGAACACAACAACGCCTTCCATTTGCGCAGTCATATGCTAGGAAGTTATTGATTTCTTTTGATTTCAAGGTTTTGATCAGAAAAAGCTCTTGTTTATAGAAATTTTAAGAGGATTTTTTTGTTGTTTTTTGGGGGAAAATGGCTTCTAATGCGGTGGAAATGCAAGAACCGAGCATTGACACCGATAAGCTTAGCTATGAAATCTTCTCCATCCTTGAAAGCAAGTTTCTCTTCGGCTACGACGACCAGAAGGTCTGGCTTCCGAAGCAAATATCTGCGACAATTGAACCGAAACCCGAAGTTCAGTCTCACGCTGCCTCCGTCGACGGCGTCTCCTCCATCAAGAATCAAAGAGGCAAAATCTGCATACTCAGCATAGATGGTGGTGGCATGCGAGGGATTCTTCCTGGCAAAAGTCTGGCCTATTTGGAAAATGCATTGAAGAAGAAATCAGGAAATCCAGACGCTAGAATCGCCGATTACTTTGACGTAGCAGCCGGCGCCGGCGTCGGAGGCATTTTCACGGCGATGCTTTTCGCCTCAAAGGATCACCGACGCCCTATTTTCGAAGCTGAAAACACATGGCAATTTTTAGCCGATCACGGCCAAAAGTTCTACCATACCGGGTCCAGCGCCGGCAGCAGCCGCAGCTTCTTTCGTCGATTATTTACCGGCAGCTCCGCCTCGGGTCCCGTTGGCTCCGCCACCGCCGGTCTGGAGAAAGCCATGAAGGAAGCATTCACCGTGAACGGCAAAAGCTTAACGCTCAAAGACACTCTAAAGCCCGTTCTCATTCCCTGCTACGACCTATCCAGTACGGCGCCATTTTTGTTCTCCCGAGCAGACGCGCTCGAGACCGATAGCTTCGACTTCCGGCTGTGGGAGGTCTGTCGTGCCACGTCGGCCGAACCGGGCCGGTTCGAGCCGGTTCAGATGCAGTCCGTGGATGGTCAGACGGGATGCCTGGCCGTCGACGGCGGATTGGCGATGAGCAACCCGACCGGCGCCGCCATAACGCACGTGCTTCACAACAAACAGGAATTCCCGTTCGTGCGAGGCGTGGAGGATTTGTTGGTGCTATCGCTGGGAACGGGTCAGCTATTGGAGGCGAGGTATGAGTATGACCAGGTCAAGAGTTGGAAGGCTAAGGAGTGGGCTCGACCCATGGCTAGAATTTCTGGGGACGGCTCGGCCGATTTGGTGGACCAGTCTGTGGCCAAGGCCTTTGGTCATAGCCGCACCTCCAATTACGTTCGCATTCAGGTATGCGTTCCTGAACTTTCCTGTGTCGATTAAAAAACTATTTTGTTTGTTCTTTTGTCTCTTTATTTGGCTCAAAGCTGTCCATAGCTCTGGCTTCTTCGACATGGTTCAATCATGCTAACTGCTGGTCCATGACTATAAAACACAATACTTGAAAATCAGATGGTATTAGACTTTTGCATAATAGATATATTTCACCCAGTTCTACTTCTTATCATTCATGATGTTGGCTGCGAGGGCAAAAAACGATTTTAAAATAGACAGAAGCAAGGTTCATTTATAAATGATGATTTTACGGATTGTGTAGATTTACATCATAAATTCCTTCTTAAACATATTGCAATGTAGTGGAGAAAAAGGGGTGCTTATAGGATTGCAGGAGAGAAACATGGAGGTTGTCGAATTTTATTTTAATTGTATTTTTTTTGGGGGGGGGGGGGTACACGTGATTGTGTGGGTGGTGTTGGGGATTGTTTCTCTTGGGAACCAATCAAAGTTCTTTTGGTTGGCTCAAGGGTTGAGGTGTTTCTGAGTTTCCCATCAAACGGTGGGTTGTTTTGTTATGGAACTGTGGTGCGGGTGGAAGAGTATGGGTCAAATTTGTTCTTGTTCGGAATTACTATTAAAAGGCGCGCGGGCGGCACACAAAGCCAAGAAACTAGCCTTACCCTGAAGTTAGGATATGGAATAACTTGGTGAGTTTGATGTTGTCCAGATGAAGGAAAAGCCATCTAAAGCTAGACCCAGAAACGTTAAGGATATTCAATTTTGAGTCAATTTCAAACCAGCAAGAAGTGGGTTTTGTGTAGGAGGAGGGATATTTTGCTTTGTCTCCATGTAGCAACTGGATAGGCATGGAGGTAGATAGCTAGATTTGGACTTGTTGGGAGTTAGGAATTAATGTGCCTGGATCAATAGCTAAACGGCCTCGCTCTCCATAATTCACTTTGTTGTTAAGCTGATTATGTGATGGAGCACATAGCGTGCCGTCTCTGCCAGTGGAGTTCAACAGCCACATGGATGGTTATTTTCTCACTCTAGGACAAAATTGTCGCATTGCTTATTGCAGGGCATTGAGCGTCATTTATCCTGTTCAGGTTTTCTCCTTATTTGAGCCGTTTATGGTAATACACTTTTCTGGGTAAAACTGGGAAAGTCCATTTCGAATTGGTTGACGTTTGAGCCTACTATAAGAGAAATCTGCTGCCCAACACGAAAGAGAACCATAGGAGAAATATGTTGGTACATCAGGTTAATCATGCCCATAAATTTACATACAAGCATGTCAAATGGGACCCAACTAAAATGTGTGTTTGACTTAAGTTACTTTACTGTGGAGACTGGATCGTTGCTAGCAGTATCTCATTATTATTTTACTGTCATGTGCTTTTATTATTATGCTGGATACGACTTAAAATAATCTTGAAATGATACCTTACATGAACTCAATAAATCTAGCTTGAAAATTGTTCGGCAGTAAATGTCAAATGAATTAAGGGTTAATTTTGAATGCTTCTGAAATGATAGGCAAATGGGTCGAGTATGGGGCGATGTGGCCCCAATGTGGATACGGATTCATGTCCTAGCAATGTAAAGATGCTGATAGGGGTAGCAGATGAGATGTTGAAGCAGAAGAATGTAGAATCGGTGCTATTTGAGGGGAAGAGGATTGGGGATCTGAGTAACTTCGAGAAGCTCGACTGGTTTGCTGGAGAACTTGTGCAGGAACATCAGAGGAGGAGTTGCAGAATAGCTCCCACTGTTGCTTTCAAGCAAGCTACCGAAAAAGCGACCTAAAGGGAACAGGTAAGCGGTCTCTGTTGTTTTGTTTTGGGTTACCTCAATCATTTTTATGCATCCTTTCAAATAAAGCGTTTAGTGGACCCGTTGATTGGATATGATCAGGCAGGAAAGGCATGTTATTTACGATTATATATGTATATTTTAAAAGAAAACAAGGGGAATTGCTGACAACAATTTTTGAAATGCAAAAAAGCATAATATATTTTAGTGGCAGTTACATTATATTCCCTTTTTAATGAAGGTTCGATTGCAAAATTCCAAATCGATCTGAGAGTTTTAAAACGCAACCAAACATTTCCTTGTACTTTTTCACACCCTCAAGTAATATTTGGTGTTACTCTTTATAATCTAATTGTTCTTTTCATAAGTATAGCAGGAGATTATAACGGAACTATTCATAGACTTTCAATTTTATAGTGTTTTTCCCCCTGAAATGACATGGTATCAGATTCGTTATAACTAAGGTCTGAGTAGTTAAATCCTTGTGGTTTCCCATTACTTATTATAATTACATTATGCACTTATGCATCATGTTGTCAAATTTTACGAGGTAGTTCTGCCATTTCATCAGTTACTTGCTAATTGTGTGGACCGACTGAAATCATGCCCTTCGAGTTTGTCTATTCATTTACCTGTTCTTTAGGTAAAGGCGATCAACGTATTTTACCCCAAAAATGAGACTCACTCTTACTTACAAAAACCATTAAAAAAATTGAAATAATTGTTATCAAAATATAATGGATAATATAAGAAGAAAGAAAAGATAAAATCACTCTTTCCTTCCACTAAAAGTATAGCCATAGGAGGGACTTGATGGGAGGAGGGTGTTGGACTGGTCAAACAACATCAAAATTGGTCTCCTAAGCCACTGTGTAATTGCCCCTTAAAAATTCATCATTCTGCTTGAGTACAATTTATTGACCGGTAAAGAACTTTATCAGGAACAGGTGTTAATTTTGTTATCTTCTGTGTACCTGAGGGCAATGTCTTGTCCTTTTCTTCTTTGTTCAGTGGAGCAAACCTTACAAGACAGCAGGAGGGTTCCTGTTACTGTTGCTATATGTCGAAAATATAGCATAAGAGATGACTTGGTTTGTCGACCCACCGACACTCTGACTCTTGGCATGGGGAGGGGCATCTTGGTAATTTAATTTAGAAGAAAAGGATTACGATTTGGGTGAAAGTTATTACATAATATATTAATATTCTGTAGGAATTAATTATTCAGGGCATTCCCAAACATACATAGTACATACCCTGAAAGGTGCTTTGTAATAACTAGATCTATAATGCACTCTTCATGGACGTTAAGATTTAAGAAATTATGAATCCTATATTATTAAATTTAATAAAGAAATAAGAGCACAAAAAGAAAAATAGTGGAGGAAAAAGACAAAAACAGTCTGATACTAGCTAACTAATTGCAAAGACGAATAGACAATTAATCAATTATGTGAATATCTGGTCCCGGGAAGCCTGAAAATTTTATTTTTGTCTGTACAATCAACATATTTCTAACACACAATCCTTTGGCGCACCTTTCTAGGCACTGTCCTAAAAAATAGTAATATTCAAATTAGAGATTTCTCATCTATACTGAGAACTGTTGCTAAATGCAAAAATAAAAATAGAATAAATATAGGGAGAATCACAATTAAATCCATTTGACATAGCAGAATCCAGATTCAAGCCCACACTTTCAACATATTCCTAATCAGGCCAAAATGATTAATTAAGAATTTATGAACCTTGTAAATTTACCCAATGCCATTCAATGTTTATTAAACCCTTTCCTCTCTCCTTAATCAGGAATCCCTCTTTCTCCCCCCATCTCCTCTCTCTAATCATCAATGACCTCCTACCATCAGAAAGAATCAAAATCTGAGCAAGAAGCTTAACATCATCCTCTTGCAATGCTTCCAGAAGACAGTCTAATCCAATGTCTTGGTCCCACGGCCACCTAAGCTCATTGTGGATATAGCTGCATCCCTCTCTTCCTTGCACTCAATATAAATATCAGATCCTTAGGTTCTTTGAAAGAACACTAAACCTGTTCAATTCAAGAATTTATGAACTGCAATAGAGGGCATATGTTTTCTTCCGTATTTCACGCACAGAAGTGAATCTCCATAATTTCATAAGAATCTCTTAAAACATATTGTTTCCTTGGTCTTTTTTAGTGTGCCCCATATGAGAAACTTCTTAATTGCATAATTTTTTTCTTGGTAAATAAAGAATATATACGTAGATTTCTGAAAAGGGTGTCGGACATGGAACTTTAGGTAGAATTTAGTGAGTGAACAATGAAAGTAAGTAGAATCGAGCATTTTAAGTTTTTAATGCATTTTGACGTTTATAAAAAAAAAAAAGGTAGAATCGAGCATCACAAGTCTAGGACATGATTCTTTTGAATATATGAATTTAGAAAAAAGCGAAAAAGATTAGATTGAAGAATATCTTCTTTTATTATTGTAATGAGGAGGTGTGTGGGAAAAGTGGCACTCAGGTGTCAAAAAAAGAAGAGAAAGTTGATCACGAGTCCATATTCCAATCCACACATTCCCACACCTGCTCCTTGACTAATTCCTTCGAGCTCCCCTTTAGTGCTCCAAAGTCCAACCACAATACGTTTTTGTAAAGCTTTTGCATCGGCTTTTATGTCTTCTTGAATTGTCCCTGCTCTTGATAGATAATGCATCACATCGAATTGAATTGTTTTCACTCATATTCATGCATTCACATAAATAAATGTGTGCATTACTTCACATATTTATACTTCAGAATGCGTGTATGGGTGGGGATTATATTGAATTGATTGTGACTATTCATCAATGTTAACCTCGCCCATTGTTGGGTCTTGTATTCTTGCTTGGTTTTATGATGGTTGGCATCATATTGAGTTGAATGTGACAACTTTTGACATTAAAGTTCACTTTTTTGCAGGTATAAACAGATATTAGGAAGGAAGAAAAAGGAGTAGTAGTGAAAAAGAAAAAACCAGAGAGAAGAAGAGAGGAGGTAAGTATAGTAGCTTTTACTTTTGAAGTGAAAATAGACATTAAAGAAGGTTAGGGCGGTGAAGGAAAAGGACTAGTATCAAAGGGGGTGGATAAACTTTGTGCGATACTTTGCTCCCCAGAGAACAAACACTGGTGCCCACTCCAACCTTTTGTACCGTGCTAGACACTAAATGATCCACAAAAGCAAAAGGCAATTGTCATTTGTAGCCTTTTTAGGGTCAAACACGCCTCCGCTATTGGAAATTTCAATTTCAATATCAGACTTTTTTAGGCTTCAGAGTATTCTTCCCTGTCCGTTCTTTCTCCATCTTTTCTTTTGTTATTGGATATTTTTTTAATATTTCTATATATAAATACACAGATATATGGATAGGATCTGTTTCATCTTTGCTTCAAAGGATGTTTTAATTACGTGTACTGGTTGGTGGTCTTACGTTGACGTATGTGTATGAAACTTTAGAAATCGTAGTCAAAGTTCATTCTGACTTTTAGTGCACTTTAGTATATGTGTTCCCTCAAAACGCATAATTACAGATTGGTGAAAAGATCTAAAATAGGATTAAATCATGCAATAAGCAATTATCTAGAGTCACCTAAAAACTCAAATTTAGAGACTAATCATTGCTGCCTGACAACGGCGTCAAAATTGATATGTGTTTTTTTGTTGTTAAAGCAATCAATTAAGAACTAGGATAACCTACTAATGTAATATAGTTATAGTCTAGATCATTCTCCTAATGAGCAATCTATGGGTTTTTTTTTTTTAAATTGAATTTAGGTGATGAAAAATGTAATGAAATGAACCTGAATTAAAATGCAAGACTCTATTACCTAAATATAAAATGTCAATTACTCTAAAACCTATATGATAATGAAACTAACCTAAATGAAATTGAATGTAATTTTTGGGCATTTTTTATATGAGAAAGAAATAAAATCCTAAGCGAAAGATTGATTAAAAGCAAGACAAACAACAAAAATTTAGTTTAGTTATTATCAGGAAGGGGTCAATTTATGATTAACATGGAATTAATTTTTTTAACCCAAATTAATTAATTAGATTGAAGGGAGATTGATGAAAGATTGGAATTAATAAATTTAATCACCTAATTGAAATATAGGAAACCTTTAAACTCAATAACACTTACTCTACTATAAAACTTATAATGAAATAAGTGGTGGTTAATTAAATTCATTAAAAATCAATCATAATTAATTTCAAAATAATTTTAAAAATCTTGTTTACAATTATCCAATTGAACAATCAGACAATTAACCAACTCAATTAAACAATCAAGAGGATAAACCCAAATTCACAATTAAATTAATAATGAAAACTCAATAATTCAATTGACAATCTAAAGGCTTGCAAATAAAAATTCTAACAATTGTCTTGGCACAAATCAATCCAAAACATCGATCCAATCCAAACGGAATATGTCTACAATCTAAAACTAGATTGTTCTCAATTAATACAACTCAAAATTATCTAAAACTAAATATTCTCAAGTCTTGAATTAAAAAGATAAAAAAGAAAAAAACTCTCTTATTATCTTCAAGTGCATGTTCTAGATTCTAGCTTCTTTAGTGCTCCTCCAAAATTATCTCCAAAAGAGCTTAAGCTGCCATGGAATTTTCCTCCTCAAACTCCTTATAAATTACTCCCCGGTTCTAATTATAAGACAAATTTTATTTTTTTGGAGAAATTAAGGAAACCAATTAAATTACTTTAGAGTATTTATATTTATATGTTTTTCTCCAAACTAATTAATTTGACTAATAAACTAATATATAATCTAAGGATACTAAAAATATAAACACTCTAAAATAATTTAATTGGCTTCCTTAATTTTTTTTTAAAAAATTTAATTTTATCTTATAATTAAGACCGTAGTGAATATCATCCCTAGAAGCAAGTGTCAAGGAGAAAAAAAGGAGGATTGAAGTTGGAATCAATTCTTGCCCCAAGAGATACGTGGCAGAAGGAATGGATAATGGGAAGGGACGAAGTTGGTGGATATTTTGTGTGTGTGGCAGCTGGATTAATTGACTGAGAGATCATGAATAGCGAAGCACGCCGAATTGTGATTCCCGATTAGCGTTTTTCATCCCCATTAGTTTTTTTTTTTTTTTTGCCTCCTTGGCTGTGGCTGTTAGATTAAATTTTTAAGAAAGGAGGAGAGGGTTTTGGGGTTTAATTTAAGTTCATTAAAATTTAATTAGTCCTAAAAAATCCAACCATTAAATTCTATTTTAGTTTTCATGAAAACTTTTGCATGTAGAATCTTTTAATATATTTTTCCTTATCCATGTAAGAATTAAATAAAATTATGATGTATTATATATTTAGAAAAATTATCTAATCATAAGATAATAATTAAAATATTAACAATTTTCTCAATATTCAAATTTATATTATTTCTTGAAATTGGATAATGATCCAAATATATCTAATAAATTTAAATTAACCTAAAATAATCTTTAAAATATATGAAAAAGATAAAATAAAATATATAAAATTTAAGATTTATCAACTACCTTTTCTAAATTTGGTGGGACATATGGATGGGCCATTAAAGGCACTTGCCCTTGGTTCCATGCTCAATTTTTAAGCTGCGCAATATATATATATATATATATATATATTTGTATATATAAAAGTATTGTTTTGAATGGTCTTTGTATAATGATAAAGGGACTTTTGAACTAATTTGTTGGCACCCATGAAGCCTCTTTTGTACGTTGTATTCATCATCCTTTGGAATTTTCCTCCACCTGCCCTTTTTTATTTTGTCTTGATTGCTTGAACTTTGATTAAACAATATCACATTTGTTGATTGAGTCAAATTCCACCAGGGCTAGTTGTCCCCTACATGTTAAGTCATGTTTGAGAATACTTATTTTTTGAATATAAATGTTTATTATGTAAGTCGAGATAAAACTCCTCTCATATACTTACCTCGTATACCGTAAATCACGATTTATAAGCACTTATTACCCAAAAATAAGCTATTCCAAAAGAACACTAAAACTGCTGCGTTTTCAAGTCTTAAACTTGAGATTATCGGTTAAGATAGAACAAATCTCGACAATTGATTTAGTGCTCGATTGGAATAGCTTATTTTTAGGTAATAAGTGCTTATAAATCGTGATTCATAGTATATGAAATAAATATATAAGAGGAGTTTTATCTTAACTTATATAATAAAAACTTATTTTTTAAAAAAACATTCAACCAAACAAGCCTTTAGATATTCGACAATAAAGGTAGAACACTATCTAACGACAGGAGCAATAGTGCAATACCCTATAGAGGAAGAAGAGATGGAGGGAGGGTGGAGTGAGGATGATGTGGTCCTTGTGGGATGCGGGCCCACGGTTGTACAGTGTTCATCTTCGTGCCGTACGGTTCATTTGCTTCTGCTTGAAGCAATCCATTTTCCACCACTACCGTTTTAAATAGGGAAAATTCCAAAAAACTACACTCAAAATATACAAAGGACAAATCAGTACAACGAAATTCAGAAATGATAAATCAGGCGGGTGTCAGAAAAAGGAGGAATCTGTCCTTTTGAAATTTCGGCCAAATTACGAAAATGCCCTTCAGCCCTCAGTCGCAATAACAACATCGGAGTTGTTAATGGCGAATCATGAGGTGTTAATGGCGAGGTGAGTGTTGTTATTGGCCCTGAAACTTGTGAAGTGTTAATACCGAATCCGAAGGTGTTAATTCCGATGATCATGTTGTTATTTTGAAGTGTGCATGAAGGGCATTTTCGTAATTTGGCCGAAATTTCAAAAGGACAGATTTCTCCTTTTTCTGACACCCGCCTGATTTGTCATTTCTGAATTTCGTTGTACTGATTTGTCCTTTGTATATTTTGAGTGTAGTTTTTTGGAATTTTCCCTTTTAAATATTAACCTTTTCCTCTCTATTTTTTGAAGAAGGAAATAGACATAAATAAAAGGAAAAAAATTAGAAAAAATTGTTCATAAATATCTCATTTAAAACTTATTTGTCAAATAGGATCTTTGGGTGTAAACAATCTTTCCCATGTATAAAAATTTTTTTTTTGTGTTCTAACAATCTTCTTTTGCATTTAATATATCTTCCCTATATAACATTTTCTAATGTTCGAATAATCTTCCCTTATAAATAAAAGATCTTCTCTTAGATCTTATTTAACAAATAAGTTTCTAATAAGATATTTATGAGCAATTCTCCTTAAAAAAAATTACTGCTTTGAATGCGCCCACTAACGTCCACGAAAATGTAGTTGAGAAAATTTCCATAAAAATAGTAAGCTGCTTTGTAACCTAATCATGATATCCGTCTCCAACATTTTTTACGACTTATGTATATCAAATATTAATAATGTGGCAATCTAGGTAGATAGGGACATGCCATCATCAATTCCTTCTTAATTAGCTAAACTAAAAAAACTACTCATAATAAAAAAAAAAAAATTGGTCTTAATAGTCAATTCATGCTGTACATTTTTCCTTCTATATCCCAAAATTTTCTTAGATTATGAATTTATGATCAATTAGGTGTGCATACGAAAAAATTAATGACTTGAAAGAGCGACTCACATTTTAGATCAACAATACGCCATGACAAACGTCTTGTATCTAAAAATGGAGAGAGAGAGAGAGCATATATGCACATTCAAATCAGTTATTTTTTTTCCACTCATAGGATAAATAGAACTTAAGTGGGTCCTAGAATACTATATTGGGCGTTGATATATAATTAGTTGAGTTGAACACATTTTAGTAGAATTGGGAATCAGGGTCGGTTCGGCCCTTGACGAGCCGGCCTTAAAGGGCTCGAGGTCAGGAAAATTGCAGTTTTTTAAGGCCCGGCCAGAAAGCATTAGGGCCAGGGCCAGGGCCGGCCCGCAGGGCTGAAAAATCATTTTCACAATATTTAACTATTTTTCCCGTATATCTTTCCTAGAGAGATATAATTAGTAAATAACAACGATTAAAGTTGTAATTTAATACATAAATGTTGTCAATATTAAGGTTTAAATAGCATATCTCTTGCAACAAACAAATGTCAACACCCGTTTCCATTTTGATATGCGCAGGGCAATAATGAACAAGTTCCATAGGCAAACAGAAAAGTACAGTTATACTGATAATAAGTATTTGTTTACAGACAGACATTAACAGAGCCAAAATTCACTAATAATTACAAATATATACAGAACATCCCAAAATATTCCAAGTATAGGCTAAATGTAACCACCAACTGTGTCTCGAGAAACATGCCCGTCAGTTTCCCGGAACTATGTCCTTGCTTTTTGAACCGCTGGCACCCGCTGAGACATTTGGATTAGAAAAAGGGGTGAGATTCCAAGGAATCTCAGTAGAAACATACGATCAACATATAAAATACGAAAATTAAATATGCAATGCACCGTATCAAGTAAAATGAAAATTCATATCATCCGTGTGTGTACACAAAATTCAGGGCCAACTAACCCGTTGAAACCCCTACATGTACCTCAGCCGAGTCCTTGACTACAGCTAGGTAAGACCAGTGTACCTCAGCTAGGTCCTAGACCACAGCTAGGTAATGTGCCTCCAGCACGTGTTCAGATCACAAAATACAGTAATATGCATCATACAAATAGTCACATAGTATATGAGAGATAGTAGTCCCTACCTTAACCTCTTTCCTGTCTCAAAGGGTTTTCCTCGTAAAACGTGTCGACTATAGGCATCCAACTCGGTCCTAAAACGTCAAACATACAAGAAATAGGTCATAACCTATCCAAGTATCATTTTAGACACTTCCATAATGTTTCTTGTGGTTATATTAGCCTATGGTGAAACTTTACCAAAATGTCCCCGGGACCCCGGCCCCGCCGTACCCGGCTCGATGGCACGTTTTTCCAAATTTTTGACTATGGCTATCCTGACGTATTTTCATCCAAGGAATCCATTTCCGGACTCAAAATTACCAAATTCAATGTCAAATTACGAAATTGCCCTTGGCAACCCTACTTTTAGGGTTTTAGGGGCGTTCCCGTAATTATGCTTTCTCAGCCTTTTCTGAAAAAGTGCCCAACTGTAACCCCACCTATTTTCGCCCACTGAATCCAATGGAACCATAAAATCATTGAAAATCCAACTCTAAGGCCCTCAAACATCCCTGGCCGAAATAATTGTGTTCTCCGGGAAAAATCGGGGTTTTACGATTTCGGCTCCGTAAACACGTTCCTTTCTACTCCTAACCACTTTATTAACAATCTAATTGAGTTATAACAACCATTTGAACTAAAATTGGGTAGCATAACCCTTAGATATACACTTTTCCAAAATTTAAAACCAATGGCAATCCGGCGAAATTTCACCGATTAAATTGCCCACAGCAGCCAGAATAGTTAATATACGAAGGTTTGGAAGTTACCTCAAGCTCCAACAAGCTTTTCCCAAAAATGGCTGAAACCCTAACCTTTAGAGAACATATTTTTGAGCCTCCAAACCCTAAAGAACAAAGAGGAGTAGCTTAGAGTCGGAGATATACGCGTTAGGAGCGAAATCGTCGGAGAAATCGGCTTACCTTGTGATTTTTCTTCTCTTTCTCTCTCTAAACTCTCTCAACATTCTCTCTCTATGGTTCAGGTGTGTTGAGCACGAAATGGGGCTGAAGAGGATGATGAAGTTTATATTATCATATTTCATAATATTATAATAATTTGTTTAATTTTCCAAAATTACTAAAATCCAATTTATGTACATAACTTCCTACATTCACGTAACCATGCCATCATGTCCAACCAATATTTTCTTCTTTATGCCACATGTAGGAGACACCTAGGGGTCCCTCCCTATGGTCTCAATTGGCTTCACAACTTGTTTCGGTTACGTATACACGAAAAGTCTCAATTTTGGTCAAAATTGCACTTTTTGCTCAAATTTTTCATAAATTCATATTAAATTGACCAAAATATTCTAAATATATTTTTAACCTTTATTTTCTTTAATTAATTGAAATTAACTTCAATTAATTGAAAAATAATTTATTTTGTGCTATTTTGGCAAAATTACGATTTTGCCATTACCATTCTAATCCAATTTCTTTTCTTATTTTTCTTTGGCCAATTTCCATCTATTTTTGGACCAAATATTTTCTCTAATATTCCTTCATTTTTGGACCTTAATATTGGGCTTTTTAAATTACCCAAATTAATTCCATAATTATTTGTGCCCAATTTCCCATGAAATCGAACATTTATGAAATTCATAAATTCCAAATTCATGAATATTCACCATTTTATTGAATTTCTCAAATAATTACAATATATTTGGTGAATATAAAATTTGGGGTGTTACAACAAACACAGTTGCTAATGTATAATCAAAGGTAAAATCATGTCCATAAATAACTCACACAAAGACCAAAGTATAAGAAGGCAAGAAGCTAAATACTTTAACCTCTAAACAACATGAGTATGATGACTGTCATTTTCACCTTCTTCGCCACTATCATCAATTTCAAAGATATTTGACTGTGTTTCACTTTGAGCAGTAGGTTCAAATAGTCAAATAATCACAACCTCCATCGAAAATCATACTCTATCAGACAGAATAGGATATAATATGATTTTATTCTAAATAGGCAGAATAATATACTAAAAAATCATACTAAAAAATCACAATATGATTCAATTAGAAAAAACAATATACTCAAAAATCACAATATGATTCAATTAGACAAAACAATATACTCAAAAATCACAATATGATTCAATTAGACAAAACAATATACTCAAAAATCATACTCTATAAAATATGAGGACAGCGTGACATATAGAGTGTGTTTGGAAGAGCGATGGGAAAAATAGAGTTTCTCAATTTAGCGTTTGGTAATTTTAGTTTTGGTAAAAGGTCATTTGTGTAACGTGATTTATGTTTGGAACAACGATTGTATAAATGACTTTTGTAAAAATAAAACTTGTTTGGCTTGACTTAAGCACAAGTGACTTTTGTGATAATAATAAGAGAGAGTGGGTGAAAAAATATTTTAAAGGGTTAAAAACACCAAAAAATAGTTTAAAATAATTTTTGGAATTGAAAAAGTACATTAAAGATAAAATTGTAATCAGTCTGATAACACATTGGGTACAGTTGAAAAAATATTTTAAGGGTTAAAAACACCAAATAATAGTTGAAATTAATTTTTGTAGCAAAAAAAGTACATTAAGGGTAAAATTGCAATAAGTCTGATAGTATACTGGACACAACTGAAAAAATATTTTAACCATTCTCACTCTCCCCAAAAGCTAAATCAGTAAAAGCTAAGAAATGGAGCTTATGGCAAAAGCTATTAAGATAGAATTAAGCTTGATTGCTCACCAGTGAAACCAAATAGTGCTTTTTTTTTCAGTTGGGCTATTGAGCTTATTAGCTCAAACGCTCAATTGGGGGGTCAAATGGCCCCCCAAACACACACATAGATTCAATAAGATATTTTAAAAATGTAACATGGTTCCTTTTCAAGTAAAAAAAATAAAAAATAAACGCCTTTTTATTTCACAAGGTACTGTCCCCCCCTCCACACACTTCCAGCCAGGCCACACATGGACCCCGTAGTGCCACAAGGCACCGTGTGCTTAGGGATTTCTTTCGCCTCCCGCAAGGTTCGAACACGCCACCTGAGGGTCAAGTAGCGCGCCGTGGCGAACCCTGCTACCATTGAGCTACTGGCCCTTTTAGGCCTGACTTTTAGAGCCGGAAATACGGGTCGGGCCAGCCCTTCATGGGCTCGGGCCTAAACGGGCCAGCCCGTTTATGCCCATTTGATAAAAAATACAATATTTTTTAGGCACTCGGCCCTACAGGACTAGCCCTTCACGGGCTCGGGCCTAAACGGGCTTAAACTCATTTTAATTCAAAAAAATTTCTTTTTCAAGTTTTACAATTTATTTATTATTTTGCTTTAAATTGAGATATATTATTTTTAAAAATCATAAATTTTTAGTTAAAATAATTATCTAATGTCCAAATTAGCATATTTTTAAAGTTTAAATTAATAAATCATGGTAGAAAATAAAATAAATCAAACCAATTAATAAGTGTTTACTTGTTATTAATACTCTATTAGGTATTTATGTGTCTCTCATATTGATAATTTGATATAATGATATTATATTTATTAATTTATTTTAAAAAAATATTAAACGGGCCTAAAAGGTCCGGCTCTCAGGGTTGCAGGGTCGGCCTTAGGCCCGCTTCTCTTTTTAGCCTCTAAATCATAAGTCTGGCCCTTAAAGGGCTCAGGCTTAAATGGGCTCGGCTCGAATTCCTGGCTTTACCGACTTCCTTTTGATGTTACAATTTACAAGCCCGGCCTTTAAAGGGCCAGGGCCTAAAAGGGCTGGCCCGACGGGCTCGGCCCGTTTTCCCGGCTCTACATTTTAGGCTTCAATATCTTTAACAAGTTTTAATTTTGGTCCATACATATAAGCCATGTCAATCTTAATGCCCATTTAGATTCACGGTAGAAGTTGTTTTTCACATGTGATTTATAAATATAATGTAAATATATGAGAAGTGTTTTATTTCAACTTATATAAATATGTTTTTCAAATATAAATCCAAATATGCATAGTCAAACAATCCAATTAACCTACATTACAGTGTTAACCCATATGAACCGAGTTAGCCTCATTAAACTTAGATTCAAATCCTTGAAAAACTACAAGGAATAATATTTTGGACGGTTTAAAATATAAGGATGAAAAACAGTTGAAAAAAAGGATAAAGATAAAAATCAAAACTGGTTATAATTGAGATCTAGAAAGTGTTTAATCCCAACTAATTCATAATTTTTCTGAATATTCTTCACTTTAAGGTACTAGTGTTTAAAAATAAATAGAAAAAAGAAAGTAAAAGCAAAAAAGGGAAGGTTGGGTGGGTAATGAAAGAAGAGTGGAGTGGGTGGCAGTGTCACCCCATAATCAAAGGAAACGCGTGCGTGTGTACGTGTGTTTGGAACTTTCCAGGTCGCATTGCAATATTTCTTTTTTATTTGGATTAATTTTTTAGAATAGTTTTTATAATTTACGACATAAGTGTATAAGAGGAGTTTTATCTCGAGTTATGTAAACCTAGATATGGGTAATTCTCAAACACTCAGAGTATGTTTGGGGGAGCATTTGGGCCCCAAACGTTCAATTGAAAGGACAAGCTCAATTGGTAATTAGGGGAAAAAAAGAGTGTTTGGAGTCCCAAATTGCCAATTGAGCTTGTGATTACCAAAATAGCTTATATCATAAGCTCAACATTGGATCTTTTATTAATTTAGCGTTTGGGAAAAGTGAGAATGATTAAAATATTTTTCCAGTTGTGTCCAGTGTGCTATCAGAATGATTGCAATTTTATCCTTAATGTACCTTTTCGGCTACAAAAATTAATTTCAACTATTTTTTTGTGCTTTTAACCCTTAAAATATTTTTCAACTGTATCTTAAAATATTTTTTCAACTGTATCCAGTGTGTTATCAGACTGATTGCAATTTTATCTTTAATGTACTTTTTAAATTCCAAAAAATATTTTAAACTATTTTTTGATGTTTTTAACATTTTAAAATATTTTTTCACCCACTATCTCTTACTATTATCACAAAAGTCACTTGTGTTTAAGTCAATCCAAATAATTTTTACTTTTATAAAAGTCAATTAAACAATCGCTGTTCCAAACATAAATCACATTACCCAATCGGGCTTTTACCAAAAAATAAAATTATCAAAAACTAAATTAAGAAACTTCATTTTTCCTATCGCTTCTAAACACACTCAATTAATGATTGAAACCCAAAATATGAAATCTCAATTCTGTGGCACCAAAATGGCAACGACTTTCACATTTTGATTTGGTTGTGTTGTTTTGCTATAGTTCTTACTCTTCAAGGAAAATAAAATTCCAATAGGTATGCTTGGTTGGTTGCTATTAAAATCCATACCACAGAGTGTTTGATTGTTTTCCAATTCCTACAACATTTTAAGGTAAAAGGAATGAGACGGTAATTTATGAAATGTAATTAGAATACCAACCTTTCATTCACATCTCCTATACGTTACAATTAGTAGAGTGACTTGCTTTAGTCTTAAATTTGTTAGAACCAACTAAATTAGGGCTTGTTTGATCATGTTTTCTATTTTTTTTTGTTTTAATTTATAATTTTTTTTTTTAAAGAAAGTTTTAAAAAAAGCAAAAAAGAATTGTTTGGATAGTTGTTTTTTTAAAAAAAATCTATTTTTGAAGTAACATGGTTGTAACCATCATTGATAATGATATGGTAATAATTGGCATAGTGGTATGATGTCGGTAGTAGATATGTAGCGGCTTCAAAAAAAAAAAAGATAGATAAATTAAATAAAAACAAGAAAACACCTGAAAATTGTTTCGATTTTTTAGTTTTTAAAAATAGTTTTATGTTTTTTTATTTTTAAAAACAACTTATTGAAAACGGCTTTTCAAACGGGTTTCATTGTTTTTTTGTTTTTTAAAATAAAAAGAATTGTTTTTAAAAGTAGAATCAAACAAGCCCTTAATTTCTTAATTTTTACCATCCTAAATACAAGTATGTGTGGAGATATTTGTTTTGTTAATTCAATTTATCTTTTAAATTTATAAAAGTAGTATCCAATTCAAATAATTAAAAACAACACTTTAGAAAATCAACACACTTTTCTTTACAAATAATTAACTTAATTAATTTTTTTTAATGTTTACAAATTAGTTATTTGACTCCCATATTAAGAAAAAAAGAAGAAGCAATTTATACATTTAGAATTGGTGGGGAGAGTATGATATCATTGTATGATAAAACACCCATAATGATCTATCTTCTCATCTTGTTAGTGTTTGTCTATGTTAGTGGTAGAAACTGTTTTTCTGACGTGATTTACGACATATGAGGTAAATATGTAAGAGAAATTTTGACTATACTTACGTGAACATGCTCATCTAACGCTAACTCAAACAAGCTTTGGTATATGAAAAACTGAAATAAACTCCAAAAAAATATAAAAGTTATAAAAAAACCTAAGCATTAATAGACAATTAAGAATGACCCTACCAAGTGTTCACATGCAAGCTAGACAACACAAACAAAAGAAAGAACTGGATGTGAAGCATATTCCACAGTGAAAATTTATCATAGGTTTGAATTTGATGTGAGATGTCCCATTGCTTTTATCAGCTTTTGAGTTAAAACATAAAATAAATTGTATCAAAAAAAAAAACATAAAATAAACAAAAAACCATACCCTCTAATCTCATCTCTTTTATCCTTCCTTTCCGTCTTAATCTCACAAAAGAAAAAAAAAAGCTACTTTTTATTATTTTCTCTCGTCCTTTTAATTAATTAATCAATTCATCATTCCTTAATTTGCTCTCTAGCTACCTCTACTAACCAAACACTCGTCATAAAGACGTGTTCATATTCCCTTTCCCTTTAGCAGCTCGCAATTATTCATACTTCAATAATGCAATTGATTTATCAACATTTTTTGAAAGAAAATATTTTCTTGGAGACATATATGAGAAAGCGAGAGAGAGATTCCCTTCTTATAGTATATATTAGTAGTTAAGATGTATAAACGTGTGTGTGTTTATTAATTAGGGTTTGCTCAAAGTCTTAGAAAGTTAGTGCCAAGTCTTTGTTTATTTGACAAAATAATAGAGGGCGTGCTTCATTTTTGTCATATTTTTCCCATAACCATCTTTTCTGTACCCACTTCTGTTGGAAAATAACCTAGTTCATCCTTGATGGATTGGGTTTAAGCCCAATAGGATTAGGGTCAAAGTATAAATAACATAAATGTTTGGGTAGATTTATGTAATATTTTCTAAGATGTTATGAGTCATGTTATTTATCCGATGTATTATGACTCTACATGAGGTATTGTTTCACCGAAACAAAATGTCTCTCAATCAAATGGATATCTTGTCTCTTTGATGGAAGGACATGTTAGTAGAAGAGGAAGGGGTGCATAGAACCCTATAAATAGGAGTAAAGGGATTCAGTTGAAGAACACTTGAATTAACATATAGAAACTCTACCACTTTGATTCCCTGTTCCCTCTACTATATTACTCTCTTCTTCTTTTTGTCGGTGGTGTATTTGCTGTGCATCATAATCGTTTCCGCAACTGTGATCCGATTAGCGTGGGTACAAGAGTTAAACGGTCGCACTCCAGGTACGCCCAATTATTCTTACAACTTCATTATTTGCTAACCAACATAGATACATTATGGTCTAAACCCAAAAATGCAAGTGGGGATATTATGTACATAAGGATAAATATGAGTTTAAATTAAAGGAGTTTTACCTTTATGATTTAAAATTTAAATAATTATAACTGCCCATACTTGAGATGTGATCATATGGATTTTGTGAGAATTAGTTTCACAATGACACAAATGTCTCTTCTGGGACTTGAAGTCGAGACCAAAGGAATCTAATGAGGTTTTACACTGCTATACCAACTCTATGTTGATAAAATAATGTGTATACACTACTATAGGTTGAAGATATTACTAACCCTATAGATGTCCCTTTTTTAAAAGGGAGCTTAAAACATAGAGGCGGTGTCATTTTTGTAAATAAAGTAGTGAAATCGAAACATTAGACATCCCAAATTTAAATTAGGACTAGGGGTGGAAACAAACCAGGTGGCCTGGCTTGCTTCAGGCCTGATCAAGCCTGGCCTGTTAGAATAAAAGGCCAGGCCCAGGCCTATTTCAAAGCCTGTTTAAAAAAGCAGGCCAGGCCTAAGCTTATTAATAGGCCTTTTCGGCCTAACAGGCTGGCCTTTTAATATTTAAAAAAAAGTCACTCACTCTCAAGCCCAACCCAATACCTATCCTCATTCACTAAACCCAACCCAACACCCACTCTCAAGCCCTCAATTCCTCATAAGTCACTCACTATCACTCTCCAAACTCCCGTCTCCCGTCTCCCGTCTCCCAGGTCCCAATTGGTCAACCCCCATTGCTCACCTTCATTCCATGGCACGATGACTAGGAGCTTTGCAACGACGATGGCTTCGTCCACAAGCGCAACAAGCGACGGCTAGAACCTAACCCTTTGCAGCAAAGGCGGCGGCTCAGGTATCATCCACTACAGATGTGCATCACTTGGCAGTGTCGCAGCGACGGAGAGAACGCAGGAGGCAGACCTTGTTGAAGCTTAAAGATAAGTACCAGATAGAGATCGAACAGTGGGATCTTTTATCCTGAATCTTGCGTGGAATGGAAGAGCAACCCAGTCGAGTACAACAAGAACAAGAAGAGTCGCGGGAGCAAACGGAGCCTCGTGCTTCGCCTTTACCAAAGACGAAGGGGAGGCTTCTAGTTGTGGGCGCTGGTCGACGAGTTTCTGTTGGTGGATTGCAAGTATGTCTCTCTCTTCCCTTTAGATCTGTCTACGTTGTGTAATGGAGAAGCTCGATCTATCATTCAATCTAAATTCTGAATCTCCAAACTTTCTGATCTGGGGATATGTATGCGATTTTACTTCACTTAATGAAAATCTGGAGATATATGAGTTGAAATCATCAGCTTGAATATATGTGCAAAGTGAACCTTTTTATTCCTTTTTTGCGATGGGGTTTTCCTTTTTGTCGTTGTGATTGAAGCTTTCTGTTCTTATTAGATGTTGTTGAATGTATTCAATAGTTTGTTCTGTGCTTTTAGTTCCGGGATGATATGAACAACATTAATCTTTCTATTCTATGCTTGAATCAATGGTTTGTTCTGTGCTTGGAAAAAAATTCCGTAGATCTGGATATTTTCATTAAATCAGTGCTTGATCGTGTTAGAGTAATGTTAACCGTATTTTAAAGTTTGTACGGTAAAGCGATTTAAATAATTCAGGCTTTCTTGACAGGCCTCAGGTTAAGCCAGGCCTTTATACAGGCTAGGCTCAGGCCTAAAAAAATGCTTGTAACCAGCCACAGGCCAGGCTCAGGCCACCTTATTGTAAAACAGGCTTGGCCTGTTAGGGGTGAGGCCTAGTACAGCCTGGCCTGATTCCACCCCTAATTGGGATGCCTAAAGTAGAGTTTAGATGTCCCAAATTTTATTTGGATCGCCTAAAGATTCTCATTTGCGCCAAAAAAATAAATTAAAAAAAATTTGACTTACTTTAAGAGTCCTAAATCCCATTTGGGACGACTAAAGTATTGACTTTAGAGTTTAGACGTCCCAAATAGTTTTAGGCATACCAAATCATCCTAAATCCCATTTAGGACGCCTAAAGTCTTACTTTACGAGTCCCAAAAAAATTTGGGACACATAAAGTAAGACTTTAGGTGTCCCAAATTTTTGTAGGACTCTTAAAGGGATGTCAGAAATTTTGACATGCGTGAGACTTCTCTTCCCTTTTCTTCATTCCCATGTCAGAAACTCATACCTCATTTTCCATCTTTCCCATCCCCTGTGACTTCTCTTCCCTTTTTTCTTCATTCCCTTTTTTCTTTCATTCCCATAACTTTGTCTTCTTTACACCATGGGTAAGCTTTTTCATTATTCTATTTTCTTCATTACACTTCGTCTTCCTCAATCTTCTTCCTCTCTTCCTTTTCTTTTCCCTTTTCTTCAGTACACCTCTTCCACCTTCTTTTGCCCCCTCCACCCTCCGACGTAGACCTTCCACCTTCTTCTTTGCTTTCAGCCTCCGGCGTACCTCTCCTCTCCACCGTGCATACACAACTCCTCTAATGTCTTCTCTCCACCTTGGAAGCATATAGACACAGTTGGCTTCCCTCTCCCCTGCTTTCATCAGGTTTGCTTTTTTTTAAATATAAATTTACATGAAGAATTAAGTTAAACTTGCAATGTGAAATTATTATAATGCTTTCAATTTATTTACATGATTCTAGTTATTGGAGTGTTTTTCCCTTGATTATTTTTTTTGGCCAAAATCATAAACTAGTTGTTAGTAGTTATGTAATATTGATAATGTTTTTGTTTTATACGTTTGGAGCTTGGAAATCGAGGGATATACATATGTATATTTATTTTGATGAAATGAACAACACTTAGTTTGTAGTTGTGTGGTGTCAAATATTTTGACACTTTCTAGTTGTTGTTATATGTCAACCCTCGTTTCCATTTCGATATTCACAGAGTAATAGAGACCAAGGTTTACAGGCATACAGAAAAGTATATATACACTGATAATAAGTATTTGTTTATAAACAGACATTAACAAAGCAAAATTCACTAATAATTACAAATATGTATAGAATATCCCAAAATATTCCAAGTATAGGCTAAATATAACCACCGGCTGTATCTCGGGAAACGTGCCTAACAATTTTCCTTAACGGTTTCCTTGCCTTTTGAACTACTAGCACCTGCTGATACATTTTGATTTAGAAAAAGGGGTGAGATTCTGAATAATCCCAATAGAAACATACTATCGACATATAAAATGTGAAAATTAAATATGCAATGCATCATATTAGGCAAAATGAAAGTTTAATTCGATTCATATGTGTACACAAGTTTCAGGGCCAAACATCGAGTTAGAACCCCTACATGTACCTAAGCCGAGTCACTGACCACAGCTAGGATTTTCGATATACCTTGGCCGGGCATCGAACCATAACCAGGTACTGTGCCTCTAGCACGCATTCATATCACAAAATACAGTAACACATAACATACAATAGTCACATAGTATATGAGAGATAGTAGTCCCTACCTCAACACTTTTTGACCTCGAGAAGCTCGCCTCGTGGAACGTGCCAACTTCAGGTTCTTAACTCAGTCTTAAAATATCAAATGTACAAGAAATAGATCATAACCTATCCATGTATCATTTTAGACACTTTCATAGTGTTTATTGTGGTTATATTAGCATATAATGAAAATTTACCAAAATGCCCTTGAGACCCCGGCCTGGCCCCGCCTTACCTGGCCCGATGGCACGTTTTCCCAAATTTTTGACTAGGGCTATCCTGATGTATTTTCATTCAAGGAATCCATTTTCGGACTTAAAATTACCAAATTCAATGTTAAATTATGAAATTGCCCTTAGTAGCCATACTTTTAGGGTTTTGCTGAAAAAGTGTCCAACTGTAACCCCACCTAATTTTTCTTCCTAAACCCAATGGAACCATCAAATCATTGAAAATACAACTCTAAGGACTTCAAACATTCCTAGCCAAAATTATGGTGTTCTCCGGGAAAAATCGGGGTTTTACGATTTCGGCTCCGTAAACGCATTCTTTTCTACTCTTAACCACTTTATTAACCATCTAATTGAGTTATAACTACCATTTGAACTAAAACTGGCCACCATAACCCTTCTAATGTCACATTTCCAAAATTTAAAACCAATGGCAATCCGGCAAAATTTCATCAATTAAATTGCCCACAGCAGCCAGAATGGTTAATATACGAAGGTTTGGAAGTTACCTCAAGCTCCCACTAGCTTTTCTTGCTCTTGGCTGAAAACCCTAACCTTAGAACACCAAATTTGAGCTTTTCAAACCTTGAATAACATAGTAGAGTAGCTTAGAAACGGAATTATACGTATTAAGAACCAATTTACCGAAGAAATCACTTACCTTTGCAAGTTTTTCTTCTCTTTCTCTCTCTAGGATTTCACACTTTCTCTCACTAGTTCAGATCTGGTTGGGCACGAAAATGAGCTGAGGAAGATGATAGTAAAGTTTTTTTATTATATTATATGATTTTTTTAATGATTTATGTAATTTCCAAAAATTCCAAAATCAATTTTATATACATAAACCCTATGTACATGTAACTAAGCTCATTAAGCCCAACCAATATTTTCTTCCTCTTGCAATGTGTACGAGACACCTAGGGGTTCCTCCCTATGATCTCAATTAGCTTCACAACTTGTTCTGGTTACGTATACAAGTAAAGTCTCAATTTTAGTCAAAATTGCATTTTTTGCTCAAATTTTTCATAAATTCATATTAAATTGACCAAAATATTATAAATATATTTTTAACATTTATTTTACTTAATTAATTTAAATTAACTTCAATTAATTAGAAAATAATTTATTTTGTACTATTTTGGCAAAATTACGATTTTGCCATTACCTTTCTAATCCAATTTCTTTTCTTATTTTTCTTTGGCCAATTTCCATATATTTTTGGACCAAATATTTTATCTAATATTCTTTCATTTTTGGACCTTAATATTGGGCTTTTTAATTACCCAAATTAATTCCATAATTATTTTTGCCCAATTTCCCATGAAATTGAACATTTATGAAATTCATAAATTCCAAATTCATGAATATTCACCATTTTATTGAATTTTTCAAATTATTACAATATATTTGGTGAATATAAAATTTGGGGTGTTACATTATACATATATAATATTAGGTTGTATGAGTTGTTGTTATTGTACATATATATATATATAGTAAAAAGATTGCAGTGCTAGATGTCCTTATCATTTTGTAAGGGACATTTTGTGGTTTATGAATCCATCTTCAATTCTGTTTTTATAGTTTTAATTTTCTAGATAATGAAGAATATAAATAATCATTTAAAAAGAATAAAATCTTTTAATATCCCAAATAGAGAAAAGGGATGTCTAAAGTGGGACTTTAGACATCCCAATTTTTTAAAAAAAGGAATTCTAAAATCCTCCAGTAGAGAACTTTAGATGTCCCAAATTTGAGAATTGGGACGTCTAAAGTCTCACTTTAGACATCCTTTTTTTAGGGACATCTTTTCTAAAATATACTATGCCATATAGACGTCCCCCTGTTTTTGGACGTTAAAAGTGCTAAAATAGGAACATTAAAATCCCTGTTTGTAGTAATGATATTTTCAAAGGTCAAAACCTATGTCCAGTTGTTTATATCCATTAGGTTAAGTTCATCAGTGAATTTATAAGTGTACATACACATTTTAACAATTAACAATAGCAAAACAATTGTCCAGATGAAAAATTTATAAATCTTAATTAATTTTAACAAATAACAATATCAAAACAACAAGTACCTATATAAAAAAGTTACAAATCTTAATTTACATTGTAAGTGCTTATACAAATATTTACAAGGGTACTCATAGGTAAATTTACAAGTGTTCATACACATTTTAACAATGAGCAATGACAAAATGACAAATGTGATTAAAAAACTTGACCTAACATATATAAGTAACTTGACCTAAGTTTTATCCCTTAGCAAGCTTATCACACAATTTTCCTAATTAGTAGTTTCCTCAAATGCATGAGAGTGACATATGGCTGATCCAATAATGAGTAGCTTTACTAATTTGGTTTAGTTAATAACACTTACTACTGAATTATTCAAGGGAAAACAATCACAAAGAACAAAACATACATCATATAAATCATGATAGAAAATCACAAAAAGCCAAACATATTCCTTTATACTTTTTTAGATTTAAAAAAAAAAAAAAAGAGTCTCCATAATGCTGTGATGTTAGAATGCTATTGCATAGTTTGGTAGGGTTCACAACCTTTCATAATGCCTGATTGTCTTAATCTGGCTTATATGCTTGTCATCTCTAACTTCCCAAACTCTATTATTATGTTATATTATGCTCTTTAAACTTTTATAATTATTGGAATCTCCTTTATCACTTTTTTTTGGCATTGTCCTTTTAAAATAATTTGTCATTCCTATTGCCTTATGTTCTTGTCCTTTGGGTTAATATCCCTTTCTCTATTATCATAGTTGTTCGTAAGATTATGACATTGATAGGGCCCAAATGGCCAAACAGACTTGCTCTTAGTTAATAGTAATTGACAATGATAATGACTAATTGTTCTTCAAGGCTTTTCTATAATTAATCATCCAACTAACTGTTTAATGATTTGATTTTGAGACTGAGAATGATATGCTAACAAGCCTTCAGTCATAATATGTAAAAATGGCCTTCAGACTGAGAATGATTTGATTTTGGCCCATGGATTGATTAGCTTTATCTCATCTCATGATATTTATCCGCGAAAAAAAAAATTAAATTTTTTCTTATAAATGTTAGCCACGAAAATATGATAAAGCATGTTATCTAATGTGAATAAATATATTACGATAAATCAAACAAAAGCGTGTAGATATAGTTACATACATATTAATATATTAAAATATAATGCTCCTTGTGTAATACCCCAAAATTTGGGATTTGAGACTTGGGAATATGCCTAAATTAAGTGGACTGTTAAGCCCCAATTTAGCAAGAGCTCAAATTTATCTCCTAATGATTCTAATATCTTTGGGGTATTAAGAAAGTAAAATGATGAATTTTGGAGAAAGTAATTATGTTTTTCGTGAAATTGCCTATGAGGTAGTGAGCTTGTCATATGATTTTTAATGACCAAATGATGATAAAAAATTATGAAATTTTACAGGATGAAAGTAGACATCCTAAGCTTTAATTTGATAGGTAATATGACTCAATTAGAGTTATATACAAAAAGATATGAATTTTTAAAATCAGCACAGAAAAACTGTGAAGTTTCTGGAACAGAAGGCAAAGATTAAAATTCTGGGAATTTTGTGATTCCATTCAGCAAAATTCTATATTTTTTCTTGAAACTAGACTCAATAAGGGTTCTATAGGCTTTGGAATCACTCCAATTCGATTTTTCTAGAATTATTTATGATTTTTCAACGTTAGGGCAGAAAATCTGCCAGAAATTGCTGAAATTCGAAAATGGGAATTATGACATCATCATAATTAAAGATGACATAAGCTAAATGTTATAAAATCATCATCTTCTTCCTCCATCAGCCAAAAACGGTGCAGCACCATGGAGAAAGAGAGAGGGGGAGTTTTAGAGAGAGAAGAGGAGAAAACTCACGAGATAGGTCGATTTCTTCGGTGAATTCGTACCTAACGTGTATAAAATGATGAATTTTGGAGAAAGTAATTATGTTTTTCGTGAAATCGCCTATGAGGTAGTGAGCTTGTCATGTGATGTTTAATGACCAAATGATGATAAAAAATTATGAAATTTTACAGGATGAAAGTAGACATCCTAAGCTTTAATTTGATAGGTCATATGACTCAATTAGAGTTATATACAAAAAGATATGAATTTTTAAAATCAGCATAGAAAAACTGTGAAGTTTCTGGAACAGAAGGCAAAGATTAAAATTCTGGGAATTTTGTGATTCCATTCAGCAAAAGTCTATATTTTTTCTTGAAACTAGACTCAATAAGGGTTCTATAGGCTTTGGAATCACTCCAATTCGATTTTTCTAGAATTATTTATGATTTTTCAACGTTAGGGCAGAAAATCTGCCAGAAATTGCTGAAATTTGAAAATGGGAATTATGACATCATCATAATTAAAGATGACATAAGCTAAATGTTATAAAATCATCATCCTCTTCCTCCATCAGCCAAAAACGGTGCAGCACCATGGAGAAAGAGAGAGAGGGAGTTTTAGGGAGAGAAGAGGAGAAAACTCACGAGATAAGTTGATTTCTTTGGTGAATTCGTACCTAACGTGTATAATTCTTCTCTTAAGCTTATCTTCTATGTTGTTTGAGGTGTTTGAAGCAAGATTTTTGGAGTTGGGAAGGTTAGGGTTTCAGCCAAGAAAAGGAAAAGCCAGAGGGAGCTTGAGGTAAATTCCAAACTCTTGTATATTTACTATTCTGACTGCTGTGGACAATTTAATCGGTGAAATTTCGTCGGATTGTCTTTGGTTCTAAAAATGGAAAATGGGTTTGTGGGGCTGTTTTGCTGCCCAAATTGATACTAAATGGTAGTTTTAACCTAATGGAATAGTCAGTAAAGTGGTTAGGAGTAGAAAGGAACGTGTTTATGGAGTCGAAACCGAAAAACCCCAATTTTCCTTAAATTCCTACAAGTTTCAGCCATCTCTAGAAATGGGCCTTAGAGTTGGATTTTCAATTATTTGATGATTCCATTGAGTTCAGGAGGGAAAATTAGGTGGGGTTACAGTTGGGCACTTTTTCGGAAAAGGCCGAGAAAGCAAAATTACGAAAATGCCCCTAAAACACTGAAATAAGGGCTGCCAAGGGCAATTTCGTCTTTTGGCAGTGAATTTGGTAATTCCGAGTCCGGAAATGGATTCCTTGGACGAAAATATATCAAGATAGCCCAGGTTAGAATTTCGAGAAAAGTACAGCCGGACTGGGTATGATGGGGCCGGGTCCCCGAGGGTATTTTAGTAATTTTTTAAGATAGACTCATATAACCCCTAGAAACACTATGGAAGCGTCTAAATAGTACATTTGACATTGTAGGATCGAATATGGAGCCCCGAGCTGTTTGCACGTAGATCAAGGCGCGCATTTCGAGGCGGAAAAGGGTTAAGGTAGGGGACTTGCCTTACTTGTATGTATTTGATATCTTTGCTTGTGTAATGATGTATGTGATTGCTTTACTTGATTGTGTAGAGCATATTTGAATAAATGAAGCTCTGTTTCTGTTTTCGATGTAGCCATAGTCTTGTTGTATGAAACATTGAGCATGCAGAAATGTCATTATGGGGCAAACATCTAGATAAAGCTAACATGTCATACACATAGCATCAATCATGCATGCATTATGGTATCTGTTTCCTACTGAGATTCTCTCGAATCTCACCCTTCCCTACCAACAATTTAGATAGGAGACGACAGAAATATGTAAACAACAATGCAGAGTATCGTACGAGGGGATTACAGTAGTAGAATGAAGACGAGAAGAAGTCTCCGTTTCACTGGGATGAGTTTAGACATACCAGTAGCCTTGTGCGGCTACCTTAATTGTAAGTATCATGTACAAACCCCTATGGGGAATATATGTAATCATGCATATATTATCAGTATAGTTATGTTATTCCTGTGTTGCCTACCGAACCGCATATCGTTTTCCGTGAATACTCTGGGAAATGATATAAAGGTTGAAATTTAGATAAGGGCGTGACACCTTGTGAACCTAATATAAGACTAATTTAGGTGGATTTAGGAAATGGCATAAATTGGTTAATTTAATTGAATATGACATGATCTCTTTAAAATATCCTGGTGCAACATTAGATTATATATAAATTTATAAGTTAGGTAAAATTAGTTTGGAGAAAAATGATAAATATATGGGATAAAATGGATTGAGATATTCTATTTTGGACTAAACATAACCCTCAACTAACTCTTATATTAGGTATCACAGATAGTATAAGATTTAGAAAAATATTTTTTGTCAAGGATTAATAAATTCCAAAATTATTTATTCCTATGAGCTATAATAATAAATGCTTGTAATTCCCCTTGTAGATTTGCATTAAAATTAATTAGCAATAAAATTTAGCAAGAAGAAGACTTAAAAATATATCTGACAATAATATTGACGAAAAGAATTAAAAATACGTATGTATGTATGGTTATAATTATACTATAAAACTAATTTCTAGGATATATGTAATTAGTAAGGATAATTTTTAAAAAATAATTATAAATTTAAAAGATAAAATGAATTAAAATCTTATATTTATGATTAAAGTAAACCAACTCTAAAATTTAAAGCTAGAGTAATACATTAGAGGGATTGTTAATTAATCATGAAGATGACAGAAAGAATGACAGAGAATGGTCCGTGCCGTGTTTGACATACTTCAACTTTGAAGAATTGTTATGACTTATTGCTAATTGGAGCTTTGAATTTATGAATCTCTTATTATTATTGTTGTTGTTGAAGTGACCACCACTAATATAATTCCTAATCTTTTGTACGTCTGAATTGTCCAAGACACTATCTTTCGTTATCACACACTATGCACGCATGCACTTCTGTTGTTCACAACAATAATATTTCACCAAATTCATGGGCTTTTTATTAAGAGTTGGATATATTTTCGTCCTCGTGTCTTGTGTATTTAAGGCAATTCATATAGGAATATTTATTTACATTGCTCAACATTTTTAGGATTTTTTTAATAAAAATTTTAAGTGAGTTGGATTCAAAATACTTATTATCACTAGGAACAATACTTACAAATTATATTTACAATCTAGTTTAAAATACAAGTCACTTCTAATCATCTTATTAGTGAAATTAAAGAAGAGTATTAATTAACCCATTAAATTTGTCTTAAATTAAAAAAAAAAATATTCAAACTGCTCTTATTGAAATTTGTCTCACCTCTCTCATCTTTCCCGACATCGAATGTGTACCATCAACAAATATAGGTAAAATTGAAAAATGATCATTAAATCATAAGTAACTTATATTATGAACAAATAATTTCTTCTAAAATAATGCGCTCTATATTTTCGACCGGAGAGAGTAGTTACTAACTATTATCTTTGGTTTTTAATATAAGACTGTATCCGGTTAATTTTTTTAAAGATATTAATGAAGCTAAATAAGTTATTTTATTTTAAAGTAGTTATATTTATAGTTTTTCTCCAAACTAATTTGTATAACTTATAAATAGATATATAATCTAATAATAGACAATATATGCTATGATTAAGTGGCTTATTTAACTTCTTTAATCTTTTTAAAAAAGTTAACTAAGTCTTATATTAAGGATCAAAGGGAGCATATCATCAATAAGATTTGAACTTATGCCAATGTAAAGAATTGTATTTTTATCCTTTGGACCATTACAAAAAATACTCAAATTTAAACAAATAATAAAGGAATGATGACATTGATCTTGTCTTTATGAACCGAGTCAGTATATACTTAGATTATTAAAATAAAATCTTATATGCTTAACAAGTAACTAATTGGCTTTATATGTTGAGATAAGTGTCTAATATCTAATTGGATTGGGCAGTTGTAGTTTAGTTGTTATATTGGAAACGTCTATCATCATGCATGAATAATGCATGAACTAATTGAAAGATGTGTATGGATTCTTTTTTTTTTTTTTTGACTAAAAACTGGAATTCATTAATCTATCATAAGATTAGTACAAACGACACCTCACGAGAGGTAAAGCAACCAAACCTTCGTCAACCAATTCCTACTGACGATGTGTATGGATTCTTCATTATTCGGCAGGTAAGCTTTCTATGCTTAGAAAGGACAACGTGCTTTTTTTTATTTGTAATTATTGATCATGCCAAAATAAATATATATAATGTCATAAAAAGCATCATATCAAAATCCTTCTAAAGCTGAATCATATGTTGAACTTAAGAATTTTCCGATATAAATCAAAGGAGAATAAACTGTCAGTACAAATAATTATGCAATGTGTGATTAAACTCATGACTCAGTCAGATTATTAGAATTATATTCCAAGAGTCTCTATTAGGTCGGAAGGCAGTAAAATCCAAGATCTCTTATTCTTCTTGTGGTCTCAAAATATGTAGGACGTCTTATAAAAGAAATTCTTAATTTTATAATATAAATCATTTTGGTGAGACATTAATGAAATTTTTTTTAAATATTACTCATTTCCCAATTTATTACAGCTAAAATTGACAAAATATTCCATTTTCAAACAAAATTAATGAGTTAACCTCCCTATCTTGAGAAAAATTCTTGTGTGAACCTGATTTGCTATATTATTTGTGGTCTAACCAATTAAAATATAACAACTCAACTAATAATAATCCTAATTGGCTGCTCATGTGATTTACATTTTTTATTTTTCTTAAAAAAATAAATCCCTTAATTAAGATTTCATAAACAATGAATGAAAAAATAAGTCTTGTGAAATCTTTTAATTTTATAAAAATCCGAGCTAATATTTAGGAAGTATGCCAAATCAGTGGGTTTGCCACCCAAAAATTTCTCTTTTCGTGGTTATAATAAGATAGTTTAAGGTAACTTAAAATATAGACAAGATTGAGCATAAGTTTGTGAACATTGAACAACGGTAAAAATTTGTGTGAATTGATAAAAAAAAAAATAGTTGATTGATGGTAAGAATAATGATTGTCATGAAGAGCAGATACACGTATTTGCAACATGAAATTATTGGTCGCAAAACGACATCACAAGAGTACAAAAGTTGTCGTCTCAGGCACTGAATTTCGTCGGTTTGGATTATATGTATGCACGTATAAGTGTCCAAAACTAAGAAAAGTGAGATTCATCCTCATCAACTAATCTTGCGCACCGAAAAGTAGTGTTATATATATATATATATATATATATATATTATATATATTCAATGTTGGTCATTATTGATCATTCTCTTACAATCTGATAGAAATTAAGATAAAGGCCTACTAGTTGCTTCGTTGAATTGCTTGAAGTGAAGGATGATTATAATGGATTCATCTTTATGGAAAAATCTCTTGTTGATCGCAATTCCTTAATCCATGGATACTTCTTAAACCTTGGTTCTAGTTAATCACATTCCCTTTGAAAAAAGAAAGGTGACCCGTTATACAAATAACTATGAATAATTAGTTTAGTCATTTTATATTATATAGAATTTTTCAAGAAAATATCCATTAAAAAAAAGATTTTTTCAAGAAAATCATATCATTCGTAATTTAAGATTTAAGAATATTAGTATATTTTAATATGGATTTTATATTTGATATCAATGTTTAAATAGGGCCAATCTTTTTTTTGTTTAGGAAATGGTAGAACCAATGGGGGCCTTGACTGTTTTGGGCTCAAAGTGAGCTGATTGCTGACTGGCAATTGTTCAACTTTATTTACCGCACCCAACATAAGAAAATGCAAAACTTAGTTTAACGTTACCTTATTAGACCCCACCCAGCATTCGTTGGGCCTCCACGCTTTCATTTGGAACCCGGATGTGTTGTATTCTCGTATGCTCTTCTAACGAATTGATATAGGTTGATTTTTCGGGTAAAAAATATAAGTTGTTTAAACTAATCTTATAATAAATAAATTATCATATAAACTACACATTTGAGTAAATTCCACTTCTTTCCCCCATGCTCGTGTTGCACGGAGTATAAGATAAATTACAAACTCAAAAAAATATGCAAAAACCTTTGAAAGATCATATCCGATGCATTGGGAGTAGAAGATTAGGAAAAGAGCATCTTGAAATCGAATATTAGACATCATGTTCACAACAATTACAAACTTATGCGAATTACAAGCTCCTTGACAGATTTAGCAATCATGTTAAACTAATCGTTTATTAAGGCTTGAATGACATATAGCACAATCAAAAACAAATCTGTTGCAGTAATGCAAAAAGTAGAACCTTGGAGAGAGGGAAATTCCGAGAACTTGCAAGTCTCACACTGGAAGAACTATTTCTTTCACAACTAAATACTACTATTGACCAGAACTGGAATTTATGATACACTTCCCCATCCATCATGTTTCAGAAAGGTACTTCAGCTGGCTCTGGCTCTGGCTCTAATTCGGGCAATAAGGGTTCTTGCAATTCAGGGTTGACAGGAAACAGGTTACATTGTGCATATTGTGCCATCAATTGATCCACAAGAACCAAAGCTACCATGGCTTCTACCATGGGTACGGCTGCATTAACAGTCCATTACACAATGCATCAGAAAGTGCCTTTTATCCAAGCCAGAGTGGTGGTAAACAAAGGTGAAAATATGCCATGTTACAAATCCTAATTATCCTTTCTATTATTTTGTCAATGTAACAAATTTATTTCAGAACACCTTTCAGCAAACCTGTCTTAGCAGCTTTAATAAATTATTTTTGTTATATGAAACAAATCAAAATTAAAGTTCGTGTAGATTAACACCACTGGAAGGATGAAACAAGTCAGTTATTTACCTCTTGGGACAACACAAGGATCATGGCGACCACGGGCTATTAGCTCTGTTTCTTTCTTATCTCTGGTCACTGTATGCTGTTTTTTCTGCAAAAGTGTCAAAAGGTGTCACATTTCCTATCAAATGTTTAGGACTGTACAATGGTATACGGAAGAAACCACCCAAGCAGCTAAAAAACGGGGAAGGAAGTAGGGGTAGAACTGGCTTCTTTTGTTCCATTTTATTGACTACCGGCCGTTGCCACTTCATTTATTTACAAACTACAATAAAAGTTATAACTGAAAATTGGAATATCTAAAGTGAATGTTTAGATAAACATTTAACATAGATAATAATTGGTACAATCATTTACGGTACCATAACTAGTGAGATTAAATAATACCAATGCTTCACTCAGAACAGACCTTCAATCCCAGCCGAAAAGAGGGGACAGTATTGAGTAAATCAATCACGACATAAATAATTGATAAAGAAGAGTACAAACTCTTCTAATGCGGCATTTTGTCTATGCAAGCGTTTGGTTTCAATTTTCACGCTTTCACGAAGGTATAATCCCCACATAAGTAGTAATTTGAAAGATATCAATCAAAACGATTGTGTGCCTGTGTAGTGAACGACAGACAATCCTTGGATGCACTTCCTTGATCCTTTTCCCGTTTAAAACATGAAAAACACTCATTTTACTACATTGAGTTTTTCTGCATGGTAAAATCAACTTAAAGCGCTTCAAGGCATTGTGCTTCTGATGCCCACGATTATACATTGCCATACATTTTTCTTTTGTTAACTTTCCATCAGTTTCTTGGACTTTTTCTTGTACTAGTGGTAGTAAAAGTCCATTCAATCAAATCCAAATTGTTCAATAAAACAATGAAAGACAGGAAAAAAAAGTAGCAGCATTGTCTACTTATTCTCTACGGCATTGTATAATATTTGAAGTTACCATGTGGTATATAGCTGCGAGGTTTAAAAAAATCAACTGTAATGCTTAAATTAAGATGCTTATCCACCTAGCTCGGATGTATGGTAAGAAAGGAGCGCTATCAAGCTACATTCTTGCTAATCCCTGACCCATTTAAACTAACTCTCCCTTCTACTAGCCTCGTGCACATTTATGTTTACAAGTATGAATTTGTCCCCTAATGTGAGTGAGTTGAGTGAGGTGAGATTCACTAGTACAGAAAAAACAAATATTTGGCTTACCCCAATGGTAGATGTTGGCTTGAAAGCTACTCTCATGTTTATGATCTCGCCATTGGAAATTCCACCCTAATTGTCAACACAGATAATATATTAGCAACACACATATTATTACATGACCATCATATTGCACGCACAGAAACAACACACAAGAAACTATAAAACAAAAGACTACCTGAATCCCACCAGAGCGGTTTGTTCTTGTTCTCATCTTTCCATGTTGATCTATATAAAACTCATCGTTGTGTTCACTGCCAGTCAAAAATGTACCTGTAATGGTTTCGTTAAGCCATCAGAATGCCTATGATACAAGTACAGAAGGAAATTACTAAACCAGAGTCTATCCATTCAGATAACTCTGTAAACTAGAGGACAAACAAAATAGAAGTGATATATAAGAAAATTGTGCTACCTGCAAACCCACTGCCAAACTGGAAGCCCTTTGTAGCAGGCAATGACATGATAGCTTTAGCTAGTTCAGCTTCAAGTTTGTCAAATACAGGTGAACCAAGCCCCTGATAAATAGTAATGTCAGTTATTCTCCACGTGGAAAAATAAAAGATAAATCAAACAATATGACACAACATTTGAAACAAAGACTTAAGTTTGAAAGGATAATTCTTACAAGGTGTCAGTCATGCAAGAAAACATGTACATTAATGCATTTTTTATTTTAATGCCCTAAACACACTGTCCATTTCTTTTATTATGTTTCAAATAAAACTTGTAACAAGGACATTCCTGAATCATGCAAGTTACCAAAATACCAAATATTAGGGCCAGAAGACGTTGAAGGACTTGGGAATCATAACTTCTTTTCTATCAGGGGTAATAAAACATGCCACAAATGTAAGGAAAGCTCTTAAGTTCTGCTGGATGGCTAAGGGCATAGCAAGTCCAGGTCCAATTTAGGCCCAAAGTCCACCTTATTCCAGACTTTTCAAAAGGTTTTTAGTCACATGCATGTGTTTATGAATTTCCGAATCAATTATAATCTAAATCGACATGTCAATTATTTTTCAGTTATGCTATGATTATATTTGTATTTAAACAATGTAGGCCCACAACATAACAACAAAAAATTCCTAAATTTTCTTTAACATGCCAGTACTTTTCATCACTTTAACCACACTTGAAATCCTACACATTAGCTTGCTCTGACATTTCACTTGATGCCTTGATAGGAAAGATGAAGAAAGACTTACACGTGGACAATTCCTCACGATGCATGTTACAACTCCACCAACAGAATCACCTTTCACCCGGACAGCATCAACAGCAGCTATCATCTTCTCTGCATATTCTGGGTCGGGGCATCGGACAATGTTACTTTCAATCTGGAACAATCTCCAATAAGTGGCAAACAATTTCACAATTAAAAAAATAACAAATAACTAATAAGGTATCTATGTAATTTCATTGTTGTAATGATCAGCCAATTTTCATCCAGAAAAAAATATTTGCTGATTTCAGCATACAAATGGAAAAGCTGGAATTAGGTGCTTGAAAGCCAAAATTAACTTGCGCTGACAACTTGAAATTTCTACAACGTCAATGATGTCAAGATGGCAGCCAATATGCTTTGAAATGTACTGACGCTGGATAAGCACAAATTGCAAAATACATTCTAGCAAAGACTGCATGTTGGAAAGCTCCTTTTTCTAAGTTAATAAAATAGGTGTGGGTGGACTTCTTCACAAGGTTTGGTCAATCACTCAAATCGAAATATCCACACTTTTTTTTGGAAAAGGGGGAGCTTCTACATGTTTTAAAATAGAATCTACTTCAAATAGTACAATGAGAAATCACTAATGAGGATATTACATGTATATTAACTTTGATACCTGTTCAAGTGTCAAAGTGTCATGATCAATTAGGTCCTCAGGAAGAACAACCTTGTGAACTTGAGAGACATAGGCAAGAACCTGAATCATAAAATACCTTTAGCCAAGTATCTAGCTTAAGAAAACTGCCAATTAGAAAGGTGAAAAAGGAGTAAAGCACATAAATCTAGCAGTCATAGGCTTGCTCATTGTGTTAATTAATAAAGATGAAATATTATAAGAGACATAGCAAAATTAAGGCTCAAGCAAGTTTTGAAGTAATATTTAGAGAAGTATATTTTAAGATTCAACCTTCTTGTTGTTTTAGAAAGGTATAGTTTCAACAAATGGAAGTACATAAAGGAAGTAAGAAACAACTAAAAGAGGAAGAAATTATGAATAACACTTCCTAGTAACCAGCAATAATACTATAATAGACGATTCATAACAAGGAAAATTAGTAACGTAGTCATAAACATCAATTCCTAAGATGTGTGTGCCATTATGAGAGGAAATCATACTTTAGTGTTATCAAACACGACTGGAGGCATGCATATAATGAATAACACGTCTGTTAAGGTATTTGGTCGGCAGAGAGAAAGAGACGGAAAGGGAAGAAGGACAGAGAACAGAGAGATAGAGAGGAGAGAAAATAGAGAGAACACCGACAATCAATATGAATAGTGCAACTTCATTAGGGAAACCAGAATTGGTTTAGGTACAATACGCTTCTTATTTATAGGTGCTCCCTTCCAAGGGACACTAACAGCTATAATCGAATTCTAACTAACACTTCAATCTAAACTAACAGTAGCAGTAACTAATTCCTTTCTTATTTGTAATTACATGACATCACAGGTATAGCAGTTCTGCATGGCATGCCAACGGAAACTAAAAATGTGTGTGTGAGAGAGAGAGAGCCTCAATAGGGGGCTAAGAGGTCTTTCCAAGCTCCACGGTCAAACCTCTTAAGGTCTGTATCTTATATTTCAGTCATAGAATAATATAGTCATAGATCCGTGGTGTGGTGTTCGCAATGGATTTTCCAAAAGGAATTACCAGAGTCCTTATTTTTGTCCTAAATTCATCAAGAAGAAAGCCTGACTTCATTTACTGTCTTCTGAATTACACAACAAAAATAAAACAATTTGCATGTGCAGCCAACTTCGAAGATGAAATAAAACAGAAAATTGAAAGGCACACACATGCCTGAATATATCCACTGCACGCCATAATAACAAACCAGCTTAAAACTAGAACTCTTACTCAATTAGATATGCAAGCAACGCACCTCAGCTCCAGCAAACTCCTTAAGGATTTTCTTAGCAACAGCACCAGAAGCAACTCTTCCAATGGTTTCCCTTGCAGAAGATCTACCACCTCCCTTAAATGTGAGGAGTTCACAAACATGAGCTTAATGAAAATTTCATGGAATAAAACATCTCACTCATCACTAAATTGACATAGAATGCCACTGCTGCCATGGCATCACATTGCAAAACTTAGTACCTGCACTGATCTGACACCATACTTCATATCATAGGTTGCATCTGCGTGTGACGGTCTATAAGCTAATGACATCTCACTATAATCCTGACAATGAGATGATCCAAACGGGAAAAAACTTTAGGCAAGGCAAAATACATTGAATATTACTGTGCGAACTTGTGAATATTAATCATAGAACATGATTACTACTGTTACAAGTAAAAATAATTTATGATGATGACAAAACTTTGATTGTGATAATTTTTTTTTAAAAGAATCTAAAATGATTTTGCTTAGTCACCTGTGGACAAGTGAGTACCTGAGAATTTCAAAGGAGGAAAATTCATTTAATATGCTCTTCCTCCTTAAGAAAACTCCTCTACAAGCTCTCAAACATTTCAATGATTGTACATCAAAAGCGTATAGAAGAGTTTTAATAAAATAGAAAGTTTTCTATATGTTCGTCCACGCAAGTTCCCAACCATGCAAAGTTTCGTTTATAAATTGAAACGCCAATATAAAAGGCCATTCACTGTGCATATTTTGAAGATTCCCCTAAAGTAAAATTACAAAAAGAGGGGACAAAACAAGCTCATATCCTTTTCCTTTCTTTAATAAATACTTCTCATACAAATATAAAATTAGCGTTGGCATTAGATACTTACATGTCCTCTCTGATCAGTGTTGGGAACAAATACATGAATTGGCGTTCCAGTAGTAACTCCTACAATGCACACATTATCTTTCAGATAATTTACATGTATCATAAAACTTCTCAGTTAATAATGATGAGAACGAAGATTGACCTTCAGAAACTCCTGAAAATATTTTACACGTATCAGTCTCTTTTCTGGGAGTAGTAATTCGGCTCTGACCTGGCCTCCTATAAACATAAACTTTGTAAATTTATTCCTTATAGACACTTTGAATCAGAAGAATCATAACCAATAATTACTTATTGCTGCTAAATTCCCAATATATGAGAAGTATTAATCAAAAACATCCATTGGCAAGTACCTCCTATCAAGATCCACTTGCATGTCCGCTTCAGATAGTGGCAAACGAGGAGGGCACCCATCAATTACGCAACCAACACCTCCTCCATGAGATTCTCCATATGTCGTCACGCGAAAATTATTTCCGTAGGTACTACCTGCTGCCTGGATCTCTGTAATTAATCAGGGCATCAGTACAAAATATTGCTGGCATGAATGCAAAACATTTCATATGACTCATCGAGTTTAGCATTTAAGAATCCCATAAGTTCTGAAACTCTCATTTCAAGTGAATATGTAAGAAATTACGACAGGCAGCATTCCTAGTCAAATATGCAAATCCTTCAATGAAATTGCGTACCGAACGTTCGTACGTGAAACTCAAATTCATATAAACAGATTTACGCACCTTTTTTAACTTCTCTGTAAAGTCTATAAAGTAATCGCAAAGTAGAAAAATGTCAATAACGACAAAGCAACAGGCAAATAAACCCAAACTATCCTCACTTCAGCTACTTCCACTTTCAAAAAGAAACATGATGCGATAGGAATAAACAGATTCATAAAATAAAACGAAAATTCAACACGCGAGAGAGAGAGAGAGAGAGCTCACGCAGTCTCCTGGGAGCGGCCGGACGAACAGAGATTTGAACGACGGCGGAGGAAAGATAACGGGCATCCGAATTGGAGGAAGAAAAGGCACCAGATAAGAATGGCTTGGAAGAAATCGAGGAAGCCATTGGATTGCAGTGGATCGAGGAAGGAGGAGGAGGAGGAGTAGAGAGAAAAGAAGGTTGTTGAGATGTTGAAGGGCAAAAGGTGTAATTATACAAAACTCAGTTCTCACCTACCATGTCTGTTCTGTTCTGGTGCATCGCTTCCCAAAATTTTGGTTTTGTCCAAATTTTTATTTCAAAAAAATTACAATTACAAGTTTAATTTATAATCTTGTTATGTTAATTTTCTTAAATTGCTAAAAGTCGAAATATAATAAGCTCATTATTTTTAAAATTTATTTATAATTTTCAATTCTTTCATTTTTTTTTTGTATTGCCTAAATTTTTCAAAAAAATAATTTTCTTTAAAAATATCATTTTTATTCTATTCATTGATTTCTTTTTTTTTTGCTCACTATTCATTGATTTCATTACCAAAAAAGGTGGTTGGCGTTATTATAATTTATGTACATCCTATTTATTTAGTGCGTAATCGACGGTCAAAGTTGTGTGGTTCAGCTTGATTAAGTTTTGGGTGGGTAGGTGAGGAGCTGATGGAACCAGGCATACCATTTGGTTTGGTGCCCCTAATTGCCTTTTGAGCATTTGGTACGCATAAATATGGTGGACGGCTAATTTCTTTTTGTGTTATGGTATAAATTTATTTCGAAAGTTTTCATCGAAGAACAATGTTATCCTAAAAATTAATATATTAGCGGTGAATATTTTTCCAATGTAAATTATTAAAGGGGTATTTTAGAAAATCAACATATTTCTTTTATAAATAACTAACTTAACTAATTTATTTAACCTCTTGTCTGGCTGTGTCCTTATCTTTTGTGATAATCATCAGCATGTGTTAGAACTTAACTAAACAAACAATCACAATTAATTCTGAACTGTATTGAACACCTTTGGTCATAGTAGGTGGACCTGATAGTTTGAAACTTCTAGTTTCTTGAAAAACCTCTCAAAGATTGGTGGCTTCACAACATCAATCCTCGTCATAAAAACCAGAGATGGATTCTGGTGTTTGGCATTCTTAGCCAGAAACTCTGGGAAGCTTGTAACCAAAGACTACTTGAAGGAGAATCGAACAAACCCGACCATATGGTCGCAACTATTGATAAGTTAGTTAATCATACTATTGAAGTATGAATTGTACTTATTGAGAGAGATGAAAACCCTTTATGCTCTAAGTTTCGAAAGAGATTATATTGTTGATCAAATAAAATAAAATAATCATGAATCTTATGGTGCTGCTTGATATGTTTTGCTGTTGTTTAACTATCTCTTGTATTGCTGTTGACTGTATTTGTTTTGACTTTTTTAATGATATTATCCTTTCCACTAAAATGAGTGTCCAACGCTTAATGAGTTTCAAAATGACCATGATTAATTCATTTGACAGACACATTCAAAATAGTACAGGAATCATCAGATCAACCGGATCAACACGTAGAACTCAAACTTCATTGCAACATCATGGAAAATTTCAGAGTTGGAAAAAAAACCACATGTAGGACTCAAGTAATGTTGGTAGCACAGGTAGAAAATACGGCTTGAGTTGTGCCCAAAGACATTGTCCATAAAAATTATTCCGCTACAAGGTTAGGATGCAACGACTCCTCAAGATTAAACGAACCATTCCAAATACAAAACAGTAGAAATGTAAAAAACCCCAAAAGAGGAGAAGAACTAGAAAGCCCAAAAGCTGCATTAGCTTCCATTTTGCCCGTTGTGGTACGTGCGAGCTCACTCCTCTTCTTTGATCTTTTTATTAGCCTAAGTTCACATCTTAGCATCATGTGGCACTCACACATAAACACTACAAGTTACTACTGGACTAGTTTTAACTGACCAAATACCATACTGAAACAGGCCATAAAAAAACAATAAAAACATGCTGAAAGAAGTATGTCATAATTAAATTCTAATAATGACTACAATGGAGAATTTATTTGGACGGCCTTGCTTCATCTTGATTCAAAGAAGTACTTTGAGAGGCTCTAACACAGGATTGAGAGGTTCTTGCAGCTCTGGATTGATGGGAAAGAGATTACATTGTGCATGTTGTGCCATCAATTGGTCCACAAGTACCAAGGCTACCATTGCTTCTACAATAGGCACAGCTACAACAAACAAACAATATATATAATATTAGTAATTAGCACAAACAGAGGTGTTGCTTGACATAAATAAGACCTATAAGTCCCATTTTGCAGTTAAAATTCTTTATTAAAGTGGATATTATAATAAGGAAAGGAGAAAGTATTATTTACCTCTTGGTACGACACAAGGTTCATGTTGACCACGAACTATGAGATCTGTCTCTTTCTTGTCTCTTGTCACTGTGTGCTGCTTTTTCTGCAAATAAAAAAATATTCAGACAGTTCAAACAACAACAGATCATGTACTTTTGGAGCAAGTTGGATTAGTACCATGGTAAGGTTTTAATGACTATTCATGATCCTCATTTTATATGATATTATAAAGCTTCTTCATAAGGTGTACAATTATTTACAAACTTTAAAGAAGACAGGTACTTAGGACTTACTCTAATGGTTGGTGTTGGCTTGAAAGCGATTCTCATGTTTATGATCTCTCCATTGGAAATTCCACCCTGATTGTCAATATACACAGATATTAGTATAGCACATATTACTTCCTCCAATCCTTAATATATGGTTCTAAATATATGATCTTAATCCACTTCATCTCCATATTTATAATTTTTCCCCAAACCAGTTTATTTAATTTATAAACTAATATATAATTTAATATTATACAGGGCTATTTTAGGGAGATGGGGTCACACTTCTTTCAAGGGTTAAGGTCCAATTTTTCCCAGAAGTTTATGGTATGAGCTGAGGATATTTGGAAGTTTTGTTTGATCAATTTTACCTGAGAAGTATTAAAAAAGGAGCAACGTCATCTTTGATCATTAAAATGTTAACTGTCAGTTAGTTTTTTAAGGATTAGAGCGAATTTGCTCTTTTTTCTAATACCTTTCGAGGCGAAATTGTTCCAACAAAAACTTCTAGATACACACAGCTCTTACGGGAAAACTTATGGGGGAAAATTGGACTTTAACCCCTTGTTATAATAAACTAATTTATCTTATTTCCTTGATCCATATAAATTAGTCAAGTAGTTCTTATATTAAGGACAAAAGGTTGTATAACAAAACCATCAGAGACTACTTATCCAAAATCAACTTAAGAAATTATAAGACAAGAAAATACCTGAATCCCACCAGAGCGATTTGTCCTTGTCCTCATCTTTCCATGTCTGTCCATATAAAATTCATCATTGTGCTCGCTTCCAGTCAAAAAAGTCCCTATAATAAGCCATCAAAACACATCCATAATGCCAGTGAAGAGTTTTGTTGTGTTATGTCTGTCAATTTGTTTTGACTATGTTGGCTACTATGTATTAGAATTCTACTCATTCTTATTGAATGAAGAAGGACTGTTATTGCTATGTTATGATATTTTGGAGGAGGCTCTATCAGAAACTTACCTTACCTTTTCTTTTCAATGAACTAGTACTTGTTCATTAAAATCAATCAGTAAACTTGAAAGTGAAAAAAGGAAATGAGATTAAAATATTATCAGAATGCAAACAACCTGCAAAGCCACTGCCAAATTGGAAGCCATTAGTTGCAGGCATTGATAGAACAGCTTTGCCGAGTTCAGCTCCAAGTTTGTCAAATACCGGCGAACCTAGGCCCTGATAAATGTCAATGTTCGTTATTTTAAGTAGGCCTAGAACCTTTATGCTGGTTATCACCGGTAAAAGTTTGTTTGTGTGCTAACATGCTATGGAATTTCCCTAGAGACCTTGATGGGGAAAGATGAAGGAAACTTACACGTGGGCAGTTCCTTACGATGCAAGTTACAACGCCGCCGACCGAATCGCCTTTCAATCTAATGTCATCAACAACAGCTATCATCCTCTCTGCATATTGAGGGTCTGGACATCTGACAATATTACTTTCAATCTGCAAACATAAGTCAAATTAATAACAAATGATGAGTTCTTAGTATCTTGGAAGAAGCATTACTAACACTTGATAAGTGCTACACAAATGCTTGAACCATCAAGTAGAAAGTACCCGCTCTATAGTTTTGTATAAGAGCTAGAAAACTAATTTGCGAATTAAGTTATTTATTTGAAACAAATTTGTATTGATTTCTCTAAAATAACCTTTTTACTCATGTGGATTGTAACTACCCTTGATGGAACCCCGCTGCATGCAACCAAATATGGATACTTTGGGGGGGGGGAATTATAAGTTTAGGATACTGAGAGGATTGAAACCTTATATTTAAGACTAAAATGAACCTCTTATATAACTCTTATATTTAGGACAGGAGGTAATAAATATAGTAAATTCATCGTTCAAACCAAGGGGAATGAAAGCAATTGGACCCATAAAATTGCATGGTTTATTACCTTGATCATATAATGGGATAGGACATTTTAGCATACTGATCCCTAAAATTGTCTCATGACAAGAGATAAACGCAATCTAAACACAAAAAAATCTTAAAAATGTTTCAAACTTGAGTTACAAATGAGGATTCGGTACCTGATCAAGGGTCAGAGTTTCATGATCAATGAGATCATCAGGAAGAACAATCTTATTAACTTGAGAGGAATAGGCAAGAACCTAAGTCACAAGAAACCTTTGATCAATGAATTAGCAAAATTATTGTAAAACAAAAATTGTAGCTCAACTTCCAAAAGCAAGACACACACCTCAGTTCCTGAAAACTCCTTAAGGATTTTCCTGGCAACAGCACCAGAAGCAACCCTTCCAATGGTTTCTCTTGCTGAGGATCTACCACCACCCTTTACATATAAAAATTTCCAAAAACTATGAGCCTATAATGCAAAATTGATGTAATAAAAACTCCTCGATCATCAGTCAAATGACACAAACTGTCACGTTTGTCCACGATGAATTCGGGTATGTTTGGCATGGCTTTTGCCTCACCAAAACTGATTTCTTAAACCCAAAATGCCAATTTAGGTTCAAAATGATGTTTGGTATGATGTTAGGGCCAAATGACTTTATGCCCACATGACTTTTGTCTTTTCTTTATATTTAAACCTACTGAAACCGACTTTTTAATGTATCAGCTGAACAAGTTTATATCAAATTGACTTTTCTATAAAAGCTTATCCAAACAAAAAAATCATATTACCTCAATTAGCTTTTGCCCCAACTTCAGTTTGCAAAATACAGTTGGCATAAAAAGTTTACTTTCATGCAAATGTTAATCCAAACAAGTCTGAAATCACATTGGAAAAAGTCAGTACCTGCACTGATCTGACACCATACTTCATATCATAGGTTGCATCAGCATGAGAAGGCCTATAAGCTAAGAACATCTCATGATAATCCTGAGTCAAAAACAAAAGAGACCTCGGAATAAGACAAATAAGTGTTTGTCTATCAGGATTCAAAAAAAAGGAAGCCTTGGCATATTTAAAGACTCACATCTTCTTTGTGTTCAACATTAGGAACAAAGACATGGATTGGAGTTCCTGTAGTGACACCTGCAATATTGCAATGGGGAGATTATATTTTGACCTTTAGGTCAATTACATGTATCATCACATAGCTTGTCAATTAAGGGCATGTTTGAGTTGGCACTCGAAAAGCACGTTCACTCAAGTTAAGATAAAACTCTTTTTGCATACTTACCTCGTATACTGTAAATCACATTGAAAAAGTAGCTTCTACCACTAATCCAAACAGGCACTAATAATGCAACAAGAGGAACAACATTCGACTCACCTTCAGACACTCCTGACAATATTTTACACGTATCAGCCTCTTTTCTTGCGGTTGTGAGTCGGTTCTGACCCGGCCTCCTATAAATATGAAAACCTTGTTATTGGCAAAGTGATTCTTTAAGGATGTGCAGTATCAGAATATTCAATCATAAACTATCTTAATAACAAGAAAAAGTATTACTCTTTCCCATTCCTAGAATAGGAACTAGTTAGGGGTTATCTCATTTTACCCTAAATATAAGACTCCAATCCGCTTTATTTTCTATTATACTTATTGATTACACATATTAAGAAAGTTTTCACTAGGAAGTAATTTTCAATGTAAATGACCAGGGGTCCAAATTTGATGCTCATCAAAGTAAAAAGCACCTAATTTCTTTGAACAGTTCAAATTTCAAATTTTAAATCTGTGATCTTTTAAATGATAAATTCATTTTTAATGAGATAAGATTATCTTTATTTTAAATTTTGCATATATTAAAATAAAAATTTATTTAAAGCATAAAAGTTATATTAAATTAAATTAAATCTAGATTGTCTATAATTAATCTAACAGTGTAGATGAGCACATTTTTACTCATCAAAGTGATGAGCAGAAAATGTGCTCCCTCCCAAATGACTAAAAGGATATTTCAAGAAAACTAGTGCACATAGTTTACAAATGACTAAATTTATTAATTTCTTTAATATTTATGAATTGTTATCTAACTCGTATATATTTAGAATCAGAAGCTTTTTTTAATGTAAGTGCCTTCTATTAAGAAGGTGTTGAATGTCAGCTTCAGACAAAGGGAGACGAGGAGGGCATCCATCAATAACACAACCAACGCCTTTGCCATGAGATTCTCCATAAGTTGTCACCCGAAAATGACTCCCGTAGGTATTCCCTGTTGCCTCTATCTCTGTCATAATTAACCATTAACCAATCATATTAACAAAGATTACGTACCCTTCTTTTTATTTAAATAATTCTACAAAATTCATACATAAGGCTGCTAAGCATAATCCAATCAAAAAAGCGAGCACAACTGCACAAGTTTAAGAGTAAGAGTGAGTTAACACGATGTTATGAATTAAAAAAGTAAAAACATTTAACTCTGTTATAATTAGTATAAGTTGAATAGTGAATCAACACAATTTTATAAAGTATGAGCATAAAAATGATAAATTCAGTGAGTTGATTCACGAGTTTTGACAATAATACGCATTTGGCCTTGGTAACCCAAAAGCTCTAAAAATGTGGATTTAGCCATTTAGGTCTAACGTAACTCTTGAGGGCTAAAATATTCATTTGTCTCCATGAGTCTATGCCAATCCGAACATAATTTTGGAGCTCAAATTGTATATACTTTGGGCTGTTAAACCGTCTTTTAGGGAACTTTTGCTATTACAAAAATAAATCCAAACATAGCTACCAGCCAGCATTAAAGCTCATTCGGAAAGTCTACCGTACGAGATGATTAGTTACCACTACCGGTAGTGGATGTCCTAAGCCTACCACACAAAAAAAAAAAAAAATCCAAACAAGCCCTCATTTCCATTGATAACTCACCGAGATTATCATTTTAAAAACATGCCCTCCATTCTTTATGCCAAGGAAAGCTTAAGCTTTTATATACAAGGGCTTGGATAAATTAATACATTTATCATATGAGGGTGAAACACATATTTAATTAGTATAAAATAGTACTGACTTTTTAAAAACTTCTATTTAATTTACCTTCATATTTTTTAAAATGCAAAAAAGTTGAAAGACATCATGAGTTAAGTCATGATTTTCAATACAAAAATTGATAGTATTAAAATTAAAATATTTTTAAAAAAAATTATATTTAACTAATTTTTTTTTAAAAAAAAAAATAACGACGTCCTCGTTTTAAATGTAATCTTATAATTTCATGTTTAAAAATATTTCGGAGAGGAAAGTATATACCTACTAAGAAGTAAAAAAAAGAAAGAAAGAAGAAAATGACCATTAAGAATCTTGTATTGGTAAATCTGTTTAATGTTTATGGTGTGATTCAATCCTTCCATTTTTCTATCCACATAGACCTTTTAATTAACCTTTATTTATAATTTTTAATGGTGTCTATATGACATCAGACTCGGATACAACTCTGGCATTTTTTACCGGGAGGAGCCTCTCTTTTTTCTCTTCTCACCCTCTTCTCTCCTCTTCCCTCTTTTTTTATATAAGAATATAATAATATTTTAGGAAAATCTCTTTAAAAAAAAAATTGAAAATTGAGAAATAACGAATCAGCCTTAAAAGAAAATTTAGAAATTATTTATCAAGTTTTGACTTTTTCTAATTAACTCTTGATAAAAAAAACTTATCTGTTATTTTCTAATTTTCAAATTCTTTTTTATGGATTCTCTCTAATATTTTTATAATAAAATACCAAATCTCGATCAATGATTATTTTTTTGGTACATTCGATCAATGAAATTTTATTCCCATACTAGTGTAGGGAAAAGGCAACTTGGTTTTTAGTGCTACGCACGGTGGAATCTAGATTCCCTTCCTTACTCTTCGCGTCCTTGGCCTCTTCCCTACCTAAAAACACGCTCTTACCCAAAACTATAATGTTTTAGGTGTAAAATGGGAGGGGCGATACTTTTCTTTCTTTTTTTTTTTTTTTTTTGCAAGATAACATTTAGGGCCTTAAAAATGTTTTTTTAGTAGTACACAATATTCTAAAATAATTTTTTAACAACACCCAGTATCTGACAAACTGCACTCTGAAGTATTTTTTTAGAAGCGCATCCAACACTCAATATTCTAAATTTCTAGTGCTCATTACAACTAGAAAAACATTTTAGAGGCTACTTGTTATAACTAGAAAAATAATATAGGGTGTTGAATGCGATTTAAAAGATTGCTCGTTGCAACTAAAATAATTCAGGGTATAGCTTGCTAGATACTAAATATTGGGTGTTGCTGAAAAATTATTTTAGTTATATAGTGTCCAAAAAATTATTTTAGAATATTGGATGCTATTAAAAAAAATACTTGAAGAACCTGTATATTATTTTACAAAAAAAAAACAAAAAGATCACCCCTCCCATGCTACGCCCATCCAAAACAATGTAGTTTTGGGTAAGGGAGAGAGGCTAAGGACTAGAAGAGTATAGGAAGGAAGCTGGATCCAAGCGCAGTCCTTAACTCTTACAACTCACTATATATGGATTGTTAGATCTGATTTGAGCGGGTCTAAATATAAATTTTTATATTTTTAATAAAAAATATTTTAATGGTCTAAATCTGAATTTTTAAAGGTTTATATTTTTAATAAAAATCATTTTAATAGATATAGAATCTAAAATAAAGATAATCTCTTAATTATGATCCTTTTAAAAAATGATTTTGTATTTAAAAAAAATCAAATCTAAATCATCTAAAATCAGACCAGAACAACTCTCAGATAAATTAGGAGAGCTAAACATAATCTACCAAAACCAAGCCAAGTCCTGAAAAAAGAGGGTAGAGGAGAGATCTAATCCGAAACGTATCTCATATGTTGGAATATATATACATACATACATAAAAACTTTTGTTGACTCACAGACACGCACACTGAGAAATAATAGAAACGTAAAAACAGAAAACAAGAAGAGTAAAGAAAGAAAGAAGCAGAAGATATGAGAGAGAGAGCGCTCACTGAATGGCCTGGGAATACGATGACGACGACGACGAAATGAAGAGGAAGAAGATAGGGCTGTGGTTTTGGAGATAGAAAACGCCATTGTTATATGCAATGAAGCAAGCAAGAAAGCCAAATATATATTTGGAAAAAAACAAGTGGGAGCGTTGTTGCAGAAGGTATCCAGAAATGGAAAGAAGGTGGTCGTGGCAAATAAATAAAAGTGTGGGCCATATGTTTATGTCTTGTCACTTGTCAGAATCAAATCAGATCCATCCCAACGGGTCACAAAACCAAAAACAACGGTCTTGATTAATCCGGGGAAGTCACGACTATTCTTACTCATTTTTACAATTTTTTTTTTAATTGAAAGTAACAAGTTACTGATTTCTTAAAACGCCCTATTTATCAAGGTATTAAAATTAAGATTGGGTATTGAATTGGTCGGGGTATTAGGTAAGGGTCAATGGGTCATACCGGGACCAAACCGAAGCTAAACTGAGACCAAACCGGTGAGAAATTGAAAATTTTAGATTTACAGTATGAAATTCTAAAAAAAAAATTTTCATTTTTTTTAAATATGAACCCGAACCGGACCGGAAACCGAACCGATTTACTGGCCAATTCGTCAGTTTTCGGGCTGGATCGGCTGATCCGGTCCGAGTTCAAGAACCTGACTATTTATAGAGAGGGATGATCAGGAGGAAGGACGAGTGAGCAAGGAGATGTGAGAGAAGAGAATGAAGGTGGGAAAAAGAGATAAGAGATATATAATTAATTAAAAATAAATTTAAAAAATACTTTAAATGATGAGATAAAAATAAAATATATCTTATATAATATAAGAAAACTACACTCCCTCAACCAGAGGGAGTATAACATTATATATGTTTGAACATGTTTTTGTTATAAAAAGAGTCCGAATTTATCGAAAAATATAAAAAGAGTCAGAAACTAAAAAAATTATTTTAATTTTAAAGTCATTAACTAGAAGTCATTTTTTTCAAAAGCTATTCCAATCACAAATATTTTTTTAATTGTATTGGTTTTTTTAATCTCAATTGACTTTTGTCAAACATGCACTATAATTAAGCCTATGTGAAATTGAATTTTTTATTTATACACCAAACTTACAAAAAAATACTTTTTAATATATTATTTAAATAAACATATACAAAATTAATTTTTTTTTAAAAAAAAATCTATCAAAATATAAATCATATTACATTATTCACCTTTTACACCATTTTCATTCTGTAAATGTTAATTGAGGGAAAATTCATTTTCGCCAACATTAATTGAAAAGTCAACTTAAAAATTTTGAAATATGAAGGGGCTAAAGAGAAAATTGACAAAATAAGAATCTTGCGTTTATAAAATCTGTTTTATGATGTCAAAATCCTTCTATAGATCAATCTTTTTTTTTTTTTTTGAGTTACAATGACAAGAGCAAAGTTCTTTTGGGAGTCAAGAGTGACCCATACATAAACCTACATACATCAAACACCAAAACCAAATCTTAGCTTAAGTCAGCAAACATTTGGATCAAACAATGACCTGGAGGGTGTTGCAATAAAGAGAGGTCATCGTCTGAATCAAGAGCCGATTTGGCCAAAAAATTTGCACGTGCAAGAGTTTCTCTGTGCGAGTGGAGAATCTCTAAATCCCAGTTCAGGTAGATTAAGTCCCTGACTTCCTCTAATTCATTGTGTAGAGGGTGGTAGTGAACCCCTGTCTGAAATAGCAATTAAAGGGCTTCTGTTAAGTCAGTGTGTAACTTCACCTTGGTAAAATTCATTGATTTGCATACTTGTAGTCCAGTCTTGATCGCTTGGATCTCCGAAGCTGTTGAGCCGAAAGTGAAGCCCGTGTTCTTTTGGAAACCACATATCCAAGCTCCTAAACTATCACGAACAATTCCTCCTACAGCAGAAAGTCTATGCTCATCTACGACAGCATCCACGTCGACTCGAACATATCCATCTGGAGGTGGAATCCACTTTCCTGCATCTCGATCTGGTACTCTAAGTAACTTGTGTCTGTATCGTCTGTCCTCAATACCTTCATGCAGGAAATGAAATCCTCTGTGCAGTAGTTGTTGCGGGTGGTCGGTAGTACCTTCGAAGGCTTTTATGCATCTGTTCTTCCATATTAGCCAACACAGTGAGCCAAAGACCCTTAGCCAGGGCCATTGAGACACTCTGCGGCTGCCAGGTGAGTGCCGCATATTCCATTTGATCCAGACCTGCAAATTTCTAGAGAAAAAAACAGAGTGATAGATTGGGTTAGTACAAGAAAGCCATACATTATTTACAAGCCCGCAATCTCTCAAAGTGTGGATGACTGTTTCCTCACAGTGGCACTCAAATGGACACTCGGCGTTTATCCTCACATCTCTCTTCGCTCGAATTGAGTTTGTAGGAACTCTCTCTTGGAACAATTGCCACATAAAGAATTTGACTTTCTCAGAAATAGGCCACCTCCAGATACGTTGCCAGAAAGGATCCGGCGTTAGCGAATGCGACGAATAGATCATGGAATAGGCAGATTTGACGCTGAAGTTACCATCAGAGGATTCCCGCCACCAGAAGGAGTCTTCGCCTGCCAGGGAGGGAGGAGGGATGCTTTTAATCTTTTCAATCACCCACCACGGCAAGAACATGGCCCACTTATGTAAGTTCCATCCTCCGTCACTGTTGACAAATTGGCTAACCACATCCTCCGGGTTAATTAGGTTTTGATTCTTGTCAACGTAGTACATTAGCAGTTGATCAAGAATAGTCCATAAGTCCCACCAAGCATTTGTCTGATTACCGCTTCGGAGTTTGCTCCCCACAGCTTTCGTGAAGGAATCCCATACAGATGTAATTGCGCGCCATACAGCCGATTGAGTTCTTTTCTTTTCATCCGTTGGAAATCTTTGATCTCCACATTCATACTTTGCTTTAAGAACTTTCACCCATAATGCATTGGGCCTAGTGATTAGATTCCAGCATAGTTTCATAATGAAAGCTTCATTCTGACTAGATAGATCCTTAATGCCAAGCCCACCCTCTTTCTTGTCCATCTTGATTTTCTCCCAAGCAATAAGATGCATTTTCTTGCCTTCTTATCCCTGGTTCCAGAAGAAATTTCTATTCAGTTTCTCAAGATCCTGCAACACCCCTTTAGGTAGAATAGAGGTTTGCATCTGACAAAAGGAAAGAGTTGAGAGAACAGAATTTATCAAAACTGTTCGTCCAACCATACTCAGGAATTTTCCCTTCCACTTGGAAAGTTTCTTTTGGGCTTTTGAGACAAGGGGAGCATATGTCAGCTTGGAGATTCTTTTGTGAAGAAAAGGAACGCCCAAATATTTGCCCAGATCAGTTGAGATATTGATTCCTAAGGTTTGGCCTAGCTCCAATGCTCTATGAAAATGTACATTCTTGGATGCAAAAATTTTTGATTTGGGAAGACTGATACGATGACCTGACACTCTACAAAAATAAGACTTCTATAGATCAATCTACGCAAGTCTTTTTAACCTTTAATTCATAATTTTTTCATGGATTGATAGTGTTGTTAACAGGGTTATTAAACCCGAATCGGATAGTCCGGCCCATAAAACCAGCAAACCAACCACTTAACCGGTTCAGTCTGGTCATCAACTTAGGTAGTTTTTTTTTTTAAAAAAAAATCTTTATAATCTTATATTAATAATCATAAATCTTTACTTCTTTACCAGTTTAGCCCTCGGTTAACTTTGGTTTGACTTTGATCTGACCTACTGACTCTTGACCCAATACCCCAATTGATTCAATGGCCGGTCCCGTTAAATAACCTTGGTTGTAAACACTTGCAAAGAAATTAAGAGTTATTCCACACCTCCTAGCAAATCAAGATGCGGCACTTCCGCATATTCCTCAATCTTAGGCGACTTGTTTTGACACACTGAGTGCTTGTTTAAAATGACGATTGAAACTTTCAAAATTATATTTTTAATCTTAATTTATGATATACGAAATAAGTATTTGAGAGTCATTTTGTCAATAAGTGCTTTTGAGGCGTGTTTCACATGAAACATCTTTAAATTTTTGGGGCTTAGAGTTAATTGTAACTTAAACTTTATTTAGTCAAATAGTATAGAATAAAATAATTATATATATATACAATCAAAAAAATATTTATTCTGTAAAAAAATAATAATACAAATGAAGTACCACCCTAAAATAATTATTTTAAGCATATGGATATGTGTGTGTAAATATATCTTATTATTGGGATAAGTTTTATAAAACAAAAAAAAATGTTGTATGAATTTTTTTATTATTTTATAAAAAAAATAAACATTATTTTAAGAAGAGGGGTCAAACCCTAGCATTAGACTTACCCCTATAAATTCCTCTCCCCTTCACCTCTCACATTCAGCCGCCTCTCTATATAGCTGCAGGTACCCTTCTCTTCCTCTCTTTCTTTTCTCTTCTATGACATTCTCTTCCTTCCAGTCTAGTAAAAAAATTTCACTGTTCATTCTCCCTCCTTCTATGACAGAACCTGGCTTCCCTCCACTACCAAGTCCATTTTGCTGCCTCTCCTTTTCTTAAAACCATATACCATTCTGGTGTAGTTTTGAGAGAAGGATGGGGCTGAACCTTTTTTTTATTTAAAAAAAATGGTATATAATATTTTAAAATATTTTTCTGGATGTATCTTGTATTATTTTTTAAGTAGCATGTTGTATCATAAAATAATTTTTAGTGTTTTTAACTGTTTAAAGTATTTTTTCAATTGTACCTAGTGTCTTAGCAGACTGATTACAATTTTACCCTTAATGTATTTTTTCAACTCCAAAAATTACTTTAAAATATTTTTGATGCTTTTAACTCTTTAAAACATTTTTTCAGTTGTATCCAGTGTCTTAGGAGACTGATTATAATTTTACCATTAATGTATTTTTCTTAGTAGTAATGAGCAACCAAAACTTCTGATACTGGTTTATTGATTTTCACCTACTCTAAAATATTTTTTTAATAGCATCTAATATTTTAAAGTAATTTTTGGAGCTAAAAAAATACATTAAGGGTAAAATTATAATCAGTCTGCTAACACACTGGGTACAACTAAAAAAATATTTTAAGGGGTTAAAAACACTAAAAATTATTTTAAGATACTGCATGCTACTTAAAAAATAATTTAAGATACTAGATATATCCAGAAGATACTTCAAAATACTAAATACCACTTTTTTAGGGGAAAAAAGTTCAGCCCATCATTCTCTCAAAACCATACTAAAATGGTGTGGTTTTAAAAAAAGGAAGGGTAGCAGAAGGACTTGATAGCAGAGGGAAGCCAGGTCCTATTTTCATGGCATATAAGAGACTTTTTTTTTTTTTTTTGACCATTTGAGTGTGTTTATGTACATTTATTTCTTTATGTTATGACCTATTGTGGAACCGCATGAACCCTTTCTTTCTTTTATTTATTATATTTTGTTTGTTTATCTTGCAGGTTTGTTGTCTCCAAGGTCAAGATTTCACCTTTGGTCTTCTTTTTCTCAATCCATACCTCTTGTAGTGTTAGGTTTTGGGAAGTGTTTTCTAAAATGGATATATTTTTCATTCAAAAGTCAAAACACTTCTCTCCTATAATACTTTGTGGCTGGGCATGGATATTTTATTAATGGTTAAGTAGCAAAACCACTCATAAATTTTTTCTAAATTTACACTTGACACTATAAACTATTTTTGATACAAAAATACATATAAACTATATAAAAGATAGCATTGTGGGTCCTACTAGTGAAAATGTGTCAAACTCTTGAACGTTCTCTACTTCTCTCTCACCTTAGTCATCCCTCTCCTTCTCACCCTTCCTCTCTCTTCTCTCTCTCCAAACTGAACCAAGCTCTGCACAATATGTACACGGTTACCCCCAAAATGGCGAGAAAGCCACCGATTTGTCTCCATTGCTCTAGCTTCCCCCCACCTTCTCTTCATTCCTAATCTTATTCCTTTCTCGCTTCCATTTTATTTCTGTTTCACTCTTTGGTTCGCATACACCAAGGAATCAAAAAACAAAAAAGTGCATCTACTTATTTGAAGTGAATAATATATATTAATTGGAAAAATATCTCCACTAACCCTTGCATAATTAAAAAGTGATTCAACGTCTTCCATCTTGCAAGGGCTATTGTGGGAAGCATTTTGGATAAATATGTGAAGAAGCATGATTGTGCTATGGATTTACTTGTCTTTAATTGCAATATATATATATATATATATATTTTCTGTTACTGGTCAGTAAGCGAACTATTGGTCAGTTCACCAACGAATTGGGAAGCCCGAGAGCCACTGTTGATGGAAGAGATAGATGGGGCACCTCCAGGCTAGAGAAGTGCGTCTGAACGGAAGTTGGGGTGTGATCGGCATTCGGCGACTGAATGAGAGAGAGAAGAGAGAGGGTGAGAGGGAGAGAGATGACTGAGGTGAGAAGAGGTAGAGAACAGTGACACCTATTCACTATTAGGACCCACAATAACAAGTAACGTCCGTTTATTAGAGTTAACATATATTGCAATTTTGCTCTTTTTGTAAAGTTCATATGTAATTTTATATTAAAAAAAACTTATGATGTTTGGTGTACTTTAAAAAAAAAAATTTATGAGTATTTTTACCCCTGAAATGTTTTATTAATTTGTTCTTTCCTTCACTCTCTTATGCGCATAAACATGCACATATAAACGATGTTTCCTTCAATCCCTTTTTTCCCCTTTTCAGTCTATCAAACTCGCGCGCGCGTGCAGACACACAAACAATTGTGGAATTTTGAGTCCTTTGCGTTATAAAAAAAATTATTATATTTATTTGTAAATAATACTTTACCTCAATAAAATATGGTTTGAATGGTAAGAGGTTATGTGAATATATATAATAAGGGTGTAAATGGTAGTTTAAGTATTTAGAGTTTCTTGAAAGGAACTCTAGAGTAGTTTGGAAAAATATATTAATAGATGTTTATGTTGTGATTTTATAGACTCTCATTGAGAGTTTTAGAGTAGCTCTTTGTATGATTACCTGTGAGTTAAGGAGTAGCAAGTAGCTCTAAATATTCTTCCATATACTTGTAAATTGTGTATAATTGTGAATAACTATCTTTTATAAAAAAAATGGACTGAATTATATGTCTGTGTATATATTGTAAATTCTCAAGTAAGTAATGTTATAAGTAAATTTCTTATAACTCACTTTATTCACATAGTTAATAAATTAATTATAATTAATATATTATTGGATTATTGTTTCCTTTTAGGCATGTTTAAATATATGATAATATTTGATACGAATGGAAGCATGATTTATTGTACTTTGTCTTTTAATGATATTATATTTATTGATGATTGAATATAACTGTCATGGTAATTGCATTTGTAATTAGAGATGTTCAAAGTATCCCAGTCCTGGCCCAGTCCCGGACATTTTATCCCGGGAATTTCCCGTCCCGGCCGGGACCGGGACTGGGATCTAAAAAACCCGGGACCAGGATCACACCTTGTGATCCCGGGAATTCCCGGTCCCGGTTTTATTTATTTATTTTTTCCTTAAAAAATAAGTTATTATTTTATTTTTGTATTTTTTACCCTATAAATTAAGTTATCATTTGATAAAATGTATATCACATATTTAGTTAGAGTTAAATCATATATATCGTGATACAAATCCTAACTATATAATGTATAAAGATAATAACAAAACTGATGAATGTAATAATAATATGTTATTCTTCAATTCTAGCTCAATTTGTGTGATTTTTATGACCTTATTAGGTGTTAAATAATCACTTTAAATACTATATTATAAAAAATTTAACTAATAAAATTATATTATTAAAACCAGGAATTCCCGATCCCGGTCCCAGGAATTCCCAGCCCCGATTGTCCCGGGAATTTCCCGGGACCGGGAATGACATCCCAATCCCAGGCACCCCCCGGGACGGGAACCAGGAATGGGTGATCCTGATCCCGTCCCAGGATTTGAACACCCCTATTTGTAATAGGTTGGAGTAATAAGGAGGAATTTATATGTTGAGATCTTTTAACAAGTGGTATGCCATCATTCGATGCACAGTGGATGACACTTGTCAAAGCCCCTTCTTCCATGTTTTTCTTTGATCAAGATTGTATTGGAGCTGTGGGACATGTGACACCTCTTTAGTTTTATTCTTTTAAGGAGGGGAGCTCTAGTCCAGACTTAAGCTCTACGCCTTTGGCCGAGTGTATCCTAAAAACTAGTGAGCTTGGGACAATCCAGTTAAATGAATGAGTTTCTGTTTGACTATATGTTAACCTATGACTCCAGTCAACGAAATAAGGATGGACGGTGATATAAGGAAAGTTGCATATTGGATATTGCATAATTATGTATTACATGTTGTGATAAAAATAAAGATTGACAAAATGATGATTAATTTGAAATTGTTGTATATGAAGATTGTGATATGTGCAGATATACATGAAATCAATTCCCTCTTTTAAATCATATGTGGTTTACTTGTGTGCGGTAGAAGCTTTCAGTAGTTACTAAGATGTGCAATCTTACCCCTTTATATTAACATTTTTTAAATGAATGTTATAATAGGAAATAAGGGAAGTCACATGTGGAGTGAGCTTTAAAAACTCTTTTGTGCTCTTAGAACACATGATATACCACTTTATATTTAATTGCTACGATACTTGGATTATTTTTACATTCTAAAATCCTTTAATTAATACATGTTTTTCTTGTTAAACTTTTGAGATAATATTCGATACTATTGGATTAGTGTTGTTTGGATTTCGTATATATGGATTATAAGGAAGCACTAAAGCTCCAACATATAGAAATGATAAAAAAAAAAAAGGGGTAAACAGTACTTTTGGTCCCTCAAGTTTGGGGCAATTTTGGTTTTGGTCCCCGGAGTTTAAAAGCTGTGGTTTTGGTCCCTCAACTTTGCACCGTTTCAAAACGTTGGTCCCTCAACTTTAAGAAGGACTTGCTGGGCCCTCTGACGGCGTTAAATCGTCCCAGGTGGCACTAACGGTGTTAAATTGGCTATGTGGCATGCTGATTTGGCAGGTGATGTGGCAAGTTTTTTATTTGTGGGTTGAATTAAAAAACGAAACAAAATCTGACAGGATTAAACGAAACAGAAGCAACAGAAGACACACGACCAAGAGGACTCACGCTTGAGGAAGAATTGGAATAGGGCAAATGAATCACTGTTTCGACGATGATTTTGCCGGTGAAGTCTGAGATGAGCGACTAGATTCGAGGAGGTTGAAGGCAGAGTCTAAGGGTGGAGCGACGAGCGACGAACGACGGTGAAGGTGAAGTGTCCCTAATATTATTTTCTTCCCTTTGTCGAAAAGCACAAAATCTTCATCCTTCTCTGGTTTAATTTGTTTTTTGGGAAGGGGGAACGCCGATCACAAAATCTTCATCCTTCTGTGGTTAATTTTTTTCGTTTGGGAAGGGAAACGCCGATCACAAAAGTTTTAAATTGCAGGACTTAGTCATGCCTCGTTAATTGAAGGAAGAGTTAGTGACAAATTAATACTTAGGAAGAGTTAGTGACAAATTAATACTTAGTCAGGGCAGCAGCGATTGAAGTTCAGGGGAGGTTGAAGGTGCGATTTTCTTTGTGGTGAGGTGTTATGGCTTCCAGTCGGAGCTCATCTTCACACACGGTGGGAAGAACAGCAGGCGAAAGATGCAGATGTGGGGATGAAGTTGTAGTTCTCACTTCATGGACTGAGAAAAATTATGGTCGGAGGTTTGTGAAGTGTCCAAATTATAAGGTTAGTGGATGAGGTTGATGTCTATGAAAAAACTTAAGCACTTGCGTATTCTGTACATTGGTCTGTACCCAGTTTTCTTCATGTGTGTATGAAATAGCTTCGTTATCATTGCCATTGAATAAATGCATGAATGATTTTAGATAGATAGGCTCCGTAATGCAAACTGGTACATGAATTTAGATAGATAGGAATTCTTTGTGTGGTGATCAATGATTTTTGACACTTTGTTCAATTTGGTGGTCCCTTGATGTTTACTTTAGTGAAGTTGTTTTTGAAATTTTTGGTGGTCCCTTGATGTTTACTTTGCTGAAGTTGTTTTTGACATTTTTGGTGGTCCCTTGATGTTTACTTTGCTGAAGTTGTTTTTGTATGATATACAGTATCGATGGGGATGCAACTACTTTGATTGGTTTGATGGACCAATTGAGAATCCACTGTTAGAGGAGCTAAAGGAGATGAAGGAAGACAATATGCAATTAAGGAGGAGGCTAAAGTTTGTGAAAGAGATGTTATATGTAATAGGCTTTGTGAATGTGGTCCATTTCCTATGGAAAGTGGTCAATGTCAATGTATGAAAATATTGAATTAGGTAGGAGGTAGCATGTACTCTTGTCATTATCTTTAGCTTTGTATTTTGTGAACGTGGTCCACAAACAGATTGGATGGTTTTTTCTTTGGCAGATATGTATATGTCCTAACTCAGAGAATTGTATTTTGCTGCTGATTCCATGGCTTGTTGCTTTTAAAATCAGATTCAATGGTTTTTTCTTTGGCAGAAATGTGAGTGTTTTGTCTGTTTGTTGATGATATAGATGATGACTTTATTAGGTGACAAAAAGTGTGTGCTGATATGAAATACAGCGTCAACAGGCAAAGGAACATTCTTCCATAATTTTCCACATAGACTGTGAAAAGACAAATATTACAACGCAGCTAATGCTTGCTGCTTATGTTTTTTTTTTTGGTCTGATCTAATATGATCAGAGAATAATAATTGTACAACTCGTTCAACACATGGAGATTTCTCACCACACTTGTGAATTTCTTATTGCCCAAGACCTTACAATTGAATGAAGTTGGGGGACTTCGTTAAGTCAATAAAATCAGTACCAGCACGAGGAACCCTTCTCTTCTTGCCAATTGAAAAGCTGCAGCAAGCAGATGGAGTACACAAATCTATTATCTCAGCTTCACTGAATTCTGTACTCTTATTTTTAGCAGCTGATATTGTCCCTAATTGTATGCAATCTGCTTGACTCATTTGAGCACCATTCTCATTCATGGAATTTGTAAAATCTGTTACTTCAATTATCTCTTCTCTTGTGGATAACATTACTGGTGATGATTCCTTCGCCTCTGATATGATAGGACCACATGGCTGCCATTTGTCATAACAATCCCACTTTTTTTTTTTGGTTTTTGTTTTCAATATAAATAATTATTAAATAATAATAGTAATAAAAATGCCAATCAATAATAATATCAATATACATGGCTGCCATTTGTCATAACAATCCCACATTTGTCATAAATAATAATCTAAATAATAATCCAAATGCCCTGCTTTTTGTGACTCACAAATGAACCAAAAATAATGCTCATTAAATTGAACATTAAAGATGACCTGCATCTTCTAATATGCTAATATGATATAAATGAAAGCTCCACACACACACGCATATGTTATACAGTGAGCAAAATGAAGAAGTGGTTAAATCCAAGTATATATAAGTGACATTCAAAATACAATGACTATGTCAAGGTTGGCTCCCTCCTGAATATAAGTGACATCCAAGTATATATGTCAAGGTTGGCTCCCTCCTGGATGAGTTTCATTTATCGACTCTTGTGTGGAAGAAGCTTCAGTAACTTGTTGTGGCATTCGCTGGATTGGTAGCTTCGGAAGTAGCCCCTTTGGTGCCTTACAAGACCTTCGGTTGTGACCTTGCTTATGACAATTGGAACAAGTCACAGTTGTGTTTTGCCGTTTCTCCTTACAAGCTCCTGAAGTGTCCTCATCTGCTCCTCTTTTTCTTTTCTTTTGTGGCCGTCCAGGACGTTTGTGATATGGTGGAGGATCAATTGGTTGACCATCTACCCGGTCCCACATGTCCTCTCCATTGATAGGCTCGATGATTGGAGAGTATGAGGCAACAAACGATTGCAAAGTCAAGTACTTGTCCACAAAGTCATGTGGATCCTCCCTCTTAATATAAATGCAAGCAACTGCATGTCTGTGAATGAATAGAAATACCACATTGCAAAAAAAAAAAGTCAGTAAAATCTTGACATAAAGGCTTTCGAACTGCTTCACAGACATGCAGAACCTCGGCCACAGACATTAATGCGAACTAAAGTCAGTAAAACCTTAGTCATGCCTCGGCCAATGCAGAACCAATGCGAACTTAAAGGCCAATGATCAATATAAAATAACAATAATGCAGAACCAATGCAGAACCAGCTCAACCTCGGCCACAGACATGCAGAACCAATGCAGAACCAATAATTAATAGCTCACAAAGCAATGCAGAAACAAATGCAGAACCAATAATTAATAGCTCACAAAGCAATGCAGAAACGAAATGCAGAAACAATAATTAATAGCTCACAAAGCAATGCAGAAACAAATGCAGAAATCCTTGAGACAGCAGCACCAATAACATATTGATAAAAGCAATGCAGCAGAACCAGAAACGAAATCCTTGAGACAATAATTAATAGCTCACAAAGCAATGCAGAAACAATAGCTCAACCTCGGCCAAATCCTTGAGACAGCAGAACCAATAATTATGAAACTAAATAAATGCTCAGTTGATAAAAGTCTAACACAGCAGTACAATAGATTCAAATTGAACAATATATAAGGGTTTAACCCGTCCCAGAAAACCCAAATATGATCATTTTTATTTCTAGCATCACATCGTTATCATAATTAAACCAATAACATTTCGAAAGTTAATTGATGCCTTCAACTTACCTGCATGGGATTCCATTTAGTTCCCACCAATAACATGAGCAACTTCTGGCAGTTAGATCAACTTTGAACTTATGCCTATTAAGTGAAACCTCATAGCGATTATCACCGGCATATCTCACTTCCCACTTCCGAGATTCTTGAATTTCTTTCTCCAATCTTTTACGAGGCCGTGGGCACACTATTCCCTTGTCACGGTACTTCTCAGCCTTGACACGATTTTCAGCAAATCTTGTCATCAAATAAGTTCTGATCCAATCAAGCATGCTCACAATAGGAAGCTCTCTTGCCTCTAACAACCGTGCATTGAATGACTCAGTCATGTTATTGGTCACCATATCACACTTGGAAGTGGCATAGAAGTGCGACTTCGTCCAACATATAGGAGGGATTGCTAGTAAATAATCATGTGCTCCGTTTGAGATGGTCTTCAACTCATTCATACATTCTTTCCATTCAGCCTTAATTGTGGCCTTTGAAGCACGAAGAATTAAGTCACGCAGCACAGTTCCTCCTCCATATTTGGCTTTTACATTTGCATATAAATGCTGAATGCAAAATCTATGCTCTGCCCCTTCAAGTACCTCTTCAAATGTAGGAACAAGACCCTGCATGTTATTATTGTTAGTATCAAACATGAGTTTGCATAACAAAGTCAAATTTAATCAAATTTTAATACGTAAACAGTAGTTCAACTACCTTTTGCCGATCAGATATGAAGACCCATCTTCTTTCTCTCATGGTGCCAATGTCATCGAACAAGTTATTCAAAAACCATGTCCAAGAGTCTCTATTTTCACCCTCAACAACCGCCCACGCTAATGGGAAATATTGGTCATTAGCATCACGTCCCACAGCCACAAGTAGTATTCCACCATAGGGACCCTTCAAAAAACACCCGTCCAACCCAATTATGGGTCTGCAACCTGCTAAAAATCCTCGCTTCACGGACCCAATACACTCATACAGTCTTCTAAATATAGGTGGGCGATGTGTGTATGGTTGATCAGTGACCAATACAAAAGTTGTTTCAGGGTTACACTTTTTCACTTCATTGCAATAATCTCTCAGCCTATGATATTGATCCTTAAAATCACCCTCAATGATTGACTTCGCCCTTTTCCTTGCCTTGTATGCCTTCCACATAGACACATCAACCATGTAATGCTCCCTTACTGCTGCAATTACGTTTGCCAACTTCACGTTTTTGTTTATCTTCATCATGTTGAGTATTTTCTCTGAAATCCACTTGTACGAGGCATTCTTCCCCTTTATAGACACCCCACATGTGTGTTTACCGTATAGTGTCTTTAAGCGATATGTTAGGTCACTACCCCGTTCTTTACTCACAAGTGCAACCCATTTGCATTCTTGCTGTCCACACTTGACTCTGCATCTCACCTTATCATTCTTTACAAACTTTAACTCATATCCATTGAGTAGTGCATACTCTCTCACTGCAGCCTTAAACTGTTGAAGTGAAGTAAACTCCATCCCCAACTGAAATTGAAATTCCTTACACATCTCTGAGGGATTATATTTTGGCCGTTGTTCTTGAACCACAATCTCCTCCTCATCACCACTCATTCCTTCAACTTCTTCAATGTCCTCAGATTCATAGTCAGATAACATGGCCAATATATTCTCCTCCCTAACCTCAACTGCATTTGATTGCTGAGGTTGATCAGTGTTGACAGATATCAATTGTGAACTCCCAACAACTTCGTCCAATACATCACCCACATCAACATCAACGTATTGCGTAAAATAGTCATCATCTATATTTTCTTCATCACTAAACTCAAAATCTGATAGCAAAGCTTCTGAAGCACTACTCCCCTCTACTGCACTACTCTCACTAGTGTCTTTGCCCAAATCCATATTTAACCTATGAACACCACAACATTTGATGTAAAAAAAAACAGAGCATCACACAAAACAAATTACAGGTACGAGAGAACAGAAAATAATGCAAGACGTGTATTCTGACTTGCAATGTCAAATTTAAAACCCAGTTGGAAACATGTTTCTTCACTTCGAAATTTAAATTGCCATATTAATCGTAAACCACGACCAAATACATTCTTAAACGTTCAGCTCCTTCTACTCTTCAAAAACGTGATTTCCCAATATATATAACCCACAAATCAACTGACAGTGACGAAAAATTACTGAGGCAAAATAAAACTAGGAGAGAGTAGAGTGAAAAACAGAGTGTTGGAAGTTCATTTGAAGCTCACAACTTTGATATAAACAGGAAGCGAAGGCCGATATTCACATTAAACATAACTTCCTTACCTTTAAATGCAGCGAAGGCCGATGACAATACAACTCCGATCTGCACTCAACGCTCGCCGTCGACGATTACTCCTCCGGCAACGGCCACGTTTGACTTCGCCGGTGTGGGTCCTCCTTCACCGAAGCCTCTGCGCTTTTCTTTGCTGATAAAGTGCTTCACTGTCGTTTTCCCTTTTGCCTAAACCGTGTTTTCTGTGCTTCGCTTTTGTCGTGTGTGTTCTGTTGCTTCTGTTTCGTTTAATCCTGTCAGATTTTGTTTCGTTTTTTAATTCAACCCACAAATAAAAAACTTGCCACATCACCTGCCAAATCAGCATGCCACATAGCCAATTTAACACCGTTAGTGCCACCTGGGACGATTTAACGCCGTCAGAGGGCCCAGCAAGTCCTTCTTAAAGTTGAGGGACCAACGTTTTGAAACGGTGCAAAGTTGAGGGACCAAAACCACAGCTTTTAAACTCCGGGGACCAAAACCAAAATTGCCCCAAACTTGAGGGACCAAAAGTACTGTTTACCCAAAAAAAAAGTAAAAAGAGCACATTAAAAAAAGAGTGATGCATTGGAAGAAGAGAGAGCTTTCGGAAGGATTTGGCCGCGGTCCATTGCCCTGCTGTCCATTGTCCATCCTTTTCTCCCAAAATTATTTGGGTGTAAAATAATGGAGTTAGATTTTTTTTAAATGGTGTTTAGTATTTTGAAGTATTTTTTTTGGACGTATCTAATAACTTAAAATATTTTTTAAGTAACATGCAGTATTCTAAAATAATTTTTAATACTTTTAACCTCTTAAAATATTTTTTCAGTTATACCGAATGTGTTAGCAGACTGATTGCAATACAATCTTTAATGTATTTTTTTAGCTCCAAAAATCATTTTAAAATATTAGATGCTATTAGAAAAATTTTAAAAGGTTAAAAGCACAAGAAAAATATTTTAAAGTAATATTTGGAGCTGAAAAAATACATTAAGGGTAAAATTGTAATCAGTCTGTTAACATACTGGGTACAACTAAAAAAATATTTTAAGCGGTTAAAAGCATTAAAAATTATTTTAGGATATTGAATCTTACTTAAAAAATATTTTAAGATACTAGATAAGTCCAAAAAAATATTTCAAAATACTAAACACTATTTTAAAAAAAATATAGTTTCATCATTTTAGCCCCAAAATGGTGTACTTTTGAGAGAAAAGAATGGGCAGCAGATTGCAGCCAGATCCCTTTCGGAATGGCCTAGGACTGCGACAACGATTAAGTGATGAGATATGAAAATGCGGGGAAATACTTATTTGCTCCATGAGTATTATGTCATCTGAGCTATATCCAATAAAAATATAAATAATATCATTTTAATTTTAGTTGACTAATGACTAATGTAAAAAAATTCAAATTTTGTCTTGTTTTTAGGAAAAATATTATGTAATTATTTTTTAAATTTTTTCTCAAATTAAGATGTTTTTTTCTTAAAAAAAGAGTAAATTTGAATTTTTTTTTTAGATAAGTTATCAACCAACTAAAATTAAAATGACATGAATTGTTATATTTTTATTGAATAGAATTAAGATGAAATGACACAGTAAAGTATATAAATATTTTGCAAAAATGCAATAGAAATGAGGGGTTGGAGAAAGCAGAAAACGCCATTGCAATGAAGCAAGAAATGTGATAGTGGAGAGTTGCAGAACATATATCCAGAAATTACAGAAGGCAATAATAAATTCGAGTTGTCTTGTCACGTCGCGGACGGAAATCAGTAACGGAGAAAAGATATATTTTGTTACCGACAAAATTATATGTATTAATTAAAAAAATACGTGATATTTTCTTGACTTTTTCACCTTCAACAATTCGCCAACAAAACTTAACTTCAGTTTAATTCCTTAGCGCTGAAAAAACTCTTATGATCTATACTAAAAAAAAAAAGGAAAAAATAATCTGTCTTGGAAGGAACGAATAAAGATTCTTTTTCGTTTACCTTTTTTTGTTTTTGGGTTCTGAATTCTGAGGTCTGAGCTCCTCCATGTTCTCATCTGCATCTGCATCTGCAAGATACTAGACAATGTCCCCTTAAGGACCCAGTCTGTGTTGTCTTCGTCATGATCCACAAATAATATTATAATAATGGGGATAAGCTATATTTTTGTCCGAAATTTTTTATTTAAAGAGCAGAATTGTGTGTTTCTTAAAGTTATTTTAAGATCAATATTACCTTAAAAATATAAAAAACATGGCAATTTTAACCAGAAAACTACATAGACGAAACCAACTAAAAATATATCCAGAAGAGATTGTGAGAAGATAACAACGAAACCTAATGCAAATCAACAAAATAGGGAGAATGAGGTTGAGGTAAATCTCAGTAAGATCTCTGTGAAAAATCAAAACATGAAAAAATAATTTAATATATTATAAAAACACATTTAATAAGTTGTTACCAAGGTATTAAAACTCGGACCGGTCATTGAACCGGTCGGGGTACTGGGTTAAGGGTCAGTGGGTCAAACCGGGACCAAACCGGTGAGAAATTGAAAATTTTAGACTTATAGTATGAAATTCTAAAGGAAAAATTAAATTTTTTTTTTTTAAAAAAAATTACCAACCTGGACCAGACCGGGAACCGGACCGGTTTACCGGCCGGTTCGCCGGTTCCCGGGCTGGACCGGCCGGTCCAGTCCGGGTTTAATAAGCCTGGTTGTTACTCCCTTCGGTCCTAATTATAAGATAAAGTTGACTTTTTTGGAGAAAATAAGGAAGTCAATTAAATTATTTTAGAGTATTTATAGTTTTATTTTTTTCTTCAAACTAATTAATTTGACTAATAAACTAATATATAATCTAAAGATACTAAAAATATAAACACTCTAAAGTAATTTAATTGGCTTCCTTAATTTCTCTAAAAAAAATTAACTTTTTCTTATAATTAGGACTTACGGAGATTTATTCTTCAGAGGCAATCTTAATGGGATTTTGTTTGATCCTTTGAACTCATTGTCATTCTCCCGATAAAATATCCAGCAATTTAAAAGACTTTAAATCAACAGAAAAGTACAAAGAAATCATTCTCTGATCCATGGTTCAGCTTCGTCGCTTGGGAAAATACATGGACGAGAAGCATGAAGAATAGGACGGTGAAGATGAATGGAAATGAAAAGGACGCTGGGGGTGTTCTTACGAAGGAGCTGACAAAGCCCACGGATGGCGATTGAATTAAAAGATTTTTGTGTGGCTATGTGCTTCGGTGACCAAAAAATGGAGGGAAAAACATACATTCAGAAGAAGCAAAGAAAAAAGAGAAGGAAGGAGGTGAGTAGGATGGTGGTGGAGGTGATGGATGGGTCACCGGAGAACGGTGGGGGAAAAGGCGGTCAGGAGAAGCTTCACACTGGAAGAGGAAGGTTTCAGTCCAAAAAGGAAGAAACAAAAAAAACTGGAAGAGGAAAGGTCGAGAGGTTCACACTTCAGCGTCACGGGGTTTGAGTGGTACTAAATGATGAAGTGGCAAATAATAACATGTCAGGGTGATGATGTGGCGTTCAAGATATTAAAACTCGGATCGGGTATTAAACCAGTTGAGGTACTGGGTTAAGGGTCAGTGGGTCAGACCGAGGCCAAACCGAAGCTAAATCGGGACCAAACTGGTGATAAATTAAAAATTTTAGACTTATAGTATGAAATTCTAAAGAAAAAATATAATTTTTTTTTTAAAATTGGAACCCGGACCGGTTCACCGGTTTTCTGGTCAGACCGGCCAGTCCGGTCTAAATTCCTGAACCTGGGTCATATCAGTGAAACTAACAATCAAAGTTGATTTTCTAATAGTAGGGCCAAATTTCTACGTTGTTAACACTTCCAAAAGCAACATCAGTCCCAAAAAAAACTTCCAAACACCCAACACTTCCAATTAAAGATTTCTGAAGTAAAAATGAACCTGATTCCAATAATAATGCTCCATCCACAGAGTTTGTTGAGAAAGAAGGTATATCATATTATAAGAAAATCACACTTAAACCTTCGTTGTAAGAAAATGATTTGCATAATATGATCTAATCCACTTATTCTTGAGGAGTTAGATATTTGTAAATGGGATCTCGGCTGATCGCTAACGGTTAGAGCTCGGCTGATCGCCAGCCCCATAGCTTTAGTGATGGTTAATCCATTTTTAGCAAAAACATAAATGAAGGGCATTGATTAATTTTCATCCACAAAATTTAATTTGAGTCCATAGGGTGCATGACTTATCAGAAAATTTCCCAACCTTCTATTTAAATATGAATAAAATAAATTATTAAAAGCAAGCGCCCAATAAACTGAAAACAAGTTTCCCAAAAAAAAAAAAAGAGATATGGAACGAGCTAGAGAGGGACGAATCAAACGGGAAAAGTGAGCAGCATAAATTACGCGAATTAATTATGCATATGGTTGGGCCTTCTCTTGTTGGTTTGCTCGCCACCTCCACCAAAATTTGCACCCACATTTCACATTAATAATGTTGCCCTATTAAAGATATTGAATAAATAATAAACATACAGCATTTAATTACTGAAATTCAATCAATACACGGTGTTGATTCTGGTAGGGCGGCAATGTCGGAAAGGCTCTTCTTTTTAAAGATGATTTTTTTGTTTGTTTGCCGTAAGAAGGATTTCATCCATTTACTGTTTGTTTGGATAAACAACTAAGTTTTTTCCCCCTAACTTTTGAAAAAGTCAAATAGAAAAAAAGTCATATGTTTTTATTTGAGATAGCTTATTTTTTATTTATAAGTGCTTATAAATCGTGATTTACGCTATACGAGGTAAATATATGAGAGAAGTTTTATCTCGACTTACGTCATAAGGACTTATTACCCCAAAATAATTGATGTCAAATACAGGCAGATTATAAATATGATTTATATTTGGATTGATAGTGACATAAGTGACTTTTTTTCTAACCTTAAACATGTTTGAAAAGCCTGTTTAGATGGGAAATGATTGAAAAGTACATGAATCTTATCGAATACTACATAAATACACACACACATATTATTTATACATATTGTGATAATTAAAGTGAAAAATATAACTAAAATTTGATAAAATAAAAAAATCAATTATTATTTAAAAAAAAATACACGAAAGTACTTAATTAAATTTGTTATTTTTTTGGCTGATAGTATTAAGTAAATTTATTTTTTTTATTGATAGTATTAATAAAAAGACACAATTGCATGCATATGATTTTTGTTGTTGTTGCTAGTATTAACTATTAAGTAAATTTATTATCATATTTCACATTATGAACGTGAGACAGACGGCTGATGATGGTGAAATGTATGGGATGAATGGAGAGAATGTATGGAAATAAAATGAATACATAAGTTAAAAAACCAAAAAGCTGTCAAATCAAAATAGTACACGGAAGCAGCCTTTTTATCCCCCCCCTAATCTCCCACTGTGACACCGTCTGAAGAAGCACTCCAAGGCAGCTTCTCTAAAAAGCATCTTTTTTTCATTTAAACTCATCCCATATCGCCTTATTCCTAAACACATATTTTCCATCCAACTAGGCTTTTGAGTTTCAATTGGGCTTTATTTACCCCTTGCCATATTCCCAAACAGACCCTTAGGGTCTTGTCACAGTCTCCATAATGGCCCCCAAGATTATGAGTACCAAAAAGTTTCAATGTGTGTATGGATGAAATAAAAAAAATTGCTTCTGGATTGAAACCATGGTTTTGAAAAATGACACCTAAACACTAAAAAAAAGACATAATCCTTTTTTAGAAACCATGGTTTTGGAAAAAGCTATTTTTATCCCTTTTGGACCCCTCTCCCTCCCTCCCTCCCTCCCTCTCTCTCTCTCGCCCCCCTTCCTGTTCCTTTTCTCTTTGGGATAATTACACTGTAATTTCATGAAAGACAATATACAAACAAATGGTTTCAGGATATTCTGAAATAACTCTAAAGTCCCATGGGGCCATTTTGTAATAAATTAGAAATGGCTAAAGTCCAAAACACCCCGTCAAATAAATAGAGAGAGGGATGAAAAACTGAAGCAAAACTCAGAAACGAATTTGGAAATGATGCAAGAAGAAGAATGAAGATCATCAGCCAATATTGAAGAGTAAGATATGAAATTGATGCCAACACCTCTCTTGTTTTCATTATTCCATTTGATTCATGTTTTCTGTTGAGTGGATAAACGGGTTTTTAGGTTTCCTTCGTTCATCTTCGTTTTGGCTTGAAAAATAAGAAAAGCTGTCATTTTTATGTGTGGGTATTATCCTCTATATGCTTGTAAACTAAAAAGGCAGACCTAGTAAATGCAATGGATTTGTTTTGGCTGTGGTTTCAATGTATTTGGGTATGATTTAATATGCTTTATTTTTTATGTCAGTATACTCTGTTTTTTGGTTCATTTATGCTGTGTTTCTGCAATAAAATGGCTAAGGAATGTAGATGAGGGCGAAAGGTTTGTGGCTATATAACCTGATGTGCGAAAGATAAAATGTGTTATTAATAGAAGCAGCGACAGTTGTCAATGGAGGCTATTAAACTTATTAATGACAACTATAGGTCATATTTAAATGTATTTTTTACAACTATATGTTTTGTTGATTGATCTTTATTTTGGCCCTCATAAATGAAAAAAGTTGTCTAATTTTTATGGGTATTGTCTTCCATATGCTTGTAAATTATAAAGATAGACCTAGTAAATGCAATGGATATGTTTTGGTTGAGGTTTAAATATGTTTTGGTATGGTTTAATATGCTCTGTTTTTACTATCATTATGCTCTATTTTCTGGTTAATTGTGCTGTATTTATGCAATAGAAGAGTCAAGGAATGAAGATGAGGGTGAAAGGTTTGTGGCTACTAATATGATGTGCGTAGGAAAAAAATGTTGTTAATGGGAGCAGCGATAGTTGTCAATAGAGGTTGTTGAACTTGTTAATGACAACTATAGGTTATATTTAAATATTTTACTTGTGATGTAATGGTGTTTGAAACATTTGCTATGTTTTTTGGTATTTTGTGCTGTTTTTAGTCATGAAAAGTGGGATTTAATAAACATGGTGTGAAAGTTGTGAGGCTGGAAGTACTAATTATGTAGTAAGAATGTGTTGTTAATAGGGGTAGCGACAGTTGTTAATAAGGCCACTGAAGTTGTTAATGACAACTGTTTTGTGCAGGTGGATAGTGGTGATGGCTAGCACGTCTGGCAAGATTTTACTATGTTTCTTTCATATATAGGGAATGTTTGAAGTCAATAGAGGTAGTGATATAACATATGTTCGGAGAACGGTCAGATCTAGAACCATTAAGAAAGGGACAAGGTTTGAAGAGTTTTAAACAATGATATACTTATGTGCACACTCATTGTAAATATCGTTATATTTTTGTAATGATCAAGTGTAATGATATTGTATAGATGTGATTTTTTTTGTTATGATCAGCTTTAAATAAGTTGTACTTGAGACATTTGTTGTAATTATGAATTACAGAGTTATTTTCATGAGTTAACATTAATGTTAAAGTTATGTAATGCACATATGATGCTTTTCCTTGCACATTGTTTGACTCCATTGACAATTGCAAGAGACTTCATTGACAAGTCGAGGAGACTTCGTTGACAACTCCAAGAGCCTCCAATGACAACTCATTGAGCTTGAATATAGTTGTCAATGAGCGTCCATTGACAAGTGGAGGAGCCTTCATTGACAAGTCAATGGGATTCAATTGACAACTCCAGGGGTCTCCATTGACAAGTCTCGAAAGCTCCATTGACAATTCATAGGACCTTCATGGATAACTCAATGGGCATCTATTGACAAGTTAAGGAGCCTCCACTGACACCTTAATGACCTTCCATTAACAAATCAATGAGTCTTCACTGACAAGTCATTGGGCCTCCGTTGACAACTCTTCAACCCTTCAACCCTTCCATTGATAAGTCAAGGAGGCATAAGTGATAAGTCATATAATATGACCACCTACTTAATGTTGAATATCAACAATATAGGTAATCTATAAATATATGCACATAAACTATCATTTTCCAATGTGATCATAATTGCATATATATATATATATATATTAAAAATTTCATAGGCATACATTGACAACTCCAGGGGCTTCTACTGACAACTCCAAGTCCGTACATTGACAACAGAATTTACATCAGATTAGAAATTTCCATAAATGAAAGTGGGATACAAAACCATATTATATGCTTCCTTTATTTACATCTGAAAATTCATTTACAAGGACCTAACAACAAATTCACAGACCGTGGCAAAAAATCAAGTGGTCTGGATTTCTATCTAATCATATTTACAATTGGATTTTTAGATCTGACCGTTCCCCGAACATATGTAATATTACCGCCTCCACTAACTTTAAACCTTCCCCCTATATGAAGGGAACATAGTAGAATCTTGCCGAACGTGCTAGCCATCACCACTGCCTACCTGCACAAAACAGTTGTTATTAATAACTGTCGCTGCTCCTGTTAACAACACATTCTTACTACATAATCAGTACTTCCAACCTCACAACTTCCACACCATGTTCATTAAATTCCACTTCTAATGACTAAAAACAGCACAAAATACCAAAAAAACTTAGCAAATGTTTCAAACCCTGCCAAACATCATTACACCACAAGCAAAACATTTAAATATGACATATACTTGTCATTAACAAGTTCAACAACCTCCATTGACAAATATCGCTGCTCCTATTAACAACACTTTTTTCCTACACACATCAGATTATGTAGCCATAAACTTTTCATCCTCATCTTGTTTCCTTGGCTCTTCTATTGCAGAAATACAACACAATGAACCAGAAAATAGAGTATAATGATAGCAAAAACAAAGCATACTAAACCATATACAAACACATTGAAACCTCAACCAAAACATATCAATTGCATTTACTAGGTTTGTTTTTATAGTTTACAAACATATGGAGGACAATACCCATAAAAATCAGACAGCCTTTTCCATTTATCAGGGCCAAAATGAAGATAAATCAACAAAACCTATGTTGTAAAAAAAACATTTAAATATGACCTATAGTTGTCATTAACGAGTTCAGCAGCCTCCATTGACAACTGTCGCTGCTCCTATTAACAACACATTTTTTCCTTCGCACATCAGGTTATGTAGCCACAAACATTTCACCCTCATCTTCATTCCTTAGCCATTTTATTGCAGAAACATAGCACAAATGAAACAAAAAACAGAGTATACTGACAGCGAAAACAAAGCGTACTAAACCATACCCAAACACATTAAAACCATAGCCAAAACAAATCCATTGCATTTACTAGGTCTGCTTTTTTAGTTTACAAGCATATGGAGGACAATACCTATACAAAAAAATGACAATTTTTCTCATTTTTCAAGCCAAAACGAAGATGAACGAAGGAAACCTAAAAATCCGTTTACCCACTTAACAGAAAACATGAATCAAATGGAATAATGAAGACAAGAGAGGTGTTGACATCAATTTCATAGCTTACTCTTCACTATTGGCTGATGATCTTCATTTTGCTTCTTGTGCCATTTCCAGATTCGTTTCTGAGCTTTGCTTCAGTTTTTCATCCCTCTCTCTATTTATCTGACAGGGGTATTTTGGACTTTAACCATTTCCAATTTATTGCAAAATGGTCCCATGGGACTTGAGAGTAATTTCAGAATTTTTCTGAGACCATTTCTTCTTATATTGTCTTCCATGGGACTATAGTGTAATTCTCCCTTTCTCTTTCCTTTTATCCTTTATAAGTACTACCACTTTAGTCCTATTTATAAGCCCCTTTTAACTAAATCTGACATACCAAAAAGAGGTAGTTAACTCAATAATTATGAGGTAAATTTTCAACTATGCCCTTATTTATGAATGAGTACTTTTCAACTCTTTCTTCTCTATCTATCTTTAAATTATTTCTTCATTATTACAATAAATAGGGGCAAAATTGTTACAATCTCATTTACTAAAACTGAAACTTGACTTAGAAATAAGACCAAATTTTTTTGTCAAAAAGGACTTACAAAAAAAGGACCAAAGTGGTAATTATTACAAAAGTTAATGTCCTTTTTAGTAATTTGACCATGAAAAAAGTTATTCTGATCATAATATCCAAATACTCTCATTTTATCAAAATCACTTTTTTCCCCATAATCTATTCTCTAAAAACACTTTTATCATTTTTTCTTCAGAAGCTATTCTCCAAAAACTAATCTAAATACACTCTTAGTGCTCGTTTGGAAACATTTTAAAAGTGTTTTTTAAGTACTTTCATATTACGTTGTTTGAATGTCTTTTTTTAAAAAATTCATAAATATATTTGTATAAAATTTGCCAAGAAATATTATGCAAGGCATCGTTAATATAAAAAGAACACGTTTAAAATAAAAAAATTAAGCCAATGATATTGTAATCAAGTGACATGCAAGCTCCCCTTATAAGCGAAAGGCAAGGTTATTGAACACGGACCAACTATTGAACCAACCGGGGTATTAGATTAAGGGTTAATGGATTAGACTAGAACTAATCCAGGGCTAAATGGATAAGAAAATAAAGATTTTAGGATTATTAATATGAAATTCTAAAGAAAATAAAAAAAATCGATTTAAAAAGAAAAAAGTGAACCTAGTTATGCCCGAACCGGACCGGACCGGTTCCCGGTTTCCTGGCTGAACCGGTCCAGGTTTAATAACCCTTATGGGAGGTCACAGATTTAATCCCGCTTGTAACCTCAAATTGTTAGTGTCTGCCATTTTAATTCAAAACAGAAACATCGACGACTTAGAAAATGCCAACAAAACTGAGCCCACATAAGCATAATCTTTATATGCATTAGCATTACTAATTTGGGGATATTGTCACAAAACGAAGCATTTATGACTGCTAGCCTCCATAAAATCACACTAAAGCCTTCATAATAAGAAAATGAATTACATCATACCCCACAGAACGATTATTACAACATTGGACCTATCTATGATTTAAACTTTTCCACACATTCTCTTCCTAAAAGCTAACAAAGCTGTTGTTAGTAAAATCACTACTCAAAATGTATCACAGCCTTTGCAGGAGCCTGTGTTTTCAAGATCATCTCCTCATACTCATCTTCAGGATTTGACAGAGCAACAATGGCCCCTCCAGCTCCTATCGAAGCCTCACCCTCATGGATAATGACAGTTCTTATAACTATGTTCAGATCAAATGTCTGGTCATAGGAAAAAAATCCAATGCAACCAGAGTAGATACCTCGTGAGCAGCTTTCAAGAGAATCCAAAAGCTCCATTGATCTCAACTTGGGCGCGCCGGTCATGGAGCCACCAGGAAACGCAGCCTTGACACAGTCTACAGCACTCACATGTGATAGCTTCGTCCCTCGGATTGTACTCACCATGGTATGAACAGTTGCATATGATTCCACATCCATGAGACGAGGCACATGAACGGAACCGGGTTCACAGACACGACCAAGGTCATTCCTTAGAAGGTCAACAATCATCAGATTTTCAGCCTGATCTTTTTCACTGTAGAGGGAGAGAGAAGTTGATAATCAGTTCATAAAAGATTCAAGTTCACCAATGCAAATGTCCATTTGTTATGCCGGCATGTTTTATGTGCAAAGTTCTAAACATATTCTCAGACCTGTGTTTGGTATGGAGGCATTATATATATATAGATCAGATAAGTATGGTGTCATTATACATCAGATGTTCAATCTCCGGGAGAACATTTTTATACCTAAAATTCTAGATTATCTTGACTCTATATAGGTAATTATACCATTATTCCATAAAACAGATTCTACAGGCAAACTTATGAGTGCCCAACACATCTTGCCAAGTCTTTAATATGAGTTGAAGGTTATTTTTACCCTCGAAGTATTTGTGAAGGAGATGTGAGTTTTAAGAAATTATCTCAATATCGCCTTATTAGTGTTAACAAAAAGCAATGTCACCGTAGCCATCATAAAATGTTAACAGTTAATATTAGATTTTTAGATCTTAAGGTAACATTGCTCCTTTTTTAACATTTTCAAGGTGACATTAAGTTTAAAAAAACTTCCGAACAGCTACAACTTTTTCGCAAATGCTTCCAAGGTAAAAATTACCCTTAACCCCTCTAATATTTCCATGAACTTTGATCTTAAACATGCAAATTGTGCTTGAAATGGAAATGGATAGATTTACAGCTGCAAAGAAGAGATATCAGTCACCTGAACTCTAACTTTAATTTGAGTCGCTCATCATCCTCTTCTGTAGCACCACGAGCTATGGTGCCCTTAATGGGCTTAGCTTCCAGTATACCATTCCTATCCAACTTCAAGAACCTCTCAGGAGAAGAACAGCAGATACAGAGATCTTCGTTTGAAAAATTAAGCCAAGCAGCATAAGGTGCTGGATTCCTTTCTCTCAAGTGTAAATAAAGTCCAAGAGAGTTTAATTCCTTTATAGTTTTTCTTATCTGAGTTGTAAGGCACAACTCATAGCTTTCTCCATCTTTAATGTAGTTTAAACACTTATTAACATCATCAATGTACTGCTTTCTAGATTTTGCAGCAACAAATCCAGCCTTGAGTGGGGAAAATGTAGGAGCAAGAGGTTCCTGCCTTTTCATCTCTCTAGTCACAGAATTTTTCAAGTTCATCAACTTTTCCTCTGTATCATCCAACCATGGTGTCTTAGTTTGGCTTCCATCATGTATACACAATACGTAAACATCACCATTCAGGTGGTCAATAGCGATGAGATTATCAGCAAAGAAAAAACATGCATCTGGAGTTCTAGACTTGTGACGGTTAGATGTGTCAACACATTCAAGTTTGAGGTCATAACTGCATTAGAAGAAATTATTAATTATTAGTGTAATGTTGATTTTACAGCCAAATTATCATCCAATGACAGTTTCAATAAAGTAAACCCACTATCAAAGGAGGTTGGGGTGGGGTCAAGAACCAAGATACCAGGTTGTGAAGGCTATTTTAAATAATCAAATGAGAAATGCGAAAGCAAAGAGTATTTCCTGTGATGCAGACACTAACAAGTAGGAAGAAGTCTATTTTACCACCTACCCTATGTAACCAATATATCCGCCATGAAAGTCAAATGGCAGACCCTCAAAATCCTTTTCACTGTAACGAAATGATTGAAGCTCCTGCAACATTATCAAGCATGAATGAGAGTCAAAACCCAACTTTTATGAGTTGAGATGCTAACACCAGAAGTTATATAACCTACAATGATATCTGCATCGTACAAGAATGAAGTGTTATACAATTTAAAACAGATTTCAGTACCTTGTTCAAAAAATCAAAAAATCCATTTTCCAAAAACATGCTCTTGGTAGAACCTTGACCATCTTCAATTGACATAAAGCCTCCACCTTGTAAACTTCCATTTCTGTAAACGAACATGACATTGATCACTTCAAGTATATTCAGAAAATGAAGATGCTTAGTTACCACAATGCAAATAAATTAACAGGATAAATATCAAACCTTTGATCTGACAATCTAAATGACAATTGTTTCCAAAGCGATCCACCTTTAGCCCCCATAAATGAAAACCGTGCCCTTCCCTACATAAATCAGCGTTAAGACCATAAGAAAATAAAAATTATAAGTTAAAGGACGCACAGAATCATGATCATACCTTTTCGGTGGAGGAGCTATCTAACCAAAAGCTGTTCTCAGCTTTATGACGTCCGAAAAATTCACAAAATATATTTTTTGCCCCACCAACTTGACTGGCCAAGTGATCAAATTTCCTCCATTTCAAATTCAGCCATTTATAAGCAATACTTGCATGATTATGATTTACCATGTTGGACATTTCAGAAGCATCAGTCTCAGCAGTATCATGCATTAAATGTATATCTCTGGGAGAATCTTTATGTTGTTGATTCACTGCATTATTCTCTGGATTTACTCTGCTGTGAACTTCTCTAGCCAGTTGACTAGAATAAAGAAAGTTTACTGCTCAGGGTAAATTACAAGGGATCAACATAAATAAGTCAAAGGGCAAGGGAAATTTAGAATAAAATATGGAGCATGTAATGAAACAAAAGCAAAATGGCCCATTAAACATTCAACTCTATTAAAAGGTCTATATCTCTACATACATCTTCATTAGACCAAACTTTTCATATTATCCACAAAGAATTTATGATATCTGAAAAAAATACCATAAACAGAAAGGGTGCCTGCAACTGTAAAGAATAACATCAATTTCCCAAATTAATTTTGAAGCAGGAAAGTCTTAAGAGCACATAGAAATGATAGGACAGGAAGTGTATTTCTATTTACAAAGCTCTTTAGGTTACCTGCAGAATGAGCATATTTTCCCCTGTTGTATGATGATCCAAATCTCAGCCAATAATCATATGTAATCTCTCTAAAATTTTTGAATATTTGTGTTCCATGGCTGGTAGCTATGCTCTCTGGATGAAACTGAAGGTAAAAATTGTTGAGTTGAACACAGTTGACAAAAATGAAAATAAATATAAATCACGGAGCTGAAACTATAGAATGATCATTTCTGCACATACCTGCAAACCATAATGCGGTCTTGTAGAATGCTTGATGCCCATAAGAACTCTTGTTCTTCTTGTCAGGTCATAATCACTTGAAAGGTTTGAACTTCTACTATCTACTTCAGCAGAAACAGAATCAGAAAAAATGCTTCCCTTTGTCAGGGCTTCAGAAGGTTTGGTATTGTTAGACTCCTTAGATCTAAGAAGAGTGCCAGCAGAATCGGTCCATGCTATGGGAATAAGCTCTGGTGGAAGTGATCCAGGATCTATGGCCAGTGAATGATATCTAACAACCTTCAATTATGAACAAAGATAAATTTTAAAACTGCTAGTCATGGATCAAATATATCATAATTAACTTGACACAAGAAAAGAACATATTTCAGGAAAACAAGAATAGACAAACAAAAGAATGAACTAATTTGTCCCGACTTCCATTTATAATATAATTTTTTAAGTGACTATCAACAATTGCAAGCAAAGTCACTTTGCTGATGTCCTTCAGTAATGGATTCTACTTTACATATCCTCTTCCAGTGCAATTTTGGCTTTCTGGATAAGAGAAGAATGTCTGAAGAGAAAAGGAGAATGCAGGACACGAAGATTGGAAATCCCTCCCTAAAAAACAAAAGAAACGTGGGAATGCATGTCTGAAAAACAAACAAGGGGGCATGTTTGGTATGACATTTGGATTACTTATAAGTTGCTTTTCACGTAAATTGAGATAAAACTCATCTTACATACTTACCTCGTATACCGTAAATCACAATTGAAAATATGTTTTTAAGCATTCCAATCGCTATTCCAAACAAGCACACAATCATATTCTAAAAAAGATACACCAGTAGCAATTATACCATTTTGCCCCAACCAAATAATTAGTTATGAAAAAAAGACTTTTCCTTTCTTTATTCTCCGAAAACCTAAACATTGGGCAGAGCAAAACGACCAAGAGTCAGTGGGCAGATACAGTTCTCACCAAAAGTCCCAAAGGACGGAAACAACTCACCCCAACACAAAACATCCAATGAAAAAATATTTCAGAAAATAATCAAATTTTAGAGTTTCAAAATGCATAAAAGACTTGGATGTCCTGTGCATCATTATCTCAAATACCATTTGTAAGATTTGAGCTCTAAAAATTCAAAGGCAGCATATTCATATTCTTCCAAATATAAAGAGGTAAACAGACCTTAAATCCCGAATTTCTGCCAGAAGGAATTGCATGAAAAAGCTCGCAACTATTATGCTCAAGTTCACTGTGCAGCAGAACAGAACAATTATAAGAAGAGAGAATAAAGCATATATGCTTGCGACTTGCGAGACTATTTTAATAAATAAGAAAATGACACTTATAGGCAACCAAACCTTCCTTATTGTAACAATTAGGTCATAAATATAGAAAAATGAGAACTTTCTGAAGATTTAACGTACCTCAAACGTCCATGGATTGGTTCTGGTGCATGGACAACTTGAGCTCCATGCACTAAACCTAGAGCCTATTAAATCATATGTCAAGCAATAAAATTATGAAAGGAAAGTAAGGTCAAAGAGCAATTCTACAAGGCAAGAGTACAAAATCTAATACTAAAATTCATACAAAAAATGAATGACAACATTGATAAAACCAGTATTAAGTCACATCACGCAAGTTGTGGCATCAAATAAAGTTAGAGGAGACCTTAGTGAATAATTTTACTATCAAAATGGATTTCCTCCGAAAAAGTATTACGTTTCTAACAAGGCAAAAAAAGAAAGATGAAGAAAGTTCTAAACAACTAGATCTGAATAGCGACAGATGGAAAATTTCATTGTCATTTAATACATGCAGATTGAAGTACAACTGGAAAATTATGTCATGTTTTATGATATTACTGCACCAACCTACACTTTCTTATGTGTGGCATAGCAAAATTGAGGAAATCACGACCTTCTTCCAAAATCAAATCAGAAGGCCTTCACTATTTGGCCAAACAAACTCTAGAACTTTTTTCGTTTTTAATGTCTTCGCAGCTTCATAATTGAAGATTTACAAACAAGCCTTAGATGAGGAAAACCCACAAATATAGGAAAATGAAATGAAACAGAAACAGAGATAGGCGTCAAAAAGGACGGGCAAGCTAAAAAACAAAAAGACTCAGATATTTAAAAGAACAAGATTAGCAAATTTATGCAATTGTGACTAACGTCAATATCTGACAGAGGATGAGGAAAAGAAGGAGTGAAGCAAGAAGTGTCGTAATCACAGGCACAGAAAGATAAGTAATCTTGCAGAAAAGAAGAGCAAATACCTGGTGTCCCAGGCAAACACCCAGAATAGGGATGTCCCAGCATTTGTGCAACAGCTCAAGACAAATACCTACATAGTTTTAAATCATTTTCAATGCTATTAAATGAAAAGAAACCTCTACACCTCATGAAACAAAGATCAGCCAAAAACATTCACTTGATATTTAACTAAAAAAGAATTTAGCAGTCATTAGTTCATGAAATTAAGTTCTGGAAACCATATTGGGTAGTTCTGAAAATAAAGACAGGCATGATTATTCTTACATTCCATGTAGCTAAAGGGTGTCCGGAGTCATTCCACTTGTGAAATTTTTTTACACACTTTAAGTTACATTTCTTGTGCTCTAAGAACTTGGGTGAACACAGTAAGTCAGTTATACTAGGAAAATTTAATAGGAAGCCTTTCATAATTGACATCTCAAAGATCTTCAGATGTAGGTCCAAATCATACATTATGTCAGTTCAAGCAAAACCAAAAATCAAAATTTACATGTAAACGATGTACAGCTATAAACCATGTTAGAACCTATGATTATAGTAAGGTACAAAAAGAGGTCATAATCTAATAATTATATGAATTTTCTGTTAGCCAGAGTTAGTCCTTGTCCTGCTTCTTGACCCAGAGGACCTAAACTTGCACCTAAACATTTCACAGGTGCGAGTGAAACTTCATTAAACCACAAAGGGGTATACATAAAGAGTCTAAGAAAAATATGCAACTAAAACAAGGATCCAATTCATTCATGAGTCATGACGGAGTATTAAATTACATGTGCAACAACTAACTTTTCTATTACAACTTGTACTGCATTAATCAAAGATACTAAACTAAGAATAATTAATGTGCCACATCTCTATCTCTAATATGCAAAAAAAAAAAAAAAAACTAAAACCAAAAAAACTCTTTTGATGGCCATCAATTTGTAATTTGTCTCAAAGATTACTGGCAGAGAAGTATCTCACCTATATCTTTTGGGCATGCTGGAGAACCAGGTCCTGGTGATATTACAATGTTATCAAATGCATTTTCCTCATACAGGTAATGGCAAAGCTCTTCCCATGTCAAATCATCATTTTGGACGACCACGGGAGGCACTGAGATAATAGAAAACCATTTTAGACTTCAGTGTACAGTATCTTGTAATAGATTTTAAAGTATTCAGAGAAGAAGCTGCAACATTCAGTTCAATATTAAAAAGAAAACAAAATTCCAACTCTAAATATAATCTGCAAATATACTTGGTAACATTTTTCTACATCTTTCACTCTCATACACAACCACAACCACAAGCACAGTAGAGAGAGAGAGAGAGAGAGAGAGAGAGGACATACCACCATTAACTACAGATAACGCCTGGTATATATTGTATGTGTAACTGTCATAGTTGTCAATCAACAATGTCCTTACAAACTCTAACTTCTTTATAGGCAGCTGGAGGTGTTTATTTCTTTTATATGACTCTTCTATATGGTTAGGTATTAATTGGCTGGAGATGGCCCTCCTTCCCGCACCACTCCTTATTGCTTGGATGTTATTTTTCTTAATCAAACAAGAAATACTTACAGGAGGTCTGGACAAGGGAAAACTAGCAAAAGTGCGTTGCATGCATTCACTTGCACAACGCTGCGGCTCAGAAGAAGATGAAGCCAAAGAGAAGTTCATCTTTACCAGAAAAAAGTTTCAAACAACTGGTATGAACAACTAGTCTCCAGCAACCCTTGTCTCACCTTCTCCAGAAAGAAAAAAGCATAAAATTAGTTTTGATTATGATAACCAATTCAACGAAAGCTAGCAGATTTTGAGCATGTAATTGAAGAGAGGGAACTTAAATGAACTCAAACATAATGGCATGGCATCCATGTAAGGGGGAGATATAAAGAGCAAATTGAAAACCCAAATTTCTCTAAGAAACATCCCAGAATGCAGTTTAACTGGCTGATGATAGGAATTCAATAAGGAACAAAAGAAAAGGAGATAGTCATTGCAGACATGACATGCGAAAAGCCATTGGGGATATAGAAGATCTAATTACAAAAAAAACAAAAATGAATTGAATATCGATCCCAATGTTCTTCTCCGTCCTGTGTAAATTCATCAGTGCATGCAAAGAAAACAAAAACGAACAGAGTGACAGAGCAACAGATGTCAGACGGTGAAATGAAAATGAGAGGTAGCTGAAACGGTATTAGCCCAGCAAGAAGACTTACACTCTAAGAAACATCTTATCACGCAGTTTAAAAAGACAACAACAAGTATAAACAAATAGCCAAATGTATAATGAAAGGGGCAAACATGACATGCAAGAAGCAAATGGAGAAGTAGCAGATTCAATTATAAGCTAATGAAATATATATTTATTCCAATAGGATTCTTCTCCGTCCATCTTGAGTCAATTCTTTCGGCCATTCGGACATGCAAAGAGAGCAGGGAGATAAAGCAATCGAAATCAGAAAAAAGAAAAGACAGAGTTGGTGTTGTTAATATAGTTAACCTCGAAGCATATCCGACGACCCTGGTGCCGAGAATCTCTGCTCTGTCTTTCTCTATTTCTCTCTCTCTAATGGCGAGGAGCAATCGGAGTGGGTGGAGGAGAGGCTTCGAAGATTGCGGCTTGGAGGAAGCCAGGATTTCGGATGCATATATATACACACGCGCAAGAGCAGAGAAAGGAGAGAATTGGGACCCACACTGGTTGGTAACAATGATACGTTTCGGAGACTGATTGAGACAGTTTCGAACGGTCAAATTTGCGTCTGAAAGTGCACACCGGAGCTCGCCGCCGCCAGGAGCGGCTGCTCCGGTTCGTCGCCACGAACTTAGATTTGAGATTTGCTTCAACTTGTAAAGGACGAACAAATATTTACATGCACTTTTTAAAAAAGAAAAAACATTTTATCTTGTAATTAGCTTCTCTCCTTTGTTTTACTTGTTTCTTTCCTCCTATTTTTTTCTCATTAGTATTGGTTATAATTTATGCATTAAAAAAAAAGAATTGGTTATAATTTTAATGGTTCGGATTTAACATTTAAAAAAAAATTATGCAAAAAAATATAAATAAGTTTAAATCGTTAACATTTTATCTAAACAGTTGGTAATTGTAAATTACTATTTTATATTTTTCACTTCAATGTGAATTGTTGATGTCAACTTTCAACTGTTTAAATTTATTTATATATTTTAATATAAAATAATAATAATAATTTTATAAAATATGAAATATAAATTATTAAAATTACAATCCATGGTGATGAATGGGAAAAATAAGAGTAAAAAAAGAGAGAGAGATAGGTCAATTCCTTTTAACTTTGCCCCAATTAAATGTATATGTTTTACAAATTAAATAATATATACCAAAATTTAACTAAGGGTTAAAAAGAAACTATGGGAAAAAAGTAATGATTTGTCTTATAATTATCTCCAAAAAATTTCTTGTGTCTCTGTCTTATAAATGAAGCCAAAGTTGTATGTTTTAGACTTTAGTGATACAAAAACTTCCATCATTTTATAAATTTAAGCCGGTTAAACTTATTTTTGTTCTATTATTATTTGTCTGAAAAAACATATCCTTATTAAATAATCATATTTCTCTCTCACTATGACCTCTTCTTTTTTGCTTACCATTTTTATTAATATTATTTTTTAAGCAAGGAGATAAAGTGGAGGCATTTTAATCAACTTAAATTAATATTTTACATTATTTTCATATATTTCTTAATATATGTTTGTGCCATAACTTCAAATAACAATAGTTATTGGAGGAGATTATGTATGACCAAAAAAAAAAAAAAAAAGAGGAGATTATGGTAGGTGAGTCTAACGGCATGTTTGGAGGCATGTTTGGTACAAAGTATAAAGGAAAATGGCTTACATCACCGTGTTTGGTAGAAGGTAGGGAAATGGGAAGATTAAAAGAATATACTTTGTTGGGCTCTGCATGGTTTGATTACTAGACATGGAAGGAATACATTTGAGAATCCATATGCCAAAACCAACCACAATTTCATGTCCAGATCCTCTCTTCATTCTTTTTTTCTTTGTTTTTTCCTTCTCATCCCATCTTTATTTTTTACCGTTGAAATTTAGTATCTTATAAAACTATATTATAATATTACATAAAAATTTGAAACAAAAAACTTCAAAATTTGATATGAACAGTTCCCAACTATAGATTACTTAAAAATAGAGAAAAAATTTTTATAAAATATTGAATCTCAACCACAGTTTATTTTTTGTAATCCAATAATAAAAATAAGAATAGGAAAAGAGACAAGGAGAGGGTCAGATCCCACAATTCCATCCTTGTATGGCGGGGAATATATTGTAGAGGTAGAACCTTGGAATTAAAGAGAGAAAGGACAAAAATGAATTTTTTTTTTTAAAATGAGAGGGTAGGTTAACCATTTGTTTTATCTTTTTAAAAGTGTTTTTACAACTTATAAGATAAGTATGTGAGAGAAGTTTTTTCTTAATTTGGGAAAAAATATTTAAAAAAGCACTTTTCTATTGTTCCCAAATAAGCAGGTATTTCCTAAAAAATGAGTTGTGAATTATTTATCAAGTTTCGTCATTCTCTTATTAACTACTAGTAACAAAACTGATTTGAGATTTCGCGAAAATTCTTTTCCCGTTTTTTTCCCAAATGAATTTGGTCATTTTACCTTAAATTAATCTTCATTCCATTTTGGGGGTGGGTTTCGTTTGGTGTGGTTGTATGTGTTTATAGAGTGTTTGGGTTTCTATTTGGGCAAGTAAGTTGTGGTTGGAATCAATTTATCAAATTTTAAAGCCCATCTATGAACATATAGAGATTGAATCTAATGAAGAAAACTAATCCCCCACAATAGGATAAACTAATGTTTAAATTTTTGTTAGAAAAACTGCACATGCCAATGCCTCTAATAATATTGCCAACAAAAAGAGAATGTCTGTGTGATAAAAAGAAACAAAGTACATCGTTGACAATTCTAGTTTGGTAATTAGCAAAAGGGTTTCAATTTCTTTTTCTGTTTAGGCTAACAAATGAATGTGGTGACTATGAACAAAAAAAGAAAGTTGTGGGTTATTCAGTAAAGAATAGGCTCCAACATTTAGGGTTCTACAACATAACTCCTCAATATTTACGGGTTATGCCGTTATGGTAGAAAAAGATTTTCTCGGATTAAATTCCTCAACTACCTAATTTCTGACATATTTTTTAATTTAGTCCCTCTTTTATACTTCTTTAGTCTTATTTATGAGCGGAGAGAATGTTTTTTTATCATATTTATAAGTCACATTTTTAAATTTTTCATATGAATGTATAATTTTATCTTTTACTTAGGGACTAGGGGTGGAAATAGATTAGGCTAGACTTTGTCTGAATAGGCCTGGGCTTGTAACAAAAATTCAAAGCTTGAACCTGAACTTAACCTGTATATAGGCTTTTTTTTAGGCCTGGACCTGTGCCTTCAAAAAGCATGATAAGGCCTGAAGTCTGTTTAAAGGTTTACTTAAATAATGTAGGCTTTTAAATAACCTTTAAAGTCTATGCCTCCAAATTCATATATAACATTTCATAGTTATATACAATTCTACATTATGTCTTAAAAACTTAATTTCTATTCTCATAGTAATATTAGGGCTTAGTAAGGAAAAGAAAAGAATATCTAGTGACAACAATTATCCAAGCAAATAGGAATAAGAAAAACTAATTATCTATTGACTAATGAGATATATTTTCTAAAATTGACTGAGCATAACAAATAACATGTAAAACTAGATTTTACCTCTTTTACCTTTCCTGTCACGCCCTTATTTTCATTTCACCTTTACCAGAGTATTAGCGGAAAACGATATGCGGTTCGGTAGGCAATACAGGAATAGCATAACTATACTGATAATATGTACATAATTACATAATATCCCCCGAGGGGTTCATACCTGATAAATTCAAATAATGTAGCCGTACAAGGCTACTAGGGTATCTAAACCCATCCCAGTAAAACAGAGACATAATCCTGACTTTGTTCCGCCACTGCAATCACCTCGTGTAGTTCTCTTCTTTGCTCTCAACATATCTTTTGTCCTCTCCTGTCTAAATTATTGGTAGGGGAGGGTGAGATTCGAGAGAATCTCAGTAGGAAACAGATACCATAATGCATGCATGATTGATGCTATGTGTATGACATGTTAGCTTTATCTAGATGTATGCTCCATAATGACATTTCTGCATGCTCAATGTTTCATACAACAAGACTATGGCCACAGTGAAAACAGAAACAGAGCTTCATTTATTCAAATATGCTCTACACAATCAAGTAAAGCAATCACATACATCATTACACAAGCAAAGATATCAAATACATGCAAGTAAGGTAAGTCCCCTACCTTAACCCTTTTTCATCTCGAAACGAGTGCCTCGATCTACGTGCAAACAGCTCGGGGCTCCATATTCAATCCTACAATGTCAAATATACTATTTAGACACTTCCATAGTGTTTCTGGGGGTTATATGAGTCTATCTTGAAAAATTACTAAAATACCCCCGGGGACCCGGCCCCATCATACCCGGTCCGGCTGTACTTTTCTCGAAATTCTAACCTGGGCTATCCTGACATATTTTCGCCCAAGGAATCCATTTCCGGACTCGGAATTATCAAATTCAATGTCAAATTACGAAATTGCCCTTGGAAGCCCTACTTTTAGGGTTTTAGGGGCGTTTCCGTAATTATGCTTTCTAGGCCTTTTCTGAAAAAGTGCCCAACTGTAACCCCACCTAATTTTCCCTCCTAAATCCAATGGAATCATCAAATCATTAAAAATCCAACTCTAAGACCCATTTATAGCCCAGACCGAAATATATGGGTTTTCCAGGGAAAATCGGGGTTTTTCGGTTTCGGCTCCGTAAACACGTTCCTTTCTACTCCTAACCACTTTATTGACTATTCCATTAGGTTACAACTACCATTTAGTATCAATTTGGGCAGCATAACAGCCCCACATACCCATTTCCAAAAATTAAAACCAATGGCAATCCGGCGAAATTTCACCGATTAAATTGCCCACAGCAGCCAGAATAGTCAATATACGAAGGTTTGGAAGTTACCTCAAGCTCCAACAAGATTTTCCCAAAAATGGCAGAAAACCCTAGCTTTGAAAACACCAAATTTGAGCTTTCCAAACCTTAAAGAACAAAGAGGAGTAGTTTAGGATCGGAGTTATACGCGTTAGGAGCGAAATCGTCGGAGAAATCGGCTTACCTTGTGATTTTTCTTCTCCTTTCTCTCTCTACAATTCCACACCTTCTCTCTCTATATGCAGCTTGCTGAACGTCAGAAATGAGCTAGGGAGGAAGATGATGACTTTTTATTTTAATATCTAATATTATATTTTATTTATTTGATAATTTCTCAATTTTCGGATTTTTACAAAATTCTGGCAGATTTCTGCCCAAACTTTGAAAAATCATAACTAATTCTATAAAAATCGAAATGAGGTGATTCCAAAGCCTATAGAACCCTTATTGAGTCTAGTTTCAAGGAAAAATATAGACTTTTGCTTAATGGAATCACAAAATTCCCAGAATTTCAATCTTTGCATATTGTTCCAGAAATTTCACAGTTTTTCTGTGCTGACTTCAAAAATTCATATCTTTTTGTGTATAGCTCTAATTGATTCATATGACCTATCAAATTAAAGCTTAGGATGTCTACTTTCATCCTGTAAAGTTTCATAATTTTTGACCATCATTTGGTCATTTAAATGAACATGACAAGCTTACTACCTCATAGGCGATTTCACCAAAAACATAATTACTTTCTCCAAAATTTATCATTTTACTTTCTTAATACCCCAAAGATATAGAAATCATTAGGGGATAAATTTGGGACATCTACTAAACCGGGGCTTAGCAGTCCACTTAATTTAGGCTTATTCTCAAGCCTCCAATCCCAAATTTCGGGATATTACATTTCTCCCCCCGTTCAATAAATTTCGTCCTCGAAATTTGAACGTCTACAACTTAGGGATTAATCCTATCTCATTCTATTATCACATGCAGGCTCAAAAGCCATGTAACACCATAGTCATATTTCCATTACTAATCTCAGATAGCATTCATCATTCATCATTCATCATCCATTTTATACATAGTATGTGGTGTGCAATCAAACACAGGTTCCCACAACGCTTGATTCCATAGACCTTACAGCCTCTTCGGGACTTTACCCGAATTCACACGATCACTTTTGTTTTCTAACGGCCCAATCCTCACCCCCTTGATGAGGCCTATTGGATGTCCCTCACCCCCTTAACGAGGTTTGTTGGGCTAGTGAGCCGACCATGGTTCACTTTGTTAGGTTCCTCTCATAGTAGAATATCGCACCTTATGTGAGACTGGTACTATTGGACATCAAAACGCTTGGTCACACTGGTCTTAATGCCTTCGCTACAACCTGATACAGTTTGAATGTTCTGTCAACCTCAAAACATTACCTTGGACACATTGGTCCAATGTCATCACACTAGGCATCGACCATAGTGCTAGACACATAGGTCTTACCGCCTTGTACAAACCTGTACACTTTATGTAATTCATGCTTACCTATTCAGTGTTCAGGATCAAATGACTATTTAACCCTTATTGGCCGTACTGTGTGCACTATTCACTATGTGTACTATTCACTATGTGACCATCCACTGTTTGCACTATATCATAAGTGGATGATTCATTCTGTGAGGCTATAGCTATGGAGATGCTCATGCCTCTACTCGACCTTGTTGCATCAGAACACATCCCAATCCATGCCTACTTGCATCTGTGTAGACCGTAAAGGTCGACTGTGGATCTGGGATTGTTACCACTGGTGCTGTTGAGAGGTATTCACCACCATTCTACCCTACTACACTAGGGTTCATCCCAATTCCAGTTCAAATGTGTCACCACAAACTACAAAGGTTGTGTGACTGTTGACCATATAGGTCATCATACTGTACACCACGCAGGGTTTAATACTGTACACCACACAGGATGTAATATTGTACACCACTCAGGGTGTAATACTGTTCATCACATATACTGTAACACTATTGACCATCAAGGCCATATTATGTTTTGGGATGATCAACAATGGTGCGAACATCAACCCCTCCTGTAAGCTTTGAAATTGCACCTAGATTCATCACACTTCCGCTGCCCACTCTGAGGTTTATCTCCTCATATGAGCTTTAATATTATCAGGATGATTTAATAGGAGTCCTATAGGAACCTCCCATGACACTCAACAACACCCACAATCTATATTCCTCTGTGCCCACTCTTTACCCGTTTGAACTTGAATCATTCTGATCCATATAAACTCTTATCTCAAGAAAACACATTCACTGTGGGATTCATTACAATGCACCATCGTTAAGGGCCAATGTTTTCGTAGCCCTACTCTATGATTCAACTTCATGGCATCTGTACTCTAGGATTAGTCATCACGGTGGCTGCACTCGCGGGTTCATCATCACGGTAGCTGCACTCTAGGGTTCATCGTCACGGTGGCTGCACTCTAGGGTTCTATACTCGGTGCTTCACACAGGCGCCCATACACCTGGTCAGCCCCCTTCTGGTTAGAACTTTCCTTAGGTAGCCCTCTCCGATCAGATTTCACCGTAGGTAGCCCTCTCCGATCAAATTTCACCGTAGGTAGCCCTTTCCGATCATAACTTTCAATCTTTGTGGTCACAGTACAACTCCACAATTATGCCATAAAGGCAACGTTTCTTGATTCAATACAAACATTCTTATCATCAACTCAAGATTATGGATGGAATAGTTCAATTCCCGAAGCTTCAGCTGACAAAATGCGTATGCCCTCACTCGGCTCGCATCAATTCTCATCTCGATCTATGCTTGCTCGCATCTGGGGATTCAATTCCCTTCCCAATCCATGCCATCTGGCATCAGTGAAGACAACAAAGGCCCACTATGGATCTGGGATTATCAGTGTTGGTACTTTAATAAATTTTCATCATCAGCTCTCTGAAGCTCCTCTCACAATCATCATCCCATGCATAATGCTGAGTTCTGGAAAATTTCGATATAAACATCTCATCCCTTTTTGTTATTATTGTCACACCTATGGCCTTTCTTGGCCTCGTTCCCGAGTCCCTTAGGACGTGGCTAGCAACCTCATCGGGTAGGGTGCCTTTTTATTCACACTACATGGCCCTCCATAGTAACCCACAATCATCCATAGAAAATGTGATAGATAAATATGTCATGCACCATATAGTGTAAAATGAAAATCACATCAATCCATGTGTACACAAAGTTCAGGGCTAACCATCCAGTTGAAACCCTTAAGTGTACCTCAGCCGAGTCACCGACTACAGCTAGGTAAATCGTGTATCATAGCTGGGTCCTTACTAGGCCGAATGGTACATATACACTTCCCATCGGATGGTACATATACACTTCCCGCACCACAGCTAGATAATATTCGTGTACCTCGGCTGGGCACCAACCACAACCAGGTAATGTTCATGTATCTCAGCTAAGTCCCAGACTACAGCTAGGTAATGTACCCTAGGCACCTGTTCATTCACAGAATATAGAACATACAACATATTAATCATCACATAGTGTACGAGAGATTATAGTTACTACATTGGCCTTTCCAGGATAACCTTCCTGATGATCGTTGATCATTGTTTGCTATTCTATTCTCTTGCCCTGTGTTTGCTGTATTAGCTAGGTCTAACTTCCTGACCTTGCCCAGCATCTAAACCTCTTAGTCTTACCACCTTTATGTTTCACTATATGAAGCAAGAAAGAGGTAAATTACACATAAACACATGGGCTTATCTATCATTTCACAAAGTTTTGGGTTCATAGGTACCCCAAAAACAACATATCACAGATGTTTACAGTAGTCAAGGAAAGCCTGCAACAACATACAACCTCTAAACTACTGTAGAACATGTTTTACTCTTTTTCATAATATGACATAACATGTGCAACAACTTCCCAGGGGGTCACCCATCATGGCATTTCCCTGGGTTGAGCACGCTTAACTCTTTTGTACTAGTGCCCAAATGTAGATACCGGCTTCTACTGTTTCCATCCACGGGTACCCTGTGACTACCCTCGTCTCAAAAGACCTGCCGGCTATCTCTGGTCACCAAAATATTGAGTGTGGACCGCACATTAGCCTTGGCCGTACCCATATCCTTGGGTTCTGCAATATCCTTAGACCATTCTCGTCTAGTATTGCACCACTAGCTGCCTTTTAGTACTCACCATTTCTCAGGAATGATTCACAATTCAGGAAGATACCACCACTGGTACCTCCCGTCTGTGCATATTTTCTAGCACTGTGTAATCAAGACCATATCAGTATACTATCCTGTTGCCAGAACCGCTACATTACTTTGAGCAGACAATTCTGTGGCCAGAATCTTTGCTCTGATACCAAAATGTCACGCCCTTATTTTCATTTCACCTTTACCAGAGTATTAGCGGAAAACGATATGCGGTTCGGTAGGCAATACAGGAATAGCATAACTATACTGATAATATGTACATAATTACATAATATCCCCCGAGGGGTTCATACCTGATAAATTCAAATAATGTAGCCGTACAAGGCTACTAGGGTATCTAAACCCATCCCAGTAAAACAGAGACATAATCCTGACTTTGTTCCGCCACTGCAATCACCTCGTGTAGTTCTCTTCTTTGCTCTCAACATATCTTTTGTCCTCTCCTGTCTAAATTATTGGTAGGGGAGGGTGAGATTCGAGAGAATCTCAGTAGGAAACAGATACCATAATGCATGCATGATTGATGCTATGTGTATGACATGTTAGCTTTATCTAGATGTATGCTCCATAATGACATTTCTGCATGCTCAATGTTTCATACAACAAGACTATGGCCACAGTGAAAACAGAAACAGAGCTTCATTTATTCAAATATGCTCTACACAATCAAGTAAAGCAATCACATACATCATTACACAAGCAAAGATATCAAATACATGCAAGTAAGGTAAGTCCCCTACCTTAACCCTTTTTCATCTCGAAACGAGTGCCTCGATCTACGTGCAAACAGCTCGGGGCTCCATATTCAATCCTACAATGTCAAATATACTATTTAGACACTTCCATAGTGTTTCTGGGGGTTATATGAGTCTATCTTGAAAAATTACTAAAATACCCCCGGGGACCCGGCCCCATCATACCCGGTCCGGCTGTACTTTTCTCGAAATTCTAACCTGGGCTATCCTGACATATTTTCGCCCAAGGAATCCATTTCCGGACTCGGAATTATCAAATTCAATGTCAAATTACGAAATTGCCCTTGGAAGCCCTACTTTTAGGGTTTTAGGGGCGTTTCCGTAATTATGCTTTCTAGGCCTTTTCTGAAAAAGTGCCCAACTGTAACCCCACCTAATTTTCCCTCCTAAATCCAATGGAATCATCAAATCATTAAAAATCCAACTCTAAGACCCATTTATAGCCCAGACCGAAATATATGGGTTTTCCAGGGAAAATCGGGGTTTTTCGGTTTCGGCTCCGTAAACACGTTCCTTTCTACTCCTAACCACTTTATTGACTATTCCATTAGGTTACAACTACCATTTAGTATCAATTTGGGCAGCATAACAGCCCCACATACCCATTTCCAAAAATTAAAACCAATGGCAATCCGGCGAAATTTCACCGATTAAATTGCCCACAGCAGCTAGAATAGTCAATATACGAAGGTTTGGAAGTTACCTCAAGCTCCAACAAGATTTTCCCAAAAATGGCAGAAAACCCTAGCTTTGAAAACACCAAATTTGAGCTTTCCAAACCTTAAAGAACAAAGAGGAGTAGTTTAGGATCGGAGTTATACGCGTTAGGAGCGAAATCGTCGGAGAAATCGGCTTACCTTGTGATTTTTCTTCTCCTTTCTCTCTCTACAATTCCACACCTTCTCTCTCTATATGCAGCTTGCTGAACGTCAGAAATGAGCTAGGGAGGAAGATGATGACTTTTTATTTTAATATCTAATATTATATTTTATTTATTTGATAATTTCTCAATTTTCGGATTTTTACAAAATTCTGGCAGATTTCTGCCCAAACTTTGAAAAATCATAACTAATTCTATAAAAATCGAAATGAGGTGATTCCAAAGCCTATAGAACCCTTATTGAGTCTAGTTTCAAGGAAAAATATAGACTTTTGCTTAATGGAATCACAAAATTCCCAGAATTTCAATCTTTGCATATTGTTCCAGAAATTTCACAGTTTTTCTGTGCTGACTTCAAAAATTCATATCTTTTTGTGTATAGCTCTAATTGATTCATATGGCCTATCAAATTAAAGCTTAGGATGTCTACTTTCATCCTGTAAAGTTTCATAATTTTTGACCATCATTTGGTCATTTAAATGAACATGACAAGCTTACTACCTCATAGGCGATTTCACCAAAAACATAATTACTTTCTCCAAAATTTATCATTTTACTTTCTTAATACCCCAAAGATATAGAAATCATTAGGGGATAAATTTGGGACATCTACTAAACCGGGGCTTAGCAGTCCACTTAATTTAGGCTTATTCTCAAGCCTCCAATCCCAAATTTCGGGATATTACATTTCCCGCGTAAATTGGGACAAACTCCTCTTATTCATATTATAATATTTCATTTGACATTAAAATAAACTCAACAATTATTATGCTTCAGTGGAGGGCGCAAATTAGGGGGAGTAAGTGAATTAGTGTTGCCATCTGAAGCGATCGAAGAGAAGAAAGGCAATGGTGAATGATTTATACGAAAGTAATGGTTAAATGTAATGACGATGAGATACGAAACTTAGAATTAAGGTTAAATTGGTAAATTTATAAATACTTTATAAAATCATTTAGATTATACTATATATACTTATGTAATAGTATATATTAAAAAAAACTAAATAGGTCAGTCCTGTATGCTTACAATATGTTTGAGCCTGAGCCTGGTCTATTTACTAAATAGGCTAGGCCGTAGGTAGGCCCTTGTTAAGGATCTGGCCTATTTTCATCCCTACTTTTATCACTCTAATCTTTATTATAAATCCTATTAATGAAAAAAAATGTCTTTAATGTAAATCCATCATGAGAGTCATTAATGACCGTTTTCTAATTTTATCTCCATTGAATAAAAAAAATAAGCGAGAAAAAATGTATAATATCTTTTTCAATACTCATTAAATAAGTTGGAACCGAAAAAGTCAATCAAATTAAGACATTAAATGTCTTTAACTTTCATAATGCAAGATTTGGTCAAAACCTCGATTTACGAGTATAATAAGGCATGTTTGGGAGAGCTTATTTTGAGAAAATAAGCCCAATTTACGCAAGCCGAGAAAAAACTCCTCTCACATACTTACCTCGTATACCGTGAATCACGAATTATAAGCACTTATTGTCCAAAAATAAGCTCTTCCAAACGAGCACATAGTAGTGCTCCACCGATTCTATACATAAGACGTTTAAAGTATTTTTCACACAAATAAAGAAAAATTTTAAATTTCATTAACTCTATTATAAAATTCAACAACTTTCTAACTTTACACTATTTAATATATATTATATCTCATGAGAATAAAATCAAAATAATAATAAATTAAGAGTGAAATTGTACATTTATATAAAAATTTGGGTTAATATAACTTTTGGTCCATGAAGTTTGATCCAATTTTAGTTTTGGTCCCTCAAGTTTGAAATCGGTGGTTTTTGTCCCTGAAGTTTCACCCAATTTTGGTTTTTGTCCATCAAGTTTAAAATAGGTGGTTTTGGTCCCTGAAGTTTTATCCGATTTTGATTTTGGTCCCTCAAGTTTGAAAAAGACTTGATTTTTTTTCCGGGTCAAGTCGGGTTTCAAAAACGGGTCACCAAGTCCTTTTCAAACTTGAGGGACTAAAATCAAAATCGGATGAAACTTCAGGGATCAAAATCACCGATTTCAAATTTGAGGGACTAAAATCAAAATTGAGTGAAACTTCAAGGACCTAAACCACCGATTTCAAAATTGAGGGATCAAAATCAAAATTGGATCAAACTTCAGGGACCAAAAGTTATATTAACCGTAAAAATTTTCTCACTCTATTCAATAAATAGGATCAAAAGATTTCTTGCCTCTACCCTATATACAAGACTAGCGGAGCATTTATTGTAGTCTAGCCGTGGGTGAATTTGGTGGTTATGGTTCCAGTCACAGGCAATGAAATACTAATTTTACTACTCTATTGATAATCAAAGAGGTGACGAGGCTTTCTTAAATGTCCTTTGAAGATATCTACTGGTAAAAAAAAATTTGTCCTTTGAAGATAGCGATGAAGTAACTACTAATGGATGGACTGATAGGGGTTCAATGAATCTCGTCCGTTGTTTTCAGCATTTTTACTAATGTTTCTGTGTTTGAAGATGAGTTTTCTTAATAAACCTGTCCATCTCTAGTAAAAAGACCTTAAAAATCTTGCAATAAAAAAATGAAACTTACAAAGGCAATGACAATCAGATCAAAGAGATGAATTTAATCTCAGTTTCTAGCCAAAAGTTTCTAAAATTTTAGTAAAGGACCAAATTGGTCATTAAGTAACCTGATCCTGATGTTCCAATATTTTCCATTAAAGGTTTTTGTTAAAATTCAAAATTGAAATTTCCAGTAAATAACCAATGGTTACTAAATAATTTGGTGTTCATATTGCAAAATTTGATATTAGTATTCTAAAATTTAGTGCTGATATTTTTAAATTTTATAGCAACTCAATTTTAAAATATTATTGTCAAATTTTGGAATATTTGTGTCAAATTTCGTAATCTCAACATCAAATTATTAGAAGGCTTTAGTTTTTTACTCAAAACTTTAGAATTTTTTATTCTGTCAGAGCCATTTATTAACTCAAGTGACACCAAGTGCTTCTTTAAGTCTTGATTCCACTAAAAAGTTGAGTTCGACTCGCTGTAAGTATAATGGATTAGGTGTGTGAACTCTTTCCGTTATGTGAAAGATGACCAATAATAAACTAATCTCTTATTCTTTTTTTTTTTGATACAAACTAATCTCTTATTCTAAATCAAGATCAAATTTACATTTTGTTCTCAGCCATACTTTATGGTAATGAATGTTAGGTGATGAAGGGGTTTTATGATTATAAAGTGGGGTAGCTGAGATGAAGATATTGAGATGGATGTGTAGTCATACAAGGAAAAATAAAATTTGCAATGAACTTATATGAGGAAGGGTTGGTGTGGCGCCTATTAAAGAAAAAATAGTAGAAAATCGTCTTAGTGGTTTGGACATATACAAAGAAGGTCTTTGGATATGCTGATAAGAAGGATACGTAGATCAAGTTGCTTAGAGCCCAATTAAGAGAGGCAAAGGAAAACAAAAAAGTAGGGGTGAATATTGGTTTTTCGGTTCGGTTTTAGGTAAAAACCGAACCACCGAAATAAAGAAAATTCTAAAATTGAACTGAAACCGAACAATCGAAATAACTGAAATTATTCGGTTCGGTTTCGGTTTTGTAAGAAAAAACTGAAATTTTTTTAGCATTCATTTTTTATTCAAATATCTGAATTTTCAACCAGCAAAAATTAATACAAATTATAAAATTGAATAACCTCATCAAGATCCAAAGAAAGATTATATAAAATAAAGTATAAACAACATATTACATATATGATCAATGTAGTTTGGAGTACCCAACATTTCAATAATGGAACCAAAAATAGGAAGGTTTTTTAGAGATGTAAAATAATTGTATTCAACATTACTTAATCCAAAGAAAGCATAACAAAAGTTTAAAAAGATGAATATCTAATGATATATCATTCTTTGTCTTGCATCCAATTTTTCAGTGGTGGTATCCTCTTTTAATATTTTAGGTTTAAACTGATTTTTTTTTTAAAAAAAAAACCAAACCGAACCGAAAAATCGAAGAAAACCGAATAAAAAAACCGAACATGCACCAAATACCGAAAAAACTGAACCGTAAAGACCGAAATTGATTCGATTCGATTCAGTCTTCGGTTTTGCTCAACCCTACCAAAAAGAATACTCAGTGAGGTTATTGAGTGAAATTTCTTAGTTGACAATTTATTCTAAGATTTGGTCTTTAACCGAGCTCAAGGATACCATTTAATCTGTATAGACAACCCCTACTAATCGGTAAAAACTTTGTAGATGTTGGTCCATTTTGTTCTCAATCCATCACTGTTATTTTTCGTCTATTAAGGATCTAAGTTTATTAATGCCATTTAATGAATGAATCTTATCCACTGATATTAATGCAATAATCAATACCGATAAGTCTATTAATGCAATAATCCATATACCGATGAAGTCAGTTATTGACCCAAAAAAAATACTTCCTCCGGTCCTAATTATAAGATAAAGTTAATTTTTTTGGAGAAATTAAGGAAGCTAATTAAATTACTTTAGAGTATCTATATTTTTACTTTTTTCTCCAAACTAATTAATTTGACTAATAAACTAATATATAATTTAAGGATACTAAAAATATAAACACTCTAGAGTAATTTAATTGGCTTCCTTAATTTCTCCAAAAAAATCAACTTTATCTTATAATTAGGACCGGAGGGAGTAGTACCGATAAAGCCAGTTTTCCGTATTTATGATCACAATGTCATCAGTTTCTAAAATGGACTAGATGGACTCATGCAAGTTCATTTGATCTAAATTCGAATCGTAAACTTAAGAGAATTTATTTTTATCAACAATTAGATATTAATAATCTATAATTAAATAATGGGAGAATTTTTAAAAAGGAACTTGAAAATTGAGAAATGACAGATAAGTCATTTTGCAAGAAAAAAGTTGGGAATTCCTTATCAAGTTTTGACATTTTCTAATCAATTTTTGATAAAAAAATCCATATGTCATTTCCCAATTTTCAGGTTCCTTTTTAAAGATTCTCCCTTAAATAATTTAAATATAAAAAATGATAAAAATTTGATTTAAATATATTTTAAATCAAATAATTGAAATTAAATCCATCAACATTCATAATTTACATTAGTCAACAAAGAAATTTCTTTAAGGGCCGGTTTGGTACGTTGGAATTGATTTTGATGGAGATGGATATGAATATGGATATGGAAATGAGTTTTAAAAGTATTTTAGGTATGTTATGGATATGAGACCAAGTATGTATATAAAAAGACAAAAATATCCTTATTAATTAAAAACAAAAAAAGCCCCAACTTTGCAACCCCATTCGTTGACAACCATGAGCTCACTACAAAGCCATTGTCAACCAAGTTCTGGAACCAACAAGAAACAAAAATCAGATTTTAGCAAAATCAAATTACTACAAGTAGATCTGGAAATCAATGGGTTCTAAGATGCAAAGATGATGAACCAAAAAGCTTCACTGTGTAAAGATGCTCATCGACAGTGGGCTCGCATATTGCTTGTGGTGGGGTATGGAAGATCGTCGGCCTCGGCGATGGGGGAGAAGAACGGGTTGCTACACTTTGAGCTTGGAACACTTGAGGATAAAGGAGAACCTCAAATCATAGTGAGAGAAGAGGGCCAAATTTGAAAAGGGCTTTGCTGGAGGTTGTCGTCGCCAATCACTGGAGGTCGCCGTTAGGTTGTGAGCAAGGATGATGTGATGGAGTAGGATTGGGGGAGATAAAAAATGAGAAGGGTAAAAAAAGAATTCCATAGAATTTTTCATAATTCCATAGGTTTTTTTATGGAAGCCAAAATGAGGCTAATTCCATGACTTCACTTCCACATGGAATTTAATTCCATGATCATTCTTTGTACCAAACAAACTTTTATGGTGGAAATGAATTTCATTTCCATATCCAACCCCCCTCAATTCCTATGTACCAAACGAGGCCCTAAAATTCATATAGAAAGCTAATAACCATAATCAAATCAAAAAAGTTAGTACCAGTTTTAAGAGTGAGTTAACGCAGTTTTATAAGATATAAACATAAAAATGGTAAACTCAGTATATAAACTTGTGAGTTTAATCGAGTTTACAACTAGTATGAGTTTAATAGTAATTCGGAGCAATTTTGGAAGCTAGAAAAGTAAAATCGGTAAACTCGGAGAGTAGTTTGACAATAATGGTAATATGACTCCCATCATCTTAAAACAAAAGAAAGCAATTACAAAATAACTTACCACTCTAATCTTTTTTTATAAGTCCAATTTACTTAATTCACACATATTAATAAAAGTTAGTTAACTCATAAAACATTTCCTAAATTAATACATTTTTTTAATTTTATCCTCATTTATAAATGATATTCTCAACCCTCTCTCTCATCTTACTCTCTTTTCAATATGAATTAATTTATTTTTTTCATTACATTTAATAGGGGTAAAATTATAACACTATCATTAATTATTCTCTATGTGGATTTATAATAAGAACCAATTTTTTTTTTAAACTGGACTTATAAAAAGAATCAAAGTAGTATATTTAGGATTATGAAAATCTTCTAAAAGATGCATTTTATTAAGAAAGAGTGATATGACTCCTATCATGTTGTTAAAATTAATTCATACTACCTACCATCCTAATTAGGTAAATTAAGAAAATTAGTTATATTAGTTATTTAAACTAAATATATATTGATGAAAAAAAAACTAAATAGATATTACTTTTCCTAAAGTATCACATTTTATTATGATTACCCTTGGATAGAGACTTTTTAATGTGTACAATCAATAAGGATGCTCCGGGGAAAAAATAAAAATTTGGGAGACAAAGTGAATTGTGGTATATATTTAGAACCAAATCCAACCTCCAACTAATTTTTATACTCCCTCCGGTCCTTTTTATAAGAGCAGAATAACTGAATTACGCGGTTTAAGAAAATGGTTAAAATTAGTTAAAAATAATAAGTATGTTTCAAAATAATTTTTTTTTTCAAGTATGTCCTTATTTATAAGGGGCAAGTAAGAGAGAGAAATAAAGTCAATTTAAGTATCATTAACCCTTTAATTAATGCATCTTATATAATTAATGAGAAGCACAAATGAAAAAAACTCATTAAATGTTGAGATAACTTTTGTCGAACTCTTATAAAAAGGACCAAGTTATTCAAATTTTGTTTTCTTATAAAAAGGACCGAAGAGAGTACGAAAATACCCAAGGTATATAGAGATGAAAGGAAAATAGTTATAACTTAAAAATTAAACAAAAAACAGATATCACTTTAGTCCTACATATATCACTTCTTTTTTGCCAAGATATATCACTTCTAACTTAACTAAAGCATATGTACTAATAAAAATATATAGTTAAAAACTTTAAATTAATTATAAAATTTAGATAATTTATAATATTATCATTATTAATTTCACTGAACTCCAACAACACCGTATTAATTTATACCGTTTTTGTGCCCTTATTAAATACGGAAATATATGGAAAAATATCGAATACTCTTTAAAACTATCACATCATAGAAAATGGTAAGCATTTGTTAGCCGTAAGTGTTGGAGCCATAGTTCATAGACTTCACCATTCAAACCTCAAGTTTCTAAGTAATTAACTGTTTTTGGTGCAGGTAGTAGAAATTCATCAACTACTTGCTCCTGTCTATCCAACACTACTACCCTCTAGTGCGTTGTAACACCATTTACTTATATTTCTGCTTTGTTTTCCATATGTATGTCTGTCCTGGTTTTGGTTTTGTCTTCACTGTTCTACGTCATTTTTTGTCATTTAATTTTGTTATCTCACCAGCTATGTCAAACGAAAAACATTTTCTCTGCAATTTAATTACCTACATAGATATACAAGTTCGCATGAAGCTGAACTTGTGGATTTGTGGGTCATGTTGAACTATAAGATACGGTGCCAGTGTTATTTTTACAATATGCTTTATTTGTAGTTATTTAAATTGGTGAATAGATGTTTTCATGGATTCATCTAATTGGTGTCATATAAGTAATGCAGCAATTTTCAGTCGCTAATGAATTCTGGTGATGCATAAAACAATGTCCAACCATTCGTATACAGCGTTTGCATGTAACTCTCATAAGGTATATTTACAAAATTGATTATCCACTTGACTACTAAGTTTCATATGGATTTGTACATGAGTCTTTATCTTATGCGAACCTCAAAACATCAAAACACATCATCATTGAAATACTATATTTTGACCCCAAAATTAATCTCAGACTTAAATTCGTTATAGCATCATTAGACCCAACTTTTATGTACAACACACGAGAGAATATCACTAATTTTCTAGGAGGTTTAATGGACATTTTTGCCCAAGAAGTTTTCACCGAACGGTAATTTTATCCCGAAAGTGTAAAAAATGGAATAATATTGTCCTGGCCGTTATCCCAGTTAATCTTGACCGTTAGTTGACCTAATATGTTGAGCTGATAGTCCACATGTCATCCACGTTATTTTTGTCAAAATGCAAATTTGCTTCGAAATTTTTAAATCTAACTTTGAAAAAAAGATGAAGTAAATGATACATGAACTTCTTTACACCTTAAAAAAATGACATGGATGATATGTATGAACTATCAGTTTAATATATTTGATCAACTATTGGTCAAAATTAATTGGAACAATGATCAGAATAATATCGCCTCTTAAAAAATTTTCCAAATAAAATTGTTTATCAATAATGGAAGAATCAATTATGTTAGAGGAAGAGTGGAATGATTAAATGAGGGTTCAGTTTATTAATGGCATTTAATGGAAGAATCAGTTCCCCTCAATGGATGAATCATTTTCAGCGATGTTAAGACCGATAATGTCAGTTCTCAGATATATTTATGGTAATGTCAGTAAAATAGCGGGTTAAATCATTCAGTTCGGCCCCCTCGAGGAAGTTTTATGTCTCTCTTGTTGAGGTTTTCAATGACATTAATTAACTTAACCTAAGGCACATCTTTTTATATGGGGTTAATGCAAGAATTAATAATAAGCAACCCAAAGTCAATATTTTTTTCGTTCACATCGTATTCCCTCTTATCCTTATTATAAGGTATTAACTGTCATTTCTTTTAGACCAAGGACGGAAAGTTGAGTCATTAAATTGATGTACAATTGATAAAAATTTCCACCTTTACCCCTACTTTAATGATATGGATTTAAAAAAATTAATTTTCAGATTTGCCATATGTTAGCAACTTAGCACAGTCTCTCATTGCTCCTTTCTCCCCCCATAGTTATAACCTCTATTCCCAAATCCCAATGCCTGATGCAATATCCGATGGATGACAAAATTTACCCAAATAGATAAAGAGAGATGATTGAGAAATGAAATAATGAAGCGAAGGATACAGAGTTGAACCCCTCGGGAAATGGAAACTTAATGGGGGTTGAGAGAGAAACATGCTTAGTGGATTGGAAATGCAACAGGCATTAAAAAGAATATGCAACATTCACGGTATAGGAATTAAAACTTTACGACCTTCAATAAGTTATTCAAAAAAAATGAAGTCCCATTACAAATGAGGGCATAATAGGAAAAACATAATAAATGAGTTAGTTAGAGGCAGTTGGTGCCTTATAATAAGGACCAAAAATTGTTGACAGTTGGTGCCTTATAATAAGGATCAGAGGGAGTAGTACAGAGCCTACTCAAAGGCATCCAAAACTAGTTATTGGGCAACCCACTCAAGAGCCCACTGAAAAAAAGAAACTCCTGTAACATTTAAAGCTTCTTTAGCTAGTTTATCAGCAACAACGTTTGCATCTCTGCTACACCATTCAACGCGAACGTCCCAATCCAAACATTTAAATATGTCTCGATCACCACCTTCCTCCATTTTGAGTCACATGCTTACTTAAGACCCCAAAGTACTGCCCATATTTCAGTATGGAAAGAAGATGCTGCACCAATATGGAACATAAACTCATTTAAAACTTCACTATTATGATTTCTAGCAATCCCTCCACATTCTACAACGCCACTCACTATTCCCCTCGTCCAATCAACATTTATTTTAACCCATTGTGGCGAAGGTGGCTCCCATCTCCGGAGACCTTCATTATGAATTGTGTTGAACAAGTATTGGGCATCCGCCCATTTAACAATAGCTGATTCTTGCGCCAAAATTGACCCCCTCCCTTTATCTTTATTTGGGAGCACCCCGCATTCCTATTCACCCAGAGCAGCCTGCCAAAAGTCAATATTGTCCGTGCTTGATATTCACTCCCTCCGGTTGTAAATATAAGCTTTAATTTGTGAATGTGATTGTTCTAAAAATAAGCTTTATTTTAATTTCGTCAAAGCATTTATTGAGTTTTTTCCAATTTTATTTTTGATTATACTTGTTGTATTTATTGTTTCTCTCACTTATCCTCTTTATAAATAAGGCATAGTTGGAAAATATATATATATTATTGCTCTTAATTAATTTTCATTGTTTTCTTGATAATCACTAATCGGTTATTTGAAGCTTATATTTAGTGAGTAAAAGTCAATATCGTTGGCGCTTAATATTTACTATGTCTAAATAATGCATTCCATCTCGTCCTTATTACTCCTCTGGTCCTATATATAGGGCATAGAGCAAGGTATTAAAACTCGGACTGAGCATTGAACCAAGCGAGCCAGTAGGTCAAGGGTTAGTGGGTCAGACCAGATTCAAACTGGGGGGTCAGACCGTTTGAGGAATAAAAAATCCATATAATTCAACATATAAATCATACTATCTAAATATACTAAATCAACAAAATAATCTAGATTTTTATTGAGTTAAATGGACTAATGTTTTAAACGAAATAATATTTTAATGGATCAAAAACTATAATTTAAAATTTAATGAGCTAAAATTAAAATAAGAGCAAATTTAATGAACCAAAAATTATATTAATCATAAAATAAATAAATCTTAAATATAATTCAACAACAATATTCCTAAAACTAATATACTACATATAAATAGTATAATATTTAGATTTGCCGCATCAATGTGCAGAGAAGATAAGAAAAGGAGTAGGGGATGGGCTCTGCAAGAGAATAGAACACCTAAAAAGTAGCGCTTGTTACTCTATCTCTCTATCTCTCAATGTTTTTGACCACTTCCTCCTATTCTTCTTCTAATGGTTTTCATTCAACACCCTTACATCATCTAATTAGCTTTATTATTATTTCAATTTTAGACCCATCTTTGCTCTGCATCTCTCTTTTCCCATATGAGGATGAGGAGAACGAGTCGGTCGAGAGGAGTTGGGAGAGACAATATAAAGGCAGGGCAAGGCAAACACGAAATAAGAGAGGAGGGCAGTGGGACCTGTCATCGTTTCAAAAGTTGGAGAAGCAGAAAAAATTAACCCGGCCTACTTTCACAACCCGGCGAGTTAGCCGAGTAGGTACCGGTTTGTACAGGGTCATACCGGGTTGGAATAGTAATAGGTGGCTGACTGAACCGGACCGGCTAGTTGGCCGGTTCACCGGGTTTCGGTCTGAACAGGCCGGTTCGGTCCAGGTTCATGAACCATGACATAGAGAGAGAAGAAACTTTTTTATCTTATTCATAGGCCCTGACGCCCTGTTTGGTACGAGGCACTGGATTTTGATGGATTGGGACAAGGATAGGTATTGGGACTAGGACTGAGGATTTAAAATTATATTTGGTTTGCGGTAATATTTAGATAAAATACTTGAATTGATTTTATTTTATAATCCTTCATGGATTATAAAAAGACTAAAATATCCTTATTATTAAAAAAAGTAACAAAAAACAAAGTCTGCAAATCCATCTCCCTTCAACGACATGCTTGGAAGTTGGAACTGATTAAAAGAACTATCTCCTTCAATCCAGCTATCTCTTTTGAACCAATCTTCAAATTCGATGTTAGGAAAATAGAACCTTGCCCTTACCATTCAGATTTGAAATACAAGCAAACTAAATACACGAGATCAACATCACGGACAATGGCTTTGCAAACTTGGGCTACCATTCTCACAAACTTGGGCTAAATACACGAGATCAACAATCCCACTTTAATAGAGGAGGAGAATAGACTCACAAACTCACAAGGGTACAGGGGTGTGAGTATGTGTGAAGATCCCAATTTTGTGCTACCATTCTTTCTGTTTGGTCCCAAATCAAACTACTAAATTTTTTGAATTTGTTTTTATACACTCAGTTTGGTCCCAGATTAGACTTTCAGTAGCATATACACTTAATTATCACCAATTCAGTAGGAGAATACAAGACGATGAATCATGAAACTACGAAAACCCATTACCTCTGACTTCATCAAGCCACTCTCTAAAGATACGATTTTTCTACCATACTTACTGGTGACTGATGTTGTGACTATCTTGAATATGATAACGGTGGGAGCGACAGAATGAGCAATGATGATTGATGGTTGCAACAATGGAGTGAGTCAAAACGGTGTGAGCCTTAAGATGACTAAACTCCAAAACGAATGACGATGAAAGAGATAGTGGCAAAGAAATTCTCTTATTTATGTTAAAATTGATAAAGGGTATTTTTGTCTGAAAAATATTACAAATGGGGATATTTTTGTCTCTAATATTTGTAATCTCGAGATTGAAAACGCAATACTAGGGGGCGGTGGTTTTGTAACAATCCCACTTTTATGATATTCTTAATCCCAAGTTATCTCCAGTTCCTCATACCAAACAATACAACTTGACCCAATCCTTGATTCAATCCCAGTCCCAACATCCCAATGCCAGGTACCAAACAGGGACATAGGGTAGATAGAGAAAATTTTTATGTGAATGTATGATTTTATCATTCATTTATTATTGTATTGACTTTGTTCTCGTAGGGTGTAACATCCCAAATTTTATTTACAAAAAATATATTGCGATCATTATATATGTTCAATAAAATGGTAAATATTTAAGGCCAAAGGAATTAAATATTGAAAGTAGAAAGGTGAACAGTGTTTTCAGTGAAATCGCCTGTGAGACAGTGAGGTTGTCATGTAGTTTTTGAAGACCAAATGATGAGCAAAAATTATGAAATTTTACAGGGTGAAATTAGACATCATAAGCTTTAATTTGATAGGTCATATGGATCAATTGAAGCTATGTATAAAGAGTTATGAATATTTGAAGTTAGTCCAAAAAATCTGAAAAGTCTCTGGAGCAGCGGTCAAAGATGGAAAATATGGGAATGATATGATTCCAACTAGTAAAATTCCATATTTTTTTCTTGAAACTAGACTAATAAGGGTTTCATAGCCTTTGAAATCACTCCGAAAAGATGTTTACAAAATTAGTTATGATTTTTCAAATTTAGGGCAGAAAATCTACCAGAATTGGCATTATTCCAAAAATTGAAAATAAAATGTGTTAGAAATTGTCTAATGGAATTAAAGATGCCAAGTGTCATGATCATATAAAGAGGGAATTAGATTATGATTTATGAAGATGAGCACATGTTCAATTGCATTAAAATAATCCTACATGAACATAGCAATCATGATTGATGATGGTAAGGATTATCTTGAGTGTAAGGTTGGAATTACCTTCAGTGCAAGTTTGGTTTAGTTGGAATAGCACTCATTTGATTAGAAGAGAAAAAGGGAGGAAGTTATTTCAAAACCAATGGGAAGCCTAATAGAGTAAGTATGTCATGATATGAAGGAGGTATGAGTTGTGATATGAAGGAGGTATGGGTGGTGACAAGTGTCACATTATATTGCATTAATGAAATCATGTGGAGTAAGGTGAAGGGAGTTAAATTATGAAGCTATCTTTCCTTTCCTCTTCCCTTCATATTTTGGCCAAGAGACAAGAGAGAGAAGAGAGAGAGAGAGAGCTTGAAGCCATTGAAGATCTAGAGAGAAGGAAGAAGGAGCTTAAGGTAAGAGGTGATTCCTTAAGTATTTCTTTACAATTTTTTCATGAAAAACCTTCTCTAAAACTTTTTCTTCATGAAATCCATAATTTTGAAGACACACTTTGAGACCAAGGAGAGAGAGAGAGTAGACGCCTAGAGAGAGAAAATCCAAGAATTCAAGAGGTAGCTACACCAAACTCAAATCTATACTAGTATGAAGTTGTTGTTGAGGTTTGTGTTTGGTTTTGGTAATTTATATCAAGTTTGTAAATTTGAAAAGTCATAATCCTAAGGGATTATGCTGCCCAAATTTCTTTGAATCATGGTTAAAAAATGTTTAAATGTGTTAATAAGGGATTAGAAGTGGAAAAGTACAAGCTTTGGAAGCTTAAACACAAAAACTTTATTTTTCCTTTTTTTTTAGAAACTTTTGGCCAAGGTCAGAACAAGGGGTAGGAGCTGGATTTTCATGGAATATATGGTTCTATTGGATTCAGTGGGCAAAAATAGGTGGGGTTACAGTTGGTCACTTTTTCAGAAAAGGCTGAAAGAGCATAATTATGAAAATGCTCCTAAAATCCTTAAACCGGGGCTCAAGGATATTTTCGTAATTTGACAATGAATTCGGTAATTTTGAACCCGGAAATGGATTTCTTGGGCGAAAATAAGTCAGGATAGCCATAGTCAAAATTTTAGGAAAACATGCCATCAGGCCGGGTATGGCAAGGCTGAGTCGGGGTCCCTGAGACATTTGGTAAAATTTTACCACAGACTAATATAACCATAAGAAATACTATGGAAGAGTCTAAAATGATATTTGGATAGGTTATGACCTATTTCTTGTACATTTAATATTTTAGTATTGAGTCGGAAGCCAGAAACGACACGTTTTACGAGGCACACTAAAAAGGATTGATAAGATTGAGGTAGGGAACTTACCTCTCCTGCATGTATATGATATTTATGCTAGTGTATTTATGCATGTTTTCTTGATTATGTGAAACATATATCAATGATTGAAGCTATATTTTTTGTTTATGCTATGGCCATAAGTATGTTGATTGAAATATTGAGCACACAGATATGTCATTATGTGAACATGAGTTATGTAATGCAAGCATATCATGCATTAAGCACTTATCTTGTATGCATATTGGTACTATTTTCTTACTGAGATTCTCTCGAATCTCACCCTCCTCTACCAACAATTTAGACAGGAGAAGAAAAAAGATATGCTAAGAACAATGTAGAGAACTGTATGAAAGGGATCGTAGTGGTGGAACGAAGATGCGAAGATGTCTTTGTTTTATTAGGATGAGTTTAGACACCCAAATAGCCCTTCGCAGCTATATGAATTATAATTATCAAGTATGAATTCCTATGGGGAATTTTCGTAATCGTGTACATAATATCAGTATATTTATGCTATTTCTGTGTTGCCCACCGAACTGTGTATCGTTTTCCGCAAATACTCTGAAATAGGTGAAAATAACATAAGGGTGTGACATAGGGTGTAATATAATGAATATTAAATCGAGGCAAAGTTAGATAGTTGTTAAATTTTATGGAAGAGTTAATGAAGTTTAAGGTTTTTATTAGTTTGTGTGAAACATGCTTGAAGTTATTTATAAATAGGACCAGAGGAGTATAAGGCACTAACTAATACCAATAATTCCTCTTGTTCTTTTTATAAGCAAACTTTTTCTAATTGCGCAAAATGAACTAGTGATTAAAATTAGTTAAAAATAATAAATGTGTCAAGAATGTCATGTCTTTTCCAAATATGCCCTATTTATCTATGAGAGAGAATGAGTAGAAAATATAAGAAAAAATAGGTAATAAATGATTAAATAGAAAAAAATTAGTGATGAGTGGGAGATAATTAATATAAAGTTATGTATTTAATAGGGTTAGAAAAGTAAAAGGTAGTTTAAATTTTAAAATACAAAAAGAAAGTTGTTTATATTAAGGACCATCCTTAAGAGAGAGAAAATTGTTTATAAAATAATTTGAGGGAATACTCTTCTGATCTTATTTATAAAGCATTCTCAGCATGTTTCACACACTTCAAGAAAAACTTTAAACTTCATTAATTCTATATTAAAAATCAACAAATTTTCAACTCTACTCCAATTTAACTACACACTTTAAAAGAAAATAACAATCTATACAATAATAAATTAAGGGTAAAATTGTACATTCATGTTTTGAAGCTGAGTTAAATAGCTTTCTTATATGTTCATATTGGTCATTTTTACAAGGCATTTGCAAGTTTTCAAGAAGCATGAAATATTTTTTTTTCATATATGCCTATATATATACATATATATATATATATTTTTTAATAATGGTAGTGGGAGAGAGTAATAATTAATACTTCATTCGATCTATAATATAAGGTACTTTTAGAAAAATAGCATGGTCCAAACTAATATAGGGTACTTGTAAGATAATTAATCTCCATTTTTCAGTTTTATCCCTATTATTAATGCTCATTTTCAATTTTGTCTACTTAGTAAATTATCAAACACATTTTTCAATAAGGGTAAAAGTGAAGAAAAATTTTAATTTATGACTTATTTAATGAGTTAACCATCACTTCTTATACCCATGAATTTAGTTAGAGTGTCTTATATTATGGATTAGAGGGAGTATCATATTAGAGTTTAGTATACTCCTCTGATCCTATTTATAAGATAAAGAAAGAAGATATTTTTTATCCTACTTGTAAGGCATGCTATTAATTTATTTTCATGAATGTATAGTTTTATTCTTCATTTATTAGTGTATATATTTGTTTTCTTGGAGAGTGAATAGTTAAATAGGAATAAAGTTGTTAAATTTTAAGGTAAAGTTAATGAAATTTAAAGCTTTTTTATCTATGTGAAGCATACTGGAAATATTTTATAAATAGGATTATAGGAGTATTTTGTAAGGAGCAATATTAAAAATCACTTGAATATAAGAATAAATTTAATTTTTTTAACTTTTTTTTCTTATATGTGAGAGTTGTAGTCAGGTCCTAATTATAAGGACCAAAGATAATATAATATTAGAGTTTAGTGTAGTTAATAAGTATAGTATTTGAAATCACTTAAATTTTAAGACAAATTTAATGCTTTTTACTATTTTTATTTGTATGTGATAATTAATGGTTGACGCCTTAGTGAGATTAAGAGATAGTACTAACAGAAGCACTTGTACTAATAATTGAGTAAACAAAAAGGATTGGATAAAAGGAAAAGAAAAATATAAGGACCTGAATCAAAATTTGCTGAAACTATAAGAACTGTCATATTAGTTTTCCCAATGATTAAAAAGGATATAAATTTAATAAAAATAAAAATATTTAATGTATTATTGAAAAAATTGAAAATTCTAAGTTACTTAAATTTTACAGAAAATTGGAGAAAGGGCTCCTTTTAAAAATTTAATTGGTGAGGATAACCTCAATCATAGTATTGTCATTTTTTTTATAAATAAACTTATCATGTTATTTACGCTAATTAAATTTCTAATGGGGGAGTTTTTACCAATTTTCGTTAAATTTTATTATTTATTTTTTCTTTAGATACGGATAAGTAAAATATTTGCATATTTATTTTTTCTTATATGGTAATTTTGTGGATGATATTTGAGTTTAATTTAATGAATCAGGTTGTAATTCATAAATAAATAATGATTTTAGCAAAAAATAGAATTTATTGAAAAATACTAAAATTTGACCATGTTTCAGTTTTCAGACAATATTTAGAGCTCTAGATGTCAAATTGAGACATTCTTTATATAGATAAAAAGTTAAAAAAAAAGCTCTACAACTTTTATGTTGAGGCCACAACCCCAGTTCTATCTTCAAGGGTTTCGAATTTTGCTTGGAAGTTGAGAATAATAATTTGTCCCAGACTGACCTTTGCCCACTAATTTGATCATAACTTGAGCTGTAAATGTTCAAATGAGGAGCTTTTAGTTGCGTCTTCAAGCTAAGATCCAAAGCTTCAACTTTCATGAGATTATATTGTGAAATTCCCCCTTTTTGACTGTCAAAATTATGCTGCAATCAAGAAGTATGGTTGCCACAAGATCAATATTAGTGGTTTAAGGTCATGCCTAACAATGTGAAAATTTTTGTACCCCCTCTATCTATAAATAGAGAAGCTCAAGACACAAGGAAACATATCATCTTAGAGTTAATTTTATGTATTGTATATTCTTCTTGCATGCCTCCTTCATGGAAGGGTTAGGTAGTATTTGTTTATGGATGGTATAGGTTGTCACCTATATGGAGGGTTTTACCTCCCATATGGAATGCTAGATTTTTCTACTTTCATGCATCTTATATGTTTTAGAATTTAATAATTAAGTTTTATGCAATGTTTATAAAGTTTTCAATTTATTTATTTTTTGTTTTTAATTTCATTATGACTTAAATTTTTATTTTCTTAAGGTGATGATGTAACTTACTAATGACGGATTGAATCTTAACTAATTAAATATAGTTTTAATTTTTTTTCATGATTAATTTTTAATTATTATTCTTAATGCTTTCAATTGATTGGCTATCTTTTGAATGATTTCAATATGTATGTTGAGACCGAAAGGAGATACATGGGTGTACATCCTATAATTAAAACCATAACTTGCATATGCAATAGGACTATATTCATATGAGTTGTGTAGTCTTAATGAGTTCAATAAATCTTAATGTATAATTAATTGCTTTAATTCATATAAGGATATATTGGATTAACAATTAATTATAGAATTGCTTGACTTTGAAAGAGGCTACGAATTAAATTAGGGAAACTCAGCTATCAATAATGTGAAATAAATTGGATTTCAATTTTCAGGTAATATCTAGAGCTCTAGATGTATTAAATTTGACCATGTTTCAATTTTTCGGGTAATATTTAGAGCTCTAGATTTCGGACTAGGACGTTCTTTATATAGATAAAAAGCTAAGAAAAAGCTCTACAACTTTTATGTTGAGGCCACAACTGATTTCTACTTTCAAGGGTTTCAAATTTTATTTGGAAGTGGAGAACATGAATTTGTCTCAGACTGACCTTTGCACGCTAATCTGACCATAACTTGAGCTGCAAATGTTGAAATGGGGAGCTTCTAGTTGCGTCTTTAAGCTAAGATCCAGAGCTACAACTTTCATGAGATCAAATTGTGAAATTTCATTGTTTTGACTGTCAAAATTAGACTGCAATCAAGAAGTTTGGCTGCCACAAGGTCAATATTGATGGCTTAAGGTCAAGATTCATGCATAACAATGTGGAATTTTTTTTACCCCCTCCATCTATAAATAGAGGAGCTCAAGACACAAGTAAACACACCATCTTAGAGTTAATTTCATGCATTGTATTTGCTTCTTGCATGCCTCATTTATGGAAGGCTTAGGTAGTTTTCCTTTATGAATGGTATAGGTTAGCACTTACATGGAAGGTTTTAACTCTTATATGGAATGCTAGATTTTTCCATTTTCATGCTTCTTGTATGTTTTAGAATTTAATAATTAAGTTTTATGCAACATTCATGAAATTTTCAATTTATTTTGTTTTTATTTTTAATTTCATCATGAGCTAAATTTTTATTTTCCTAGGGTGATGATATAGCTTATTAATAACGGATTGAATCTTAATTTATTAAATCTAGTTTTAATTTTTTCTTCATGATTGAGTTTTAATTATTGTGTTTAATGCTTTCAATTGATTGATCATCTTTTAAATGATTTCAATATGTATGTTGAGACCGGAAGGCGATATATGTGCGTAAATCCTATAATTAAAATCATAACTTGCATATAAAATAGGAATATATTCATATGAGTTGTGTAGTCTTAATAAGTTTCATAAATCTTAATGCATGATTAATTGCTTTAATTCATATAAGGATATATTATATTAACAATTAATTTTAGAATTACTTGACTTTGGAAGATGCTAGTAATTGAATTAGGGAAATTCGGCTATCAATTATGTGGAATAAATTGGACTAGAATAGTAGATGATTCAATCCGAAATTTGTTAAGTGAAATCTGACCTCTAGAGCTTTTTCTTATAATTATTTTCATATTCATTGCATTCATATTTAATCATTTTTATTTTGCACTCTCAATCACCAACTAATCGATTGACTAAATAGAATTAAAATTACCCATTTTGGTACTTAGTGATCAATATTTGTGAGAACGATACTTTACTCATTTCTATATTACTTGTTTGTGACGGTGTACACTTACACCTTTTAATAAATCATTTACACTTGTAACAGATATTTTCATAAATTAGAATAAAATTAGAAAACAATCATTATTAACCTTTAAGTATACTTATATAATTAGGACCAAAATTTTCATCTACAAGCAAACTTATAATAAGGACCAATATGTTATTTTAATAATGTAACATCCCAAATTTTATTCACCAAAAATATATTGTAATTATTTAAATAATTCAATAAAATGGTGAATATTTATGAACTTTGGATCTTATGAATTTTAAAAAATTCATATTCTTAAAAAAATGGGCAAATGAATTCAAGAATTGAATTAGATTACAAAGGTGATAGCAAAATCATAATTTAGCCAATTTAGCCCAAGATTTATTATTTTCCAATTAATTAGAGTTAATTTCAATTAATCAAGGAAAATAAAGGAAAATGCATAAAAGGGATTATTCTTGGTGGAATAAAATCAAAAATTGGGAAATTAGGGGGAATTATACATAATTCATTTATATCAATTATGGAATTGTTAAGATCATTTTTTCCCTTTCCTTCCCTCTTGAAATTTGGTCCAAACACCTAAGAATGAGGAGAAAATTTAATTTCATGGATGCATGTCCAAAAGGCTACATGAAGAGATAATGATGATTAATTTTCAAGAAGCACAAGTCAAATACTACATAAATATTGCAATGATGATAATGGTTGAGTGATGTGTTAGATTTAATGTTGAGTGCATGATGGAGGGATAACTTGAGTTAAGGAAAGGAGATACTTGATTGCATGATGGTAAGCTTGAGTGAAGGAAGAGACAAACATGATTACATAAAAGGGTGTAAGAGTATGGACATGAAGTAGAAGGCATGGTTGGAGGTATGGGAAGAGGGATGGTGTCTTTGACAAGTGTTGAAATCTCAACCCTTGATGAGATTAATGGTATAGGATCAAGGGAGCATTTTTATGAAGCTTTTCTCTTCCCTTCCCTTCCTCATTTTCATCCAACACAAGAAGAGAAGAGAGAGAGAGAGAGAGAGAGAGAGCTCTCAAGTTCTAGAGAGAAGGAAGAAGAAGAAGTTTAAGGTAAGTGTAATTTCTTAATAGTTTTCTTGTGGTTTTGCTTAGAAATCTTCTCTAAACATTTCTTCTTCATGGAATCCATGAATTTGAAGACACATTCTTAGCTCAAGAAGAGAAAGAGGAGATGTCTAGAGAGAGAAGATTCAAGATCTCAAGAGGTAACCTCACAAACCTTAGATCTAAACTAGTATGGTGTTGTTGTTGAGGTTTGTGTTTGGTTTTGGTGATTTTTGTCAAGTTTGTAAATTTGGAGAGTCCTAATCCTAAGGGGTTATGCTGCCCAATTTTTTTAAATCATTATTATAATGTGATTAAATAAGTTAATAAGGGATTAGAAGTAGAAAAGTACAAGTTTTAGAAGTTAAAACACAAAACTACATTTTTTCAATTTTTGACCAATATTTCAGCCAGCACAGATCTGAGGGAAGGATGTGTATTTTCATAAAATAAATGGTTCCATTGGATTTAGTGGGTAAAAATAGGTAAGGTTACAGTTAGGCACTTTTTCGGTAGAGGCTGAAAAAGCATAATTACGAAAATGCCCCTGAAATCCCTAAAGCGGGGCTGTCAAAGGTATTTTCGTAATTTGACAGTGAATTTGATGATTTCGAGCCCGTAAATGGATTCCTTGAGCGAAAATAAGTCAAAATAGCTTTGGTCAAAATTTTGGGAAAACGTGCCATCGGGCTAGGTACCGCGGGGCGGGGCCGGGTTCCCAGGGGCATTTTTGTAAATTTTTATCATAGACTAATATAATCATAATAAACACTATAGAAGAATCTAAAATGATACTTGGATAAATTATGACATATTTCTTGTACATTTAATATTTTAGAACCGAGTCGAGAGCCGGAACGACACATTTTACGAGACACCGTTAAATAGAGGATTATAAAGCGTTGAGGTAGGGACATTATCCTTCATACACTATGCCATAAGTTATGTGATTGTGTGGATGCCATTGTTTTGTAAATGCACTTTATTAATCAACATGATTTGCCTAAAGAGGGGTAGTTAGTGCCAGAGATGCACTTACATTGGGAGTTGGCAGAAGTCCAACGTTGTAGATTGTGGTGCTGGGCCCCACTCATGTATACATGACGATGATGTGATTATATCATTCATTAATTTGTGCATACCTTGACGCATGACATATTTACTTTTGGCATTTTCTATGAACGATATTATGTCTCTACGGGGATTCTTCAGAATCTCACCCTATTTTTAAAACCAATACCTCAGCGGGTACCAATGGGGCAAAGGGGAAAGACGTAGACACCATAAAGTGAACAACACGGGTCTCAAGGCGAGGATAAGATCGTGGGCATAATTAGTCTATTTTGTGATATTTTGGTGAAATATGTAAATATTAAAACTTCCGCAGTATTTTCTGTTTTCGTAGACGAACGATATCAGAATTGTTAACGAATATTTTTATCAATATAATTGTACTTTTTTGTATGCCCATTGAATCCTGTCTTTATTACTATTTGATTATCAAAATGGAAACGGGTGTTGATGTAACATCCCAAATTTTATTCACCAAGAATATATTGTAATTATTATATATATTCAATGAAATGGTGAATATTTAAGGCCAAAAGAATTAAATATTGAAAATTGAAGGTGGAACAGTGCTTTCAGTGAAATCGCCTGCAAGGCAGTGAGATTGTCATATAGTTTTGGAAGACCAAATGATGACCAAAAATTATGAAATTTTATAGGGTGAAAGTAGACATCCTAAGCTTTAATTTGATAGGTCATATGACTCAATTGAAGCTATAGACAAAAAGATATGAATTTTTGAAGTTGATCCAGAAATTCTGGAAAGTTTCTGGAGCAGAGATCAAAGATGTAAAATCTGGGAATAATATGATCATTTACAGTAAAATTCCATATTTTTCCTTGAAACTAGACTCAATGAGGGTTCCATAGGCTTTGGAATCGCCTCGAATCGATGTCTACAAAATTAGTTATGATTTTTCAAAGTTAGGGAAGAAAATCTGCCAGAATTGCCATTATTCCGAAAATTGAAAATGAAATGTGTTAGAAATTGATTAATGAAATTAAAATGGCAAGTGTCATGAACATACAAGGAGATAGGACCCAAGTACACACATGATCACAAGGGATGGCATAAGGTTGAGTGAGTTGGTAGGTTAATGTTGAGTGTACACAAAAATGGAATGATGGTGTACATGAAAGGTGTTGCAATCTCAACCATAGATGAAATCAAGGGCTAGGAAGGAAGATGACAAGGTTAATAAAATATCTTCTCTTCCCCTTCACACACACATTTCGTTCAAGGCACAAGGGAAAGAGGAAGAGAGAAAGCTTGAGAGATAGAGAGAAGAGGAGAGCTTAAGGAGGAAGAAGTCTAAGGTAGATATTGTTGTTCTTGTGTTCAAAGCTTCCTCTCTTGCATAATAGCTTCTCTAATCTCTTTTTCTCTATGGATCACCATGTTAGCAAGCTAATCTCAAGGTTGAGGGGAGAGAGAGGACGTTCTAGAGAGAGAAACACCAAGGATCAAGAGGTAATCTCCAAAATCTCAACTTCTTTGTGTATTGAAGTTGTTGTTGGTGATTGTTGTTTGATTTATGTGATTTTTGGTTAAGTTGTAAAATTGGAAAAGCCATAATCCTAAGGGGTTATGCTGTCCAAAATCCTTTAAATCATGATTATGAAGTTTTTAAATGAATTAATCAAGGATTAGAAGTGGAAAAGTACAAGTTTTGGAAGCTAAAACACAAAGCTCCATTTTTCTATTTTCCCTTCAATATTTCGGTCAGACCAGAACTGGTACAAGGAGTTGGATTTTCATGAAATAAATGGTTCCATTGGACTCAGTGGGCAAAAATAGGTGGGGTTACAGTTGGGCAATTTTTCGGTAGAGGCCGAAAAAGCATAATTACGAAAACGCCACTGAAATCACTAAATAGGGGCTGTCAAGGGTATTTTCGTAATTTGACCATGAATTTGGCAATTTCGAGGCCGGAAATGGATTCCTTGGGTGAAAATAAGTCAGAATAGCCCTAGTCAAAATTTTGGGAAAACGTGCCATCGGGCCGGGTACGGCGGGGCCGGGCCGGGTTCCCGGGGGCATTTTTGTAAATTTTCACCATAGACTAATATAACCACAATAAACACTATGGAAGAGTCTAAAATGATACTTGGATAGGTTATGACCTATTTCTGGTACATTTAATATTTTAGGACCGATTTGGAGGCCGGATACGACACGTTCTTCGAGGCACATTTAAAAGAGGATTATAAAGCTTTGAGGTAGGGACATTATCCTTCATACACTATGCCATAAGTTATGTGATTGTGTGGATGCCATTGTTTTGTAAATGCACTTTATTAATAACATGATTTGCCTAGAGAGAGAGGCTGTTAGTGCCAGAGGTGCACTTACACTGGGAGTTGGCAGAAGTCCAACCGGTGTAGATTGTGGGGCTGGGCCCTACTCATGTATACATGACGATGATGTGTTTATATTGTTCATTAATTTGTGCATACCTTGGCGCATGACATATTTACTTTTCGCATTTTCTATGAACGATATTATGTCTCTACGGGGATTCTCCGGAATCTCACCCTATTTTTAAACAAATACCTCAGCGAGTACCAGTGGGCCAAAGGGCAAAGATGTTGACGCCGGACAGTAAGCGGCACGTGTCTCGAGGCGAGGATATGAACGTGGTTATGCCTTAGTCTATGCCTTAATATTTTGGATAATTTGTAAATATTAAAACTTCCGCTGTATTTTCTGTTTCCGTCGACGAGCAAGATCGGAATTGTAAACGAACGACGTTGGTTTGTAAACGAATATTTTTATCAGTATAATTGTACTTTTCTGTATGCCCATTGAATTCCGTCTTTATTACTCTTTGATTATCGAAATGGAAACGGGTGTTGACATTTTTGGTATCAGAGCTAATAAGCGGTTCTGGCATTATCAGAATTGTATACTGATAAGGTTTTGTTTGCACGGCGAGAGGACATCACGGATAGTCTGAGTGCGCCTATATTCATGGATGGTCCAAGTGAGCCGATGATCGTGGATAATTCGAGCGAGACGACGGTGAACCAGCGTGTTCCAAACAGAGGGCCGATGATCGACCACTTCGGATACGGCTGAATTCGTATTGATACATAGCATGGAAGTGCGTGCCGAGACTGTAAGTATACGGTCTAAAGCTGAGGCCGACGTCCCCAGGAATGATAGAGGTCGGAGAGATCGGAGATGCACTGGAGGCGTATGATTTTGACTACGATCCAGAGGAGATGTCAGCGGACGAGCTGAGCGACAGCGAGTCTCAAGCAGAGGCCAGTACTTAGTATTTATTGACGATATTAAGACAAGGATACCGGAGGAGCAGGTTCGGGACGAAACGGTATCGAGACTGTAACGGCGATATCACAGAATGGGGTATCAGGGTACTCAGAGGTGATATCAGTACCCAGATTGTAGTATCGGTGGTACTGGTGCATATGGAGATGATATCAGTATGGTATCGGTGGTATCAGGATGGTATCAGTGGTATAAGGAAGTGATATCAGTATGGTATCGATGGTATCAGGATGGTATCAGTGGTATCAGGATGGTATCAGTGGTATCAGGAAGTAGCATTATCAGTGCATGTAGAGGCAGTACTAGAACCCAGTTGATGGTATCGATGGTTTGAGTGCATATAATAATGATAGCCGCTATTATGATAGTGGTATCAGGAGAGTACCAGCGGTATCAGAAGATAATGGAGTCAGCACAAGCTAAGGAGGTATCAGTGCCCAATCAACAGTATCAGGGGGACTATGGTGCTGGATGAAAGAATCAATATACGTAATGACATTATCAGAATGCCAGTAGTAACAACTCTGATAATGGTATCAGAATTGATATTATGATGAACAGTAGGTTGTAAGTTGAGTAATGTCTTTAGTTTCCCTATAGTATAAATATTTAATGTATTCGTGTACCCAAATTATTATGAAATGACAAGAATACCCTTGTGTCTATATGAAAATTTATTTTTCCTTATTTCATTCAGCGAGGTATCAAAATGACACGTACAAGGGAAGGAAATTATGACCCAAATGGCGAGGTTAGCCCTGACTCTACTCACCAAATACGGAACGAGATGGCACAACAACAACTTGTGATAAATGATCTGAGAGATGAGCTGCGTGAGTTACGACGGAGACAGGGAAGATTAGAACATCTTGAAAGGAAAGTAGGTGAATATAGTTCATCTGCCCAACTTCATCAGGAGCTGCCAATCGCATTTGTTTACGAAATGAATGTGTTTCAAACCTGGGTGAAACGATTTGAGAAACAACAACCTCCTACCTTCCGAGGGAGATTCGATCCTTTGCAAGCAGAAGAATGGTTATCTGCACTGGAGCAAATTTTCACAAGGCTAATGTGCACCAATGATATTAAAGTTCAGCTAGCCGCTCGCAAACTCGAAGGAGAGGCGAATATATGGTGGAGGAATACAACGTTGACTCTACAGGCATGGAATATTCCAGCAACATGGGAAATGTTCCAGGGGAAATTTAACGAAAGATATTTCTCTCAACCAAACAAGTTAGCAAAAGAAAAGGAATTCCTCAACATACGACAGGATAATGAAGAGAGCTTCGATGAGTACCTGGCACGTTATGTCCAATTGTCTCGGTATTCCTCGTACCTAAGACATCGGGACGACGAGGAGTGGAGCTCCGATATTATGATACGAGGGTTGAAGCTAGAACTGAGAAAGAAATTGATTTCTAAACACTTTACAGTGTTCGCCAAGGCAGTTGAAGAGAGTCGACTCGCTGAGAATGACTTGTTGAGCTTGCACCCCAATAGAAGTGGCAACTACAAGGATGTGTTTGGTAGTGGGAGTCCTTCCCAGAAATGTAAGAATCCGGAAGTTCCGTCTGGAAGCAATAACAAAAAGCGATATCGTGATGATAGCGGTAGCAAGCAGAGATCCTCTGAAAATAAGACGTGTGGGCGTTGCATCCAGCCACATGGTGATGAACCATGCCTAATCAGGTTACGAATTTGCTACAACTGTGGAAAGCCGGGTCATTTGGCTAGAGATTGCCTACAACAACAACAAACCAAGGAGCTTAGCTCAAAAGCTCGAGGCAAAGAAGTGATTACTCATGAGAAAATACAGGAGTCGCCTGAGATTACCCTCGAAGCAATCTGAAGTAAGGGATATGTTCTACGAGTAGATTGGGATTAGGACTTACCATATATATTGTATTTGACAGTGTAAAACATTCTGGGTTGAATGTATATGAATAGTTGATTTTGATCACATCTATGGGTGTGAAAACTTACCCTAATATTTTGATAGAGCTGTTGACTAGAATTAGATTGGCTATATTGAATAGTAGGGAAGAAAAGAAAGGTATGAATAGAAGATGATGGTGAATCGTGTATTAACAGCCTGGTAGGCTGACGAATTCTCTGGAATTTATTCCGGAGTATATGAATGGGCTACCCTAGAAAGGTAGTAGAATTAGTAAGTATGCGTAGATTCTCATACGAATAGAATGTGCCTACACTCACGGGTGTCAGAATTGTCACAATCAATGTATAATTGAATGGCATAATGAATGCTGAGGGACTCGAATCATTAGTGGACTTGATTGTCTACTGTTTCATGCTGCATGGCTTAGCAGTAATCCACGAAATCTGGTTAGTTGATGACCAATTGGTGAGCTCACGGAGTAAATGACACGTGAGTAATAATTATGAATAGAATTGAACATGGTAAAGTGGAAGCAGTACTGAACCGATAAGGCCGGAAACTGTGATTGTGATACGCAGTGTTCTGAGTCCTGTTGATTATTATGAGTAGCTCAATGGTAGTAGCCTTAGTCAGGACCACAATCTTATGCCCTCAGGGTCGTGTGTTCGAGCCTGTGGGAGGCAAAAGAAATGCGGTTGAGTTGGAGGGGCCGCAGATATCCTAGTGAGTCCACGCTCGTAGTCTGCTCGTAGTCCCTGGGATTGGGGAAGTGCGGGGGAAGTGCGGGGTGTGACAATAAAAAGGATGAGATGTTTATATCGAAATTTCTCATAACTCAACATTATGCATGGGATGATGATTGTGAGAGGAGCTTCAGAGAGCTGATGATGAAAATTTATTAAAGTACCAACGTTGATAATCCCAGATCCATAGTGGGCCTTTGTTGTCTTCACTAATGCTAGATGGCATGGATTGGGAAGGGAATTGAGTCCCGGATGCAAGCAGGCATATATTGAGATGAGAATTGATGCAAGCCGAGTGAGGGCGTATGCATCATGTCAGCTGAAGCTTCAGGAATTGAACTATTCCATCCATAATCTTGAGTTGATGATAGTAATGTTTGTATTAAATTCGGAAACGTTGCCTTTATGGCATAATTATGGAGATGTACTGCTACCACAAAGATGGAAATGTGTGTATGATCAAAAAGAGTAAAATATGACGCGAGATAAGTGGATAGAGTTGTTGAAAGATTAAGACCTGGAATGTAAATGTGTCCAGGGTGAGCTAATGTTGTCATTGACGCATTGAGCCGTAAGATAGTATTGATAGCGGATAAAGCTGATTAAGCAGATGTTGTTAGCTATTTAGAGCCACCGTGACGACAAACCCTAGAGTGGAGCCACTGTGACGACTAACCCGCGAGTGCAGCCACCGTGACGATGAACCCTAGAGTGCAGTCACCGTGACATTGAATTGTAGATTAGAGTTACAAGCGCGTTGGCTCTTAATGATGGTGTTGTGATAAGTTCCATATAAAAAGGGGTTTTGACAAGAGTTTCTATGGCTCTGAATGATCCAAGTGGAATCGGGCCAAGGCTTGGCATAGAGAAACACCAGTTTTGAGTATAGTCAGGTATTATGGAGATTCCTGTGGGACTCCTATTTAATCAGCCTGACATTGTTGATGCACAAAGGAGGAGTAAAACCTCAAAGTGCGTACCGTATCGCTTTGCCACCAAGTCTGAGCAAGCTACACGATGTTTTCTATGTTTCTCAGATGAAGAAGTATCAACCTGATCCAGAGCATGTGATAGAGTACGAAGATGTGGAAATACGTGAAGACTTGACTTATGAAGTCATGCCTGACCGAAACATTGATCGGCAGGAAAAGTAGCTCAGAAACAAGAGTATCCTGTCTGTCAAGGTCGTCTGGAGAGGGTTATCACCCATAGAGGCTACGTGGGAAACAGAAGAAAGTATGAAGAAGCGTTACCCGGAGTTTTTGGCTATGTAAGCGTAGCAAATTTCGGGGACGAAATTTAATTAAGTGGGGGAGAACTGTAACATCCCAAATTTTATTCACCAAGAATATATTGTAATTATTATATATATTCAATGAAATGGTGAATATTTAAGGCCAAAAGAATTAAATATTGAAAATTGAAGGTGGAACAGTGCTTTCAGTGAAATCGCCTGCAAGGCAGTGAGATTGTCATATAGTTTTGGAAGACCAAATGATGACCAAAAATTATGAAATTTTATAGGGTGAAAGTAGACATCCTAAGCTTTAATTTGATAGGTCATATGACTCAATTGAAGCTATAGACAAAAAGATATGAATTTTTGAAGTTGATCCAGAAATTCTGGAAAGTTTCTGGAGCAGAGATCAAAGATGTAAAATCTGGGAATAATATGATCATTTACAGTAAAATTCCATATTTTTCCTTGAAACTAGACTCAATGAGGGTTCCATAGGCTTTGGAATCGCCTCGAATCGATGTCTACAAAATTAGTTATGATTTTTCAAAGTTAGGGAAGAAAATCTGCCAGAATTGCCATTATTCCGAAAATTGAAAATGAAATGTGTTAGAAATTGATTAATGAAATTAAAATGGCAAGTGTCATGAACATACAAGGAGATAGGACCCAAGTACACACATGATCACAAGGGATGGCATAAGGTTGAGTGAGTTGGTAGGTTAATGTTGAGTGTACACAAAAATGGAATGATGGTGTACATGAAAGGTGTTGCAATCTCAACCATAGATGAAATCAAGGGCTAGGAAGGAAGATGACAAGGTTAATAAAATATCTTCTCTTCCCCTTCACACACACATTTCGTTCAAGGCACAAGGGAAAGAGGAAGAGAGAAAGCTTGAGAGATAGAGAGAAGAGGAGAGCTTAAGGAGGAAGAAGTCTAAGGTAGATATTGTTGTTCTTGTGTTCAAAGCTTCCTCTCTTGCATAATAGCTTCTCTAATCTCTTTTTCTCTATGGATCACCATGTTAGCAAGCTAATCTCAAGGTTGAGGGGAGAGAGAGGACGTTCTAGAGAGAGAAACACCAAGGATCAAGAGGTAATCTCCAAAATCTCAACTTCTTTGTGTATTGAAGTTGTTGTTGGTGATTGTTGTTTGATTTATGTGATTTTTGGTTAAGTTGTAAAATTGGAAAAGCCATAATCCTAAGGGGTTATGCTGTCCAAAATCCTTTAAATCATGATTATGAAGTTTTTAAATGAATTAATCAAGGATTAGAAGTGGAAAAGTACAAGTTTTGGAAGCTAAAACACAAAGCTCCATTTTTCTATTTTCCCTTCAATATTTCGGTCAGACCAGAACTGGTACAAGGAGTTGGATTTTCATGAAATAAATGGTTCCATTGGACTCAGTGGGCAAAAATAGGTGGGGTTACAGTTGGGCAATTTTTCGGTAGAGGCCGAAAAAGCATAATTACGAAAACGCCACTGAAATCACTAAATAGGGGCTGTCAAGGGTATTTTCGTAATTTGACCATGAATTTGGCAATTTCGAGGCCGGAAATGGATTCCTTGGGTGAAAATAAGTCAGAATAGCCCTAGTCAAAATTTTGGGAAAACGTGCCATCGGGCCGGGTACGGCGGGGCCGGGCCGGGTTCCCGGGGGCATTTTTGTAAATTTTCACCATAGACTAATATAACCACAATAAACACTATGGAAGAGTCTAAAATGATACTTGGATAGGTTATGACCTATTTCTGGTACATTTAATATTTTAGGACCGATTTGGAGGCCGGATACGACACGTTCTTCGAGGCACATTTAAAAGAGGATTATAAAGCTTTGAGGTAGGGACATTATCCTTCATACACTATGCCATAAGTTATGTGATTGTGTGGATGCCATTGTTTTGTAAATGCACTTTATTAATAACATGATTTGCCTAGAGAGAGAGGCTGTTAGTGCCAGAGGTGCACTTACACTGGGAGTTGGCAGAAGTCCAACCGGTGTAGATTGTGGGGCTGGGCCCTACTCATGTATACATGACGATGATGTGTTTATATTGTTCATTAATTTGTGCATACCTTGGCGCATGACATATTTACTTTTCGCATTTTCTATGAACGATATTATGTCTCTACGGGGATTCTCCGGAATCTCACCCTATTTTTAAACAAATACCTCAGCGAGTACCAGTGGGCCAAAGGGCAAAGATGTTGACGCCGGACAGTAAGCGGCACGTGTCTCGAGGCGAGGATATGAACGTGGTTATGCCTTAGTCTATGCCTTAATATTTTGGATAATTTGTAAATATTAAAACTTCCGCTGTATTTTCTGTTTCCGTCGACGAGCAAGATCGGAATTGTAAATGAACGACGTTGGTTTGTAAACGAATATTTTTATCAGTATAATTGTACTTTTCTGTATGCCCATTGAATTCCGTCTTTATTACTCTTTGATTATCGAAATGGAAACGGGTGTTGACAGTTGACAAATAAAATAAAGTGAGATCCAGTATCTTTTCTTCATGAGATACCGTATTTAACTTTTCATCTCTTTGCAATGGAAAGGCCAAAAGTATGAAATTTTGACTCATAGTTTAAGTGTTTTTTCTTTAAAAACCCAATTGAAATTTTGGCTTATGGTTTAAAAGCTTTTTTTTTTCCAAAAACATAAACAAAAAGTCAAAAAGTAGCTTTTAGCTGTTGAGATGCACGTTTGGTGTCACGCCCTTATTTTAATTTCACCTTTACCAGAGTCTTCGTGGAAAACGATATACGGTTCAGTAGGCAACACAGGAATAGCATAACTATACTGATAATCTGTGCATGATTACAGAAATTCCCCCATAGGGGTTTGTACATGATCATTACATCAATGTAGCCACACAGGGCTACTGGGGTATCTAAACCCGTCCCAGTAAAACAAAGACATATTCCTGACTTTGTTCCGCCACTGCAATCCCCTCGTGTAGTTCTCTTCTTTGCTCTCAACATATCTTTTGTCTTCTCCTGTCTAAATTGTTGGTAGGGGAGGGTGAGATTCGAGAGAATCTCAGTAGGAAACAGATACCATAATGCATGCATGATTGATGCTATGTGTATGACATGTTAGCTTTATCTAGATGTATGCCCCATAATGACATTTCTGCATGCTCAATGTTTCATACAACAAGACTATGGCCACAGCGAAAACAGAAACAGAGCTTCATTTATTCAAATATGCTCTACACAATCAAGTAAAGCGATCACATACATCACTACACAAGCAAGTATATCAAATACATGCAAGAAAGGTAAGTCCCCTACCTTAACCCTTTTCCGCCTCGAAACGTGTGCCTCGATCTTCGTGCAAACAGCTCGGGGCTCCATATTCGATCCTACAATGTCAAATGTACTATTTAGACACTTCCATAGTGTTTCTGGGGGTTATATGAGTCTATCTTGAAAAATTACTAAAATACCCCCGGGGACCCAGCCCCATCATACCCGGTCCGGCTGTACTTTTCCCGAAATTTTGACATGGGCTATTCTTACATATTTTCACCCAAGGAATCCATTTCTGGACTCATAATTATCAAATTCAATGCCAAATTACGAAATTGCCTTTGGCGGCCCTACTTTTAAGGTTTTAGGGGCGTTTCCGTAATTATGCTTTCTAGACTTTTTCTGAAAAAGTGCCCAACTGTAACCCCACCTATTTTCGCCCACTGAATCCAATGGAATCATCAAATCATTGAAAATCTAACTCTAAGACCCATTTACAATGCTGGCCGAAATATATAGGTTTTAAGGGGGAAATCGGGGTTTTTCGGTTTCGGCTCCGTAAACACGTTCCTTTCTACTCCTAACCACTTTATTGACTATTCCATTAGGTTAAAACTACCATTTAGTATCAATTTGGGCAGCATAACCCCTAGGAAAACCCAATTTTCCATTTTTACAACCAATGGCAATCCGGCGAAATTTCACCGATTAAATTGCCCACAGCAGTTAGAATAGTCAATATACGAAAGTTTGGAAGTTACCTCAAGCTCCCTCTGACTTTTCCTCTTCTTTGATGAAACCCTAACCTCCTTAACCATGAAAACTGAGGTTCCAAGCCTTAAAGAACATAAAGGAGTAGCTTAGGATCGGAGTTATACGCGTTAGGAGCTAAATCGTCGGAGGAATCGGCTTACCTTGGGAGTTTTCTTCTCATTTCTCTCTCTACAATTCCACACCTTCTCTCTCTATATGCAGCTGTGCAGAACGTCAGAAATGAGCTGAAGAAGGAGGAGGATGATTATAATGATATATCCAATTTAATTAATTAATTTTCCCAATTTTCGGATTTTTGCAAAATTCTGGCAGATTTCTGCCCAAATTTTGAAATATCATAACTAATTCTAGAAAAATCGAATTGGAGTGATTCCAAAGCCTATAGAACTCTTATTGAGTCTATTTTCAAGGAAAAATATAGACTTTTGCTGAATGGAATCACAAAATTCCCAGAATTTCAATCTTTGCATATTGTTCCAGAAATTTCACAGTTTATCTGTGCTGATTTCAAAATTTCATATCTTTTTGTGTATAGCTCTAATTGATTCATGTGACCTATCAAATTAAAGCTTAGGAGGTCTACTTTCATCCTGTAAAATCTCATAATTTTTTCTTATCATTTAGTCATTAAAAATCACATAACAAGCTTACTACCTCATAGGCGATTTCACCAAAAACATAATTACTTTCTCCAAAATTCATCATTTTACTTTCTTAATACCCCAAAGATATTAGAATCATTAGGGGATAAATTTGGGCTCTTGCTAAATTGGGGCTTAGCAGTCCACTTAATTTAGGCTTATTCTCAAGCCTCCAATCCCAAATTTCGGGGTATTACATTTGGGCCTTATGATCTTAAGCACAACCTAAAACATTCTTCTTGGTTTGGGTTTTGTGCATCCATGCTCTTAATGAATAAGAGCACATGTTCCCATGGTCATCAATAAACCAAGGAACAAAAAATCGGACCGGGCAATGAACCGGTTACAGTACAGGTTCAAGAGTTAATAATAGGTCAACCAGGGTCTAACCCGTAGTTGAACCAGTCATATTAAAATATTATAATTTATTAGAGGCAATATATATTAATATATTTTTAAACTTCTATAAATAAAAATGAAAATTTTTAGAAAAAAATGCTTAAAATCTATTAGTATTAGTTATAATGCCTATACTTATGCAATGATATCTCCTTTCCTATAATTATTATATCTTTTTAAATAATTTTTTCATTATTTTCTTCATTTTTTTTAGATTTTTTCTTTTTTTACCTAGTCTCTCTTCATTTTGGTCTTAAACCTTCCATTTCCCCCTAAAAAAGCACAAAATAAAAATCTGAAAAATAAAAGAAAATGAAACCGGTTGAACCACTGGTTTTAACTAGTTTATACCGATCCAACCAGTTTCAGATCGGTCCAACCAATTTCACATTTAATGATCAAACCAGACCAAACCACTGACCGGTTCCCAGTTCAACCGGTCGAACCTGCCGGTCCGGTCCATTTTTTGTTCTATGCAATAAACTTGTTCCAAAAAGTAACTACTCTGTTGGGTTTTAATTAAGGAATAATTTTATTTAAATACCACTTGAACTTCAAAATTCTAAATCAGTAATTTTTTAAAAAACTGAGTTGTCAATTGCTATACTCTTTTTATCAGTCCCATTACTTTTATAGTCAATAAAACCAATTTAGGATTTTGAAATTCAAGTGGTATTTAAGTGGAATTCTCCCTTTAATTAATTGTCACTCTAAGGTCATTTATAGGGTTAAGTGAGAATTCAATTCTTGGTCCAAATTATAAATCATGTCATTATTTTTCATTACTTCTTTTCTCTTTTACCCCTTATTAATGTTGGTATGCCACTTTAGTTCTTATTCTAAGTTACTTCTAAATTTTTAATCACTTTATCAAAACTAATGAGGAGTGGTTAAGTCATCAATTTTGTTTGAAAATGAAAAAAAAAAACAAATTTACCATATTTAAGCCATAAATTATTTCCAAAAAAGTCATAGAAATTATAGCTAATGAGATTTTAAACAAGGGCAATATTAAAAAAATGTAATTAATATATTACGACTTATAATAATAATCAAATACTCCCCTGCTCCCTTTTATAAGAGCTCAAGTGTTTAATAAAGTTGTCTCAATATTTAATGAGTTTTTTCACTTGTGTTCCTTATTAATTATATATATTGCATTAATTAAAGTGTTGGCGATAGTATTATAAAAAAAGGATTGGTGATACTTATGTTTACTATATTTCTCTCTCTTAGTTGTCTCTTATAAATAAGGGCATACTTGAAAAAAAAAAAGTTTATTTCAAGATATATATGATTATTATTTTTAACTAATTTTAATCGCTTTTTTAAACCGCATAATTCTGTTATCGAGTCCTTATAAATAAGACCAGAGGAAGTAATTCTTATAGAATGTGATTTATAATAAGGATCGAAGTGATATGTTATTTAGTTTTTAAAGTACCACCTGGTCTTTATTATTAGACCAATTTGACCAAATCTCATATATGAATCATGATTTTAAAATAACAAAACATATTATATTTGTCGAAAAGTGTAAAATCATATTAATAAGTCTTCATTGTAAATCTTGATCAGTTGGATTGTTTCTTTATAGATTCCAATACGAAGGTTTTATAGATGTGTTTTCGGAAATTCCTTTATCATTTCATCTAAGAGTAACAATAAAAAATGGAAATTAATACATTTAATTTGTCTTGATTGACTTTTCCAAATTTATACTTATTTAATGAGTAAAGTAGAGCCGGTAATATGGGCCCAACCCGCGGGCTCAACCCGTGAGCCCGCGGGTTTTGACGGGTTAGGGTTGGGAAAATCCCAACCCGCAAAAGTGAGGGCCGCACAAGCCCGCACGTCATAACCCGCGGGTTAATGCGGGCCAGCCTGCGGGTTGGCCCGCAAAATTTTTAATTTTTTATTTATATATAATAATTTTACAAAACTTATAAGTTTTCTACTCCTATCTTGATACCTCCCAATCCAAAGAGAAAAAATCTTAGCTTCTTCCCTTATTCTTTAAACAAAATTATTATATCTTGGTTGCTTGAGGATGAGTTTATGTTTTTTTTATAAACTTTAACAAATTTGATAACTTTATATCTTAAATTGTAGATTATGTTTTTAAATTTTTATAATAGAAAGTATTGATATTAGAAGGTAAATTTAATTACTCATATATATGTGTCTCATATTTTTAATCCTCTTTAAAAAATATGAATTTTTTTTTTTTCAAAAAAAAAATGCGGGCCCGCGGGCTGGTTCGCAACCCGCACACTGCGGGTTAGGGTTGGCATTTTGTCAGCCCGCACTTACAGGCCCGCACCGCGCGGGCCGAGGGTTGGCGCGGGCTGGCCCGTATTCCCAGCTATAGAGTAAAGTATTGAAAAAAAAGATGACATTTCTTTCATTTAGTAGGGATAAAATTGGAAAACAACAATTAATAACTCTCAGGTTGAATTAACATTTAGGACCCAATAATTTTGACCAAGTGAACTTATAAGAAGAACCAAAGTGGTAAGTGTATTTAATAGGGGTAAAGTTGGAAGCTTAATAAATTTTTAGATAGAGTTGATGAGTTTTATGGCTTTCTTTAATTTCTATTTTTTTTTTCCAGTATAAGCATAAGGTAAAGTTGACTAATTTCATATTGTACTCCATCTGTCTCTATATATAAGAGTCTTTCAACCGAATCACGAAATTCTAGAAAACAGTTAAATATAATAACTATCCTGGTTGAAAGGTACTCGTAACCATGCCCCAGAGGTTGCTTTGGGGCAATCGAGTGATGGAAGGTCCTTGTTCGCATGCCTTAGAGGTTTTGTATTCTGGTCTTCACCAACTAATTAATGGAGACTACTGATCGCGATGAACTTAAACATAAGATTTTTGGCAAGTTTGCTCAAGCTGAAGACTCATGGACTCTCCCACCAGCTGATCATGTTAGATTAGACATTGATGGTTCGGTCAAGCAAGATCTGCATGCAGCTTGTGGAGGCAGCATTAGAAAAGCAAATGGAGAATGGCTAATGCTGCTGGGATTCATGAAGAAGCTAGGTTTTGTGCCATCAACAGTGCCTGAACTCCTAGCTCTATTAACAGGACTCCAAGTGCGTAAACAACAGGGATTTGATAAGGTCGTAGTGTGCAAAATGATTCTTTGGAAGACCAAGTCATGGTGGCAGAACCTCCCCTAGAATGTCAAGCCTGCTTGCAAGCCGATTTAGTGTAATAGCTACATGCTATTTTAGGTTGAAACTATCAAGTTAATCTTGCCATTTCAAAAAAAAAGGCAGGAAATTTAATTTATTTCTCCTAAAAATGCCCTTATTTATGAATGGGTGAGAGAAAGATCGAGAAAGAGAGAGAGAGTAATAATGAGAAAATGGTAAAAGAGAATGTATATCGTATAATAATTAATTAAGGGTAAAACAAGAAAAAATGTATTTATTATTTAGACAAACTTAAAAGAGATCTTATATTTAGGAACAAGCCCATTTTTTTTAGAAAAAACTTCTTATATATAGAGACGGAGGGAGTACTTTTTAAGGAGTGAGTATTAAAAATGTGACTTTTCAATTTTGCCCTTCATTGCAATTAAGAACCAAGCCATAGTACTGCTTAACAATTAAAAACACGCCTGCTTATCACAAATAAGGAGGGGCAAGGTTAGGGGAAAAAATTAACTATCATATCTTTAGCTTATATTTATGACCAAGTAAGACTTTAAATTTTATCCTGTAATTTCAATTTTTTTCTCAAAAAAAAAAAAAAAAAAGGATGTATGCTTGTTGAGTCAGACTTTTGTTGATATTTTCAACAAATCGATAATATTTTATTTGTCAGTGGCCTAATGGTATGACAATTTTTTTTATGAGAGGTTACAAACTCAATACCACTGGTAACATCAGATTATTAGTGTCTTCCCTTCTAATTTCAAAAAGAAGAAGAAGAAGAAATATCTTGTTCAGTCATACATCTAGATCATCTAACGCATTCTTTTTTTTTTTTTTGATAGTAAAAAGTTTAGGTAGGTTCGGCACCAGTCCCCTACCAAGGTCAGGGTACGGCCCCAGGGCTCTTCGAGCGCTTACAAGGGACTTACGAGATCGCCTACCAATGAGGTTTCCCCATCGGATCTAACGCATTCTATTGATTCGAAGTGTTTGATGTTTGATTGGCAGAATAAAGCATCTTAATTTAATCATGATTACAACATATTACAACAAATTAGGTTTTCTCGATTGCATAGATAAAAAAGTTTGTAAAATTGGTTTAAAATAATAATTGTATAGAGAACGTATTGTTTTGCAAATATACCATTATTTATTAAGAGGGTCTGTATGAGTAAGAATGAGTAGAAAAAGAAGTAAGAGAGGACAAGGGAGCAAAAGATATGGAAGAGAGAGTAAAAAAAAAAAAAACAGAGAATGAATAGTTAATTATTGGCCAATGTGAGATAATTAACGCAAAGATATGTAATAAATTGGGGTAAAAGTTGAAAAAGTGAATTAAATTTTTAAACAAATACAAAATTTAACATACAAAACAGACATGCCCTATGAAAAAAAATTATACCTTTTATATATGTTCTAAACTGAAACTTGAATACAATTTGTGAAATGTATAAGTAACTATTTATATACAATTACTATAATATGAAACCATCTACAATTAGTTCAATCTTATACACTTCATCACATTCTTCTTGGCGGTGGACGATATTACTAACGAAGGAAGATATTGTCGTGGACTTGGGAGATACTCCTAACGGTCTTTGACTTCTAACTCTCCCCCTCAAGTTGGAGCATATATATTGATCATGCCCAACTTGTTACAAAGATATTGAACTGGTGTTCCATTTAAGGCTTTTGTTAGAAGATCTGCCAGTTGGTTGTCGGATCATATGTGCCCTGTAGATACAATATTTTCTTTGATCTTATCACGAATAAAATGATAGTCAATCTTAATATGTTTTGTTCGTTATGGAACACAGAGTTCGATGCTATATGAAGTGATGCTTTATTGTCACACCATAATTTTGCAGGTAATGTTGTAGTGACACCAATTTCCTTCAAGAGTTGAAATACCCACACAATTTTTTGTACTGACTGTGACATGGCTCTGTATTTTGCTTCTGCACTTGATTTTAACACAACTCCTTGCTTTTGCTTCTCCAAGATATTAAATTTCCACCAATAAACACACAGTAACCCGTAGTGGATCGTCTTGTAGCCTTAGATCCTGCATGATCCACATCACAAAAACACTCGACTTTAGTGTGCCCATAATCTGTATAAAGAATACCAAGACCCGGAGAACCTTTCAAATAATACAAGATATGTTCTAAAGCTTCCCATTGTGCCACTGTTGGTGATGCCATGAATTGGCTGAGCCTACTGACTGAGAAGGTTATATCAGGACGAGTTACTGTCAAATAATTCAGCTTACCAATGAGTTTTCTATATCTCTCAGGAAATGGAAATGGCTTCAATTTCTCTGGATCAATTTTCTTCTTCAAATCATCAGGAAGCTCATCAAACATACTAGCATCAAGATCTAGGAAGGGATTCAAAATCATGGGAATGTTGCTTGGTGCAGTTCTAAGCTTTCCAGTCTCTTTTAAGAGATCGAGAACATACTTTCTTTGAGTCAAAAGAATACCTTTCTTGTTTCTTAAAACTTCAATACCAAGAAAGTACTTTAATGACCCCAAATCTTTTGTCTGGAAATGAGAATTCAAAAAGACTTTAAGTTCTGAGATCCCAGAAATGTTGCTCCCTGTAATCAAAATACTATCAACATACACTACTAGAAGAATCATGCCTGCATCAGATTGCTGGTAGAACACAGAGTGATCACACTTGCTTTAACTTAATCCAAACTTTTTGACTACTTCACATAATCTATCGAACCAAGCATGAGGACTTTGTTTTAGACCATACAATGATTTCCGGAGATAGCACACATTCTTATTCTCCCCCTAAACAACGAACCTAGGTGCTTGCTCCATGTAAACCTCTTCAAGAAGATCACCATTCAAAAATGCATTCTTAACATCCAACTGATGCAAATCCCAATGATATGTAGCAGCTAAGGAAATTAGAAGACGAACGGAGGTTAGCTTAGCCACAGGAGAGAAAGTCTCTGAATAGTCAATACCATAAGTTTGTGCATATCCTTTGGCAACAAGATGAGCTTTTAACTGTTTTGAGCAGGGGTATCAACACAAGAAGATTGGTAAAGAATACCATGACTTTGCATGTAATCAGTGAATGGGGCAGAAAAATATTCTTTTGTATTATCACTTCGTAAGATTTTCACAGGAGTGTTAAACTGGGTTTGAATTTCAGCACAGAAATAAGGAAAATGAGTAAACAATTCAGAACGTTGTTTCATTAAGTAAAGCCAAGTTGTTCAGGAAAAATCATCAACAAAAGTTACAAAATAACAATAACCAGTATGAGACATAACTGAACAAGAACCCCAAACATCAGAATATATTAACTCAAAGGGGGACGCAACCCTTTTATTGACGTGAGGTGCCAAATGAACACGATGGTGTTAGGCAAACTGACATGACTCACAATCTAAAGTGGACACAAGAAAACTAAGGATACAATTTTTGGAGAGACGATAACGACATATGACCTAGACGACAATGAATGTCAAAGAGAGACGACCCACCAGAACAAGCAACAGAACGTGGCACCTGATCATCAAGGATGTAACATCTACCAGATTCATAGCCTTTACCAATAATCTGCTTCGTCGATAGATTCTAAATTAAACAATAGTCAGGGAAGAATGAGATAAAGCAGTTTAATGACGAGTGAGTTTACTTGGAGATAAAAGGTTAAAGGTGAGATCAGGAATGTTAAGAACAGTTGATAATGTGAGGGATGGAGTTGGGTTTACAGTGCCTGAGCCAATAACACGTACTGGAGAACTATTAACGACAAATATGGATGACAGGTTTGGATATGGGGCATATGAAGAGAATAAGTGATGATTACCTGTCATGTGGTCGGTGGCACTAGAATCGATGACCCATTTAGTTGAAGCAGTAGTAAGGCCAAAGGATAGAGTACCTGTGGCTAGGGCCCCTGCAGAAGAAGACCCAAATCCAGAATAAGATGGACTAGGTGTTTGGGCAATATGAGCAAGGCCACGCTGTTGTTCACACTGCTATTTATTTTGCAATTTTCGACAATTTTTCTTAATGTGCCCAGGTTCCTTGCAATAATTGCATATAATACTACCAGAAGTCATTGTCGGAGGATTGTTATTTTGTTTGTACCCATAATACCTATTCTCAAAAGGGCCACGACTAGCTAGAGCACTTACAGTTGAATCAACAGATAAGTGAATCAAGCTATCAACACGAAGAACCCGAGAGAAAACATCTTTGAGAGAAGGAAGTTCTTGACTAGACAGAATCTGAGAACGAATAGTCTCATAAGACTGATTGAGAGCTTCAAGGAAACTTATGATAGCCTGAAGTTCCAAATTTTTGATACGTATTGAGAGATCTGCTTGTGGAGACATGAGTACCTTCATTTCTTCATACATCCTCTTGAAATCCAAGAAGAAATCTTTCAATGAACGGTCTTGCTGTTAGGAGAGATAAAAACCTTTACAAATTTCATGAACCCGAGTAATATTGCCTTTGCCAGAAAACATAAATTCAAGATAACTCATGATTTCTTTTACAGTATTACAATGACTGATAGAAGATAAAATTTGTGGTTCAATAGAATTTTGAATTTGAAACAGAAGTCGAGCATCTGCTCATTGCCAAGCCAAAAGTTTTGTTTCGTCACCAGAAGGAGGATCCTCAGTTAAATGAGTTTCCATCTCTATGCCCAAAATATATACTTTAACAGTTTTGTTCCAATCACTATAATTTATCCAATTCAACTGTGAAGCAGTAATCTTAGCAGACATAGGCAACATATCAAAATTCTTAGAGTCGGCCATATAGAATAACTAACCACAACAGCAATAGATCTTAGTATAAGTATGAAAGTCACAAAGGATTCTAAAAAATAAAATGCCAACAATACACAAATGTCCAAACATGTCCCAAAGTCACAAGATGCCAAACGTCACAGTGTAACCAAATCGAATAATTCCAACAAAGAGAGCCTATTCGTTCCAATAAGGATAAGCTTGGTCTAGGAACTCAATGAGGTGATATTAGAAGGAATACTTCCAAAAAAAAGGAAACTACAAAGGATTATGGCATAAGCAAATTTCGAGTGATACCCGTCAGTCCATAGTCAAAAGTGGAATACATAGCTATCGGGAATGGAATGGGCTTGAAGAATCGATCAAGACGCACCTAGAACGTGATGGAAAATGTCACCAAAAAGTGTCCCACGCGCCGGCGCGTGGTCGAGACAGTGATGGAGACGGAGGCGTGTGAAGGTTCACGCGCCGTCGTAACTGGACGGCACCAACTGGGCTTTGCCGATCGATTGCTGGGGAACACATCTGAGCGACGTGTGTCTGCAGCGGAGGTGCTGGCGAAGACAGATCTGAAACTTGAACAGAAACACGTTGGCCCGAAAAAATGGAGTTCTTCGCCTGAAAACAGAAATGATTTCTGAAGTTACAGAGGCTCTGGTACCATGTTCTAAACTGAAACTTGAATGCAATTTATGAAATGTACAAGTACCTATTTATATACAATTACTACAATATGAAACCATCTACAATTAGTTCAATCTTCTACGCTTCATCACATTCTTCTTGGCGGTGGACAATATTACTGACGAAGGGAGATATTATCGTGGACTTGGAAGATACTCCTAACGGTCTTTGACTTCTAACAATATAGAATAAAATGAAGTATTTTGTTTAATGATAGTATCACTGACTTCCTGTCAAAGGCATTAGTTATGTATTCCCTTTGATAAAGGGTTCAAAGGAAATATATTCAATGGTTTAGTGTGACAGATACTTTTATTGATATTCTTCAATCTTCGAGAAATATTATGGCACCTTTAATTTAATCACATGTAATATGGTCGGAAAAAATAATAATTACATACATGTAGCATGATTACTTAATGTGCTATCTGATTCAAAGGATTTGGCGGGCATTGTCAACTAATACAGTGCAATTACAACATATTATAGTAATTTAGATAATTTTCACTACATAACTCTATTGTGTAATACATATTTAGGCTAACATGAATTAATGAATGGACATCTAATACCATATAAATTAAAATTTAGACATTTATACCTTCTATTTTTTGTTTTGATAGATTTAAAATAACCATTTCCCATTTATTATTATTATTTCTAGATAAAATATTAATTTCATTACATCATCCCGTTGACATACCAGATAAATGCTATGTAATCATTTCATCATATTAATACTCATACCAAAGGTGGAACATCCTGAGACGATTAATGATTTCCGTCCCTTAAGTCTTTGCAATGTTGTGTATAAAATAGTTACGAAAGTTATATCAAATAGACTCAAGGCAGTCATGCCTTTAGTGATAGCCCTAAACCAGTGCAGTTTTGTGAAAGGACGTTAGAGCTCGGACAATATTATCCTAGTTCAGGAGATCATTCACTCTATGAAGTCCTTAAAGAGGAAAAAGGGTTTTATGGCCATTAAGATCGATTTGGAGAAGGTTTATGATCGGGTCCGATGGAGTTTTATTTCTGAATGCTTAAAAGAGCTCAAGATCCTTGACTATCTTCTTAGAGTTATTCAAGCTTGTATCTCAACATCTCAAATGCAACTGATTTGGAATGGAAAAACTACTAATATGTTTCGCCCTTCCCGTGGAGTTCGACAGGGTGACCCAATATCGCCGTATCTTTTTGTTATCATGATGGAAAGGTTGGGGCATCTCATCCAAACAGAAGTAGATGAGGGTGACTGGAAACCTTTTAGGCTCTCCAAAAGAGGTACTTCTGTTTCTCATATTTTTTTTGCTGATGATCTCATTTTGTTTGCAGAAGCAGATCTTGATCATGCAGGGGTTGTGAAGGCCATCTTGGATGACTTCTGCGATATTTCGGGCCAGAAAGTGAATGCTGGAAAGTCAAGAATTTATTTCTCAAGAAATGTGAATCACATCAGGTGTAAAGAAATCAGTGAGTTTTTTAATTTTACTCCAACGTCGAATTTGGGGAAATACCTGGGAATGCCTATATTACATGAACGAAGCACAAAAGCAACGTATAATTTCCTCCTGAATAAGATGGATGCTCATCTGGCGAATTGGAAGTCCAACATGCTATCGATGGCGGCCAGGCATACTCTTGTGTCCTCTGTAATGTCGGCTATGCCATCTTATGCTATGTAAACAGTGCCTCTACCTTTGGAAACGTGTGATGAAATTGACAAACGATGTCGTAACTTCCTCTAGGGTAGTAGCTCAGTTAGTAGGAAACCGCATCTTGTCTCCTAGGATTTGGTGTGTGCACGTAAAGAAAATGGAGGCCTTGGTCTCAGGAAGGCTCGTTATCAAAACCAGGCTTTCATGATGAAGCTTGGATGGAATATGATTAATAGATAAGACTCGCTCTGGGTCAAATTTTTGCGTGAGAAGTATAAAGCAGGCAATGATATTATTCCTAAAATTGAAAAGTGTCGGTCGGAGTCAAGTACATTGAGGGGTATTCGTAACAATTGGGAGAAGGTCAATGATAGTATAGCATGGAGAGTAGCAAATGGAGAGAATAGTTCTTTCTGGAAAGATGTGTAGGTGCCACATTTGCATAGGCTTCAGAGTTTAGTGACCCAAGCATTGCCTAGAGATGTTACTGAATGGAGAGTAGCTGCCTGCATCACTCCCTCTGGACAATGGGATATAAGCAAGTTTGATCAATTACTCCCAGGACATGTATGCACCGCTATTAGACGGGTTAACAACCGTCAGCTAAATGGGGAGGATTTTCCAGCATGGAGATGGTCTTCTGATGGAAATTTCTCCATTGGCTCTGCTTACAAATATATTGTGGGTAACCCACATGCTCACACTAAATACCGATGGAAACGTGTTTGGAAAATGAAGGTCCCTCAAAGGTACTGTACTTTCTTGTGGATGTGTTTTCATGGTCGTTTAATGACGAATATGGAACGGTTCCATCGTGGTACTCATCCTACGGGTACTTGTGAAGTATGCCTTAATGCACGTGAGTCAATACTCCACGTTCTACGAGATTGCCCGACCATTTCTGAATTTTGGAATATTTTCTTACCGCCAGGTTTGAGGGATCTATTTTTTGGCATCTTGGATAGAAATGACTGGCTTGCATGGTGTATGGAAAGAAAGGATGTTATACAGGGTTTTGAGTTTCGTCTTTGGTTTACCGTCTTATGCCGATATATCTGGTTGGCTCGAAATAACCGATGTTTTAATAACAACTCTTGGAGTAGAAATGCCATTTTAGCCCGTGCTCGTGCATGCTTAGCATGGGGTAATACAAGCCTGTGTAGTAACCATAATGAGAAAGAGAGTTGTACACATTGGAAACCACCTCTGCCTGGGTGGGTGAAGATTAATACCGATGGATCCAGGAGTGACAACTTAGGGATGTGCACTTATGGTGGTGTACTGTAAGATCACAATGGTGAGTTTTTGCTAAGGTACATGTATCGAATTGGCCAAGGGACGATGGTCTCTGCTGAAGCTTGGGGTGTATTGTGGAGTCTTAAAATTGCTTGGGATAGAGGATATAGATAAATCATTATTGAGAGTGATTGTAGTGAAGTCCTGGATCTTATTCAAGTAACGGTGTCTCAAGAACACCCAGATTTTCAACTTATCTTAGAGATTCGCACGTTGATGGCTCGTGATTGGGAACTCGAAATGTTACATTGTAAACAAGATGTTAACACCAAGGTATTAAAACCCAGACCGGGTACTGAACCGGTTGGGGTACTGGGTTAAGGGTCAGTGGGTCAGACCGGGGCCAAACCGGAGCTAAACCGGGACCAAACCGGTGAGAAATTGAAAATTTTAGGCTTATTGGTATGAAATTCTAAAGAAAATAGTAAAAAAAAAAATTAAATGGAAACCGGACCGGGAACCGGACGATTCGCCGGTTACCGGGCAGGACTGGCCGGTCCGGTCCGGTTTCCAGAACTATGGTTAACACAGTTGCAGACGCCATGGCAAAGGAAGCTTGGAAGATGGCATTGGATCTGCATATCACTGAATCGCCTCCAGCAGTTATTACGAGCTTATTACTTATTGATCAAAATAGGTTGAGATCGCAGGCTGACTCAGGAGGATAGCTTCTGAGGTGTTTGTAGTTTTCTTTGTCTATAAAAAAAAAAATTATATTATATCCCATCTATTCTTTGAATCCTTCATATGCTGTTTTGGGGGGAAAAAGGAAAAAATACATTCAGGTCCCGAAAAAAAGAAAATATGAAAAAATTGTCTCTTGAAATATCAAAATTGCATTTAAATTTCGTTAGACTTTTTTGCAACAAATTTCAATTTTGTTGACAAGTCCTTCATATGCTGTTTTGGAAAAAAATAAGAAAAATTACATTCATGTCCCGGAAAAAAGAAAATATAAAACAAATGATTTCTTGAAATATCAAAATTGCATTTAAATTTTGTGAGACTTTTTTACAATAAATTTCAATCCTAGACTTGCCAGTGGACAACCATGAACTTGTTAACAAAATTAGAATTTATTATAAAAAAGTTTCACGAAACTTAAATGCAATTTTCACATTTTAAAGAATCATTTTTTCATATTTTCTCATATCTAGAACTTGAATGTGATTTTTCGGCAAAAAAACCCTTCATATACTTCTATTCATTACGATGAGACTCATGTTACTGTTTTTTTCTTCATTACCTGTGGACAAGAAGGTTATTAAACTCTTCATTATCTGTGCACAACAAGGTTATTAAGCTCATATCATATCTGAATCGGTCGAGGCAATGAATCAAGAATTGTGGGTTAGATTGAAGTTAATTGAGGGTCAAACCAGTGAGAAATAAAAAATTACAAAATTTTTTTGTAATTCAAATCTTTTGTTTTTTTGTTTTTGATAAAATGACAATTTATACATATTAAAAATAAATTATAGTCAGACGTTAGGAATAACTGGACAAGGAGCATATTAAAAAGTAACTAATTTCTTATTCTAAATACTAGATATTAACTCAATATCTTGAATTACCTTAAAAATAAATTTTTAAAATATTTAAAACAGATATTTTCAATAATTTTTAAAAAATCTTTGAAGCCGAATTGGCCCATGCCTATCATGAACACAACCCCAATTCCTTGCTCAACGCTGTTTCAGATTTTGTCTCCAACTGTTATTGACCCACACCAACATCACCAACAAGTAGTGAGCTTCACATATCTCAGATATCTGCAACATCATCTTTCTTTCTCAGATCTTTGCAACATCACTGGCCGTTGCTCTTCTCCACCCTCTTTTGTTCATCTCTCCTACCTCTCCTCAATCTGAATCCGGGGGAAGGGGGAAAGTTAACTCAGATGACTCAGGCTTAGCCGGACCGATCAGTTGACCTGTTCACCGAGCTCCAAGTCAATTAGGTTGGTTTGATCTGACTTTAATAATGTTGGTGAACAGTGAAAAACAGGTTAGGGAATGATCTAAGGGAGAATTGCTAAAAAAAACCTCATTGGTAACTTATTTACCAAATAGGACCTAGGAAGATATCAGCACACGGAGGGAAGATTTCTGCACACATAGGGAAGATTTTTGCACACGTATAGAGAATAATTTTGCATATAGGGAAGATCATATGTACACCAAGGAAGATATTCTACGCACGCAGAAGACAATCTGCACGCGAATATCCTATTTAATAAATAAGTTACCAATGAGAGATTTTTTCATAATTTTCCCATGATCTAGTCCATTTAGAATTATATGAACATGTTAATTGTAAATTTGAAGCCCAAAGCTAAAAATCTATGCAAAACACATTGTTTTGACAACTTGGGAGGTGCAATGCCCAAGAAGCAGAGGAATGGGCTATGTATAAAGGTATTATTCTGGCAAAGGAATATGGGTATACTAAGTTCACCATAGAATCGGATGCAAAAAATCTGGTACTAATGTTGCAGAAAGGTGTTAACACATCAGCCTGTAGCCTCATGCAATTGCAGATACACCGTTTATTGCAACAAACTGATGAGGTTCGGTTAGTACACATATGTCGCGATCAGAACAAGCTAGCAGATGCACTTGCAAAAAAAGGATTGTCCACTTCGGCAGTGCTTCGGTCGTGCCCTTCTGAGTTGCAGACTTTGCTGAGCAATGAGTGCTTGGGATTCATTCCCCATTTTGATTAATATTTTAACGTATTTTGGGCCTCGGCCCTCTCTTGTAACAAAAAAAAAAAAAGCCCTACTGTTCTTTTTTGGGTCAGTAATAAAGCCCAAAGACTAAAGAAGCTTTTTTTTTTTTACATTGTCAAAAATAAGTGTCCCAAACACCATTTTCGTTAATGGCCCAAAATAAAGGGCTTTTTAAGCAATTCAAAATGGGTTTTCCAGAGTCAAGGGTTTTCAAGAGTTTTTCTAATATGATAAAATCTATAAATTGTATGAAAAAAAATATTGAGAATCATAAATTCAGTTTTTTTGTAACGTTCATTTTTCGTTATTTTTTATGATCATTTACATGGACTCAATGACATATTTTTTTTTAGAATAAAAAAAGTGTTTGATTTGGATTTTTTAAGTCATGAGTTAGATAATACTAGGATCGGTTTTTTGGGGCCAAGTTAGATAATATCTGTAATATCCCGAATTTTAGGATTGGAAGCTTTGGAATAAGCCTAAATTGAGTGGACTACTAAGCCCCGATTTAGTAGATGTCCCAAATATATTCCCTAATGATTCTAATATCTTTGGGGTATTAAGAAAGTAAAATGGTGAATTTTGGAGAATATAATTATGTTTTCGATAAAATCGCCTATGAGGCAGTGAGCTTATCATAAGGTTTTGGAAGACTAAATGATAAGTAAAAATTATGAAATTTTACAGAATGAAAGTAGACATCCTAATCTTTAATTTGATAGGTCATATGACTCAATTAGAGCTATACACAAAAAGATATGAATTTTTGAATTCAGCACAGAAAACTGTGAAATTTATGGAACAATATGCAAAGATTTAAATTCTGGGAATTTTGTGATTCCATTAAGCAAAATTCTATATTTTTCCTTGAAACTAGACTCAATAAGGGTTCTATAGGATTTGGAATCACCTCATTTCAATTTTTCTAGAATTAGTTATGATTTTTCAAAGTTTGGGCAGAAATCTGCCAGAATTTTGTAAAATCCGAATTTTGGAAAATTAAACAAATTATTATAATATTATGAAATATTAGAATATAAGTTCATCTTTCTCATTCAGCTGCTCATTCATGCACAGCAACCTGAACCATAGAGAGAGAAGGTTGAGAGAGTTTAGAGAGAGAAATATAAGAAAAATCACAAGGTAAGCCGATTTTTCCGACGATTTCGCTCCTAACGCGTATAACTCCGATCCTAAGCTACTCCTCTTTGTTCTTTAAGGTTTGGAAAGCTAAAATTTGGTGTTTTGAAAGTTAGGGTTTTCATCCATCTTTGAGAAAAGCTAGTGAGAGCTTGAGGTAACTTCCAAACTCTTGTGTATTGACTATTCTAGCTGCTGTGAGCAATTTAATCGGTGAAATTTCGCCGAATTGCCATTGGTTTTAATTTTTGGAAATGGGTATGTGGGGCTGTTATGCTGCCCAAATTGGTACTAAATGGTAGTTGTAACCTAATGGAATAGTCAATAAAGTGGTTAGGAGTAGAAAGGAACGTGTTTACGGAGCCGAAACCGAAAAACCCCAATTTTCCCCTTAAAACCTATATATTTCGGCCAGCATTGTAAATGGGTCTTAGAGTTGGATTTTCAATGATTTGATGATTCCATTGGATTCAGTGGGCGAAAATAGGTGGGGTTACAGTTGGGCACTTTTTTAGAAAAGGCCGAGAAAGCATAATTACGGAAACGCCCCTAAAACCCTAAAAGTAGGGCTGCCAAGGGCAATTTCGTAATTTGACTTTGAATTTGATAATTCCGAGTCCGGAAATGGATTCTTTGGGTGAAAATATATAAGAATAGCCCATGTCAAAATTTCAGGAAAAGTACAGCCGGACCGGGTACGGCGAGGCCGGGCCGGGGTCCCGGGGGCATTTTGGTAAATTTTCAAGATAGACTCATATAACCCCCAGAAATACTATGGAAGTGTCTAAATAGTACATTTGACATTGTAGGATCGAATATGGAGCCCCGAGCTGTTTGCACGTAGATCGATGCATGCGTTTCGAGGCGGAAAAGGGTTAAGGTAGGGGACTTACCTTAGTTGCATGTTTTTTATATCTTTGCTTGTGTAATGATGTATGTAATTGCTTTACTTGATTGTGTAGAGGATATTTGAATAAATGAAGCTCTGTTTCTGTTTTCGCTGTGGCCATAGTCTTGTTGTATAAAACATTGAGCATGCAGAAATGTCATTATGGGGCATACATCTAGATAAAGCTAACATGTCATACACATAGCATCAATCATGCATGCATTATGGTATCTATTTCCTACTGAGATTCTCTCGAATCTCACCCTCCCCTACCAACAATTTAGATAGGAGACGACAGAAGATATGCAAACAACAATGCAGAGAATCGTACGAGGGGATTACAGTGGTGGAATGAAGACGAGAAGATGTCTCTGTTTCACTGGGACGAGTTTAAACACCCTAGTAGCCTTGTGCGGCTACCTTAATCGTAAGTATCATATACAAACCCCTATGGGAAATTTATGTAATCATGCACTTATTATCAGTATATTCATGTTATTCCTGTGTTGCCCACCGAACCATATATCGTTTTCCGTGAATACTCTGAAAAAAAAAGGTTAAAATAAGGTAAGGGCGTGACATTTTGGTATCAGAGCAAGGATTCTGGCCACAAAATTGTCTGCTCAGAGTAAGTGTAGCGGTTCTAGCAACAGGATAGTATACTGATATGGTCTTGATTACACAGTGCTAGAAAATATGCACAGACGGGAGGTACCAGTGGTGGTATCTTCCTGAATTGTGAATCATCCCTGAGAAATGGTGAGTACTGAAGGGCAGCTAGTGGTGCAATACTAGACGAGAATGGTCTAAGGATATTGCAGAACCCGAGGAAGTGGGTACGACCAAGGCCAATGTGCTGTCCACACCCAATATGTTTGTGACCGAAGTTAGTCGGCACGTCTTTTGAGGCGAGGGTAGTCATGAGGTACCCGTGGACGGAAGCAGTAGAAACCAGTATCTACATTGGGCATAGGTACGCGAAAGTTAAGCGTGCTCAACCCAGGGAAATCCTAGGATGGGTGACCCCTGGGAAGTGAGTTGATAGGGTCATGAAAACTTGAGACATAGTGATTGTTTTAAGGTTTCTCCATGACTAATGATCATTTATGTTAAATGATTTAAAAGGTGTGACAGGGGAGTAGGAATATCCTTGTGCGTCTACCCTCGACCCCGAGGCAGATGCCTCCAGGCCAGGTGATTTGGTATCAATAAGTAGGGTCCAGTCAGAGATTGAGGGTGTGACACTAGCTCAATGGTAGCAGGGTTTGCCACGGCGCTCATCTTAACCCCTAGGGTGAGTGTTCGAATCCTGCGAAAGCTGAAAGAAAGGCATCAGAAGGGGGAATGCCGATATTTTTGTGAGTCCATCCCTGGCCCTGACGACTAGGTCGTCTAGTCATCAAATTGGGGTCCAGTCAGAAAGAATAGGGATGTGATAATAAAAAGATGAGCGAGGATATTCGATTGAATCCAGTTACCCAGTTTACCTCGGAAAGGTGCGATCTGGTGTGATTGTGATAATAAAAAGCTGAAATTGATGAATCCGAAACCATGTCCCTTGGGCCTAGATTAGGCTTATTGACAGGGGGTGGATTTATCGAAATTGATGAATAATGCCTATGGGTACATCGAATATAGTGCCTTTAGGTACATCGAATATAGTGCCTATAGGTACACTGAGCATGACCTAACATGGTACCTACGGGCACACTGAACTGCATATTGTTATTTTGATTCAGATCGTTAACAAGTGGTATATACTGATCAATGATTATCATGAAGGTTATCCAAGAAAGGCCAATATAGTAACTATAATCTCTCATACACTATGTGATAGTTAATATATTTTATGTTCTGTATTCTGTGATATGAACTCGTGCCTAGGGCACATTACCTAGTTGTAGTCTGGGACTCAGCTGAGGTACACGAACTTTACTTGGTTGTGGTTGGGTGCCCAGCCGAGGTACATGAATATTATCTAGCTGTGGTGCGGGAAGTGTATATGTACCGTCCGATGGGAAGTGTATATGTACCATTCGGCCTAGTAAGGACCTAGCTATGACACACGATTTACCTAGCTGTAGTCGGTGACTCGACTGAGGTACACGTAAGGGTTTCAACTGGATGGTTGGCCCTGAACTTTGTGTACACACACGGATTGTTGTTTTAACTGGGTGTTTGACCCTGAACTTTGTGTACACACATGGATTGATGTGATTTTCAGTTTACACTATATGGTGCATGACATATTTATCTATCATATTTTCTATGGATGATTGTGGGTTACATGGAGGGCCATATGGTGTGAATAAAAAGGCACCCTACCCGACGAGGTTGCTAGCCACGTCCTAAGGGACTCGGGTGTGAGGCCAAGAAGGGCCATGGGTGTGACAATAATTAAAAAAAAGGGATGAGATGTTTATATCGAAATTTCCCAAAACTCAGCATTATGCATGGGATGATGATTGTGAGAGGAGCTTCGGAGAGATGATGATGAAAATTTATTAAAATACCAACACTGATAATCCCAGATCCATAGGAGGCCTTTGTTGTCTTCACTAATGCCAGATGGCATGGATTGGGAAGGGAATTGAATCTCCAGATGTGAACAGGCATAGATTGAGATGAGAATTAATGCAAGCCGAGTGAGGGCGTATGCATCATGTCAGCTGAAGCTTCAGGAATTAAACTATCCCATCCATAATCTTGAGTAGATAGTAATAATGTTTGCTTTGAATCTGGAAATGTTGCCTGTACGGCATAATTGTGGAGTTGTACTACAACCACAAAGATTGAAAGTTCTGATCGGAGAGGGCTACCTACGGTGAAATCTGATCGGAGAGGGCTACCTAAGGAAAGTTCTGACTGGAAAGGGGCTGACCAGGTGTATGGGCGCCTATGTGAAGCACCGAGTACAGAACCCTAGAGTGCAGCCGCTATGAAGTTGAATCGTAGAGTAGAGCTACGGAAACGTTGGTCCTCAATGATGGTGTATTGTAATGAATCCCACATTGAATATGTTTTCTTGAGATAAGAATTTATATGGATCAAAATGATTCAAGTTAAATCGGGCAAAGAGTGGGCACAGAGGAATATAGATTGTGAGTGCCGTCAGGTGTCATGGGAGGTTCCTGTGATACTCTTATTAAATTATCTTGACAGTATTAAAGCTCAAATGAGGAGATAGATCTCAGAGTGGGCAGCGGAAGCATGGTAAATTTATGCTTAATCTTTAGGCACCGATGATTTGTTTGAGGTTGTTAGTCTCGATATGTATTCGGCAAAGATGATGAATTGTATTAAGCTATAAGACCTGATGGACTAGAAAGTCCTTAGGTCGATAAAATGTGATATGTCAGAAAATTGTGACGAGCCGAGGCTCGAGGTGGTAAGATCTGATGTTCAAGGTTGCATAGGGCGGTGTCCCTAGGCTGTAAGACTTGTGTGTCTAGTGTTGTGGTTGATGCCTAGCACGATGACATTGGATTGGTGTGTCCAAGGTAATCTTTTGAGGTTGTCAGAACATTCAAACCATACCAAGTTGTAGCGGAGGTAGTAAGACCAGCGTGACCAAGCGTTTTGGTGTCCAATAGTACCAGCCTCACATAAGGTGCGACATTCTACCATGGGAGGAACCTAACGAAGTGAACCATGGCCAGCTCACTAGCCCAATAGACCTCGTAAGGGGGTGAGGGACATCCAATAGGCCTCGTTAAGGGGGTGAGGATTGGGCCGTTAAAAAAAAGTGATCGTGTGAATTCGGGTGAAGTTCCGAAGAGGCTGTAAGGCCTATAGAACCAAGCGTTGTGGGAACCTGTGTTTGATTGCACGTTACATATTGTGTACAGAATGGATGATGAATGCTAAATACTATCCGAGATTAGTAATGGAAGTATGACTACGGTGTTATATGGCTTTTGAGCCTACATGTGATAATAGAATGAGATATGTTTAATCCCTAAATTGTAGACGTTCAAATTTCGAGGACGAAATTTTTTGAACGGGGGGAGAAATGTAATATCCCGAATTTTAGGATTGGAAGCTTTGGAATAAGCCTAAATTGAGTGGACTACTAAGCCCCGATTTAGTAGATGTCCCAAATATATTCCCTAATGATTCTAATATCTTTGGGGTATTAAGAAAGTAAAATGGTGAATTTTGGAGAATATAATTATGTTTTCGATAAAATCGCCTATGAGGCAGTGAGCTTATCATAAGGTTTTAGAAGACTAAATGATAATTAAAAATTATGAAATTTTACAGAATGAAAGTAGACATCCTAATCTTTAATTTGATAGGTCATATGACTCAATTAGAGCTATACACAAAAAGATATGAATTTTTGAATTCAGCACAGAAAACTGTGAAATTTATGGAACAATATGCAAAGATTTAAATTCTGGGAATTTTGTGATTCCATTAAGCAAAATTATATATTTTTCCTTGAAACTAGACTCAATAAGGGTTCTATAGGATTTGGAATCACCTCATTTCAATTTTTCTAGAATTAGTTATGATTTTGCAAAGTTTGGGCAGAAATCTGCCAGAATTTTGTAAAATCCGAATTTTGGAAAATTAAACAAATTATTATAATATTATGAAATATTAGAATATAAGTTCATCTTTCTCATTCAGCTGTTCATTCACGCACAGCAACCTGAACCATAGAGAGAGAAGGTTGAGAGAGTTTAGAGAGAGAAATATAAGAAAAATCACAAGGTAAGCCGATTTTTCCGACGATTTCGCTCCTAACGCGTATAACTCCGATCCTAAGCTACTCCTCTTTGTTCTTTAAGGTTTGGAAAGCTAAAATTTGGTGTTTTGAAAGTTAGGGTTTTCATCCATCTTTGAGAAAAGCTAGTGGGAGCTTGAGGTAACTTCCAAACTCTTGTGTATTGACTATTCTAGCTGCTGTGAGCAATTTAATCGGTGAAATTTCGCCGAATTGCCATTGGTTTTAATTTTTGGAAATGGGTATGTGGGGCTGTTATGCTGCCCAAATTGGTACTAAATGGTAGTTGTAACCTAATGGAATAGTCAATAAAGTGGTTAGGAGTAGAAAGGAACGTGTTTACGGAGCCGAAACCGAAAAACCCCAATTTTCCCCTTAAAACCTATATATTTCGGCCAGCATTGTAAATGGGTCTTAGAGTTGGATTTTCAATGATTTGATGATTCCATTGGATTCAGTGGGCGAAAATAGGTGGGGTTACAGTTGGGCACTTTTTTAGAAAAGGCCGAGAAAGCATAATTACGGAAACGCCCCTAAAACCCTAAAAGTAGGGCTGCCAAGGGCAATTTCGTAATTTGACTTTGAATTTGATAATTCCGAGTCCGGAAATGGATTCTTTGGGTGAAAATATATAAGAATAGCCCATGTCAAAATTTCAGGAAAAGTACAGCCGGACCGGGTACGGCGGGGCCGGGCCGGGGTCCCGGGGGCATTTTGGTAAATTTTCAAGATAGACTCATATAACCCCCAGAAATACTATGGAAGTGTCTAAATAGTACATTTGACATTGTAGGATCGAATATGGAGCCCCGAGCTGTTTGCACGTAGATCGATGCATGCGTTTCGAGGCGGAAAAGGGTTAAGGTAGGGGACTTACCTTAGTTGCATGTTTTTTATATCTTTGCTTGTGTAATGATGTATGTAATTGCTTTACTTGATTGTGTAGAGGATATTTGAATAAATGAAGCTCTGTTTCTGTTTTCGCTGTGGCCATAGTCTTGTTGTATAAAACATTGAGCATGCAGAAATGTCATTATGGGGCATACATCTAGATAAAGCTAACATGTCATACACATAGCATCAATCATGCATGCATTATGGTATCTATTTCCTACTGAGATTCTCTCGAATCTCACCCTCCCCTACCAACAATTTAGATAGGAGACGACAGAAGATATGCAAACAACAATGCAGAGAATCGTACGAGGGGATTACAGTGGTGGAATGAAGACGAGAAGATGTCTCTGTTTCACTGGGACGAGTTTAAACACCCTAGTAGCCTTGTGCGGCTACCTTAATCGTAAGTATCATATACAAACCCCTATGGGAAATTTATGTAATCATGCACTTATTATCAGTATATTCATGTTATTCCTGTGTTGCCCACCGAACCATATATCGTTTTCCGCGAATACTCTGAAAAAAAAAAAGGTTAAAATAAGGTAAGGGCGTGACAATATCCAATAGTAATGGTACGACATTTTCAAACGAATGGCTCACACAGACACACACAGCCCATCCTCTCCTAAAAACAAATGTGTTACGATCAAAATACTAAAATCACTTTTTTTAAAAAAATTACCTATATATAATGGAAAAAATTCCAATAAACCTTATTATCCACGTGCTATAAATAAAAAAATTTCTGTTTTAATTCCTTACAATACGACATGTACTAAGCACTTACATAATTAAAGCATTCAACAAATATATATAGCATGCATTTTGTACAATTATAGAAAGTTATATATTTAAAATTTGTAAATTTTTCACAAAGGTATAAGGTTGTTCTTTAACTTCACATTAGGTTTTATTTTGATCACTTAATTTTTTTAAATTTATTTTTTAGTCTTTAAACCCTGACACTGTTAGTTTCATTGACAAAAACAATGTCAATATTGAAATTTAATATGTTGACAAAGCAATCTTAAATATCGATACAATAAATTTGATTCCTTAAAAAAATGACAATAATTGATGTAAAAAATCATTGTTTGAGACTAAAAATGTTGAGAACTAAAAAAGGATATTGTCAAAATAAAAAGATCAAACCAAAACCTTCTTTTAATTTATAGGACCAACAGAATATTTTAGTCTAAATTTTAACACAATATTGAATGTTGCATGATTTTGACATTTTGGACAATTACTATATAGTAGCAATGCTAGATTGTGGTGGTTGGTGAGCATAATTAGAGGAAGAAAGTTACGAAGCACGCTTGCTTGGATTTAGATTAGACAAATTTCAATTGAGAAGACGATTAGATTTGACTCTCATCATCATATATATTACAAAATTTTTATAAAGATGATTTGACCCGGAAGCATAATTGGATTATTATTACTTTTATTTA